>CAMQGK010000368.1:1532500-2732500 GCA_947000775.1 Pterois miles
AGAAGAGAAGAGAGGAGGGGGAAATAGAGATAAAAGAGGAGAAAATAAGTGATAATTAAAAAAAATTATAATATTTAAAATAAAAAAAATTTTTATTTTTTTTTTTTTATTTTTTTTATATAGTAGGGAATGGATGTGTGGTTGTAAGTGTGAATTGTGATTTTTGTTTTTATTTTTTTTCTTTTTTTTTGTTTTTTTTTTTTTTTTTTTTTTTTTAAGTGTATAATATTTGTATTGTTTTTTTTTGTTTTTTTTTTTTTTATTTTTTTATTAAAGAAAACCACCATAAGCATAAAACCTGAGTAAAAAAAGTTTACTTTTTTATGCAGTCAGAACACTCCCTGTAACATCCAACATCGTAGCACTACTTTGAGAAGGCACATACACTGGGAGGGTGCAGCTCCATGCAAACAAAATAAAGTATTGACTGAGTTCATATGTGCACGTAAACTCTTAATTATCAATCTATATAATGTTCTTGAAAACCGATACAGTATCACAAAACATCAGATCACAATATTTGATTTTTTTTATATATATATTTTCTTACACCCCTAGTGTACAGTGGGATTTTAGAGTTTTTTCACTGTAAACACTGGTTACTGTACCAGAAAACAACAGCATGAGTGACTCAAAACAGTAAACAACAAAAACAGTAAAAGCAGCGGGACAAACAGCTAAACAGTTAGCTCAAACTCGTAAAACTCCATTAAGTCGAGGGGAGCCGCAGGTCAAAACAGAGGCCATTTTAATGTATTTATAGTCACAAGATCAAACAGTGCTGTTGGAAGTTAACACTGCCTCTAAGCTGTGTGTAACCACTCTATCATGTTCTGGAAGGAGCAGCAGCTGACCTCTGACCTCTGCTATGACTGGCAGCTTGTGTCTGACGTGGACCCCCACATATCTCCTGACTCGCTTGGGTGGTCAGTACAGTACAAAAACATGACCTCAACCTGACAGGCCAGATACCGTAGGATTCTTCCCTGTGTTACACCCAGTGGGAACCAGCACAGAATGATTCGGTGTCAAGGGGACACTGCTAGTACTTAACACACTAAACAAGGGCCCCAGCTCCTGCCTATGATACCTTTTCTAAGACCTTGAACTGAAGTGACAGACCTGTCTTGTCCTTCCCCCTAACCCTGTTTATTTGAGAATCAATACTAAAGTGGTGCACAAGCTGCACCAAACTTTGCGTGAAGAGAGAAGAAGTCACGAGCAGAGGGTCAACAGAGAGGTGTAAAACCTGTCTGCTTTACAGATAAGGAATCGATGGCTGTGGGAAAAAGAGACAAGACGAGCTAAATGTTATCAACTGCAGGACAATCCACATTTTAAACTCACATTCAAACATTTTATTGAAAACAGCCATTTTATAAAACCATCTAGTGAGGGGGATACAGATTAAATAAATGATGTTTTAGAGAGCGCAGTCTGCAGCAGCTGAGATTTAAAATGACTTGATTTTGGTAAGCAACATCCCACTAATCTGCCCTGACAGCTCAGAGCATCTTTCAATCCCTCTAAAGCTTCTCACAACCCTGCAGACATGGGGGCCATCCTACTGACGTCAGCAATCTCAGGACTCCTGTTTTCTGTCTTCAGTGTTTTTTAAGAGGTCAAAGTTCAGACTTGTTACTGGGACCTGTTTATCACAGTAGGGGTTGTGTGGCCAAGGCAGGAGGGTAGAGGGGGTCGGGAGGCGGGAAGCAGAGCTTTTTCTCAAGTGGTCACCCCCAGCACAGCTCCCGGCCAGAGCCAGTGACCCATGGGTGAAGACCGCATGGTATAAAGACAGTCGAGGGTGCAGACAGCAGAGAGAGAGAGAGAGAGAGAGAGAGAGAGAGAGAGAGAGAGAAGAGAGAGAACAGCAGTTTTCATAACAGATTTAATAAGCGTGGAATATTCACAAAGTCAGGAGAATCAACATTGCATTTACAGGCTTCATCACTGGTCTGTATTTTACGCCTGTCATCAGAGAATCCACCATGGCACTACTGATGAGTTACTGGATGTGTCTGGTTGTTCTGTCTTCAACAGTGACCTCGAATCATGCCTTGAGAAGGTGAGAAGTTTATTCCTTTGTACGGTACTGCAGCGAGGGTTTTACTAAATTCACACAAGAGAAAAAGTCCTGCAGCATAAAAGTGACAACAAATCAAAGGAAGACTTGAATACAAATGTGTTTTATTGGTTCATTATAAAAGCTAATGTTTTCAGTGCTTCACATGTGTTTTTGTTCATTTTTCTGGCTGGGTGCTGAGAGGAAAGTAGTCTGTGCTTTATTAAAGTCTCATTGTTGTACTGAGATGATGACCAGGCATATGTATCAAATGTATAGCATGGAAAATATAACACTATACTATACTACACTATATAGCATTTATTCAGTTATCACAACACGCAGATCCTTTAGTCTCTGTCACCTGAAGATGAATTTTACCATTTCTCTGGCTCCCAGAATCTCCCTGAAGAAGATGCCATCTATCAGAGAGACACTGAGGGAGATGGGTGTCTCTGCAGAGCAGGTCATGACTGAGTTGGCCCAGCAGAGCACAGACGACAACAACAACGGCACTGTTCCCACACCTCTAACCAATTACTTGGATGTGAGACAATTGTCTATTATATATTTAAAGGAGCATTTCTAAAACATCTTGTGATGAAGGTCATGGTTGGAAATCCAAATGCGCTGAGTTGAAGGTAACTGAATTTGCCGTTTCAGTCTTGAAGACAAAAACAGTGTTTAGCCTTGATGGTCCAAGAGGCTTCAGCACTTCTCTTGGAGAACAAAAACGTCTTCAAGAGTTAAACAGCAGATCCAGTTGCCTCAGGACTGATACTTTTAAAAATTCTTTGTGTGTGAGTCATACTCAGGTTTTCAAGGAATATTCAACAACAACATTAAAAAGGCATAGGTAAGGCTTGTTTTGTAAAGTCAGAAATTAACATTTTTACTGTTTATCCCTAATAGACTCAATATTTTGGGGAAATCAGTATTGGTTCTCCAGCCCAGATGTTCAATGTGGTGTTTGACACGGGCTCAGCCAACCTGTGGGTACCCTCGCAAAGCTGCTCTCCTTTCTCCACTGCCTGCTGTAAGTGTCCATGTCCAATAATAACATGAATAACAATAATAACAAAATTTAATTTCTTAAAGCAGCAGCTCCACATGTACAAACCTGCATTTTCAGCTTATTGATTAGCTGTCAGCAGTTGTCTGCTCTAACTTTAGGCTACTGCTTCACATTCACCGGCCTCATAAACTTGTTTTCGACCATGGCAGGCAGCTGTTTTCAATGAAAAAGCTCTCAAAAATGACTAGCTGGTGAAAAAAGTGGAGCATTTAACAGCTATACAATCAGATATTTCCCCAATGAGTCTGTAGAGACCATGAACTGTTGATGAAGATAAGTGACATGACAGCTTCCCATAAGTGAGGCCAAAACATCTGGATCGTCCCTGGTGGTTCACTGTGGTATAGGTCATAAATCGCGCCCTTGGTAGTTATTATCACACTGATGTATGTTATGTAGGTATGTAAAGTGTTTATTTGTCTGACAAGTTTGGTTTTAATTAGTTATTTAATGCTATAAAAAATGGGTGAGACATCATAATTGACAGCTGATCTATTGTGCAGCTGGAGGCTCGGTAATCGTATGAGAGAGCAGATGTAACTTAAACTTCCATAACCGTCACAAGTATGTGTAATAGATCATGTGTCAATTTGATAAAAAATATAGAGATATTACGGTTAGTTGTGTCTTTCTAGCCAAACTGCTAACATAGCAGCTAGGTGGCTAATGCTAACAAGCTGCGGCCGTGCCCGGTTCATGACTGTCAGGTGTGTGGGCAGGACTTTGATATCACAGCTCTAGCCACCCATTCACTACTGCGCAGACGTTGGCTCCAAATTACGTCAAAATTTCAAGATGGCAGCTCCTGTATCTGGGACATTTTGGCTTCACTTTTGTACAGTGGGAAGAAAAGAAGGCACGTCTTTCATCTATATATACAGTCTATTTGTTGGGCTTACATTCACCAGGTAAAACACAACCCGACATGAATGATGTTGCTTTGTATCAGATGTGTTAATAAATGAATGTTTGCCGACAAGATAGCTATGCTAACTTAAAAGTTGCTGACAACTGGCTTACCCTGCCCCAAAGTAAGCAGTACGTTGTATTATACAGTACGCTGGAAGAAACATTGTTCAACAAAACTTCCCAGATACACAGTGGTTCCATGACTCAAATGAATTTTGAACTTTTAGTTACTCACAACAGGTACGATGCCTCCAAGTCTCGGACTTATATTGAGAACGGAACTGGATTTTCCATCCAGTACGCCTCTGGAAACGTCAGAGGATTTCTGAGCGAGGATGTGGTCGTGGTGAGTTCATAAATAACACCCCATAAAAAGATAAAAGGAGTTTTTTTTACATGAAACACTGCTTTTCTCTCACACAAGCTACACTTCCAACCTTTGATCCTCAGCTTGTTTATGCAGGTTGGTGGTATTCCTGTGGTGCAGGTGTTTGCTGAAGCGGTCTCTCTCTCAGCCATGCCTTTCATCTTTGCCAAGTTCGACGGGGTACTGGGGATGGGTTACCCCAACGTAGCTATCGATGGCATTACCCCCGTATTTGACCGCATCATGTCTCAGCATGTCCTCAAGGAAGAGGTGTTCTCTGTCTATTACAGCAGGTGGGTTGAGTCACTCTCCAAGTCATTCGCTTCACTTTGTATGAAGTCACCCCCACAGAAGAGAACAGTTTATTAAAATTAGGATAGTTGGAACAAAATGTGTTCAGCTATTGGCAGGAAAATATAAATTATGCTGAACATCTGTTAAGTAATTGCTTTTCTTACTGGTTGAATAAACACTAGAGCTAGTTTTGGATCTGAATGAGACAAGGCAGTTTTGTGAGAATTGCTCTTCATTTATTATGTTCAGTTATGTCCAGAGGAAATTACTTGGAGAAAGATGATGATTGATTTTTGGAGAATTTCGGAGAAAAGAGAGGTCACTGGATGAAACTTCAGCTGTGGGAGCATGTAACCGCAACAGTGACAATGAGAATGTACATGGCAAATGTGGGCTTGAAGGGTAATTCCTTTATTATCTTTAGGGACCCAAAACACTCCCCAGGTGGAGAGCTGGTCCTTGGTGGCACTGACCCAAATTACTACACTGGAAACTTTAATTACATGGACACCAGAGAGACGGGCAAATGGGAAGTTACCATGAAAGGGTAAGATTTTTGCCTCCTACATCATCACATCTTTGTGAGGACCAATTTGAGTTTCAGACCTTCAGAGTAACATTTTGGCTGGTCGTCATCTTTGGACAGACCTTCAAAGGCCTGTTTGAGGGTTCAAACTTGGTTTTAAGGTTCAGGTTAGAATTAGGTTCTGGTTAGGGTAAGGGGTTAGGTAAGGCATTATGTCAATGAATGTCCTCACAAAGATAGTAGTACAACGTGTGTGTGTGTGTGTGTGTGTGTGTGTGTGTGTGTGTGTGTGTGTGTGTGATCATGTATTACCCACATTGTGGGGACATAAACCTGTTTAAACAGTAACATTGTGGGGACTTGCCCACCAAATGGGGAGAAAATGCACATCCCCATAATGTAAATCATTATATTTTATGGTGAGGACTTAGTTTAGGGTTAGGGTAAGGTTAGGTTTAAGTTTTGGTAATGTTAAGGTTAGGCAATTAGCAATTACAGTTTGGGTTAGGGTAAGTCTCCAAGAAATGAATGCAAGTCAGTTTAATGTCCTCAGAGGTGATGAAAACATAGCTTTGTGTGTCAGTCCACATGTGGGTACAGTATGTGCGCCCATTCAGAAAACATCTTTTATTTTCCATCTCACTCTTTCAGTGTTTCTGTTGGGATGGAGATGCATTTTTGCGCGGAGGGCTGCACAGCTGTGATCGACACCGGCTCCTCCTACATCACAGGCCCGGCCTCCTCTGTGACAGCACTGATGAAAACCATTGGAGCTCAGCTGGATGAAAGTGGAGTACGTTTTTACGCATGCAACATGGTTCCCCACTAAAGTATGCTTGTCTGTAAAGATTGAAATTCATGACCTGTCGTCCTCTTTTGATCTGTGTTGTTCATTAGTACAAAGTCAACTGTGACTCTGTCAAGATGTTGCCCAGTGTCACTTTCCACCTGGGTGGCCAGGAGTACTCACTCACTCATGAGGATTACATCTTATGGGTAAGCATGAGGATGGGTGCTGAGTCATTTTTATATAAACATGCAGTGGTTGAATGCAGCCAATTACTGAAATACAATTACAGGTACTTTATAATGTTATTTTACACTTCTACTCAACTACATTTATCTTACAGCTGCAGTTACTTTATTTTTACAAGCCAAAATAACATCTGATCAGTTTATAAAATATGTTACAATGGGCCACCACATAGGTGTTATGTGGACTTGATTGATGTATTGTATGTTGTATGTATTGAGAACGATTATTTATCACACTGAGCGAGGACCATTATAACAATTATTTTAACACTTTTGACACTGCCATTTGCTGATAAAATGTCTGTAATTTTTCTGAAGTGGAATCTTGACAGCAGAACTTTTTGCTGCCTTAACTTGTGTAAATGATCTGAGTGCTTCCTCTGCCACTGCACATGTATGTTTACATTTTCTGTGGCTCCAGCAATCACAGATCGAAGGGGACGTCTGCACTGTCACCTTCAGGGGCTTGGATGTGCCGCCCCCTACAGGTCCCATCTGGATTCTGGGAGCCAACTTCATTGCCCGCTTCTACACAGAGTTTGACCGCCGCAATAATCGGATAGGCTTTGCTACAGCAGTCTGATGGGAAGTCACGTCAGCTGTGTTGCTCTGTGTTCTTTGTCTCCATCTTTACTGCTTTCTACTATTTGTCCAGACCCCCCTTTCAGCCCAGTTGCACAGCAGTTTGTGAAACAGTCACAAAATGTGTTGATTGATTAATGCACATAGACACATTTTTTTCATGATGGTCAGCACAAAATTATTTTTATGTAATCATAAATGGTAAATGGACTTGCATTTATTTAGCGCTTTTCTAGTGTTCAGACCACTCAAAACACTTTACACTACATGTCAGCATTCACTCATGTACACACACATACACTGATGGAGAGGCTGCAAACCAAGGATTGTTTGCGGTGATTGGAGGAGCTAGGGGTTGAACATTGACTTTCTGATTGATAGACAATCTGCTTCTAAGCCAGCCACCTGTGTTGTAGTATAAAGAGCAGTATAAAGAGTGAAGGCCGTTGTGCTCCTTTCTCCTCCCATCATAAATATGCGTTTGGTAAGTGGCCCTCAGCATGACAGTTTAGAAGAAGAAGAAGAAGATTATTTTTGTCCACAATGGGAAATATTCATGTTACTTACATGGTACATGAGCCTGAAACACACATAGATTAATGGAGAGATGTAGAGTGATGGGGCTGCTCCTGACAAGCGCCCCGAGCAGTTGGGGGTTTGGTGCCTTGCTCAGGGGCACCTCGGCAGTGCCCAAGAGGTAAACTGGCACCTCTCCAGCTACCAGTTCACACTCAGTTTTTGGTCCATGTCGGGACTTGAACCGGTGACCCTCCGGTTCCCAAGCCAACTCCCTACAGAATGAGCTACTGCCGCCCCCTTTAGAGTGAGAATGTGTTATGTGGTGAAGTGGTGGAGGGTGTGTCAAAAAAAGAGACCAGTGTTCATATCTTGTGTGAAAAACAGAAATCAGTGTTAATTCATTTGTCAAATAACATTCATATTTAAGTTGTGGTTATTTTGACCCAAACCATGATCTTTTCCTCAACCTACTAAGTAGTTGTATTTTGAAAACACTGGAGCAGAAATTAACATGTGCGTCACATGTTGCTGAACATTCATAAGAAAATGTGCAAAAAATACCTTGTTGTAAGTCATCAGAGTGTCACAAAATAAAAGGGAAATTCATGTAATTGTACACAAATCAAATAGATTTGATTTTGTGACTATTTCACAAACTGCCGTGAGACTGTGTTGTCCCTTCAGTTGCTTTTTATGATATGACCAAACTACATCTGTTATATAAAAATATGTTATAGAAGAGTGCATATTAAGGAATATCATCCTCCCATTTCTTGCAAATCCTGCTTTCCGATCATTTGTACCAGTTGCACTGAACACCTTCTAAACTGTTTTTATTAATATTTATAAGCATTTTCTAGCAAATGCAAAGTATGTAGTAGTAGTAGTAGTGTGTGTGACTCTGCTGATAACTATCATACAGCAAACCTGTATTGTACTGACGTAGCAAGAATAAACTTGTTTACTGGGGTTTATGTTTGGGGTCTGACTCGAGCCAGTCTTCATTAATGACTGCATTGTTTTCATCGAATGCCTTTTTGTGACCATGTGAGAGTCAAGTTGAAAACAGATTGCTCCAGCAGATTTAATCAGCCACACCAGAGCAGTCACGGAAATATCAGTCATTGTTTATTAAATGTTTTATATAAGCACCCCTATTTTTAGTCGAGGAGGTAAACCAAATGTGTGTCCATTTGACAAACACATTTGTCTCATGTGTGGCAGTCATGTGCTGCACATTGTGGTATGAAAGCTCCCTTTTCTTAGTCCCAAGTTGCCAATAGTTACTGCAGGAGTGGGTGCCAGATATAGTATCACAGTTAAAGAAAATCAGCTTTTTTTTCTAGGTTTTATGCAGCTTGTGATCTCATGTTGAACAACTGTCTTTTTATGATGCAGAAAAAGCAATTTTTTGGTGTGAAAAAAAGAAAGAAAGCCACAATCATTTCATTTCATTTTGTTACCCCTGGTTAAGAGCTGTGATTCTGTTTTTAGTATCAGAGTAAACATGCCTCTTCAGGGTGATTTTAAGCCTGACTCACCAAAGAGTTATTTCTGCTTACTTAGCAGGCAGAATAGACTCAAAGATAACAAAACAAAAGAAGCACACATATTCATCAGATGCCCTTGTCAGATGTTTTCTAGAAACTGTTAGGGAAAGTACTCTCATGCTATAATGAGAGTGACACACTCTTCCTCGCTGTCACATCCATGAATTGTCTGCTTTGGATTTTATCTCTTGACAGTTGGCAGTGAGGTGAGGGTGGAAATCTGGTATTAAATCAGTACATTAAACAGTACATTCAAACCACTGCAAAAACATTTTGCACGGTATATGTCAAAAGAAGTATTCAGGCTGGAAACAAACCCAGAACAACCACCAAATGTTTCACAACATATAATCGACTGTATATTATGGCTGCCAAATATTTGTTGGATCAACTGTATAGCTGAATTCATGAAACTGAAATGGTTGCAGAAGCCTTCACTTCTGAACAACTGCCGTCTCTTGTTTAAAAGTATAGTGTGTAGGATTTAGCTGCATCTAGTGGTGTGGTTGCAGATTGCAACCAACTGAGTACCCCTTTGCTCATTCTGCCCTTTCCAAAACTGAGGTAACATGACCGCAGAGTGCACAACCGTGGTACCGCCATTCACCTCGCTCACCATCTTTACCATAGTTGCACTACTTTAGGAGCAACAGAAGTCAGATAGGAGCCGGCGGTGAATTATGATGGCCCTCAGGTGACATAAAAAGAAGTGAAGCCGATGAGTAAGTGCCTTAAACTTGAATTCTTTCTAATAGCCAGCAGCGAGCAACACCTTTGGCTGCAAAAAGAAGTCTGATTGTATAGAAGTCTATGAGAAAATGAGCCTACTTCTCATTTGGTTTATTACCTCAGTAAACATTGTAAACATGAGTTTATGGTCTCAATCACTAGTTTCAAGTCTTCCTCAATACATTATTTAGTAAATTATGGCCTCATTTAGAGACAAATAGACCATTAAGCAGGGTATGCTTTAGAGCATGGCTACCTTGTGATTGACAGGTCACTACCATGGTGTTGTCTGGTGTGGGAGTTCCCTGTGTTTTCATATCACAACTTTAACCCTTCACAGTGTGTTTTCAGTTCATGAAAGCAAATTATGATATTTTGGTCACCTAAAAATGATTTATTCCGCATTCATTTGTACTTGGCTCCACCCTCTCATGTTAAAAATCAAAAAACAAGATGGCGATGGCCAAAAACCAATATGGTGACAGACCAAACTTGAGGCTTTAAAACGGCAGTCCACAAACCAATGGGTGACGTCACAGCGACTATGTCGACTTCTCATATACAGTCTGTGTTAGAGGCAGTGTTTGGTTTATCCTTTCTGGACTACTGTAGGGACTTGGCGGAGCAACATGGCAGACTCCATGAAGAAGACTCACTTTGTATGTAGATATAAAGGGCTCATTCACACTTATACAAAAGATATTTATTAGTTTCTGGTGATTCTATGCTAATGAAAAAATAGTTATGAATGTTATATTCCATTTCTGCTAACAGATCCCACAAAATGTTACACATTGTACCTTTAACAAGATCCAAATATGTAACCTGTACAACTTGTTATTGTTGCATATTGCTGGAATAATCATTAGCAGTACATTATATAATCATCATCATTTCTAGCCAGGGAAAATTGTTAATTAACCTACAATTTTACCTACAAATTTTGCATTTAATGAAAAACAGAGGGGTAGCTTTCTCTCTCCTGTCTGATGTCAAGAGGAGTTTAACCTGTCAAAAACTACAAATTCCTCATCTAGTTCATACGTGTCCATTTTGGGAAAACGCACTCATTAATTTTCCTGCCAGGAGTTAGATGAAAAGATTGACACAACTTTCTGACAAGGAAAACGTGTCAATCTTCTTCAGCTCTCAACTTTTGGCAAGAAAGTGAATGTGCTTATTTCAGAAAATGTGAAACTAATTATCTAAATTGATTGGTAGAGGCACTGGGGGCCCTGTATTTAAAACCTGATCACACACACACGTTCTAAAACACTGCAGAACATTTATTTTGGCTAATTCAAAGATGGAAGAAGATCAAAACCAACAATGTCTCTGTCACTAATAATTACAGCTGTCAGATGAATAGAGGATCCATTCAACACAGCATTTATCCTCATGAGGAAAGTGAGGGTGCTTGAGAGATCATACAGTACATGGACCAAGGTTTTAAATGCAAATTGCCTCAAAGGGATAGAGTTTCTAAAACAAAAACAGATGTTATCAACACCTACTTCATGTTCCACCAAGCTTTAGTTGCCCGTCTTTTTCTGGTGTTAATAATTCCCTAAGAAGATGTTGAGCAAATATACATTATCTGGTTAATGTACGAGACAAAATCCAATTTGCCATGACACATCCTGCACCAGGAGTGTGTATTTTGTGGAGAGGTGGGAGGTCTTTAAAAGGGCTGTCTGTCAGCAGCGACAGTTAGTCTTGGTTTGAACTCACTCTGTGCAGGAGGAGCACATCAGGCAATGCCTTTAAGAACAGCGCCACATGACGAAGTGCCAAATTTAACAGCAAATTCCTTTCTGTGGAGTGGAACTGAATATATGAAAAGGATCTCTTTGCTTCAATGTGTGTGACAGAGGAGTCTGGTGTTTTCCATTGTCAAACACGTACCAGATGACCATCCTTGTGTCAACCCTGATTCAGAGCATAGCTAAGGTAGGTGAGAGCCTTTCTATGATCAGTAGATTTAAAAACCCACCAACAATGCTGTCAAAGCAGGAGAAAAGAACAGTGCATGCTTTTGTCCGTCTATGAAGTTTTCTGCTCGATTTGTTGACCTAAATAGATATCATGGAAAGAGCAAATCATGTGACAGGTGACATTTGCATCATGTGCTCCTGCATTTACCACAAAGCCATCACTTTAATAATTTTATTAGATTACAGTCATTTGATTATCATCAGTCATCAATAGGGCTCCCAATAACAGGCAGAAGCTGGCACGGGAGGCTTTCAGCTCACACGTAGCATCTTGTTTTACTTTATTTTTAGCCTCTCCGTTTCTAATGCCACTTTTAGCCAGATTACTACTTATTATTTGATTGAATATTTAAAACCATGATGGAACAATATTTTTTTTATTTTTGTTCAGGCTTCCCGAATCATGAATTTTTTTTTCCCGGCAGTCAATGTGCGGTAAAATTTAGATTCATAGCATAGTCGTTATGACATGCTCTTTGCAGAAATGGCATAACGTTCATATCACTGAAAAACCTTAACAAGAGTTGCAGTGTATAACGCTTTGTGTAACAAGAACAGACAAGAAAACATGAAAGGAATACTTGTCTCTGGTGGCTTTCAAAGAATTGTTTTGTGCTTCTCTGAGGTTGATCAGGCGACAATAAATCACATTTTACCATTTGAATTCAGTGTTTCACTGTAACCGTCTTGACCTGAACTCACAGGTCAAGACGGTCAGTGGGGGGATTTTCAAAGAGCTCAGAGCAGACATTTCGCCTGCACTTTGAGGAACATATGCCTGTCACCATGTTTCAGCTTTCTGTAGAAAGATTAAGTCCATCTGGAGCCCATTTACTATAACAACTGCCAAGAGGTGCTTGGTAGCCTTCACCATAAGCGACAGGAAAAGTCTGTGCATGTTGCTCTTCAAGGCTGAGCCTTCCTGGTAGAGGGCACTGTTTGACCACAACTGGGACTGATGTAACACAGGCTTGGTTCCTCTGAGGTCACTCACAGTTAAACATCACTCATTGGTAGCGTTGCAGCAAAGAGGAGCCACACGTACTACTAAATCTCGATCCAAAACCTGAAACCCAAGTCAAGGAGCAGAACTCTAACACACAAAAAGTGCACAGGGGTGGAAAGAAAGAAAGTGTTGTTGTCACTGTAATTGAGCAGCTTGTCTATGTACATTGGATAGAAAGGGCAGAAATTGCTTGTATTCATAGAGTTTAACTGGTTTGCCTTGATTGAGAGGAAATTCCATTGAGCTTTGTTTTGCTTGTAAAATCATTTATAGGAAAGCTCTTTTTTATGAAGACAAGATGATTACATCTGGGAGGGGAAGCAGAATCAGTGAGAGAAACTCCCATTTACACTCATATTGAAACGGTTAAGGACAGGATGCCTCATTGGCCCATGGCTGAGTTGGTGGTCGGGAGCATTACTTGTTTTTATATTTTAGCATGCAAAAATCTACTTGAGTAATGTTTGTCAAGTAAATGAACTGGTGTACTTTCAAACTGAGTAAATGTCCACATGTGTAAACAAGCTAGACTCGAGGGAGGTGAGGATAATGTGTGGTTGTGTTAGTTGCAGGTAAAGTGTCTGTGTGTACTTATGTTCCTGAGCTTCCCTTTGACTATGGCTGAGGTCCCTGGTCCATGCAGACACTCCATCACTAGGGAGCACCTGCTGACAGTCAGGCATCTGGTAGGTAACATTAGAAACATTACAAACATTTGCTGAATCAACCTCAGAAACAATGTGGTAGTCGTGCTACACCGCTACACTGTGCTGACATCGCTGCACTGTTGTCTCTGCAGATGGATAACCAGTTGAGAAGTGGATGCATGATAACCTACACATTCATAGAACGGAGAAGTTTGGTAAGGTATCATTTATGTTAGGAGACTGTTTTCCTTCCAGAAACCTTCCATTCAATTTCCAACTTTCCGTCAACTGTTTAGTACATCATGTTTATCACCTCATGTTCCCACAGAGCAAATGTTGCTTTGTAAAAGCTGCTTTACCTTGGATCCTGGAGCTCCTCACCACCCACTTCAAATATAGTCGGGGTTCAGTAAATGATGGCTACGTTCAGTCCCTGAGGGCGCTCATCCTCAACATCTACTCTCAGAAATGTGTGCCTCAGATTAATGAAGAGGTTGAGGTAAGTGTCTCAGGGCTGAAGGTTTAAATTTTCTATCATCTATCACAATTACTGTGGTGTGATGAACTGCCCAGCACCAGAAGACAGATCTAATATCTTAAGTATGTTTCTGGGAATCTGCCGCAGGATAAGCCAGAGAGTTTCGAGATGCTCTACAGAGGGTCTACTTCGGAGGCACTGCAGAGGGCTTCAGAGGTGCTGTCTGTTTACTGGGAGCTGGTGACGATGAGCGACGCGCCGGTAGACTGGAGATGCCACCACGAATACACAGAAATCTACGGCTCTTCCACAGAGCTGTACACAGAGTCTCCTGCACAGTATTTTACAGGTGTGAATCTCTTCTGCAAAAGTTCTGTGACGAATGACGCACACTTGTAGAGCCACTGAAATCACAGAATAAATGTGTTTTTCTCCAGACAGTTATGGTAGGAGCTCGGTGAAGGCCTCACAACGAAGACCAGCCAAAGACCTGTACATGCTTGGCTTCATCATCGTTTCCATCTGCGGAGGACTGCTGTTCATATTCACTCTCTACTGTCTCATCTCACAAAAGGTACCAGTGCTTCTGTTTTGTTGGTATCTAACATCACATGTGCACTAATAAAGTTTAGCCATGCATTCCAGTCATATTGCACTTAGACAGGCCTTGGCAGCCTGCCTGTGCTCTCTGCGGCACTCCCTGTTGCAGAAGATCTAGCCCTCCCTTGCTGGTAAATACTGAGAACATCAAAATTAGGTGAAGGCCGGACCTAAAGTGCTGTTTTGCAGTAGCAAAAGTCTCCACATGCATATGTGTGCATTTATGCTCTATATCCTGTTTGGGACTAACTGCCATCATCACCTATTATTTCAGTAATATTAAATAAGAGTGGTGGTTTTCAACTGGCAGAGGCTTACAATCCACATTTTTCCTCATTCATTAAGCCTAGCTAATGACCATGAGATAATTTAATATTCAAACAACTCTAAATTATTTCCCAAAATGAATACTGTAGCAAGCAATGCCTTATTAAAAGCACGAGACAGCTAAAAAAAAAAAAAAGTTTAGAATCCAATAAAGTAAAAGCCCTGAAACAGTGCAGCTGGAGTTTGTTCCTGTTGAAAACAGCGTCTTCTACGAAGCAATAATATGTTAATAGGCCTGTTTGTAGGTAAAACCTAAGGGTTTTGATGAAAGGAAGGGAAAGCAGAAACCTGGACTTTGTTTATAAGGTGTTACACTCTGTGGTATGTTCCTTTAACACTTAAGGTTGCAGCTCCTTACATGCTAACACATTGAAACGAACTCCAGCAGCAAATCTGGGAATTATTTAGCAAGTACTGGCCCTCCCTCACTGATAAATACTACTAATAACAAAACAAGGTGAGGACGAACCTGCAAATGAGAGCAGATGAGCAGGACATGCAAAAAAGTCTGTAATTACAAACAAGTTCATTTATGCTCTTTATCCTATTCAGGGACTTTGTGGCACCATCAGCTTTTATTTCAAATAATAATTAACAGGAACAAGGCAGCTTTACAACATTTTCACATTTCATACAGCAGGGAAAGTCAGTGTGCTTTATAGGGTAAAAAAAAAAACCCACCAAAGGTAAAAGAATTTCCAATTTAAAAAGTGCAAAAGTACAGGGAAGTTACACACAAGATACAAAATTTAACAGTAAACTTAAGTTTAGAGGTGCGATTGATAACATTCAACACATAACTTCTAAATAGCAAGTGGACATATTCACCGATTGATTTGTGGACTGGCGTTCTGAAGCCTTGAATTTGGCTGTCGTTGTTTGAGGAGCTAAGACATTTTTAGGCGACCAAAAGGTTGTAATTAACTTTAATGAACTGAAAACATACTGTGAAAGGGTTAAAATTCTATGATGAAAACAGGGACAACACCCAGACCGGACAACGCTGTGGTAGCGACCTGTCAATCACAAGTTAGCCACGCCCTAACTCTATTTGACTCTAAATGGGACCATAATTTACTAAATGGACATCATGCTGTATTGAAGAAGACTTGAAACTAGCGATTGAGACCATAAACTCATGTTTGCAATGTTTACTGAGATAATAAATCAAGAGAGAGGTAGGGTCATTTACTCATAGACTTCTATACGATCAGACTACAACCTGCAACCAGAGGAGTCGCCCCCCTGCTGGCTATTAGAAAGAATACGTGTAGGGATGCTAACGTACCTCGTTAACCAATTGTCAACCTTTAACTGACAATATTAGTGCATCTCATGGAACAGTGTGCCATCACAGCAGACCACCGAGTCCCCACTCTGACCGTCCGGGAGTGTTAAAAGCCACGCTGCTGCGTGTAGTGTCACAGGATATGGTGCCACTTACCCAGTAAAAGTCCGCCACCACTACCGCATCATTTAGTTTAGTTTAGCAGGTTGTCAGCTGTGTGTCTGCCCAGCGTAACTTTAGCAAGTGTCTGACACACCGTGTGTGTGTGTTTGTGCTACGTTAGCAGCTGTAGCACTGCTGGAGGCTTCGTGCTCCCTGTAGACACACACATACACTCTGTCAGCGCAGTGTAACTTTTGTGAGTTTCCGACACACCGCGTGTGTGTGGCGGCAGCGAGTGTGAGGTTGCTGGTGATGTTGTAGCTGCGAACGTAGCTGTAGCAGACAGTGTGTGTGCAGTTTATTTGTCAGTGAATAAATGATACGAGGCTACAACTCCTCCGTTCTATGCTCAAGACCGGAGCCAACTTCCTCTATCTGTTTTTCTCAGGTTTACAATTAATTATTAATATTTCTTTAAACTGTTTGACCAATAGCGTGAATCGGTTACAATTCTTGATGTCGGTTATCAGTTAAAAGGTTAATTACTGATATCCCTAAATGCATGTTTGAGGCACAACCAGAGGCAGTCCACTGTTTACAACAAGTGTCTGCCAGTTTGTTGCACAACCTTCATATTTTATGGTTGAGTGGAATGACTCAGACAGCTATGTCAAGTGATGAATCTTTCATGGTGGAGTAATGAAGTCATTTTGCAACAGCTATAGACCCACATGAAGTGTGTGTGTGTGTGTGTGTGTGTGTGTGTGTGTGTGTGTGTGTGTGTGTGTGTGTGTGTGTGTGTGTGTGGCGCGGCAGGCTTACCCCGTCCCCTGCTGCAGTGGTTTAAGATTTAACAGTTCTTGTTCTTCTTTCCTTGAGGAGCATCGTAAACCTCAGTGAAACGCAACAGAAACTAAATAAAACTCACCAGAACCAACGTAGCTGCTCAGAGATTTAAGCTGTTATTATTATTATTATTTTTTTTTTCTCATTTTTACAACCTAACTGGTGACAACACATTAGATAAGGTTGTGAGGACTGTGACTGTGACCAGTTGTTCTTGGTTTTGTTTAAATATGCTGGATTGTAATTTTATGGGTAATTTTTTTTGGACGATTAAGCTAAGATAGCTAATTTGGGCCAATGTCAGTTGTCACTTCCACTGAAAGTATTCACTTATTTCTGCAGCCTGATGGAGACACTTCCACACTTACGAATTTACAATAAGCAGCAGCGAAGTATGGCAGGCTGCAGTAATTGCATTTTTCTGTGACTGGGAGGGGTGCTCATGCGTTTCGGGTGGAAAGTTATCTTTTCCCAACTTTTGTTTGGCCGCACTTCACCACAGAATCAAACAGCTGCAGCTCACTGAGCTCAGGAGTGGCCACCATTGCTTTTCATAAACATTTCATGTCACCTTGCTGCTGCTCTGGACACAGACGTACCATGTGACACCAACGTCATTATACTATTGGCTCACGGGTCTTGTTATAAGTGGAAACCAAACATCAGATCAGATCTTCCACAGAGATAAACAAAACATTCATTTTGGACCCCTCAAAATATTTAAAATGATAAATTCACAATCATAATATTTTATTTTATGAAAAGGCCATATTTTTTAACAGCTTTCTAAAAGGTCTGTGAATGTATTATTTTTTCAAAATTATTTGTCTGAAAAATGTTATCAATGAGACCTTTAAATGTGAATCTTAGACAATATTCTACAAGATTTCTGGCTTGACTCTAGTAACAAGAGAAACAGCGTAAAGATGAAAGCTGATATTTGTGTCTTTTGGTTCTTCAAAGGCAATTATCTCAGTTGTTTCTCTAGGTATTTATTTTATGCCCTATTTATTTTATGCCCTATGCAAAAGAGCCCAATAAAGTGAAGCCCTTAAACAGTGCAGCTGCAGTTTATTCCAGGTGAAAACAACATTCTAGAAGTAATAATATGCTAATAGGCCTGTTTGTAAGTGTAATGATGAAAATGAGGAAAAGCAGAAACATCCCTCTCTAGAATTACAACCTGGTCCTTGCTTATAAGGTGTTACATGTGGTTCTTTAACCCTTTACAGTGTAGGAGTCTTCAGTATAGCTCCTTACAAACCTAATGAGTTGCGGAGAAATCATACTGATAAGAATGCTATGAATGGTTTTGCTGTTGAAAATAGTCTAAAAAGCCATGGGTGCTGGTAGACAAAGCTGCTCTATATTTGTGTTGAGTGTTTACTTGTGCAAAAGTGTTACTTTGGAAAGTTAAATAAGCTCCACTCTATTAATCCTTGTGGTAAACTCTGCTTCGGAGCCAGACATATATGTAGCAAACATTGGGCAGCCACAGCAAAGAGTTTGGGCACTAACTCTAATTCTTCGGCTAGAGCTTTTTATGAGCCTAACATGCATGTGATGGATGTGTTGCAATGTGGGACATAACTGCAAGAACACACAAATTGCACATAGAAAGGCACTGGTTAACATTTAGATCACATTACACCAGAACTGAGGGTGTTCTTTCAGAATTCAATCTCATTAGATCTCCACATAACTGGTGGGATAATGGCAACCAAATGGCTCCATTTAAACGTGTCTTTCAGGTTAATGTTTTAATATGTTTTGTTAGTCCGAAGCTGAGCTGATTATTGCTATAATCAGACATCTGACAGATGTTCCAGCTTTCAACAGGCTGGCAGAAGCAGTGAAACTAAGTGGTACTCGGTAGACAAACAATATGCACCCAGTCGGAAGACTGGACAACAGTTCACACTGAATTTTCCAGTTGACTCAATTAAATGAGGAAGGAGGAAGAGATTCAATTACTCCCTGTCATGACTTATCCTGTCTTGCTCAGAGGGCAAGCCAATAGTGTGTTTAACTGCCAAATAACAAGACAAGACCGCTTGAACAAGGAGGTGGATTGACTGTCATTCAAGAATTGATTGTTTATATCCTTATTTAACTGACTCATAAAATCCATCCATCCATCGTCAACCGCTTATCCGTTAGGGGTGGGGGGGGGGGGGGGGGGAGGGGGGGGGGGGGGGGGGGGGGGGGGGATAGAGGGGGGGGGGGGGGGAAGGAGGGGGGGGGAAAGAGGGAAAAAAAAAAAAAAAAAAAAAAAAATAATCAAAACAAAAAAAAAAAGGGGGAATAATAGAAAAAAATAAAAAAAAAAAAAGTGTGTGGTGGGGGGGGGGGGGGGGGGGGGGGGGGGGGGGAAAAGAGGGGGGGGGGGGGGGGGGGGAAAAAAAAAAGGGGGGGGAGGGGGGGGGGGGGGAGCGGGGGGGGGGGTGGGGGGGGGGGGGGGGGGAGAACAAGAAAAAGTTGGAAAATATATATTTGACTGTCAGTCCAAGAATTGATTGTTTATATCCTTATCTTAACCCTGACTCATAATATCTCCATAGATTGTATATGTACTGTGTGAACAACAGAGTGAAAAATAAATTTCCCCAATGGGAAAAAAAAAGGAATATTTTTTTTTTTTTTCTTAAAGATGGCATGAAAGCTCCCCAAAAGTGAAGCCAAATCGCCCCCTGGTGGCTGGCTGCAGTAAAGGTCATAAATCCGGCCCAATGGTCTCTGTCATTTTAGGTAGTTCTTGTCACACTGACATACTTTTAAGTGTTCATTCATCTGATAAGTTTGGTTTTAATTAGTTATTTGATGATTTAAAAAGTGTGTGTGACATCATGATCGACAGCAGTGATTGACAGCAGTTCTGTGTGAAGTGGTCGCAGCTGTCGGCTCGAGAATTGTGCGAGAGATGTTTACTTGAACTGTTCATAACTGTCACCAGTCTGTGCAATAAAACATGTCAGTTTGATCATAAATGTGGTTACCGAGACATTAAGGTTCATTGTTGTGTCTTTCGAACCAAACAGCTACTGTGGTCCCAACATAGCAGCTAGGTGGCTCATGCTAGCATGCTGAGGATGTGCCTAGCTCATGATTGGCTTGGGTTGTTGTGTGGGCAGGACCTCAATTGGGTGGAACCTCGATACTGCGTTTCCAGCCCCGATCACTACTGTGTAGACAGATATTTGAGATATGGCTTGAGATGCAGATATGGCTTTGTTAGAAAAGAAGAAAAAGAAAGAAAGATATTTTTATTAGTCCCACATTGGGGAAATTCAGTTTTACACTCTGTTGTTCACACAGTACAGTTCACACAGTACATATACATGTCAATGGAGAGATGTAGACAGATATTTGAGATATAGGCTATGCACCTCTCCAGCATGCAGATATAGGCTTGGTCCATGGGGGATTTGAACCCGGGTCCTCCACATCCTAACCCAAGTCCTTAAGGAAGGAACTACTTCCCCCACCCCCAAATACGTCTATGCGGAGTACATGCAGCAGAGTAGGAGGGATTCGGAATGGCATTCACAGAGGCTAACAGGCCCTTTTCACAGCAGCCATTTTGACATGTCATAGCTCAGCTTTCCATTAATTACATATTAAACGATATAAACGGCAACAGGTGTTGTTGTGATGTAGTTGAAGCGGGAGAGACACACTGAGCGGGTGGGACGGTGAGGTCAATGAGTCCAACAAACAAGACTCTCTCCAGGAGACCACTGTTCATGTCCCATGTGTTAACTTTACTTTATTATACAATCTACTGCCTGTTCCGGTCCTGTGTTCGCAACATTCAGTCACATTTTATTATTTGTAGTTTTTTTTTCCCTAAACTTAATTATGTAGTTTTGTTGCCTAATCCTAAACAAATGTTTTTGTTTAATTCACAACATTATCCATGTATTTACTACAACCAAAAAGTGAAGCTGAGGAGTCGGACAAAGCGTCAGTATGTGACGAGTTGCAATGAGCATGTGTTGCATTGCAGTATAAACACAAGTGTAATTAATGACATTAATTATGGCCCTGTTCCATTGTGGTCTGTCAGGGCCCGGGTATTGTGCTGATTGATTGGCTGTTACACATTTAACATGACCATAATTAATTTGATCAAATACACTTGTGTTTACCCAACTATGAAATAGTAAAATGGCTCCTGCGAAAAGGGCCCATTGCAAGAAAGTGCTTGATGTAGTTTATAATCCTCCACTTGTTGAATGTTATTCTTTGACTGCTATTTTCTCCTTTTGTCTATGATGCTGCTCACTTTACTTCCCGTCTTGCCTGCTGTTCGCCACAATGTGCTGGCCCAAGTTGCTCTGCTAACTGCCCCTTAAATCCTAAACTTTAAGCAATGAAACCCTTTCTGACTTTAATTAACGTCATCTGTGTGCTTAGTGAGAACAGCTGGATAAAATGGCTTTAAATGCTGTATGAGGAAGTGGACAACTTTGTAAACGACACATCACCTGGGGCAGATGCATTTCTGGGCATGTTTGAAAACTGTGGAATAACCTATTTGTGTCAGTTGCTGTATCTCTTTTCCCACCATGAAGGATGTGAGGCTAAATTAATGATATTAGATGGTGTAACGCAGTGCATGCATAACTGAATCACTGAATTCTCAGCTGAATTATGTGTAATTAGAGCATGCAGTTAGTCTTTTATAGTTTCCTGGTATATGTGGAAAAAGAAGAGCGGCACAGTGGTGCCAGCTTATCCCTACTCATCACATACTGACGCTTTGTCAGACCCCTCAGGATCACTTTTCGGTTGCAGTAAACACATGCTTAATGTCCCCTCTGAGTCACTTTTTGATCACAGCAAACACATGCTTAGTGTTATGAATTGAATAAAAACACTTGCTTATGATTAAAGGCAACATAACCACTTAGGCTTATGGAAAAAAACAACACGATTGGGCTTAAACTACCATGTTTGTGCAGTGAACTGTGACTTGACAGTGTGAAAATTGGACACGAGCAATTAGCTGGTTGTAATAAAGGGATGGTTCACAAAATTCATGGTTTTCTGTTCGGTTCGGTACATTTATGGCACAGCAAGGGGGCCCAGTTACTGATTTCAACATGTTTTTCATGTCATTGGTAGAAATAAGTTAACAAATATTTGCCTTAACAAAAGTATGGCTTACATAAGGAACATAAACACTTCATTATCAAATCTTAATTGAAAGAATAGGTCTTCTACAGTAATTTGTGCAAACAAAAAATGCTTTGTTATTTTCATATAAATACTGTATGATGACATTAGAAGGCCATCAACATAAATGGAAGCAGAAGCTCAACCAGAACTATACTAAAAAACAACAATATAACATACTGCGTGTCTCAATTTCCTGATAATCAGCTTGAAATTGAAAGATTAGTTTTTCCACTCAAAACTGAACTGTAGAATTTGGAGAGGAATACGACTGGAATATGGTCTCTGTGCAACTGTGTGATTTAAAATTTTTTAAAAAACTAATATATATAAAACACATTGTGTTGTTGCCCCTCTGCTTGTGTCAGGGCTTCAGAGAGATTCTCACTGTGTGGCTCTCATGAAGGGGTCACATCTGCAAAGTGTAGTTTTTATCTCCCACTCTGAGGTGATGTGGTGGGCAGCCAGTCTCAGTTCAGTAACATTTAGTAGCCCTGGATGTCCATCCGTCTGTAGTAAGAGCTACGTCAGCTGTGTTAGACAATTCTTTGACAATTCCTAGTCCTGTCTGTTTGTGAATTATTGTGTTGGCAAGACACTTGCTGAAATGCTGAAATCCAGCATCCTTCTGGACCATGTAGGGCTGCATATCTTTCACTATAAACCTCCCCAATGCTTTAGTTACGTTTTTTTTCTCTGAGGCTGCACGTAGAGGCTGGTTAAATGCTGCAGGGAGAAGGAGTTGCTCTTTCCTACCCGACTTGTTGTGCGGACACACCGGAGTGATGTCTTCAGAAGTGGTTCATCATATTGGAAGTATTGCTGCTGGCATAAGCCTGATGTGTTGCACAGTGCTTACACACAGTCGCCATTTTAACCACCACTTTTTTTTTTTTTTTTCCATCGTCATAACACCAAATCTGTATTGTTTCGACTTGCCTTTACCAAAACTGACTGACTGCTGCATTATCCTTGGGGGTACAACACATGTGTAGTAAAACCTGGTCCGCTCTTGCCGAAATTGAACCAGTCGCAACGCACGATCACAGCTTCAGTTACACTGCGCATGTGTTTTATCCCATATTACTGTCTGCTCATGTCGCAGCCTTTTTCCATAGGCCTTGATTTCTAGTGTGACAATAAATGTGATGGAAAAAACACACAATCAGCCTCATAACCTTTTTCAAATGAACCAAATGAGGCTCTGAACTGTGACGAGCAAGCTGAACCATTCCATTCCCAGCTGAAAGTAAAGTGAAAGAGAAATCTTAAGCACGAGACACAAACAGTGGTCTTCTGGATTAAAGCCATGTGGTTGTTAGACCCATCTACCTCTCGTCCCGCCTGCCTGTTTGTTTCGCTTTTTAAACTATGTAACCACAGCATTTTCCTGTGTGTTTAATGTTGCTGTGGATGGGTTTACATTGTAGTTAATTGAAAGCCTGGTGCTTCACATACCAGTGCTAAAGGGTGCCATGTGCGGCAGTATCAAACTCCGACAGTTGTGGCAAAACATCAGTATTTGATGTCTTGGGAATGAGAATGGGCTGGTAGTGCAGTAGTTAGCACTGTTGCCTCACAGGTGGCTCCTCAAAGTGGTTCTGGGTTTGTGTTATCGTGGGTTTGCTCCAGGTTCTCCTGTTTCCTCCCACAGTCCAAAGACATGCAAGGTTAGGTTCATTGTTTTTAAATTGCGCGTAGGTGTGATTGTTAGCATAAATGGTTGTCTGCCAGCCCTGTGATAGTCTGGCAACTTGCCCAAGGTATTTGCCCAATGCAAGCTGAGATCTACTCCAGCCATGATTAGGATAAGCGGTTACAGATACTGTACAGATATGCAAAAAGAAATCCTGGCAAGTCAAATATAGTCCATTTAATTGAACTCAGTCATCAGATGGTCAAAAGGCTGTGCCGCATTACATAGGTTGAAACAAGATGAGCCCCAGCTGTGAAAGCTGTAAACTCTGACTTACTCTGTCCACCTGCATACCTTTGCACAATATGGTGGTGTTAAATCAAAACTTGAGCTGTATGAGGGTCCAGACAGGAGCCAAGCATATGTCTCTTTTTAATCCTGGGAGACAAACAAACCGTCTCTTTCAAAACACCTGGAATTACCATCACTTATGCAGTTTGCCCTGCAGCGAGGGCAGTTTGTCAAGATCATAATATGCAACAGTGAAAATACTAGTCTTGAAATGATGGATTCGTCTTGAAGCTGACCTGTGTCTCTCACTGGGTTAACATTTACCACCCAACCAGCTGAGAAGCAGAATCTATGTATATTTGCTTTGTCTACGGGGGTGAGACAAAGGAACATAAACATCTCCCTGCCAGAGACTTTAAAGTGATATTCAACCCAAAATGTATCTTTTGACTGTGAACCTCAGCTGCTGTCAATAAAAGGTGGCTGTAAAAAGTTTGTATTTACTCAGTCAAGGAGATCTGAGCCTGTGCTTAGAATTACAGCAGTCAATTTAAATAATAAGCTTTCTTGGTAGAAAAAAATACTGAATAATCAGTCGAAATGTTTCTACTTCTTACTGTGCCATTTTGTGTGCTCAGTATATCATATTTTTTGGCAAAAAATATTGGCCAAGCTTATTTTGTCTTCTCATATCTTCACACACAACCCTGCCATTCACCTGCCTCCCGCTGTCATCAGTCAAAATTATGACTTATTTAGCTGATTAGACTGCTGTCAGGCTATTAAATAGGCATCATCAGTCACTATAAGCCCCAAAGGTGTGGGTCAATAGGGGCCTACAACATCCACCAGTAGGTCTTATCGTCTGATCACAACATGTAATATAAAGAGTGAGAAAGTCCACTGAGTATGGGAGGGAGGGGTGGTGAATGGGTTAAGCAAACACAGGACTTTCACCTAGGAGAGTAGAGTTTGCATCCCATGTGAAACCAACAATGTGTATTTGTCTTTGTAGCTATTTTAAAACATTCAAAACATTGATGTTTTCGCTAAACCTAAAGAAGTTGCTGTTTTGTTGCCTTAACCTTAAGAAGTTGCTGTTTTATTGCCTTAACCTTAAGAAGTTGTAGTTTTATTGCCTAAACCTAAAGAAGTTGTAATTTTGTTGCCTAAACCTTAAGAAGTTGTAGTTTTATTGCCTAAACCTGAAGAAGTTGTATTGTATTTTATTGCCTAACCTCAACCCTAACCCAACAATGTGCATTTGTCTTTGTAGCTATTTTAACCTAACCTAAAGAAGTTTTAGTTTTATTACCAAACCTAAAGAAGTTGTAGTTTTGTTGCCTAAACATGAAAAAGTTTTAATTTTATTGCCTAGACTTAAAGAAGCCTTTTCGTTTGTGTTCAAAGTGTGAAGTTTTATGCAGCTTTTAAAGTTTTATATTCACTTTTACGACATATTGGCTGTTATATAGACAGATAACAGCCTTGTGAACATACTATTAATTTAGTAGGCTTCTACCAGCCCACAAACATGGGAAAGATGTGTGTTGATAATGGCTATTCAGTAGCCTGATAACAGTCAGATCGGGAACCTTCTTGTTTGCAAATGTTTTAGTTTCTTCAAAATTTCAGAAATAAGGTGTGTGTCTGTTACATTGGGAATCACTATAGTTACTCCCCATGTGTCCCATTGTCTTTGTTTCATGAAGTATTTTCTTTCCAAAACAGATAACTCACAACCCTCACAGATCAAGGTCATGTACAAACTCAAGGTAAGACGCTGCTGAACTGTGTAATAAAAATGATCTTTCTGTGTTTATTGAAGTCATTCTGATGCATTCCTTTGTCATCTGGTTTAAAGCAGAGACCGGCAGGACATAGTTATGGAGCCACAATAATGTGAGTATCCTTATCACCTTTGTCAAGGTATTACTGAGTTAAAGAGCTGGAGCTGGACCATGAATAACACCTGTGTCAGCCTTAATATAAAAGTATGTGTGCACATCCATCTTTATATTCTGTGTATTTACATTACTCTCCTCTGTGCAGGCAGTAAAGAGCCCATCGCAGCAGCTAGCGGAGCACTCGTGAAGCTGCACATCTTACCCACCGTGAACAAGTTTTCATATCAGTATTTTGTGTGTAATGTATTATGCTCACCTTTTTAATCAGAAGCTTGGCTTTGACTGGGCCTTATTTGGAATAATATGGTATGTATATTATGTTTATGCATTATGTATTGCAGATATCTTTTCACTAAACAAAAAGTTTTATTTTTACACCAATTATATACATGTTGAATAATGTGTGTGTCCATTTGCTACCACTTAACCAATTGTTTGTAATGTTGATTGCCAAATATTTCCACAAGTTATTTATTAGTTTGACTCTATTCAATCACCGTATTGATAATAAAGGTTCCATCACTACCAAATACCAGCTTTCCTGTATATTCATATATGAGCACACTGAAGTCTGCTATAAAGAGCAGGCAATGATCTCATTAAAGAATTTGGGCTTTGCCAATATTCAGTTGACTTAACACTTTAAAGACTTTAGACTTTCTTTAAAGACGTTAAAGACTTTAAATAAAATGTCTTTCCGGCTGCTGTGGACAAGTATACAGAAACGTCTAAGTATACTTGGCTTATACTGAAAAATATACAAAAAAGTAGTATATTTGGCTAAGTAATATAAGTTCTCTCAAGGAAACTTACAATTATACTTGCAGTAAAAACTATTAAACCAGTGTACTTTAAAGTATTCTCTTTTAGTGCATATAGTTTCATAAACTAAAACCTGGGCTGCAAGACAATATAACTAGTAAACTTACAGTATACCTAGAAGTTCGTATCCTATTTGCAGTACAGAATACAAGCTGGATGTAAACTAGCTCTGTACTCAAAGTTTACTACTCTTACATTTAAAGTATACTTAAAACTCTACTTTTATAAACTAAAAATTGGGCCAATTTAGTCCCAAGAAGTATTAAAGTAGTATATTGACAGCTATATATAGTAGTACATTAATATTAGTATACTTATTACATAAAGTATACTTAGGAATATACTTAGTGTATTTAAGTGTACTTCACAAAATAAACTTGAAGTCTACTTCTCTTTTGTAAGGCATGACTAAGATAAAAGAAGTGTTTGAACATGAACTCTAGAGAATATGATAAAAAAAACAAAGTGAGCAGTTGTTCCTGGCAGCGAGGTTGAGATACTATCCTGACAGATCACACCAGTCGCTGCTACAGCTACGCAAGTAATGTCTTCACTGCACAGGGTGTGACAGCAGGAGTCGGTGGGAATAATATACTATAGGCCTACTATTATTTATTCACTGAATGCATGACATATTGTATGCAAAGAACAGGATAATACCGAGAGAGAAAGAGGGCAGTGCATGTGCATTCCCTCGTGTTGTCATGACTCATGAATACTCAGCCAAATATTTTATAATCATAAATTGCAGACTGTCTGAGCTTGTGAAGAATCTGTCAATTCCCCGCTCAGCGTGTATGAACTCGGAGGGAAGCATATCAGTAGATCCTATCAAAAGATTCCCCACATGTGGTTGTGTGCATGTGTGCTGGCCTTGATTTTGTTTCTGAAGAATCTGTGTAGGAAGTGGAGGAGAAAAAAATACCAACAACATGACAGTACCCTGCTGCTGCTGCCGAACGATTTGCAGCATGCACTATTCACTACTGTGAATTTCCCCACTGTGGGACCAATAAAGGAATATCTTATCTTATCTTATCTTATATCCTGATCTATAACGCACTTACAAAACAAGAAAAGTATTTTCTATAATACAATTAGGTGCCTTTCTGCAGAGGATTAAAGGCAGCTGTGCTCAATGAAAAGGCAAGTTGTCTTCACCAATAAATATGTGGGACTAAGACCAGTAAGAGCCGTCGGGAGGACTGCCTCGCTGCCTCTTTTACCTCCAAATTAGACGAAAAAGAACTCGTTGCTAC
Source organism: Pterois miles (assembly GCA_947000775.1). Classification (NCBI taxonomy): domain Eukaryota; kingdom Metazoa; phylum Chordata; class Actinopteri; order Perciformes; family Scorpaenidae; genus Pterois; species Pterois miles. Next base: position 1,560,533 of record CAMQGK010000368.1, read on the forward strand.
TAAAAAGTATATCACTGTCAACATTTATTTTTTCCTCAGATGTAATAATAAGAACAAAGTGGATGATTTCAAGATAAAAGATTCACTTTACACAAACATGTGTAATTCATAGTATGGACACAATCTAAATCACATCAGTTCTCATAATAATGAAAATCCTGACATTAGCTTACCGGCTGTCAAGCACACATTCCTCTGTGATATATATTACAATTACACACTGACTCAGAAATTACACCCCAAAAAGCCTTTTACACAGTGAGCAAGTTTAACTTACCAGAACACACCAAATCTATAAAATTACAAGTTATTAGACACAATTATTGCAGTCTCAAAACTAAACTAATCTATATATAGACACAACTTTAAATGTTGATGGAAAAATTATGAACAGTCTTAGTCTAAAAGTAAACATGTTGTAGATGTTTGAGATGTCAGTCAAACAGCATAGCCGTTAATAACATGTTAAATATTAATACTAACAAAGAGAATCATGGCTGTGAACCTGCTGTTTTATCACCCTGTGCCACATGGTGGAGGCAAAGACCCAACTGAATCTCACAGCAATGATAGAATGATTTATACAGTTTACTATTCTTTTAGCCAGGCACAAGCAGAACTTGCCGTCATCAGCTACATCTCATTTATGCTTGGTTTTATTTATGCCAGAATAAAAGAATTGATAATCTAATTAGTTTCTTGAAAAGGATGTAGCTTTTTTTCTCTCTCTTAGTCATCCATATGCCTGTCATCTGGATACATGATTATACAGCTCTGGTATTTCCTGTTGACTAATACTGGGACTGTTTGATCATTTGGAATAGTAATCATTTAACTCTCATAAATCTGTAACAATTTATCTCTAATGTGTTTTGATGGAGTGGACTGTGAAGAACGTGAGGGAAATATAGGGACAGGAGAGGCAGGGGGTGTTGCAGATGGGCCGACACCCTGGATGAGTTGAGAGAAATCAGAGGGAGGAGCATGAAGCCGCTACACTTCAATAAAAGCAACACGCCTCAAACAGTAGGCAGCCTCAGCAGGAATGTCTTTGGCGTTGATCTCATTGGCATCCAAACGCAGCATTCTCAGCCTGGAGAAGTTTGTCATGTCAACTGTACGACAGAAACTGTTCAGGGAGAACTCTGGAAAGCACAAGAGGAGAGAAATATGAAAGGAGGCCACATGTTCTAGTCCAGTCTAGATCTCAACATTTAATAACTTAAAGCTGCAGTGGATAGAAATGAAGCAAATATGATTTAAAAAATGTCATTTTTATAAACGGTTACTAAATCCTGACAAAAGTGCATGAAACAGGTCATCTGAAAAAAACATGTTCCTCTGTGTCCTGCAGTGCTCCTAATGGCATCTGTAAGATTTCACAGACCGGAGGAAAACAACCAATCAGAGCCGAGCTGGAGCCTGCCGTCTCTGAGCAGCTGTCAATCACTCACAAACTTTGATCCAACAGTCAAACTAGGCAGCGCTGATCAAATATGAATCAATATTCTGTTACTGTAATGCCTATTTCTCACCTCAGATGTTTTCTGAAACATCTTGTAGTTACTGTTTAGCTTTAAAATGAGAAGGTTTGTGACCCGGCAGCCATGTTGAGATCAGTTGAGGAAATACCAAGCACTGCCCATCAGCCAACAGTAAACTACAAGATGTTTCTGAAACAGTAACAGAATATTGATTCATATTTGATCAGCGCTGCCTAGTTTGACCGTTTGATCAGAGTTTGCGAGTGATTGACAGCTGCCTCCATTGAATGAACAGCCAGTGGAAATGCTCTCTCTCTCTCTGAAATGACCTGTGATTGGTCAAAGTCTCCTGTCATGGGCTAGATTATTTAAATCCTGAAAACAGAGCCACGTGGAGGTGCAGAAGTCTAGTTTTCTCTCAGAACACTTGAATTACAATATGCTGAAAGGTTGTTACAGAATTTCTGCCCAATGATGCCAGAAATATTAATATCTATTTCTGATTGCTAAAAGGCTCTGTGGACCACCTTCCCAAATAAATATTCTGCTTACCCTCAACCATCACTGACCGCTTGTCTTTACCTGACGATGTATCATAATTGTCACAGTGATATTCAAACATCACTGGTCATTGAAGTTATACATTTTGATAAATTGATCAGAAATAATTAATTTGCTGCATCCTCAGTCCACGCCCCAAAAGTGTTACAGCACTACTGGGCGTGGCCAAAGCTGCAACAAATCAAACTCTCTATGGAGGCGACAGAAAATATATAAAGGATGTTGAACTGCTAAATATAGCTAAACTGTACGGTGAAAACCATACAGTTACAAACAATATGGGTGAACTGATACATGTCTGAACTCACGCAAGCAACTGGAGTGCATTAAAGTGTGACTTTTTATAAAAGAGTAAATTCGCTCCTTTAAATCAAATACTAGATTTCAATCCAACTGCCTTTCATCAAGTTTATTCTGTGACCTAATGTGCCGAAGCCAGTCACAGTGGGAGGGTCAACAGTTAAAACTTTCTACCCACATTTGTGCCATTAAAGACTTGTGAAATTGATTTGTGAGTTGCTTTGAGTCTTTCCTCATGTATTGTATTTTAAATGAGGAGAAAAGGTCTGGCAATACACAGTACATTATATTACCACTGTAAATCATCATATTCCAGCCAAATGTATACATTTGGTTTCAGTATGAAAAATGTGATCGTTAAAATATTTTATGTTATTTTTCATTGTTAAATATAAGTAAAATGTGTTTCTGTTTATATTACGCTTAGTGGTATAGCATAGATCACTCTTATGTTTCCAATGAGATATGTTATAATAAGAGAGGAGCGCCCATACCTTTGATCTTATTGGCATGTAAGTAAAGGTTCTCCAGGTTCCTACTGACCACAGGGATCTTCTCCAGTTCATTGAAAGAAAGGTCAAGTTCAACCAGCGTGCTGATGTTGAAGACACTGGATGGAAGTCCTTTATCCGTCAGCTTGTTGTGAGCCAACCGGACAAACTGCAGTTTGGGATTCATGGTGAGAAATCCCGCTGGCACGCTCTCTATGTCATTGAACTCCAGGTAGAGCTGCTGCAGCCTCTCAGGGAGGCTGTCAGGGATTTTCCTCAGTTTGTTTTTCCTCATATCCAGCGTGGTCAGAAACTTCAGTCCTTTGAACACACCTCCAACATCCTCTATAACATTTGCTTGGAGCTCAAGGGTGGTGAGGTTGCTCATACCCTCGAATGAGTTGGGGAGGATTTTTGAGATCTTATTGTGACCGAGTCGCAGGTCCGTGATGGACTTTGGCAAGTTGGGAGGCACACGTGCCAGCTCATTGTGATCCAAGAGGAGTCGGTCCAGGTGCTTGAGCTTGCTGAAGACGTTCTTGCCCATCTTGTCTGAGTTGAGCTGGTTGTGAAAGAGCACAACCCAGGCCAAGTTGGTAGCATTGTCAAACACCCCATCCTGGATGCCTGTGATCTGGTTATGCTGCAGGTAGACGTACTTGATATGTGAGGGGACGTAGGGAATGTGCTGAAGGTTGCGGCTGTGACAGTACATAGCCACGGGGAAGGTTGAGGGGCAGTCGCACTCCAGGGGGCAGTCCGCATCCTCGGCCCGCCAGCCAATGTGCCGCCGCCGCCCTCGCAGGTGGGACAGCCACTGGAACTGGCTGTAATGTTGGCCGATGCTCAGATCCACTATTCCCATAAAGAGGAGGAACACCACTGTCTGCATGATCACTGATCGAAGAAAAAGTGTATGAAAATGTGAAGTAAAATTTCGGATATCACCTACTAACCCGATCCCAAATCTGTAATACAACAGCAGGTTCAATAGACCTACCTGTTGGTTGTTGGTTGGTTGGTTGGTTGGTTGGTCAGAGACGATGCCTCCTCCCTCACTCACGTTGCCTCTGTCTTTCTCAGACTGAGTGGAATATGTTGTTGGTAGAGTAAATACCCCCCCCTCCATGTAGCTGCAGCCCCGGCCCCAAACACCCACTCTCATTAGACCATATATATTTGCAGCTTGCATGTAAAACCTACAGTACAACATATCACCTCAAGCCATGTCAATATCAATCCCACCTGTAAACCAGTGCAGACATCTGCTTTTTAACAGCCTTGTTTTCCCTTACCACATCATGCCTTGTCATTAGGACAGCCACTTAGAGTCTGGCTTGCTTTTTATTATAGTGTGGAAGTTATAGAGAGGGTGTTGGGGCTTATGGTATAGCAAATTTAATGAACTAGGCTAGATGCTTTAATTAGCAGTATGTTTCTTCCTATAAAACAATACAGCTACTTAAAGCTTGACATCTAACTCGTAAATTCCAGCATGCTGTTGTCTTATTTGCTGGATGTTTGAACATGTACAAAGTATGACAAACCCTGTCATTTGTCCACAGTCTTCCTCCTCAAACATGTTTTTCTTTCCGACCCTGCTCCTGTCTGCATCAGGTACTCACTATTTTTGTCAAATTACAGTGTTGAACTTGTGGAGAAAGTTAACATATGTTTGCGGTGGCGCCTGCAACCAAGAGAGACCCATTATCCTCCTGTAAATGGTTTTGAACGTATGGGCCTCACCATTCATGTCCTCCACTGAAGCAAGAAAATTGAAGGCAGAGTTTCAGGGGATTATGTCTGTTTCCCAGAAATCTGCTTCCCCGGCCCCTTTGGGGGAGTAAAACCCTACGTGCTGATTTGAAAATGGCTGTTCAGCAGAACATTCAGTATTTCAGCAGGTAATAGACCTTAATCATGTAATAATTATGAGAGGAGAGTGGACCTGAGGATACACATATGGGACTCTTCTACCAAAAAAGACTTGGGAGGCTTTTAATCACAACCTTCTCTGGCCAAAAATGACCTTCAGTCAAAACGGTGAATACATGATCTTACTGTACATTTATTCAGTTATAACTGTGATACTGTAACAATAATTAATTGAAATCCTTCCTCATAACTGTAAAGTAGCACTAATTGGTGGCAGAGATGAGAAAGTTCCCAGGGAAACAATGCCCCTTTGAAAACTTGGATGTTAGATTTATTGATTTATTATTAATTCATTCTGTTATGATCACACAGTATTCAAATCTCCCTATAATCCACTTTATACTGCAGGCATAAATATTTTATATCGGGCAAGACAGCTATTGTGTGTGAGTGTGTGGGTCTGAATGCACCACAAAGTCAGTCTGAATTAAAACAGGATGCAAAAGCTGGAAATTTTGTCTGTCAACATGTTTAATCCAAAACATTCTGTGTGGGCGTCATTTAGTCATGCATCCAGCTACAGCCTGAATAGGCTGCATAGTCCCAATTATTTGAGTGTTCATCCCTGAGGCGTTCTGCTGTTGTGAACTGTACCATTAGGTAAAAACTATTTGTTGTCAGGAATGGATTCCACACATGATTTGACACATGGAGTAGATTATAATGAAGCAAATAGGCATATGTATATTTTCTGCTTGGGAATTCTTTAAAAATGAGACGATCACTGTTGATTTTCCAAGTTTGCACATGCATGTCATTATGAATCCTAATGTAATGTAGCCTATTCAGGGTCACGTGTCCTCTTCACATGCTTTGGAGCAGTTACTAGTGCAGAGTTGTCTCCCACAGGCCTTTTTATTTTCAAAAACCGATCCATTTTATATCACTGTATCGTGGACCATTAGCGAGCTAACAGTGGCAAAACATGTTCGTCTCTGCTGGATGATGTGTCCTGATTGACGTGGTGATATTTAAACATTGCTGGTCATTGAAAGTGTGCATTTTAATTTAATATTTTTTATTTATGTGTGTATGAATTTATGTTTGAATTCTTGAGCACATTTAGATATAACTGGAATTACCACCTGTATGAGATATCGCTTTCACAAGAATGGGACCAATACAAGGTCAAAGTGACCTAAAATCAAAATCAAGTCATCCTTGCGTCCAAGTGGACGCTTGTGCCAAAGGCGTTCCTGGGATATCACAAGAATGGGATGAACATAAGTTCACAGTGACCTTGACTTTTGACCACCAAAATCTAGTCACTTCATCTGTGAGTCCAAATGGACATTTTTACCGAACGCGTTCCTGAGATATTGCATCCACAAGAACAGTATGGATGTGAGGGCCAACAACCGAAAAACAGAATACCTCCGGCCACGGCTGTTGCCGCTGCAAAGACATAAAAAGACCAAGCTGTATATTAGCAAAAAATTGCCGCCACAGCCGACTAGATAGCCCATTGAGCCAGTGGGGCCCATTTACTAACGACGGCAATAAATATACTGCTAGTAATTTCCAATACCACTTTTTTTTTTCAGATGGAGTACAGTATTTTGAACCAGCACCATAGCTCTAGATATTACTTGACAAACTATTGGATGGACTGCCATAAATTTGCTTCATGTTCTTGGAAAAACAATGTCAATGTCATTTTGTCATCGTCGTCTCACAATGTGAGCATGAAATAAAAAGGTCGCAAAGTGCCGTCAAATTTTTCTCCAATTCTTGATGACACTTCAAGACTTTTTAATCTTTATTATATTTTGTAACTTAGCTGAGAACACATTTTAGGTGGGGGGCTGCACGGTGGTGTAGTGGTTAGCGCTGTCGCCTCACAGCAAGAGGGTTGCAGGTTCGATTCCGGCTTGGGACTCTTCTGTGTGGAGTTTGCATGTTCTCCCCGTGTAAGCGTGGGTTTTCTCCGGGTACTCCGGCTTCCTCCCACAGTCCATAGATGCTGTTTAGGTTAATTGACTGTAAAATGACTCTAAATTGCTCGTAGGTGTGGTTGTCTGTGGTTGTCTGTCTATATGTCCCCTGCGATGGACTGGCGACCTGTCCAGAGTGTACCCCGCCTTCGCCCAATGCCAGCTGGGATCGGCTCCAGCCCCCCCGCGACCCCTAACGGGATAAGCGGTTGACGATGAATGAATGAATGACATTTTAGGTGGTAAATCCTGTAGCTATCTGTTCCTCAACATATGAAAAATGTAAAGGACATTGAAAGCAACTCCCTGAATATTCTTACATAGCTACGACTGGAAATGCCCCTTTCATCATTACACATTTTGCAAACAGCTGATTTTCTGAAAGCTCACTACAGTCTGTCTCTCCACAGCAAATGCACTAGTGACCTGTCAACAAGACTGTGACAAAATGCAGTGGTGCTGAGGGCTAAATGTGGGGATTTAAGTGAAAACACCTGTACTCACAAATTCACGAGAAAACAAATCTGAATATTCTCTGCGATTGTAAAATCTGTAAATAAAATATCAGAAATTGTGGGAAACCATATCAACGCCAGCCACGGTCTGAATTTCGCTGCACAGCTATGACTAAAGTAGTGTTATGAGCCAGCCAAAGGTCCTGAAAGATACTTGAATGCTCTTTCTTTCATATTCTTTCTCTGTTATTTCATGAATATAATGCGGACATCAGTATGTATTGTACTTTACCCTGTTTATTTTACCAATGGGTTATCAGGATTACTGTTTCCAGTGTCAACCCTGACAGATGGCCTCTAAATGATGTGAAGTTCCTGAATGTTACATGTACACATTTTCTTTCATGTCCTTTCTGTGTTCTATTATGATCAAAGATAAATACTAATATAGCTAATATATTTTACACTCACTTTTGTCAGCTCATGTTATTGCAGCGTTTGACAGTGGCAGTGGTGTGATGAGTTTTACTAAACACTGCAGAGTGAAGCGGTGTGGTTCATTTTTCTGTTTTTTTATGTGGCAAATGTATGACTTTATTATCTCAGAGCATATTCAAGTTCTCTTTCTTTTAATTTGTGAGTTTTTTTCTCGTAAATTTACCATTTTTTACAATGAGTTTTGAATAATACTCCCTCCCACAGCTCTGTAATTTAATTTTATTCATTTCCTATAATGGTGCCTTTCCTAATATGCTATTGTTATTTCATTTCCCATTGTACACTACTTTAATGAAAATATGATTTCCATTACATTGTCAGCAAAAACACCCATTATTTGTTAGAAACCACTGAGCTTGTGAACATCTACTTGACTTCATGCTGATGGCGATCGTCTCAGCTAACTGAGCAAACAACACGTAAAACCACAGAGCATCAACAAATTTAATCCAGAGTAGAAGGCAGACATAATCATGGTGATGTGCAACATTTTCCACATCTTGTCACCCCTTTAACAACTCGTCACCACTTTTCTTTCCACGCCTCACACAACAGACCTCATGCAACTACTTTTATAGTGTTGCTCTGGAGAAAATGAATGCTACAGAAGCAGCTGCAGTTGGCAGCACAGTTTCCATTTTATGAGCATAGCAAGCGCAATTATTGCTATACGTAGTAAATACGTTTTAGACACTGCACAACCACAATGTGGCAACAGAACTTCTATATTGTGGTAAGGAGGAATACTTATGACATCACGTCTGCATAGAAAAGTTCAAAACGTTGGGGTTTCTGGTAAAGGTCATTCAACGGACAAATACGATTGATGCTAGCAAACTGTCTCGACCACACCCACAACACAACAGAAAGACAGAAAACCTAAAAAAACGTACATTGATGCCAACAAAGCTCAAGTATGTACATCACAATAATAAAAACTGTCCTAATATTAAACAAAAACAGTAGATACAGTATTTCTTTCATCAAATGAAAGGGTTTCTGATTAAGCCTCAGTGTACACATAGAACACTTCTGTGCATAGAAAGAGTTCATAAAGCACATTTACCAAAATGCCAAGGTGCATTTCAAGTCTTAAAGTCATCTGAGGGAAACCAAAAGAAATTAAAACAACTAAAAAAATACAATAAATGGTATCAGATACACTTTGTAATGCACATTATCCCAAAAGCTCTCCTTGAAAGCTTTTCTCCTACTTAACTGTATGCAGGTGTTTGTGTGAAACTAAATACCTATTAAAAAGGTCTTTATTTCACTAGCCTGGGGGTTGTTTGGCTTTTACTTTTCTTTCTTCTTTTCAAGAGTAGAGGATTAGTTGAGTCATCAATGGTTTTGATTTTAATTTGATCATAGTCCACTCTCATCGTTTGCAGGGCATTTGTCATTTCCTCCTGATAATAACAAAAACATCACTTTTACCGTGAGAAAAACGGTATGCACAATACACATCCAGTTTTAAAGTTAATATTATATGGATTTCACTGTGCAGTGTAAAAATATGTTAGCGTGACATATTTTAAAATTAAGTATATTAACAAATGCAAACCCATGCTCAACCCACTCCTGATTTTTCAATAGATAAAAACAAATCAAGAGCAGTGATACCAACACTTACTTGAACCTGCTCCCACACATCCTGTTCCTCGTGCAGCACGCGACTGGTGTGAAGAGGCGTTTGTGGGACCTCCACTGACTGCTGTGTTGGGGAGAGAATATGAATAAGTGTCCACCAAATGTCACAAACATCTCTCAGAAAGCAGAAGTTGCTCAAACAAGATTCAGTCCTACTGGAAGCTGCTCACATTAATCCAGGGATGGTTAATGAACTCTGTGATGTTCATTCTCTGGGTGGGCTCGGTTTTCAGTAAGCCGCAGATTAACTGTTTGGCTGAAACAAGAAATCATCATCATCACTAAATGATCATAAATGTCCCCCACTAACATGAGACATATCTTTGAGGGTCATCCAGTAACTGTAATCATGTCAGACAGTCTTTCCCAATGTAATTAGTCTCAATTCTGATGACATTTACATGAAAATGTATGCGGCAGAATGCCTCTGCAGTTTACTGCATGATGAATAGAATCCAGAAAAAGTGATATTGATGCTTTGCTGGTTGTTACTGGAGTCCCTGAAAAGAAAGCAAGTCTTCTGTTTTTACTGTTTATCATATTGAGACAAAGCATGCACCGAGCCAACTTTTTCTTTCTTCTTCTTCTTCCTTTTGAAATTGTCCGACACCAAGTACCGATACCAGTGTTTGATTAATAAGCTGTGTGGAAGTGACTGCGATCATTCATTTATGTGTAAGGCAACATTAGGCTTGACATTAACATCTCCTTCTTAACTCTCTAAAATGTAACGAATAAATAGAGTTGTTCTTTATTATTTAAATAATAAATCGTACACCAGCATGGTGTTAACAACCTCGTAAATTATCAGGAATTACAATTCAAGTGTAAAGCTTTTTAATGCAGCAACACCTTCTTGAAACTTAAACAGGAATTAAAATGTCAGTATGGCATATAAACATAGAATTAAACTGAATAGATCGGTCCCTTTTTCACTGAAACCCGATCCAGCTATTTGAGTTTGCATCGGCCCAATATCTGATCCAGTATCCGTATCGGTGCATCTCTAGTCAAGACCAAACATCATCTATTCAAAATGGTTTCAGCACTTGTGAAAAAGGTAGAATGCTATGAATTGATCAAAAAAAAGGAAAAAAGTATGGCATCTCTTTCCAGGAAAAACACTTGCTGATGAGCATGAATGGAAAATAAAACAGAAAGGGAACGTTTACAATCCTAAAAAAACATGCATTTCATTTCAGGATGTGGACTGCAAGAGGCATCACATCCTTTTTCCCACGGAGCATTCAGCTATTTAACAAGCTCTGATCACATGGTGTGAACGCTGTACTTTTTTTGCACTTTGCACCTGAGGTGTTTTTATGATGAAAGTATGTTATATTATGTGCTGTCATATATGGCTGTTTTCTTGATGCTCTTTGCGAAAAGGAAATTTCCCCAGATGCAATACAGGTTTCTCTCATTCAATTTCCAGCACGTTGCCCTCTCACCTTCCTCAGACACGTCACACCACTCTGGGTTGGGGAACTCATATTGCCCATTACGGATCCGTCTTTTCATTCCTGGGGATATCGCCAGGCCGTGATGTGAGAAAAAGGGAGGATATCCACAAAGTCTGCGCACGAGACAGAAATGACAAGATGGATCATGTAACTAGAAGCAGCAATAGTTGCCTTAAAACACTGCAAGATGAAAATAGTAAAATCATTGCCAAACACATCTGCTAGACTTACAGAATATACATAATGACACCCAGAGACCACATGTCACATGATCTGTCATATTTCTCTGGGCCAAGGACTTCTGGAGCTGCAACAATGTCAAGAGAAATTATTCAGAGAAAATCGCTTCTGTTTCACATTTAATACCTTTGATAATTCTACATAAAAGACAGCACAAGCAAAAAAAAAAAAAAAAAAAAAGAAAACAGCTCATTAAAGTCCACAGGATTTAGCTTCTCATAATCCACAAGAGTTTAGCCACTGACTTTCCACAGGAAGCAAACTGTTGAATCCCCTCAGGGAACAGCACTTCAACTGTTAACATTTTAAAAGGCACATGGAAAAAATTTGATGGTGCTGTACTGAATTGCGAGTGTAAAGAAAATGTCACCAAACAAAACAGTATGCTCTGTGCTGGCCTTTCCACAAATTTTTGTTTTGCTGACAAATATATGATTATCCTGCTGACATAATTCATCAAAATATTGTATGTGTGGACAAATCCTTTACTATATCCTTGACCTGATACAATTACTTTCACTTGAGATCACATGTTGTGGCATCTTACCAACATAGTAGGGGGTAAAACACGGTGTTGCTAAAGAGTTTGAGGTGGTGATTTCTTTGGCGAACCCGAAATCTGTCAGTTTGAGGAGGGCATCCGGCCTTTTGGAGGTGTACAGCAGGTTCTCTGGCTGAAAGAGACAGCAATAACGATCAAGGATCATTACATGTCTTCTGACAGTAAGAAAACCACAAATAAATTTTAAAATGTTCAGTTTTGTCTTTAATCTCAGGCCCAGGAGCCCACCGATGAAGCAAAGGAGACGGGATGACAATAACAGACGCTGCAAATATGCACAGTTCTCTCATTTTGCAGGTTAGCTAATGGCAAAACCAGGTATGCCTTTTAACTATGAGGTCCGCCGTTTAGTCTGCGCAGGAAACGGTGTTGCATGTTATTCCCTTCCGGTGGCGATTTTAAACTCTTTTTAGTGGCGCTCAAGAACACCTAAATTTCATCTCAGCACCCCAAAAAAAATTATCATCAAGCCCTCCGAGACCCACAGGATTGCTGGCGATCCCGATTGTTGGGAAGGAAGATAAATAATGCTCAAGTTAGGCTAAATTCTGGTGAAATCTGTCATGGCCATTTTCAAAGGGGTCCTTTGACCTCTAACCTCAAGATATGTGAATGAAAATGGGTTCTCTGGCTACCCACGACTCTCCCCTTTACAGACATGCCCACTTTATGATAATCACATGCAGTTTGGGGCAAAAAACATGCTGTTTTTTACACGCTGGATATAAGTCTTATTTTTACCTATTCTAAAAACGGTATATTTGATACTTTGAAAGCTGAGACTCTTGTGGATCCAATGAATTGAAATGTCACCTGGCAACTGAATTTTGTGTTTTCCAATACATGAAGACATTTCTGCCATTACTTAAAGCTGCAGTGGAAAGAAATGGAGAAAACATGATTTAACTAGAAAAGCACTAGGAGAGCGCAGACCTCCGCCATAGTTTCCCCCCATATTGTAATTCACTCCAAAATAAAAATACTACATTTTTTAAAAAGAATTTTATATCAGTGGCAAACATAGAACATATATACAAGACACAACATAAAACTCACAATACATTAGGCCAAAATGTAAGAGTACCCCCATTTTTACCTCCGCCAAGGAGGTTATGTTTTTGGGTTTTCTGTTTGTTTGTTGTTTGTTTGTCTGTGTTAAGATAACTCAAAAATAGGCGGATTTTGATGAAATTTTCAGGGTATGTCAGGCGGCAGTCTAGTCGGTAGGGTGTTGGCTTGGGAACCGGAGGGTCACCAGTTCAAGTCCCAACATGGACCAAGTAAATTGAAGTTTGAATGGGTGGGGGGGTTTTTGGGTGGGGGGAAGGAAAATCTCCACTAGTGGGACTTATAAGGAGCGCCCCCCCTCTGACATCTCTCCATTTGATGCATGTATATGGGTTCTGTATGTGCATGTGTGTGTTAACAACAGTTCTAAATTGATTTCCCCTAGGGGACTAAAAAGGTGCTTCTTCTTCTAAATGTGAAAAGGAAGAACTGATTTATGATTTTGGGGGTGATCCGGAATAAATCCTGGATTCTGGATCACTTTGAAATTATTGTTAACATTGGGGTAAATGGAACCCAAAAGTTGTTTCTCAATATCTCTGGTAATTGTTGCCCAAAGCTCATGAAATTTGACTCAGGGATTTACAATGTGTACTTCTATCAAATTCCAAAGGCTGATCCAGATCTGATCCAGATGGCAGATTTTATAGCAATTTATATAAAACAAATGGGGGTACTCTTACATTTTGGCCTACTGTGCATTTAATATTAGAGGTAGAGATTTCTAACAAGCGGCATCGTGTAGCTGAGACAATTCCTCATCTGAAGTATGTCAACGAATTTGATCTAGCTTTAATACTTGAGGAGATAGATCCAGAAGAAACCGCCATTACTGAAAAAGAGATTTTCATTAATAACTTCTGAACTAATAATAATGATATAAACTTAAATCCACTTGGTAAGAGTATGTTTTCATGGTGAAGGAATCTAATAATGCAGACAAAATGAATGTAGGTTTGTTATTTCTTATCCAGAGCTAGATCCAGTAGAAAACCGCCATTACGTTATTGTGAGTTTTATGTTGTGTCTTGTGTATATGTTCTATGTTTGCCAGTGATATAAAATTCTTTTTAAAAAATGTAGGATTTTTATTTTGGAGTGAATTACAATATGGGGGGAAACTATGGTGCTTGGCGGAGGTCTGCGCTCTCCGAGTGCTTTTCTAGTTTATATCAGCAAAATCCGTCCATAAGTTTTTGAGTTATCTTGAACACAGACAAACAAACAGATAAACGTGGGCAAAAACATAACCTCCTTGGCGGAGGTAAAAATGTATTTTTAGTACTCATGAAAAGTCTGCGCAGGAAAAAAAAAAAAAAATGTGTTCCTCTGTGTCCTCTGGTTCTCCTAATGGCATCTGCAAGATTTCACAGACTGGAGGAAATCAACCAATCAGAGCTGGAGCCTGCCGTCTCTGAGCAGTCAATCACTTGTGAAATCTGATCAAATGGTCAAATTAGGCAGCGCTGATCAAATATGAATCAATATTCTATTACTGTAATCTTTCACCTCTAATGTTTTCAGAAACATCTTGTAGTTACTGTTTAGCTGTAAAATGAGAATGTTTGTGACCCGGCAGCCATGTTGAGATCTGTTGAGGAAACACCAAGCGCCGCCCACCAGCCGGAGCACAGCCAATAGAAATGTTCTCTCCCTGAAATGACCTGTGATTGGTCAAAGTCTCCTGTCACTAGATTGTTTTAAAGCCTGAAAACAGAGCCAGGAGGAGGTGCAGAAATCTAGTTTTCTCTCAGAACACTTGAATTATAAAATGCTTTTTTTTTTGCCCAATGATGCCAAAACTATTCTGCCTACTGTGGGTTTAATGCAAAAAAGGCAGAAATTGGTGCATAAAAATCCAACAAAATGCAGGATATGAATTGTTTTACGCTCATAATTTTATAAGGACCCCCAACACCCTGCCTAATTGTGTGCCCTCCAATGTTGAAACGAAAACTACGCCCTTGGCTGTACACATCACATTCTCATTAGGAGCCGAGTCCCCCTAAAGATCTGATCCCAGATCCTTCTCTGTCTCATGGTTCTGGTCTCTCTTGGCTATAAATTAAAGTTGAGTAATCTCTGACATCTCAGCTGGTGACTCCACTCAACTGGCATTACGCATATTGGACTTTTACCATCAATGTGTTAATTTGTTCAGTTTTTAAATCAAATTAATTGAACATATATTGTCCAGTTACGTATGTACCAATATACAATGTCCCGTTTTACTACGCGCTATACATTATTTTGTTTTGTAAAACTGCCCTTTAAATGTGCCTTCATGCTGAGGCAGAAAAGGAAAACTAAAAAGTGGTGCTCCGTGACCGAATGCAGATACTAAAAACGTTAAACGCTTCCAGTGTTGGACTTGATCATGGAAACAACTGTGTGTGTTTGCTGTTAGGGGCTGTCCGGTCTATTTAAGCTTCGATTCAGAAGCCTGGAGGACTTAACTTTTATTTCTTTTTTTTTTTCCTGATTGTTCTTCTTGGGCTCTTTGACATGCACAGTAAATTAAACTGTCAGTAGCATAATAGCATAATAGCAATTTTACTGTGTGCTGTTTTCTTAACAATGATCTCATGTCACTCTCAATAATAACAATGGTCCACTGTTACAAGTTATGTCTCAAACATATACGGTGAGGTTTTACCTTGATGTCTCTGTGAGCGATGTTGATGGAATGCAAGAAATGTGTGGCTTCTCCTATACTTTTCATGATGTCAGAGGCCTCTGAGGAAAAGGTGAACAGAGATTAGAAGTGCAGATTAGATCAGAAGACAAAAATGTTCATATATATTAAGTACACTGAACAAAAATTTAAACGCAACACTTTTGATTTTGCTCCCATTTTTTATGTACTGAAGTCAAACATCTAAGACTTTTTCTATGTACACAAAAGGCCAGTTTCTCTCAAATATTGTTCACGAACTTGTCTAAATCCACGTTAATGAGCACTTCTGCGTTGCTGAAATAAACCATCCACCTCACAGGTGTGGCATATCACGATGCTGACTGGACAGCATGATTATTGCACAAGCGTGGCTTAGGCTGGTAACAATAAACGTCCACTATAAATTTTTCGTTTTATCATACAGCACAATGCCAAGTTTTGAGGGAGCATGCAATTGGCATGCTGACTGCAGGAATGTCCACCAGAGCTGTTGCCCGTGAACTGAATGTTCATGTCTCTACCATAAGCCGTCTCCAAAGGCGTTTCTGAGAATTTAGCAGTATATCCGACTGGCCAGTGGTCTGCCACCATTTAAATTTTCATTCAGAGATAATGAGCTCCCTCGAAGGCCTGTCTGTTTTCTTTGCTCCCCTACCTCCCAAAGTTGGCGAAAGGGTTAGCAATCAGTTGTTTCTGTCTCATTGATATCTGAGGAATGTGTTGTTTGGGTTATTGCTGCCTGTGCACATTGAACCAGATAATAAGTCCCTGCAGGCCAGCGCCGTTTTCAGAATTGAGTGGTTACTTGTGTTGCTGACTCAATTCTTGTTGCATTAAAGACCTCCAGTGTGAGTTATTCCTGGATTCCTGGGTCTCCGGTTCACTTCTTCAGTCTCCAATTAATTGCTCTAAATATTTTCCAGAACAATAAGGATGTGATCGAGTTCAAACAGAAACATGCAGATTAAGTTATGCATTCAGCAGCACATTTTGAGATTGTTAAAGTTATAATCCTTCAGATTTTCCTGAAATCAAAGCCTGTTTTTGATTATATTATTTTGTGACTGTGTCTCTGCTCTGCCTGGCCTGAACTCAAAGGCCTATAAAGTCATCCGGTTCAGTCTGCCTCACTCTGTTGCAGCTCTCTCAGCTCCCACATGCTCTCCTTTTCTTTTAGCGTGTAACATCTCCAAACGCTATTTTCCACTCAACCTGGCGCTCACATACACCACTGATTAATTATTTATTGATCATTATTGTTACATTAATTGGGTATGGCTGAATTATTGTTCATTAGTTTGTGTAACATTATTTGACAAACCCTTTTGATACTCTTTCTCCCTCCTTTTATCTGAACTATGAGCCAGTTCACGATACTGCCATTTTTCAGATATAGTCATTCCTTGAATTTACACTCTGTAATTACTTCTCAAGTAGTTACTATTGTTGGCAATGTCTGAACCTATCAGCTATCGGTCTGTCGACAGATAAGCCTCTGGGGGCAAGGGGCTATATTTCTGGGGTTCATGTGTAGCCAGCGGATCACAGATATCCAGGCCATGACTTCCTTTTCAGAGCGCTGCTCATTGTTTACAGTGACAGCAGCCACTTGAGACGTGAGACTGCAGTTGAGAGAAGTCGTGTACGAATTGACTGTTTCACAAGTAGCCAGTTTACAAGTTTAATTTTGAATCATTTAAAAGCTAAATCAATGCACTCTGCCTCTTTTGCTCTGTTTACCTGCATTCAACCAAAGCCTGCTCGAATGTGATTGGTCAGCACTACTCGGACTACAAACTGAAACCAGAACACCTCCGATACCAAAATCTTGTCCCGTTGCCTACAGATTTTACTTGTGAATGCAGAATATGTTTATAGAGATTTCTATGTCCAGTAGCAGAGTCCACTGTTCACATGCAGAATTCAAATTGCCTTCACAGGAATCAAGGCGTGCATATAATCCAGTGTCACGGCAGCCACCAACTATTACTCCTATTATCAGTTAATCTTCATTCCTCAATCGTTGTGTCTATAAAATGCCAGAATATTGTGAAAAATTCTCATTATCATTTTCCAGAGCACAAGGTGCTTGAGATTGCTTGTATTGTTGAAACAACAGACCAAAACCTAAATATATTCAGTTAAATACCATAAATGGCAAACAGCAAATCCTCACATTTCAGCAGCTGGAACCAGAGAATTTCTGGTATTTTTGTTTACTATGACTAAAACAATTAAGGGATCATTGAACGAGGTGCCGATTCATTTCCCCATGATCTAAAACTAACCATTTTAGTTCTAGTAATTTTACCTCACTGACAACAGCTTTACTGCTTATTGGTCATTGTCCTACAGCTGTATGCAAACTATATGACGCTGCTTCACAAGAGGACCAACTGTGCTGATTTTTAGGTGCATACTTGCATTTTGGGTTTCTACAAGAACATGTTTACATGCTTTAATGTTCAAAAAACGCTTTACTTTTCTCATACCGCAGTGCTACAGCACCTCAAAGTCATGGGAAACACTATTTCTAACTGTGGTTAGCGTTCACATTGACCACAAGTGTCCATTAAACAGTGACTGCAAAACAAGCCAACAGCCATTATGAGCATTTTTTATCAGCGGATCAGTTTTAAATATTGCAGGGAGTCATAAAACAAGCAGGAGCAGCTAGTGAGCTGTTACAGGCTGCACACCTTCAATTTCTCAGCAAGGTGAACGACTCCTTTTATTGTGTTTGCTGTTGTGTGGAAAAGCATTCACACTGTGGGCAGCAAGAAATCAGAATGTGGTTGCTCGTGTCATGATGGAAAAAGGCCAATTATGGACTGCCTTCTTTATCAAAACAACATAAGTTTATTTGGCTGCACTGTAAACAGATACACCAGTTGGTCTTATGTTGTATCCCTGACAAAAAGCTGTATTTGTTGTCCCCAATCCTGGGACCTGTAGTGTCAAACCACACTTGCTGTTGCCAACAGTAAGCACAAGTGCACCAAATCAACCAGGACTGAAATTTTAAGGCTTGTAACTTTAAGATATTTGAGAAATAATAATCCCTTTACCTCTTTCTGTAAATGCATGATTCCCTCTGTCTTGGATATGACTGAATAATTCGCCTCCATCCATACTGAAAACAAAAAGCAAAACACACAGAAGTACAGTAAAATGAATCTGTTAGGCCGTGTTCATTCTTTTACTGCTCAAAGAAAACAACTTGGTTCACCCAAGATGGTCACACATGTGGCAGCAGACGCACAAGGCTGTCCAAAAGCTACATATTACTGACATGCAAATGGGCGAACAGTGTTGTAGAATCAGTGTTGTAGAAAAATGTATGCTTTCATGGTAATTAACCTAAGAGACCTTTTTATGTCCTTTACTCTTGGCCTTATGTTGGGAGGCTCTGGGTTTCTGAAGGTTAAGATAAGAAGAGGACATTGTAGATGTTTCCAACTCCCATGGTAAATAGTCTGGACCATAGTCTGTATATAAATATGGATGACATGACAGCTTCTAAACAGTGAAGCCAAAACATCTTGATCTGTCCCTGGTGGTGTCCCACCTCCTCCATGTTAACAGATGGGACATGGACCAAATTAAAAGTCAAAGTACACATCAAATAAATTTTTCCCAAAGGTGGTTTCGGTCATTTTAAGTGGTTCTTATCACGCTGATGCATGTTCAAGAGTTCACTTTTCTGATAAGTTTGGTTTTAATTAGTTATTTGATGTCATAAAAAGAGGGTGAGACGTCATTATTGGCAGCTGCTCTGAGTGAAGTAGTCGCTCAGCCAGAGGCTCGGGAATTGTACCAGAAAGGAGCTGTAATTTTAACTTCCCATAAATGTCATGAGTCTGTGATAGAACATGCACCAATTTAATCATAAATTTATTCATAGATATATTATGTCGTGTCTTTCTAGCCAAACAGCTGTCGTGGTGCTAACGTAGCAGCCAGGTGGCTCAAGCCGCAACCGTGCTCGGCTTGTGATTGGCACGGGTGGGTGTGTGGACGAGACCCCGATACCACGGCTCCAGCCTCAAGATGGCAGCCCCCATATCCTGGATATTTTGGCTTCACACTGGTACAGTGGGAGGAAGCGGAGACACATCGTCCATCTCTATATACAGTCTGCAGTCTGGATTATTTTGGGTGGTGTGATTTCATGTGGGTCTGTATGATGTGGGGCCCACTGTATGAGGCTGAGTGAATATAATGCTTTTGTCTCACCCTGAAAGGCTCAACAAAGCTAACAGGAGACTCAAGAAAATGTCACTCTGTTAGTATTTACATGCCTAAACAGTCCTGTAAAGAGGTCTAATGAGCCAGATAACCTGAAAACACGCATGGAGGTGTTCAGTTTCTAGTTTGTCTCTGTCAATGTGCTGTACCAAGACATCAAGTAAGGAAAACTATTCTTTAATTCAGCTAAGCGAAGATTGCCCTGAAGTTTTCCACACAAATCACTTTCATATATTACTTATTACAGCTCAAATTAGACATCAAATACTATATATTATACTAATAATTTCTCAGTGTTTTGTACAAAATATCCTACTGTTAT
The DNA here is from genome assembly GCA_947000775.1 of Pterois miles. Lineage (NCBI taxonomy): Eukaryota > Metazoa > Chordata > Actinopteri > Perciformes > Scorpaenidae > Pterois > Pterois miles. Next base: position 1,580,421 of record CAMQGK010000368.1, read on the forward strand.
AAAATCTAAAATAATTTTCCTCAATGCAATAAACTGACAATTTTGTTCTTCAGGTACTGTAAAAAAGCTTTGATCAGAGTGTAAAACAGCTGGAATCGTTACGCACTGACACATCATTAGTCACGATTACTGTGCACTGTCAGCAGGATTGAAATACAACAGCGCATTAATCATATGCTACCCAGCTTTGAGAACACTTTTTACAACACGAGATGGCTGCAGATCAAATATACCTGTCTGGATGTATTCTACACAAAGCAGACTCTTCCTGCTTTTGATGACTTTGTGCCCTGAACTACTAACCTCGGTTGATGTGTATTAACAAAGATGGCTCCCCCAGCACAGAGCTGCTAACATGAGCCACAGCTCCCAGAAGCCATTCAAAGAAGAAGGAAATCTTCCTTCCTTTGGGGGACAAAATGCATGTCCCCATAATGCAAAACATTATATTTAAGGGTGAGGACTTGGTTTAGGGTTACGGTAAGGTTAGAGTAAGGGCTAGGTTTAGGCAAGTAATGTAAGTCAATGTAATGTTCTCAAAAGTCATGAAAACACAACTGTGTGTGCATGTAGGCAGAAGAACGCACCACTCCATCACAATGAGGAGACACTTCCTGCCCTGGTAGAGGTTCTCATAAACATCTATAATGGGTACAATGTGGGGACAAGGTGACACCCTCCAGTGGAGCTCCACCTCCCGTCTGGCCTCCGGACAATCCTGCAGCATCTGAAACACACCCAGAAGAAGAACGAACAAATCACAAAGCCTGACAAGATTTTAGTTTTGAATGCAGTCATGTGAGCAGTCACCCGTTCTAGGTTAAAAGGTCCAGTGTGTAGCATTCAGAAGGATCTACTGGCAGAAATAAGTGTTTTCTTTAGTGTGTAATCACCTGAAAATAAGAATTGTGTACTTGTAACCTTGAGCTATTCATATCTACAGCACATACGGAGAAGGTCATCTTCACAGAGCGGCCTCCATGTTTCTACAGCAGCCCAGAAAGGACAAACCAAACACGGTGCAGCGAACCCAAACACAGCTTTTCCCACTTAGGCCGAAATGTTACTCACTCTGAAGTTGACATTCTTAAAGCTAAACTGTCTTCTGCTCCACTGCACACATTTGCCTCTCTTTCTCTCTCTTGCTTTACCACTCACTTCCCACATACCCACACACTCTACATACTGACTTTGCTATTCTCCAAATGACCTACACTACGTTTACAACAGCTCTAGATAAGGCCATTCTCCATTTGACGTCGGCCAACGTGCTTCTCCTACGTGCTCGGCACACAGGAAAGGTTGCAATCTGCAACCTCACCGCGAGATACTGCCAGATTTACACATTGAACCTTTAATCATTTCATAATTTAGTTAGAATTTAGCTACATTAAATAACTTTCTAAGCAGATGTTTTAAAAGAAATTGCGGGGCTAAGGTATTTAACCTGGACAGGTAAATTTTACCACAAGAAGGCTCTGACTTAGTTGCAGATATACAATATAGCTGCTTTGTCAAATGTTTGAATAATTTTTTAAATTGGAAATGCCCAGCCCGTTTGCTTGAAAAGGTGTATGAATGACACAATAATGCACAAGGCATTTAGCATGCAATAAGAACACCTTTCTTTCTTTTTGTGTGTCATTTGTACAGCATACATTCTGTACTGACTGCAATGTAAACGCATATGCATACATATGCTAAGCTCAGAGCTAGTGGCATAGAATAAAAAGAGAGCTAGACGACATACAGCAGGTGGGAGGGGAAGTGGATGGGTCCAACAAACACAGGTCTTTTAACCAGGAGACCGGTGTTTTGTTTTGTAAGTTACGTTAGTGATGTTTGTCACATGTTTTTTTTGTGATGTTTATGATGTCTATTCAGCACAGTTATAATGTTTTTGTACATATTTTACTTCGTTTGCGTAGATATTTTAAGTCTAACCATGACATTTTTCCTAAACCTAAGTGGTTTTGTTGCCAAAACCTAACTGTGGACAATACCGTAGATTTGATGCGTGGCATACAAATACATGAAAAGTCTAAAATGCGTGCTATGTATATGCCTACACATGAGACTGGTTTAAAATGCCAAACATTAGCTTGATTTGATTCTTTGTCGTAAATGGTGGTAAACTTAATATCTGGTTTTAGTATTGTTGGTTGGACAAAATAAGGCCTTTTAAGATGCCACTGTGGTCTTCAGGAAATTATAACAGGCACTGGTCACTAGTCTTCTGATGTTAGTCTTTGCGCCTGTTTAACATATCTGTTGTGGGTTACAGAGCGCATACATACATGTTCTGTGCAATTTATTGTGAGAAGGGTATTCATGCTATGTGAGCGCTAAACAAATTTCTTTCATTTACAAGACACACGTTCTTTACATTTAATAGTTTACTTTTTATGAAAGATTTACACATTTATGTTTTGGAGATATTTGTAAGCACTGTAATTACCTGTTCGTACAGCAAGATGTGTTTTTTGGTTTTGGGTGAACTGTCTGATCTGTAAATACTGATAACAAAATGTGATTCATTATATCACACATGTGCTGGATTCCAGTCGCATTCTTCTGTGACATTTTTATCACACAAATTTGCAGGATGACAGTTTTACAGACTTTTTTTATCAGACTCTTTCAGGGCGAATTCACACTATGATTTACTGTGGTAGGCTACATTTCCTTGACTGGATTACTCTGTCTTACACACCGCATATTATGACAAAATGTTCCCTCGTTTTCTGCTTTCACAAGACCTCAGAAATGCACAATGATCTAACAGGAAAGTCCTGTGGAAGATGATGCCTTATCCATGTTCAAAGAATCAGACTAGGAAGGCATCTATAACTGGGTATTAAACTACATGTTTATGCTGTGGACACTAATGAACCTCAGTCAATATATTTGGTAAAAATAACGGGCTAATTAAAGCTGCCATGGGTAGAATCTGAGCAAGTATGATTTAAAAAGTTGTTTTTATAAAATGGTCGCTAGTTCTTGACAGCAGTGCATGAGACAGGTAATCTGAAAAAAAAAATCACGTTCCTCTGTGCCCTCAGGTGCTCCGAATGGCATCTGCAAGATTTTACAATATGGAGGAAAACAACCAGTCTGAGCCGATCCGGACCCTTCTGCTCTGAGCAGCTGTCAATCACTCAAAAACTCAGATCTAACAGTCAAAATAGGCAGAGCTGATCAAATATGAATTAATATCCTGTTACTGTAAGGACTATTTCTCTCCTCACATATTTTCAGAAACATCCTGTAGTTACTGTTTAGCTGTAAAATGAGAAAATTTGTGACCCGGCAGCCATGTTGAGATCTGTTGAGGAAACACCAAGCGCCGCCCACCAGCCGGAGCACAGCCAATAGAAACGCTCTCTCCCTGAAATGACCTGTGATTGGTCAAAGTCTCCTGTCACTAGATTGTTTTAAAGCCTGAAAACAGAGCCAGGAGGAGGTGCAGAAATCTAGTTTTCTCTCAGAACACTTGAATTATAAAATGCTTTTTTTTTTTTTTTGCCCAGTGACGCCAAAACTATTCTGCCTACTGCAGGTTTAATGCAAAAAAGGCAGAAATTGGTGCATAATGACTGACTCTGAAATGACCTGTGATTGGCCAAAGTCTCCTGTCACTCACTAGATTTTTTTAAAGCCTGAAAGCAGAGCCAGGAGGAGGTAAAGAAGTCTAGTTTTCTGTCAGAACAATTGAATTATAACATTCTGAAAGGTTATTATGGGATTTTATCCAGTGATGCCACAAATAAACTGCCTACTGAAGCTTTAAGTGTTTTAAGAAATCATATCTGAATAATTCAAATTAGACAGCACACATACATAGAAATGTGTGATGGGATGTCAAAAAAATTAGCAACTGAAATCTATATAAATGTGTGGCTGTGCAAATAATAATCGCATGCTTGTGTAAAACAAAGGTCTAGAAAAAGTCATTTGCTAGTTTCTCCATTTTGTCTACCCATCTCAAAACTCCTTCGCTGCCTAATGAAAGCTGAGAGCGAGCTATCTGCATGACACCTCATCCTGCACAGACGTCATAATCTCTCAGCCATCTCAGGCTCTCTCATGAGGCTACTTTTAGACACAGGCATGTCCTCCTCTCTCTTTCTGGCGGGCAGCATTTGGACAGGAAAAGTCAACACTCCTCTTTCAAAACAGACACCTACTGTGTAGGCCAGAGGTCAGAGCTTTTGGAAAATATACAGTATAATTTACAAACTGTGAGACAGAAATTACAGCCTCACAAAGCCCTAAAGTTAAAGGTTCCCATGACAACAAAAATCTGTAACTCACATCTGATGCCAACAGAGACGCCATGTCTTGAACTGTCAGTGCTCAGCTCTAACTCCAAATAATGCCTGTAACAAATGCACAAATCACAACTGATACAGTCTATATGCATCGCACATGCTTTACGATTGACTTCTTCCAGAGGAATGCAGCGGGGTGAGGTATTTATTTATCTTTCCCCACTGCCTGAAACTGAGATTTAGAAGGTCTCACAGACTGGCCTGATAAGAGGAAAGAGGAAACAGTGTATGAAAAGCAGATTTTCTAAAATCAAAGATAAAAGAGAGAAGCATCTGTTCCATTTACTTTAAACTCCCTCGGCTGCACACATTAGGGCTCAGCCTTGACTGCACTTTCCTTGACGGAGTATGTGACAAAGGACAGAAAACCTCATGGCACGATAGCCATCATTAGCCACACTTTGACCACAAATCATGAAAAACCTGGCTTGTAAGAAAATATTTATCTAACCATGAAAATGTAGATAACAAGTAACTGGAGCAAGAGAGGCCCTGGGAAATAAAGAAAATGTTAAGTGTATGTGAGCATACTGAATTGATCAAATGCACAATGCTGTTATGTTAACCCAAGCAATTTAAATGTGGATTAGCGTTCAGGTTTGTATAATCTATTCCAAACTACTGAATTTCAGTTTGCAATGACCTTGAAACAAAAAGAAACACTATATGCTTTAAAGTCCCTCTCAAAGCTTTACGTCAGCATTAACCCTCTGAGACGAACAACACCAAATTTGTCTTTTTTAAAGGGGGTACAGGGGGTCTTCGGGGGAGATAGCAGGTCAGCAGTAGATGTCACATAGAAGTGGTGTACATCATCTGAAAGCTGTGAACCTGAAGATTAATATGACATGTTGCTCATTGATAATGAAAAATATTTAGAGCAAGTAACTGGAAACTGAAAAGGTGGACCAGAGACCCAGGAAAGACTTACATTGGAGGTTTGTTTTATGTATTGAATTCAAGCAGAATCACTGTAGCCCACTCAATTATGAAAATGCCACTGGCCTGTGGTTTTTTTTTTACCTGGCTCAATGTGCACAGGCAGTGATAACCCAAACATCACACTCCTCAGATATCAATGAGACAGAAACAACAGAGAATGTGTCTGGCATAAAGACTTTAAGTCCATGTGAGAGTGAAGATGTTTTGCTTAATGACCTTTGCACCTACCTTGGGAGGTAGGGGAGAAAAGAAACCAGGCTGGCCGATTATCAGAGGCCCTCAACCTGTACTGGGGTAGAGAAACTCCGCTAGAGTTGGAGGGAGCTGAATGAAAGCTCTGAATGAAAATATAACTGGGTTATTCTTAATATATATATATATATATATATATATATATATATATATATATATATATATATATATATATATATATATATATATATGACACACAAAAAAGGGGGAGGCCCCTCTCCTGACATTTTTTCAGTAACACTAACAAGTTGTTCTCGTCATAACTCAGAATAATTCATGTTAATTTTTTATAATTAATTTCATAATCTATTATTTAAAATGTATTGTAAAAGTGTATAAGAGCTTAGACCATCATTATAGAAGTATATGATGTCCATCCCTATGTTCTATGATGTCTCACAAGTTATTGCAGCAGTTTTTGGGATTGATACCATTTGTTACACAGATCTGGTGATAATTTTTTTACCGCTCAAGAATTGATAAAACATATCAAAAATCCCTTCAAAATACAACATTAAGAAACCAAGACCTTGAGGAACAATACAGAAAACGTCATGCTGTGATTTGGTATCTAAAACCTTTGACATTTTGAGATTTCTGCAAGAATTGTATTTTTCAGTGATTAGATGGTGAGCACCTCTGTTGAGGAAACTGTCTGTTTTCGTGACTGTAACATTTCATGAGACTGTGATTATCCTAGAGGTCGCAACAAGTCATTATATACAGTGAGGTCAAATTTCAAAAAATGGCTACTGTGGGGACGCAGTTGGGCTTATTGGATCCACAAGAGTCTCAGCTTTACAGTGATACCAAATGTATGTAATTCCAGGACAGTTTATGGACCCCAACATGCAGAAATATTCAAACAAATCATTTTAGAATAGGCAAAAATAACACATTTACAGTATACTGCATGCTAAAAACTACATGTTTTTTGCCCCAGAACTGTATGTGATTATCATAAAGAGAGTATGTCTGTAAAGGGAAAACTTGTGGGTACCCACAGAACCCATTTTCATTCACATATCTTGAGGTCAGAGGTCAAAAGACCCCTTTTCACTCAAGCTCTAAGACTGAACCTGCTACAACCTCTGAAAGACAGTAAAGTCGGTCTGGATCACGGGTCTCAGACAGTTAAGGTGCTGCTTTTAAGCAATGTTTACACTCAGAAGATAAGAAATCTATGCACACAACACAAACATCTTTAGAGCCACATTGCACAGACCAGTAATAATTTGTGGTCATAATGGATTTCATCAAACCACGTGCTGGGGCAGACAGACTTAATGTTATTTATAACGGCACGCATGACTTTTTTCTTGTGTCTGCATAATGTGCCAACAGGCCACTGCACCTGCCAGAGGTGATATGACTGGTTCAAGTGTCAAAACTGTGCTCACCACCTCTGAGAGCTGCATACAAAAACATCCATCTGAATAAACTCAAAAATCTTGCTCCATGACCGAATCAGTATCAAATATCTAGCAGCGTCAATGTTGAGTTTATCTAGTAAACAATACAGACATGTTCTGCCATCTTTACAAGCAAATATAGTGGTGCAAGATTCAAACTAAATAACTCCAGGTCAATGGACTTCATATTTGTATTTAATAGCCATCATAAAAATAAAAATAAGCATCAAATTAGTTTATTTCTGGTTGTAAAAACGTGCATTCTCCTTTCACTATAGTTAAACATTTGACATATTAGTTCATCAAGCTTTATTATCTTAATATGCAGTGACAATATTAAGACAACAGTATATGTTTACCTTTACTGCATACTTTTCTCCACTGTCTCTGTGGAATATTTCCAGCACTCTGCCGTTTATCCCCATACCGAGCACCTGACTGGTGACACTGTAGTCGTCTGTTATCACGGTCCTTTTGATTTGCAGAGGATTGTTTAAAGGTTTCACCAGACACTGAGGGAAAGTAGCAGAGTTGAGGTTAGTCTGCTGCTGTTGGGTCGGGAAAGCCGGCTGGAGCTGATTCGACATGTTAACTGTCAACAACACGTGTGTGATAACCGTCCGACAGGAGCGTCCCTCGTCTTCTCAATACAAGTAGTAGCAGGTGAACTATGTTAGCTATAGTTGTAGGCTAACACCTAGCAGGCTAATGAGCGATATTAGCCCTCCGCTAGCTAACATTAGACAGCTCTCTGTCCTGTCCTCTCACAAGCAGCGAGCCACTGTCGAGGAAGTCAACTTTCAGCTGAGATTCTTGACAAACTGCCAGACAGTTTAACAACTTGGCCCGGAGTTCAAACCGTGTAACATCACTTAATAAATGGAATTACATTTATCAGAGGGATACACAAGTAGCCAAACTTCCGGGCTCAAATAGTGGACATTAAAGCGGCATCATATGGTGCCTTCAAATGGAACTCGTGAACTCGTGTTGCGTTCAAGAGGTTAAGAGCACCGTTGCTCAGCAACGGCAATATTAACATTACTGTCCGAGTCTAGAAGCCACAGAGGCTGACAAGTTAGCAACTTAGGAAGTGGTTGACATAATGCATGAAATACAAAAACATAATGGCAGAGGAGAAAGATGAGGTTATTGAGAATATCAACATTTTCCTCAGACATAAAATTACCAAGAAAAACAATGTATGACTAAAATTACAATATAGTGTACAGTATTAACTCATTAAAACACATCACAAGTCGTGAACTCTGAGCTTTCATAAACTTTCCTCTTATGAAGTGGTGAAAATTATATGAGGGGGGGCGTTTATGTTTGTGAATTTGCAGTAAACACGACCCCATTTGAAGGCACCATTAATCTAATGGTCTAACAGGGCCGTGTCTGGGGAGAGGAGGGTAGGGGGGCACCCCGGGGCACCTCCTGGATGTATACAGAGAACCAGATACAGTGTTGGCCCAGTTCAAGCCATGAAGCCAAAATGACTCAACTTCCGTCTGGAAAAGTACTCGGATCTTCTGGCAATCTTCCGCATCCATTGGGCCTATGGAACATGCGCAGCAGCGCCGCATGACTTGGTCACGGGATCACAACATCACACCATCGTCATGGCTTGTGCTGTCACAGTCTGGGTTTCATTGACATGAACCTAGGAGGGGAAATAACTCTGGATTCAGCTATTAGTGCATTTTACAACTTTTAGGACCTAATGATTTAAATTAGGGCTATTCGAGTGTTTATACTGGGCAGTTGATTCACCTCAAAAAAAAATATCCGCTGAGTTACAGACGTCTTTCCCAGTATAAGTCTATGGAAAAAAAAGTCTTAATGGACTCAATGGCATCACATGACGAACACTGAAGTCACAGTACCGCCCTTTGGCCACTACAAAAATTGGGATCAACAGCTGGGATCAAATCAAGGATGTGAAGCAAATTTGACTTCCTGCGCGTTCCGATACTCATATTATCATAGGTTTTGAATACAACATAAGGGGGCATTCATATGGGCCCAACTCGTAAACACAGTAAACACGACCCCTTTTAAAGGAGGTGGGGATGAAGCAGTTGCAGGAAAAACAGGGAAAGTCCAGTGAATTGTTGGCCAGAGACGAGCAGGATGAAGTGACAGAGAAGGGACAAAGCAGAAGAGGTTAAAGAGCAAAGAGAATGACTCTGGTTTTTCCCTCTCTAATTAATATCCTCGGTTAGGGGGCAGTGTCAGATAGCAAACTGACCCATCCCCAGTAATAAACTTTCATTGGCTGATTCTTACTTTTTCTTTGCTAAAATGAAAAATAGTTGTTTCCAGTAGTGGACAAAATATTCAGATCTTTTACTTGAGTAAAAATAGCAATACTACAATGGAAAAATACTCTATTTCAAGTAAAAGTCCTGCATTAATACATTTTACTTAAGTGGAAGTACAAAAGTGTTAGCATATACGTTGAGTTTTGAAAGTAAAATAATTCATTATGCAGAATGCCATATTTCATAATCATATATATGATACCACTGAATTTTAAGTATTGATGTATTAATGTGTTCACTTTAATGTTGCAGCTGGTAAAGATAATTTAATTTGCTTTATACACTACTGCATATCTTAACCTATAATAATATATCACAATTTATTAGTCGATTTATATTTTGTATTAAGAGTCAAGAAGAAACAAATTCTGCAAAGTACAGTATTTACCCCAAAAATGTAGTGGAGTAGAAGTTCATAATATAGGGCACAAAGGAGGTTTACACACTGTCCAGCTCCACATGGTATATTTATCTTTCTCATAAAGCAACATTTGATATGCAAAGATCCTCCTTTGTCTTCCTCTGCGTGTATGTGCACACATATGGTCCCTCTTCTATAGAACCATAAAGTAGCATAAGATGGGAATACTCAAAAAAAGTACCTCAAAGCTGTACCTACAGTACTTGTTTCACCTATCTAACTCTCCCATATTTGAAATGTGCAACACCAAAATTAATAAAACAAAATCATTATTATCATTACATTTAATAAAACTTGATACACTACGGTTTACATTTACATAAACAACAAACAACTTGCCCTAAGTGAAGTCACCCAAAATGAAGGCATTATTTTGGATGACCGATCCCTGACCGAACGAGAGCCCCTGCATTTTTCAATTTCCATGATGCCTCAAACAAGGGAAACAGAAAAAGGTTTCCAATGTGTGTGAGATATTCGTCTGGGTCTGATGGAGTGCAGACCATGTCACTTGACTTTTATGAGTGATAAAGCTGCATGGTACACATCAATCTCTGATGAACTGTCTGGGAAATCCAAAACTATATCTTAGATGCATCACAGGACACCACAAAAATCCACCGGCGTTAAGGTGGGGCAGTCTTCCAAAAAGCCAACTTGATCAACATGCTCAGTATTATGTTATTTGTCCTCAGTGTGCCATATTCATAAGCCTTTGTGGAGAGGATTTTCTTTCTGATGACAATTAAATGATCAGACTCAAGAAACAGGTGCAGCACAGAGCCCATCAAATATAAATATAAAACTTCAAATATATTCTCAGATGGTTCTCTGTAACAAAGGCTATATTCCAAATAGCATATGTTTTCTTTTTACTTTAAGTACATACTACAGCTGCCCTTGTTGCATGCACCTTGAACTTTGACCCTCTAGCTCATACTGTATGTCACCATTGCAGAGGATTGTGGGTAGAATAGACAGAGAAGGCTGCTGGCTTGAATGCTGCAAAATGCAACTGAATACACTGTAGTAGGACATCCTGGCATTTTTGGCATACTACATTTGACATATTTGGTATTGGGATATACTAAATAGTATGGTAATATGTGTATTGGAACGCACAGGAAGTCAAATTTGCTTGTTGATTCCAACCTTCGTAGTGGCCAAACGGCGGTACTGTAACTTTTGTGTTCGTCATGTGATGCCATGGAGCCCAAAAAGACTTCTTTCTCATAGACTTGTCCTGGGAAAGACATCTTTAACTCAGCGGATAATTTTTGTTTGAGGTGAATCAACTCCCCAGTATAAATACAATTAAATCAATCACTGTTGAAATCATTAGGTCCTAAATGTTGTAAAATGCACTAATGGCTGAATCCAGAGTTATTTCCCTTCCTGTGTTCATGTGAATGAGACCCAGATCGTGACAACAGCGCTAGCCGTAATGACGGCATGATGTGACCCTGTGACCGAGTCATGTGACTGAGCAGACGCTATTGTGCATGTTCCATGTGCCCAATGGATGTGGAAGATTGCTAAAAGATCCAGATGGAAGTCGAGCATTTTGACTTCATGCACCACTGAGCAACTTTCATAGGAATGACAGGGCCCTGCCTCCAACGCTGTATCCAGTTCTCTTTATACATTTATTGGGCTTGATCCACTCACTCTCCCTCCTCTTATCACTACAGTTACCCTTTCTCTCACTATGTTGTGTCAACATCTGTCTCCCTCCCTACCATCCTGTCAGAGCTTGTGTGTACGAATATCGTTCTGAGCCTATACAGGCCGTCATTCAATATCCTTTCTCTTCTCCTTCCTTTTCTCCTGGTGCTCAACATTTAGCAGTCTGGAGTATTTTTGTTAATATATGAGCATAGAAAGAGAGTTGAAAATTTCTATTCCATGTACATGAGTGTCAAGTTTATTTATTTTTTTCTAATTTGTGTATACAACAGCATTTTTTCACCCATTTCATAATAAATAAAAATTGGAATACTTTCATCAGTATCACTATTATGTTGCCACATTTGTCTATCGATAGCGACAACATTTATTTAAATGAAAATTATCAAGATTGCCACTTTAAACCTGCAGTAAGCAGAATGTTTTTGTATTGTCAATGTATCATTGGGCAAAAAATCCATAATAACCTTTCAGCATTTTGTAAGTCAAGTGTTCTGAGAGAAAACTAGACTTCTCTAATAGCCCCAGTCTTCCGTCTAGCCCGTAATGGGAGACTTTGGCAAATCACAGGTCATTTCAGAGAGTGTTCCTATTGAGCATTCTCATCGGCTGTTTCATTCAGTGGAGGTAGCTGTAAACCACTGGCAAACTCCAATCAAACAGTACCAAGCGCCACCCACAGTGCTTGGTATTTCCTCAGTGGATCTCTAAATGGCTGACAGGTCACTGTCAGCCACTGTAACTTTCTCATTTTACAGCTAAACAGTAACTACAAGTTGTTTCTGAAAACATCTGAGGTGAGAAATAGTCATTACAGTAACAGAATATTGATTCATATTTGATCAGCGTTGCCTAGTTTGACTGTTTGTTTTGTGAGTGATTGACAGCTGCTCAGAGACGGCAGGCTCCAGCTCAGCTCTGATAATTTTATTATTATTATTATTATTATTATTTATTAGTTTTTTTAAATTATCTGTTTCATGAACTAGAGAGGCACAGAGGCATATGCTTTTTGTGTTTATGAAAATAACTTTTTAATCAGATTTGCTCCATTTCTACCCACTGCACCTTTAAGTCCAAATGTCCGCAAATCCTAAAGTTGTTTAATCAGTCAGACAAGTCAGCGTAGCGACATACTAACCTTCAGCAATAATAACCACCTCCGGTCTTTCATTTAATTTGTGCTTCGTCCGGCCTGCGGAAGTTACCGGAACGTCGCCGCAGTAGTTTCACGTCGGACATAAATATGTGTCGGACAGCCATACCCAGCGAGGAGCTGATTCCTGTAAACCTATTATAAGAAAACACATTAGCCCATTTACTGGTGCAGAGGTGTTGTTTTAGATTTTGTGTGCTAATGTAATGAAAACAGTTTCATGATCTCAGAAAGAGATTCGGACATTTTGAATTCGTCGCAGAAGTTGTTTATTATCTGAAAGATGTTTGCCAGACCGTTCCGTGTCAAATCCAACACCGCAATCAAAGGATCGGACAGGTGAGTCAGGGCTGCTGTCAGCTCAGCCTAGAGTTCTGCTTGTCCCCATGTATTCCTAGCTACTGTATATGGCATTTAATATTTGTTGTGGTGTATTGAAAACTACGCAAAAAGCTCAATTTTCAAAGGGCTGCCCAGGTATTAGACCTCACCTCACGTTGCTGGAGCAACAGTAGCTCTTGAGTTAATCTTCATGTTTATCCATAAACCAATCCAGATATATTATAGCTTGGTCATTGTTTTTTTTTATTTATTGTTATCGTGGGATTTTTGTTCATGCTGTAATTTAATACAGCACTGCAAAGCCAATATCAGTCATATTTCTTCCAGACTTATCTCTGAAATCCTTTGTTTGTTACATTGCATTACAAATTGTGATTACAGTGTTGGTTACAGACCCACTTTTTGTTATCCAGTATAATGCGAAGCAACTGTTAGCAACATCTGGTTATTGTTTTTTGTGGAAATGAAAATTTCAATGCACTGAGAGAGAATACTTACCATTCACCAGTCTCAGACAAAAGGCACACCACAATGTCAGAGGAGAATTATGTTTTTCTGACAAACAGGCCCTGTATTAGAAAACCAGGCTCAAAAATTAAGTTTAAGAAAATACACACACAGTACAATAACCTGTAATATTTTGAGGAAATTAGGGGTTGAAAACAGCAGAAGGCTGTGTTCGGTTAAAGAAAAAAACAGTGCAAATAGATTTTTTTTATTGAAAAGTGTTGAAAATATTGCATCTATAAAATAATCTCTCTAGCAGTAGTCTACTCATATGACATTACCCAGTAACAGACTTTTGTTTTTCCTGTAGGAGAAAGCTGAAAGCTGACATATCTGCAGCCTTTCCTTCACTGTCTGCTGATGAACTGTCTGAGCTCGTCCCCAACAAAGAGGAGTTAAATGTAGTGAAGATTTATGCACATAAGGGAGATGCTGTGACACTTTATGTTCTTCACAAAAATCCACTGTTCTTTGAACTAGAGAGACGACTTTATCCTACAGGTAATAAACCGGCTAAGTTACATTGAACTGATTTAGTGGCTTAATAATGTAAGCTCCTTTAAATTAACTTATTTTAACTGTGCATTGTCATATTCTGTTCTTCAGTATATGTGCTTTGGCACTACCCTGCTCTCCTGCCAACATTCAGGACATGGCCTCCTGTGCTTCAGAAGATGATTGGAGGGGCAGGTACGCTCCTTTTTCTAAGATCAACACCTGCACAAATGTTTAATGCTGTACATTAAGATTGATCTGAAGTAACAAATACTTTGTCTCCCCAAAGATCTTATGCTGCCAGGTGTGGTGGTGCCTTCAAGTGGTCTCCCAGATGTGAAGCAGGGCGACTGCTGTTCTGTTACATTAGTGAACAACAGGTTAGTTTCATAAAAACAATTTGGAAAGATGTCTAATGTTCCTCACAGATTTTATATGTGACACTATTCTCCTGGTTGATTGCAGAGCTCCTGTAGCAGTTGGCACTGCTGCAGTGTCTAGAGGAGAGATGCACAGTTTGGGCATGAAAGGGAGAGGAGTGTGTGTTCTCCATGCATACATGGATAATCTCTGGTGAGTAGCTTCCATCTTCCTGCAGATTTCAATAATGCATTTGTGTGCAGGTTTTGGTTTAAAGGGATAGTTTTACATTTTCTTGCAAAGCATTCAGATGAGAAGAGAGATAGAAAATAGCACTAATGATATTTCCCAATGTTACTGAGATCACAGCACTGATCATCCATTTTTATTTAGTTATTTACTTACTTACTTTCTTATTTACTTACTTACTTACTTATTTATATTTTGTTTGTTTGTTTGCTTGTTATGGTCAATATCCTTCGAAAGAGAAATTGTCCATTCGCTCTTGCTCTGCAAGTTATGATAACTGTAGCCCAAATTGTAATGACATTTACACCATTCACCGTGAAGCACTAAACTTTGCACATATTTTTTTTACACTTCTTTTAGGGCTTTTGGTGACAAGTCAAGTCCTCCTTCTTTACCAGATGCAGAGAGTGAAGGACAAGAGGTTAATGGAGAGGAATATGAGGTAGATGAAATAGAGGACAAGGAGGAGGAGGAGGAGGAGGTTGAGAAGTGTGTAGTGGAGGAGGAGCAGAGTCCCAGTGAAACAGTCACAGATCAAGCCTGCTCTGGTGTTGAGGAGTTGAGTCTGGCTGAGCAGGAGGAAGTGAATGTTGAAAAGGGTAATGAAGAAGAGGAAGGGAACCAGGATGACCACAAAATGCCACAAGGTACCAGACTTAGTCACATATCCCGCCATATTTGTATTATCTCTCATTTAAAGGAATTGTTTCAAGTTATTAAAGTACTGACCACTACAGCTGTATCAAATCAGCTTTTAATAAGCTTCATAGGTACAACTATCCCCAATTCAAATCAAACTGAGACATTCACTAACTAAATGATTGCAGACTCGAGGGCTTGCCAAGTTTATTTAGTGAGATGAGATTTTCTGATATGGCAAAATGACAGCATTTTCAAAGAGAAGAGGATGTGACCGAGGTCATAACTTTATTTCACAGAGATGATGGATGCCCTGCTGTTTCAGTGTTTTCTTCATGCTCTCAAGAGCAAGGTGAAGAAGTCAGAGCTCCCCCTGCTGACCAGCACATTTCTCCGCAACCACATGTTCTCTTGTTGGTAAAGTACAGTTAATCTTTTAAGACACTCTGATGAGAAATTAAATTTAGTGCTAAAAACATCTTGTGCTGTTGTAGCCCAAGCGGAAAGCAACTTGATATCAAGAAATCCAGCTATAAAAAGGTATAGTTGATGTCCATATTGCAGCATTTTACTCACACAAATAGATTGATTTATAACTTTATCTGTAAGCATTTATTTAACTTTTTTTTCCCACAGCTGTCCAAGTTTCTACAGGCCATGCAGAAGCAGCATAACCTTGTGCGAGTAAAAGAGCTGACCAAGGGTGTGGAGAGCATTGTGGAGGTGGACTGGAAAAATCGAGAGTGAGCCAAGCCCCGTCTCAACTTATAGAAATTCTTGGTTGAGATTCAAACTCACAGCCCACCCACATTCAGACTGACAAACCCTTTTGTCTTTCCTCTTTGTCTACACTTTATAGACTGCGTGACTTCAAAGTTCCAGAGGAGACAGATGTTGAAGCGTCTTTGGTGCAGGATGGAGGGGAAGGAGAATCTCAATATCATCCTCCTGAGATCACAGCTCTGTACTCTGTTACTGCTCGCCTGGAGCCTCTCTTTCTGGATGCACAGAAGAGGTGTGTTTATTTTCCTAACCCTGACTCTTAACATTTGCACTTATTTGCATGGCCCAGACAGCAGGGGGCTATAGCAGGGAGAGTAGAAGCTTGTGTATCTGCAAGCATCTGGTCTATGGTTTATTTGAGTACAAAACTGAATCCCTACCAACTCCAGGAGGGTTGTTTTATTGCTGACCTCCCTGCGAGAGGATAAGGCAATTTTTCCCATGATGCGGAATTTTTAAGCAGGTACCATATTGTGAAAAGTGAGATTTTCATGTGTTTTTTTTTTATCATAAAGCAAGTTTAAGTACAGTAACCACTGTGAAAGTATCAAAAATGTGCACCAATCCATTTCCTGTTGCAGTGTATGGTTGCATACGAAAGTCCATACTAACATGCTATTTTGTACAGTACACGCTGACACGCTGAGCGCAAAACTTTGGTAACACCATTCGCCTCACTCAGACCACCTTTACCATAATAACACCCCTTTAAGGGCAAACGAACTCAGACGGCCACTGGCAACAGCACAGTTTTGTGGCTCAGAGGGTAGAGCTGTCATCTAGCAATCGGAAGGTTGGTTGTTTGAAGTCTGGTCACATGTTGATGTGTCCTTGAGCAAGACATTTAACCCTAAATTGCTCCCGAAGGTATAGCCATTGGTGTGTGAATGACATGAATAAGTATTTAGATTAGATCCTGATGGGCAAAGTTGGCACCTAGCAGTCTCTGCCATCAGTGTGTGAATGTGTGTGCGAATGGGTGAATGTGACAAATGTACAGCTTTTGATATTAAACATTCACAGTCTGGACTTTTTCAATGAGATAGAAGGAGCAGATGTTTAAAAATTAAAGTAGAGCGGAGTGTTTTTATGTCTCAAAAATGTCTGGACAGGATTGACTTGAATCGCTAGGTTCATGTTTGAGCATTTTTTTTTACTGGATTTATTGTCTCCTTTTAGTTACTATAATACAGGCATTAAATGCAATAAATGCTGTGGTATGTGGCATTAGTCCATGCTACAGTTTATATTAGTCCCTGTTGAAATATGCCTTAAATACATAAAATAAAGGAATAAAAATCATTTTTTGCCAAATCTGTCTCTGTTTTTGAATTGCATTACAAAGGTCTCTAAACTCTGAAAGCTGTAGATAAATTCGTACATTTCTCACATTTCTCACATTTCTCACATTTATTCTTGTACTTACATGTACTTCAATGTTCCTACAGGAAAGGAACAGTAGTGCAGCCTGCTGAAGCAAGACATATTATCACAGAGTATGTGAAGAAGAATGAACTGGTGGATGAAAACAATAAGAAGTAAGTAGAAACTTAACAACCAAGTCGTGATTGGTTCTTTATACTGTTGTGAGGTTAATTGTTGACTCTAAATTTCCCATAGCTGTGAATGTGTGAATGGTTGTCTGTCTCTATGTGTCAGTCCTGTGCCCCTGTCTGGCAGTCTGTCCAGAGTCTATGTTAATGTCAGCTGGGATTGGCTCCAGCTCCCCCACGACCTTGAAAGGGATAAGCGGTTCCAGACTATAAGGTTTTGAGAGTGGTAAGTTTTTACAACCAGGATGAAAAACTAGGTGGGGTGGAGGTGTATGACATGGTTGAAAGATGATTCGATGAGTATGAGTTTTTTACGGACCTTTTTTTTTTTTTTTTTTTTTTTTACTCGTGATTCTTAGCAAGTGACAAAAAGACAGACTTCAGTGACTGAACCAAAAAAACACTCAACATGCTTGCCCTCTCACACACCTGTGGTCCATACCAACAATCAAAGGCCACCACCAAAGGCATCAACTTTAATCAGTGTATATTACAATATACAAATTAAATAACTCCCACTCTCCTTGCTCTTCCTTGGCAATTGGTTCAGCCACAGCAACAGGCAAACTGAAATCAGCTGGAGACCTGTGGCTGAAGTTACAGGTGTGCCCCAGAAGTACGTAGGCCTCAAACAGGAGTTCCCCATAATAAAAGCACAACTTCTAAACCTGAACTTTCTGTATCAGTCCGTTTTCTTGAACTTTACACAGTCAATTCACGTGTGGGGTTTTTTCATCTTAGTGAGTGGATGGTTTGCAGCTCCCTCACAAGGATAATGAATGATGAATTTGAATTGAAAAATGGTCGACCGATTAATCAGGCTGATTATGTGACATTCTTTCATAATCGGCATCGGCCGATATCTTAGCATATTAAGCCAATTATCAAACAGATGCATAAATGCTGCTAAGTGCAGTAAAACTTTATTTTTCATCCTAAACCCATATTGGTCGATCCTCTAAGACTGATACAAAATTAAGCCGTCGCTTTTCTTCTTATTTAGCTGTGTTGGGGAATCTTCAGAGCATCTTTGGGCCCCACATGGGGGTGTAACCCGCAGCCAATAACAGCACACAGGATATGCAGCCTGTGCAGCCTGTTCTCATTCCCAGGTCGTGAAATACCTCCATTTTATCACACCCCTGGGTGTGCTGTGTGAAAGAAAACAGAGACTTTTGATGACCTGGGATAGACTGACTCGTTACTTCGTTAAGAGGTTTTATGCACTGAACTGGTCCCTGGTCCCCTGCTGTCAGCGTGTCAATTTAACTGCACAGAGCTACACTCACACACACACACACACACACACACACACACACACACACACACACACACACACACACACATGAAGAGCAGACAGGATGAATTGTGCACTTTGACTGCATTCATTCAAAATCGCAGTATCTTCCCACAGGGTTGTGTGGCTGCGTTGGCTTTATTTATTATTTATGCTTTAGATCATAATGGCTGTGAAATAATTTGAAAATGTTTTTTCTTCGATTCACAGCTTGTTGTCTCTAACGCTGATCCCTCTCTTCATTCACTCTATAGCTTGCTCAATCACCGATGTGCTCTCGAATGCTGTGTTTACAAACACCTACCAATAATGCTATGTAGTATAGAGCTCAACGGTGACCGCCCACTTTTTGAACGGTTCTGGAAGTAAAATTCCCATTCATTCACACCATTGATGTTTCAGAAAATCATTATGTAAAAGGTTTTAAGAATGAAACCAGGTCAATCATCCACGAGATGAACCGTACAAATGGCGACTCTCCACCCCTGGAAACTCCCAAAAAACTTTTAAACTAACCTCTGTTGAGCTAAAATGAATACAGATTGAGCAACTCAAAACTGTTTTTCTCAAAACAAGGTTGATATACAGATTTATACCACAATCACAATCTCGTAGCTTGTGGTAAATCCACCTTGGATGGTTGGGTTGCAACATTATGGCTTCTAATCAAAATCCTCAGTTCGTAATATGAATGGGATTTTCACCTCATCATTGAGGTCTATGCCATTAACTGTATTTGACAAATTTATGGACTAATTTGGTAAAATTAATGAATTATGTCTGTGATATGGCAAAAGGTTAGTTTGTATCTGCATGTGACATGGCAAATACAGCCTGAGCAGATGACCACTATATTTCCATTTGATTCCTGTTATTTCCCATAAATTACGATACATTCCCCATAAATTAGAGTTAATTCCCATGGACCGTTTTCGCCTTGAATATTCCCAGAATTTTACAGCCATAGGAAGAATCTCCATAATCAAACAACACTGAAGGCACATAACTGGGCGCAGTGGTATAAGGGCAGCCCTAATGGCCACTGAACCGATACAGAGCTGACCCCACACCATGTGATGTTGTTATAATTGACTAAAATGCTTAAAATGTGACTCTGAAACACAGGAGACATTTCATGTTTCCTCTCAAGTCCTGAAAATCGTGCATCTTCTGATGTGAAACAAATTGATAATGAGTGAAGGGAGAAATTAAATAAAAGTTGCCATGCTTCCGGCGTAGCTTAACAAGGCAGCATGTTTCCTGTTAAGCGCCATCCGTCCACTCCACAATGTTTGGGTTTTTTGTTTTTTTTTTTTAAAGTTTTTCCCCTCTTTAACAGTTACGTGACCATAAATGCTACTCTCTGTGACTGCCTGCTGGAGAAATCAGAGTACCAGGAGGTTGAGTCTCTCAAGTGGGATGACCTCTTTAGCAGGTAAAGATTTACAGTATTTTGTTTTCTTGTTCTTTATACTGTATTGTATATGTATACTGTGGATTTTTTATAGATTAACAATTGATTAAGGAAAAACAGATGAATTGATCCATTTTACCATGTAATGCGGGCAGGGGGAGACGGTCAGCATCATCATTGCAGGATGATGATCAAGGTGTTGCAGAGGGTCTGGTGCTCCATTTTACTGGTATGCATAAATGTTTAAACACACCTTGGAGGCCACAGAGAAAGCACATGGAGACCTCGAAAATTGTGATTGGTCAGCTTGGCCAGATTTTCTTTACAGTAACACAAGACAGATCTGTTTTGTCATCTAGCAAAAGCTTTTCAAGTGCAGTCCTTATTACTTTGGCTAAATGAAGATGACCTTTTGAAGCATTTCTATTTTGTGATCCAGCTTAAAAAAAGCGCAAACCTTTACATATAGTAGTTGCTCTCTATGTGAAATGAATGAAATATAAATACAGCTCAAGTTTACCGAAATGGTTTGGTGATCATATGCTTTACATTACTACCCAATTCAGCAGTATCCCTGTCAGTCTCCATCTCTGGGTAGGTTAAACAATGGCACCTCATTTTCACAGGACAATGGCAAGAATGCAGGAGTGCTATCAAGTTGTGTTCCCCGGACATGCACCCATAACAAAGAAGGGCCACATTGAGCCTATAGACATCTCTGTGGCTTCTCGAGGCTCCAATAAGAAGGTGACAAATTTTACTACAATCTCTTGAATTTCTTTCTAACAGTACTGATATATTAGAGTTAACAAGAGTCCACAGCCATACTTGCAGCTCTGTGATGTTGCACTACGGTACAGGAGTGATTTGAGCTAAATGCTAACTTTATCATGGTCACAGTGACAAAGCTAACATGCTGAAGTTTAGCAGATTTAATGTTTACCATGTTCACTCTCTTAGTTAAGTGTGCTAGCATGCTAATATTTGTTAATTAGCACTAAAAGTACAGAAAGCACAATGTCAGTTATGCAAATATTTTTTAGGGGTTCCTCAAAGTTATTCAAATTCATCCTGAGGTGGACATGAATGTGACAGTGCTGTATGTTTCTTAACCACAAATGCCAACCTCATGATGGTGCTAGATGAAAAGTGAGTGACTCATGAAAATTATTAGGGTTCATTCTCTGGGGACCACGAATGTCTGTTCAACATGTCATGGTAATCCATTCACTAGTTGGGTGAGTTGGTTTAGTCTGGACCAGTGGTGGACTGACTGACCGACACTGGCATTCCTAACAGCCGGACACACTGGGCATGTCAGCAGCGTGTGGCGTTTCTGTTATTTCGGCGCCCATGTGTACAGGTTAGAGCAGCGGTTCAGGTGCGGTTCGGCTGGAAGATTTGAGGTCTCGCCTATTTTTACCACAATAAAAAAAAATTGGTGGTTCACAGGAACAACAGACAATGAAAATGTTCTTTTGACAGTATGCTGACATCATACCGGCAACAATACTACAGTTTCACTGCAGCCCCCAAGCATTTTTACTGTGGACATAATTCATTCATTTGTTAACACAAGGCTTTTATTCTGAAATATTTGCAGTATATAGTAAATTTGTTGTAGAAAATGCAGTGACTTGCACGGCTCCGTGAATAAACAATACCGGGTTTTATTTGTGGATTATTACTATTATTTAAGTAATAATCTTATTATTATTATTGAGAACACACACTTCTTAATCTTTTTTGTCTAACATAAATATTAAGTCTTTCTAAATAGAGTCAAACTCTATTTAGAAAGAAAGGGCTGCAGCAGAGATGCTGCCATTGTGGACACCACACACGTAACACCTGCAGTAGTACAGCAAGGCAGTGCCCAGGCTGCAGCGGCCATTACAATCTGATAATAATAAATTAGATGATATATGTACTGAGTAAGATAAGATATTCCTTTATTGGGGGCGGCAGTAGCTCAGTCCGTAAGGACTTGGGTTAGGATGCGGAGGTCACCGGTTCAAGTCCCCCATGGACCAAGACCAACTGGTTGCTGGAGAGATGCCAGTTTACCTCTTGGGCACTGCCGAGGTGCCCCTGAGCAAGGCACCAAACCCCCAACTGCTCTGGGCGCTTGTCAGGAGCAGCCCCCTCACTCTGACATCTCTCCATTGACGCATGTATATGTACTGTGTGAACAACAGTAGTAAAACTGTAAAACTGTAAAACTGAATTTCTCCACTGTGGGACTAATAAAGGAATATCTTTCTTTTCTTTCTTTCTTTTCCATTAGTCCCACAGTGGAGAAATTCAGTGCAGGACATTTTACTGTTGAAACTTAAGCTTGTCTGTTTGTGCCAACCATGTAATGGAGACACTATTTTTAAATTACCTCAAACATTGATTTATCATTTCTGTACTATCATTTTTACTCATTGGAGAAAGTCACTGTGGAAGTTTTCTTGCCAATTCCAGTTTTTGCGATTACTCTGAGCTGCATGCATGGGAATTAATTCCAATATGATATATAATTAGTTGTTCTAAACGTTTTTAAGGTTGTTCCTCCATAACTCATTAAGTGTAGCTTTATTGTTCTAGCTCCAATTGTCTCCATATGCTACCTGTAGGTGACTCTAATAAAGAACCTGGAAGTGTACGGCTTGGATCCTGCTGTCGTGGCAACTGCTTTGCAGCACAGAGTCCAGGCCAGCTCCGTTTTACAGCCTGTCCCCGGGTCCAAGGACAAAGTCCTGGTCCAGATCCAAGGCAATCAGATTCACCAAGTCGGCAATATGCTGCTAGGTTTGACTTACTATACTTCTAGTATCTTACAATTTCTCTCAATTGCGTTATTTGTACTAATGAATTCAGTTTGTCTAATATTTTATTTCAATTTTAGATCATTATCAAATTCCTCGCAAGTACATCCAAGGATTAGACAAAGCTCCAAAAGGTGGAAAGAAGAAGTAGCATTTCAACCTCTATACCAGCCACTTTCTGTCTTAAAGCTGCTTTACTGTATGTAAACACGACAATATCCAACTGTCGGCCACTTGTGTAATTAAAGGATTTACTGTCTTCTTCTGAAGGCTGAATGATGCCGCTTTGTTGTCTTTTGTTGCTCTGATGTGGCTCCCAGAGATATTGGATTAAGATCACTGATAAGATCATTTAAACCAGACCAGCATTGTTTCTCTGCAAGCTAATTAGTTTCTGGCTGTGAGGAGAGATTTTCCGCTTCTTTGAACCAGTCTAGACAGTCAAAACCATCAGTCAGTCAGTGAAAAAAAATCATATGTGTATACCTGGTTTAATGCTGCATCCAAAAAAAAAAAAAAAAAAAACATTTCTAAAATGATTTAATTTTAAAACATTCAGCACATTTTTTGATAAAAAGGAAATAACATTTTTAACAACCCAAATATATTTCAAAATCAAGTTTTCTTAAAAATACGTTGGCTGATGATGTGACTGTATTTAGCGTTCTTTGAACATTTTGATAAATGTAGTTTGTGGAAGAAATGGTTTCTATATACTGTATACATGTTCTTGACATATTGAAAATGGCATATCTTGAAACAATGTTTTTCAAAGTTCATTTTTTGGACAGCCGACAGTGACGAGATGATGGAAATGTGTAAAAGATCTGTCAAACCATTGCGGTTTGTGCTGTCTGCCTTAACTCCAGGGCCAGAAGATCACCTCCATACAGCCATTCTTAACACTTATTTCCACCTACAAGCTCCACAGAAACAGTCGGGACCCCCGACTTGGAAAACATGGATACAATAAAGAGTAACAAGCCAGTATATTGTGCGGTATTTTTTAAAATTCAAGGCGGCAGTATTTCATGTCACCACACCAAAGGACTTCTTTATTTGTCCTGCGGCAATTTGCTTGAAGCTCCTCAGACATTTTGCCATTGTTTTTGTCAGGATTTTATTTCTCTGGTGGACTCAGACTGAGGCTGTGTGCAATTATCCAGCCTGAGTTATGCTGAGGTCACGTCTGTGGTGACTAGTCTGCTGTTCCATCGACACATTTGTTTTCTTTAATTGCATTTGTGGTGTTTTGATGATGATGATGATGCTCTGCTAAAAGATGGAATTTGTGCCAATTTTCTTCCCTGAAGACAACCAAGATTTATTTATAGTTTTGTCTAGATCCGGCACACCCACTGAAGATGTCCTCCTCTTTTTTTTTTGAAATCCTATTTTTGTCCACCTCAATTTTAGCTAATAGTTTCTGGTTGATTTTTTTTTTCTAGTAAAGTCTTTTGACTTTTGACTGTGAAGACGCTGTAGTCCAGATTAGAGAAGATCTGATACGCTCATCTGAGTCTCCTTATCACAGAGCTCTCATACCAATGAACTTAAAGTGATAATTTGGGTCTTTTGAAGTGAGGAGCTTGGAGAAATAGACAAGAGTACTGATGTAGGAGCTAAGCAATGTACTGCTGTTGATGGCAGCAGAACATATAGTATTTTAGCCACCTAAGAGAAAGGTTTGCCTAAAAGGGTCAATATCAGGTTAAAAGTATGCTATATTTAGACTATTTTCACCATTTTATCTTATCATCAGACAGCCCTTTCTGATGGGGAACTGAACTAAAAGTGAAACTTATACTGTATATGCTCTCTTCAAAGCCACACTCCATTTACAAGAAAAACATTTCACTTTCAGTTCAGTTCCTTGTCAGAAAATCTTATAAATATAGCACAGACAGTGCATAACTGATATTGATTGATGGGGGGGGGGGGGCTTTCTTTTAGGTAGCTAAAATGTTTAACTGCCAGCCCTGTCCACAGCATGGTAATGCTTTGCTCCAATGTCAGTAGCTCCTGTCTGTTTCTCCAAATTGACCATCATCTCCTGAAAGTAATACACTGAATTTGGATATGTACCTCATATAACCCCACTTTAAAACATCCAAACTATGTCTTTAACAAGCTGGAAGTGGTGCGGAGAGTGTGCAACCTTTTCCCCCCTGGGTTTCTGCTCTTACAGGCTGCCCTATCTTATTGCTGGTGGTTGTTTAGCCTGAAAGGAATATCTGCAAAATATACATAGAACTGAAGAAAAGTAGCCTACTCCCAACTGCATTTTTTTGGGTCAAAAAAATACTCTAGTTTAACTCTCTATACTCTAAATACTCTTTATTCGCAGAATTGAATATCAGAAAGTATTAGGTATATTATCAGAAGGCTTTCAGCTGGCATGAGTGTTAATACCAACTCTTATATTTTGTAAGTAAAACTTCAAATTTGGACTTATACTCCATGAGACTTTCTGCCAGTCTCTCCATGGCTTTTAGTTATTTTTCTGCTCTGCAGTGTGTTGTTGGCTTTCTATAAGGATGGTTTCTTAGTTGCATCAAGTCCTGCAAGGCCAGTTCTTATTCGGTTTCCTCTCTGTGCTAAAGCAAGAACTTTGGTGCCAGAATAATGCTGCTTTCAAGACAGTATAGTGGTTGGAAATTTCCCAGTTGTCATTTCCAACTTATGACCAAGCATTTCAGGTACGCAGAGCCTAAGTGTAAACAAAAACCATGGCTGGCATTGACAAACTGATGTTTCTTTGGCAAGTTTTACTGGATAACTTCTGTGCAGAGATGATAACACTCAGAGATTGTTTACTATATCCAGCTATCCAATAACAATTTTACTATATGTCCAATTACAATTTTACTATATGATAGTATGTATTATTTTAATTAAATACAGACATATACTTGATGTTGCCTTTTAGTTGATGGTTTACCATTTGCAATGTGCGCTTCCATTACTGTGTGACTTTAGACAACTGCCTCTAAGTTCACAAGTAGGAAGTCCAACTTTGAGTGGTGCCTCATTGTACATTTTCTAGGGGAGGCTGGACATTTTTGAAACATTACCTTCTGTCCCTTCAGGAAGTGACTCTTCATAAATCTTCCACTGCATTTCCGTCATTAAAATTACCTCGTTTACATGATTTATTTTGTCTGTCAAACTAGGGAAGCTTATTACCAAACCTCACCTTGACGCTGCTGTTGTGTCACTTAATGCTGTTTGCAATAAACCTTGGTCACAGAAGGCATTTCGACATGTCAGTATGAAAGGTGTAAATAACAGAGAGAGAGACAGAGAGAGAGACATGATAGAATCATTGAATTCCATTTAGCTGCCTCAGTTTGACGGTCCACTGTCGCCTCACAGCGAGGGTTAGATTGGTGTATAAGAATGGGAAAAAGATGTGAAATATCATCCATATGTGGTCTTAAATCAAATATATCCACATAAAAAAACAAAAAAATCAAGCTAAAAATATTGAAGCATAGTACAAATTCATCATGATACATTCATACTCAAATATTTAAGATCCTTGTTAGCTGATGCAGAACATCAGCTACTCAGAATGAGTAGCTGATGTTCTGCATCAATGGAAATATATAAAAACAACCAACCAAATGATATTACAACCACAAAAGTATGACTACCAGTACAATATACTCCTGTAAACATATTACTGTACATATTCGTGTCTATTTCTATATATTAATAAACACTAAATTCATAAATATACAAAAAGGTATATAAACTGATTATAGGCATATTATTAGGTGTTTCACATGCTTTGTTGTGTAAACTCAACACTGTTGCTTTGACTCTGTTGTTGTGATATTACTAGCTGTGTTGCTGAGAGTGATAATGGTTTTCAAGGCTATCAAACTTTTTGGTTTGTTTGCTCTGGGTCTGGACACCATTTGCAGGAAATTAAACCATCATGTCAAACAGTGCGTCAGGATTGTTGACATCTAGGAAAGGCCATCTCCTTTCTTTAATAGGTGGACAGAATTATCAAAACACAGTAATAAAGAAAATTAAATAGTGTTTTATGGAGTTCAATTAAAGGCCCTGTTGTCTTCTGTGAGTCATGAGAGTCATATACTGGTTATGACTGCCGTGACATCATTTCCTCTGTTCCTTGACACCAGGAAAGTGCATGTGTGCTAACTTCCTGAAGGACAACATGTCTGTAATTGTCTTTATTAACGACACAGAGGGGTTGTTTTGCAGTTGAAGGACACTTGTCTGACACAGGCAAACAACTCCTGGCGAAACTTGGTCTGAGTGCAAACATACAGGTACATGTTAACCGCTGCGTTGCTCAGGCTCAGCATGGTGCCAGTGTCTGCTGCTATATTTATCTGGAGCTTGTAATCATTGCGATCCAGGCTGTACATGTGAGTCGTGCGGAGGATGATCTGAGTTATAGCACGGGTGACCGACAACAATACAAAAGTCATGGACACAGTCACCAGAAGCACCACAGATTTCCTCTTCCTGGAGTGCAGCAGAGGCATGACCTTGTTGATCCTGGAAGTCAAATCGGCTGCGATATGAACCCGATTGCTGAGAGAGATCAGGCGCAGAGTCAGTCCGTTTAGTGTGAGGATAATGAGGAAAGGGAATATGTAGGCTTGCAGTGTTTGAAACCCAACCAGGGTGTGAACGAACTGAGTCGGGGCCCCTGGTTTGTAAATACATCTGGTCTGGTTGTTCTCATACACTGAGGCATTAGACCAGTAGTAAGGAATTGCAAAAAGATGACTGAAGAGGAAAACAGCCATTGTTGTCCATGCTGCACATCTCCGAGTGCAGATTTTAGTCTTTATTTTCCATGTGTGGATGGCGACAAAACGTTCCACTGTGAACACAACCACCAGCCATGTTGAGGCATTGTACGCGCCGTAGTTAAAAATGTCCCTCAGGCTGCACCAGGGCTCGTAACTCCAAAACGGCTCCCGCTGGTGGTACTTAACAGAGAGCTCAAGGACCACAATGAAAACCATAACGAGGGTGTCAGCCACAGAAATGGCCATTAAGTAGAAAGTGCTGGACCTGGACAGCATGCAGTTCCTTCTCCAGATGATCAAAAAGGTGATGACATTAGCTGAAAAAAAAGATTTGTGTCAGTGAAGGCATCTCCCTAAGAAGTATAGCTCTGTTCATTAAATTAAAAGCATCATAAAACAGCAGTTTTTCAGTATTTTTGTATGTCATAGATGTACTTACAGGGGATCCCCACAGCTGCTAGTGCAGGGTAGAATACCTCCTGTAGAGTCACCATCCAGTGTTTCCTTTGAGGGCTCATAACCTCTCGCACCACATGTGGCACCATGATAGATGTGACATCATAAAAGCCTCTTGGCTCAGTATGCACATATTGCTTAGAACAAGATGGTCACTCCCACCTCATCTCAACATACTGTACAAACCATGACAGTCTGTCAGTCTGGTGTTATGTCAACTGTTGATGATTAACCCTCTGAGACCCACAAATTCATGTTTTTGTCTTTTTTAGGGTGGCAGGGGCTCTGTAGGAGTATTTGGCAGGTCTGCTGTATATGTTTCATAGAAATGGGAACCTGATGATTAATTTGAGATGTACAGTATCAAGTTATTCTTGTAATAAATCCGTAACAAACAATTTATTAGAATAAATTGTGAAAGTCTGTAAGGGCTTAGAACATTATGATGGAAGAGTATGATGGCTATTCCCATGCTCTACATGTCGCATAATTTGCTACAGCAATTTTTGGGTTGAAAACTAGAAAAGCACTTAGAGAGCGCAGCCCTCCGCCAAGCACCATAGTTTCCCCCCATATTGTAATTCACTCACAGACAAACAGACAGATAAACGCCGGCAAAAACATAACCTCTTTGACGGAGGTAATGAACTCTCAAAAATACCAAATTAAGACACCAAGACCTCGAGGAACACCACAGAAAAAGCCATTCTTTATTTTGCTATATACACCATTTTTAGACTAGGCAAAAATAACACATTTATACTGCATATGCATGGTTTCGTTCAATTTCTGTTCAAGAGATGATGGAAATTCATGCTCTCTCCTTTTTAAGTAATTCAAAATCACAATATTGCCTCAGGGGGCTTTACAGTCTGTACAGGATAGGACATCCTCTGTCCTTTACAGAACAACCCACTAATCCAGGATCCCCCTTCCAGGATGGACAGACTGCAATGGTTGTCATGGGTAGAGTGGTACAGAGTAACAACATAATGAAAATACAACATAGGCAATCCATATGACAAAAAAATAATGCAAATACTGTGAACATATTTGTGCGAGCAAGTGGATCCCAAACAATGTAATCAGCTTCCCGGCGTCACCAAACAGCAACAAGACTCTCCTCTGCCAGAGCAGTACAGCCTCACTTCAGCACCAAATTGAAAGAACAACATGACCTCCTCTCCACTGTGGAAAGCTAAGAGAGGACCAGAAATATGCTTTTCAATCACAGTTGCTTAGTAATGTAAATGTATGTTAGCCATGCCAAAAGCCCCCTTGGACTGAAATAATTTGTAATAAAGGCTAAGTCTTCTGGAGGACGGACATCCAAGTCTGTCATGTGGAATGAGACACTGCTGGCTGGAGAGGCTGAGAGGTCTCATCACGGCTGATGGTCCAGCACAGAGAAGTCTGAGCTGAAGGACAGAGAGAGAGAGAGGCACACAGCAGTGCTTGTGGGACATGATATATTAAAAAAAAAAAAAACAACTAAAACTAAATTAGGTGGGTGTGTAGGGGGGGGAGGGGTCTGTGTGTTTGTCCAACCAAAATGGCTCTAACCTCTTTTAATTAAATTTGGCTAAAGCTCTGAGTAGGCCTCTACACCAACAGTCAGCCCAGGAACTGTACATTTGATTAAGTCTGTGGTATAATGTCTTGGCCAATTGATGTAGCTTAATTACAGGAATTCCTCATTTTCTGTCAGATTATCAAAATGTTGATATCTGGATGTCTGAGGCTCCGATCACAGATCAGCTCTTCAATACAGCTGACATTTGGGAGATAACAGCCAGTCAGTGGAGGTTTTTTTTACATCGGTGCACATTATGTTCTTTGAAGCCATCTGTTGGTCTGGTGCTAAAAAAATCCTTCCAAACCTCTTACCCTGTTGACCTGAGCAGTCACGAGAACACACACTTGACATAAATCAGTTAGAAGCTGTTACACTTTGGTGCAATATGCACCGACACACAATCCACACACTTTTGAGGAAGATGAAGACTAATGATCACACCGCTCTGTCTCTCTCTCTCCAGATGTCCCATCTGCTGCGATGCTGGCAAAACTCTTTGGATCTTGGTTCTCCATGAGACAAAAATGAAATATGTGTCTTGCGGCTAATAAAAGTACATGAAATGAAATACTGTGTGTAGTAAAAGCAAGGCTGACGCATGTCTGTATTTGTTTTCGACATCGGTATGACGGTGTGATGATAACACAGTACTAAGCTGTAACTTGAGGTGTCTGAACCGATCTGTTTTGATGTCATTAACATATCTACTTGATCAAATGGACATCAGTATTATTAGTTGTGGGGTTATAAGCCTTTTTCCTGCACAATACAATTCAGTTGCCTTTAGCATTAGTTCTCGATATATCAGGTCAGGAAGGACCTGCTCGGTGGTGGACTGGTTAGCACTCGCCTCAGCAAGAGGGTCGCAGGCTTGAATCCTGCTTTTCTGTGTGGAGTTTGCATATAAGTGTGGGTTTTCTCCAGGTACACTGGCTTCTTCCCACATTTCAAAGACATGCAGTTTATGTTAATTTTAGGTCTATTGATGACTCTAAATTGCCCGTAGGTGTGAATGGTTGTCTCTTGAGACCAGGGTGTACCCCGCCTTCGCCCAATGCCAAAGATCAGCTGCAGCCCCACGCGACCCCCAACCGGATAATCGGTTGAAGTTGGATTGATATTGTCAGGAAAATTTCCTCACAGTGTCCCAAATTTTCTCCTCAAACACCATTCTGGGGGAGCTGTGTCTGCACTTTAGTAGTGATAACGGATGAGGGAGAGAGTCCTGCATAACAGTCATAGACGGGGAGATTGGGAGGATGACTTAAACCATGTGGGAAGGTACACTGTAATGCTGGGCCACTTGCTCCTCTGCTACTGGGTCCATTTAATATAAATTTATCATCAGATTGAAAAAAGCGAACGACTAACAGCACGACAAGAACATGCAAAACTCGACCAAACTGATGAAACTCTGAGAGGCAGTCAGAGTAACACTGTTGTCTTATTATCTTCATGTGGCGTCGGCCCACATTATGTTTAGTCTGCCAAGTGGCTCGTGGCATCTTGATACCATCGCACAAGGCACCCTTAGTATGAGACGCGCCGGGCTTTCAACTAGCTCCAATGTAAACCTCTAATGTCATTATTAGATACTTACAGCAACTGACAGTATCAAAAACGAGAAGTCCTTTAAGGGAAGATGGGTCAAAAAGATACAGGGCTTTGACTCAGGGGTCCGACGTTCCTGTCCTGTGTGAAGCTAAAAGTTGAGTGCTTCTTACTGACCTTATGTCACATGATGCTACGCTATTGAGTCACTTGACGTTACATCAGTAGGTTACATGTCCTTGCAACCATACTTATTTTAAGCCAAACCAGGATATTTATCCTAACCCCACCTAAGTGGTTTTGCTGCCTAAACCTAGCCGTTTGACAACCATGTGTTGCTACATTAGCGGTGACCATTTGACAACGCACAAAACATCAACATCAATCACTATGCGTTACCACCAGGGCTTCTAAGTGGCATAATCTGATTAGTAGAGGTGAGATCACTTTATTTAAGTAGAATCTATTTGTCTTCCATATAAGCCCGAGCTATTCATTGCACATATTTAACTAGACAGACTAGCACAGGTTAAGCCAGATATGATAGATTTATGTTTTCTGTTCTCTTTTTTAAGTCGATTTACTTCCTCCCTTTTTATTGTTGTTTTTACATGCTTTCATTGTTAGTTTTATTCCTGTTATTAATTTCCCCTGCTACACTATCTGCCGTCGTGGTGTCCTGTTTCTGAGGAATCCAGGATTCAGTGATCTGCCTTCTGCAGAGTAAAAGGTCTCGTCTAGAAAGGATTTCATGAAGGTCTCTCTAGGAATTCACACGTAGGCTGCTGGCCCATTTCCAGGCTGCCCACGGTGACGAGGTTCTACTTAGCTCAGTGTGCAACAGTTGTCCCTGCCCCTCCCCACAGCCAACCACTGAGGAGCTGTCTCAGTTCAGTAATGCCGTGCCAGCAACACTGCACCAAAATATGACTGTGATTACTGTGTGGTGCAGTTCCATAAGGCTGGCAGAAAAATGTTTTTAAACATTTCTGAAATCTCTATTTGGCTCTCAAAGGCCTGTTAGTAAATGTTGGTTGTGGTGTAATTTGGTTGTGGCAGATCCCCTGTCACAGTAAAGCCAGCCGTTCGTTTCCAATCCATGGAGGCTTGTTAATGCCATCTATAAAATCAATGTTTTATCACACAATTTGCCTCCCATGTTTTATGCCCAACTCCTATTCTGACTGTTGCATGTCTAATGTTGGATAACTCGCTTGCTGATTGCATAATGAGTGTGTGGCAATGCCTCTTTTGTTCTCACGTCACCCTGCATCACTGCCAGTCCAATTTACAGCTGAGAGGATGAGAAAATCGAAACGATTTGGATGTAGTGAAGATATAAATCTTGTTCATCTGTTTTCAGTCTGTCATCACCAGCAATTTGTCTGTTTGTCGTTTTTTTGTTTGTTTGTTTGTTTTATATCTATGATCTGATCATCCACAGACAGTTTTGAGCTGGTGATGCGTAATGATAATATTCCACTTGGTGGTGAAATTCTTACCAGCTTACCAGGTTTTTGTGGCTGGTCATGAAACAATGCAAAGATGAAGAAATCTCTCTTTTCTCACAGTATCTGTGCCAACTTGGGCTTGTTGAATACTAACAACCCTCCCAGATGAGCATTCGTGGGGCACCTCAAGGCAGAAACTCACAGGAAGCAGATGTCAGACAAGACAGAAAAAAACTGACAAGTCTGTCAAGAAGATACGTAACTGGCACATAAAATATAAATCTCAGACTTGGAAAATGGTTATTCACACTAACTAATGAAAAGGTGCAAATAATCAAGTGATTAGCCTGGAAATTAGCAGGCACAGTCTGTGTCGCCATCTGTTGGTCATCAGCCAGCACAGCAGAAACTCTTCACAGTTCAGATCTCAGCGGCAGAGAAACTATATTTTGGGGTTACATTTCACATGGCCTGAGTCATAATAATAGCCTGTACACTGATGGTATTTATTACCACATTAATACAGAGAATATGGTACAGGTATGAATTTTATGTCTTGTATGTATGTATTCATGCTTCCTTGTTTGGAGTCAGATGGAAAGACTGACAGCACCATAATGTCTTTATGGTGAATATGAAGCTACAGCCAGCAGCCAGCAGCCAGCAGTTAGCTTTAAGCATAAAACCTGGAAGCAGGGGAAACAGCTAGCCTAGCAAAGGAACCCTTAAAACTCACTAATCAACATGTTGGTTTATTCATTTCATTTCCTTTACAGGTGTTTTAAGCAGGGCCGTTAACAGTAGTGGTCAGCTCATGTTTTAGGGCTTTCACCGGCCACCATTTAGTCCACTTTAATCAAACTCTGGTGTAGTTCAACCTCTGGTGCGATTAGTTTGGGCAGTAATCTTACTCTGGTGCGGACCAAAACAACTGAGACTGCTTTCAAGACGTGGTTTCTTTCCGTTTCCAAATGGGCCAAAACACAGGCTACCTGTGCGGACACACAGTATGTTGAGCTGGACACAGGTAAATGACAAGTTAACATGAGAGGGAGAGGACTAACCTGGACTTCTGCAGAAGTCTGATGTTTGTTTGACATCTGGGTCAAAGAGAACGCACGGAATAAAGTCCACAAAAAGAATCAAAAAGATCATAAAGTCATAATCTGGAGAGGAAGGGATTCGTGATGTGCACAGCCAATCAGTGCCGAGTCAAAGTGAAGATAATATAAGATATTCCTTTATTGGTCCCACAGTGGAGAAACAATAAACAAACCGACAGCATCAAAGGCCATGATTCCCTACATTGAAGAGGCAGCTCTTGAGATGAAAAAGATAAATTTGCTCCTTCATGGACATCCCTCAACCAATTAATTTTTTTTTGTTTTTTTTGGAAAGTGAAAAAAAACACAAAAAAAAAAAAAAATCCAAATATCAGTTTCAGTCTGATTCGGACTAACCAAACAGGCCATGTGAAAGTGCCCTATACACCGAGGGGCCTGGGAGCCTTCACATTATAAGCGCTGAAGGGTGTTAGGGGCCGTAGAGGTTAGCTCACACCCAGGGGTCAAGTGGTCAGCTTGCACTGTGCACACTGATTGCCCTGGTTTTCAACTTCCTTCATAAAGTCTTGGACCAGGCACAGCAGGCAGCCTAAGGCCCCTGCCCCCCCTGGTCTGATCCCTAATCCAGCTGGCTTTAAGGCAGATTTTTTTTTTATATATATACCTTTAATTAAAGAGAGCCAGGCTAGTCTTCAAAGTCTGAGAATGTAGGCCTCCCCTCAAACTAAACCCAATACCAAATACATAAAAAAGGTCTGTCCTCAGGTATTTATTCATTTCTGACTCTGAGGAAATAAGAAAAACACTAAAATTTCCCAAATTTACAGTATCTCTGAGCTATCTCTTTAAGCAAATCACACACAGTTAGGCTAGTCTATGTGATCTTCTTTTGATAAGTAACGTAATATTTTTTTCACTTCTGTTCACTGAGCCTCCCCTGCAACTGTTTGAAGACCCCTGGGGAGGCCTACCTCTCGTGCTGAAAACCTCTGTGCTAAGCTAAGCTAAGCTAAGCTAAGCTAAGCTAACCAGCTGCTGACTTTAGCTTGATATTTATTACAATACAGATATTACAGTGGTATTGGTCTTCTCATCTAACTCTCAGCAAGAAAGATAATAAGTGTATTTCCCAAATTTCAAACTACACTTGCATATAAAGCTACCTGAACATATTATTACTCCATCACAGTAATGAATAGATATTGATGTTAACATAAGTATTAAAAGTATTTTTCTATTAAATACCAGCAGAAAAGGTTAGCAAGGCTCTCTGTCGCTTCAGAACTAACAATACCTGCACATTATTCAACTGACCTACAATACACACAGAGTTTTAGGATACATAGAGTGAACTCTATGCTGCCAGTCACTGATCCATCAGACAGGCTACAGTACATCATCATGCTGAGAGGATTGCTCTGCTAAAAAAGGATTACACCATTTGACATTTTTCCTGACCAAAACTGCTTAACCACTTTGATTAGAGACCCAAAAAAATGAAAATAAAAGGGGTAAAAAAAAGAAAAAAGATTTATGACTAACAGATCAATTCATAATATTTTTGGACAGACAGATTATTTTAGTACACAGATGTATCACAGCTGCCCGCTGTGGATACAGCATGTTCTGTTTGTTTTCTATGTCATCGCCCAGTCTTCATCAGGACTCAGCGCTAAATGTAAAAGTGGTCGCCTCACTGGAAACCAGGCAACAGCTTTTGGTTTCCAAAACTGAACATATGGGTGCCATATTTACTCACCTTATATATTGAGTAATGAAGATACTATGCAGTTATCTATCAGCTTAATGATGAACATGTGACATAAAAGAATACAAGTTTAATTACAGTAACAAAACAAAATTATTCGTAGATTGTGCTTTGTCTGATACGTTACAGAGTTTGAATGTTAAGTGTTACCAGTTAATGTGTCCGCCCTCAGTTCATGGTGTGCCAAATACCAGTAGTAGAGCTGATGTTGTCCTGGTCTGCACAGACCCTTCCAAAATTAATCCAGTCAGTCACTGGTTGGCTGCTTTTTTAAAGTATACATTTTTTGTAGCTTTTTATTCCTTTTTTATTGACAGCGACAGAGTATTGAAAGCGGTAGACAGAGAGGACAACATGCAGCAAAGGACCCCAGATCAGATTCAAACCTGGGGCCTCTGCAGCAAGGACTCAGCCTTGGTACATGGAGCACCTACTCTACCAAGTGAGATACAACAGCGCCCCACTGGTTGACTGCTTGTTCATGTATTCACATGTAGTTTTTTGGGATGGGGATTCTCACCACAGATGCAATGGCCCTTAAGGATTGAAGTCTTGGATTGTGGGTCTCTCAAGTAACACCAACATTAGTTTGTCCATCATCTCTACTTTCAGAGAGGACCTCCAATCTGTCCTGATTCTCCACAGACAGCTGAATCCCCTCTCACATACAGCTAGACGAAGGTACACGATTTGCTGTTTGCTGCCCCTATTTTTTATATGTTAAAAATCGGTTGTCACTGATTGCAACCAAAGGCCCAAAATGGTTGACCTGCCATGGGGCCAGTCCCGGCATGGGTGGGCATTGGGGGGCCGTGCCCGCCCACAGAGTCTGCTGTGCTCACCCTGGACTGGAAGCTGTTTATTTCATTTGTGTTTTGTTTTTCACCTCGGAGTGGCCGTCACTCTGTTATTCTTATCTCTACTTGTCGATCGTACAATTCAACCAGTCCAACCAACAAATGAGACAACTGCTAGCCAATTGCAGATAGAGGGGGGCGGGTCACTGAGTCATATAATCGTGCTATGGTCACCATCGTTAGTGTGGCATGGATATTGGGAATTATTTAAAAAAAAAAAAAAAAAAATAGGAGGACAAGAAGTGACAATGGCACGAATGAGAGCGAGCAGGAAGCAGCTGTGTTCCCTTCTGTAAGCACTGAAGTCAACAGTAACACTGAAGTAAACGTTCATGCTAGGAGGGTTAACTCTCTTATGCATAAGAATAAAAATATGCACTTATCAGTGCATATGTTTATACTTATGCTTGCCTTTTTAGTTAAATAAATGGACACAGCACTTCACTATTGTTTTCTGTCTGTTTTTTAGATTTTGGGATGTAGTGCCCCTTCTAAGTGAGAGAAAAATTATTTCTCAGCTCTGCTGGAGTGGTCACAGAGCCACTGTTCAGCCTGAAGCAAATAAAATTTAGGTTGATAAAGTTTAATTTATTGCAAATGTAATGAAAATCATTATTATTGGCAGATCTACTGCCAACATGCAATGTAATGCAATAAACCTCTTAACTTTGTTTTGATTTTAATGTGGCATGGAAAATTCATTTTTACAAATCCTTAATATATGTCCTTTTATCACATGTGACCTGATAAATTGATTCATTAATTGGAAATGCATATAACAGAGTGACAGAGTTGATTTTTTTTTTATTTGGGTATTTTAAATCTTCCATACCTCGTGTCCTGCCCTTATTAAGGCTGTCTTTGTTTTGATTTAAACTTTTCACTGTAAAAATGAAAAAAAAAAAAAAACTAAAAAGCCTCACTGGATGTAGTCCGCTAGCATAATTTATATCTACATATATCTACATATGTCCACCAGCTGAAAATATAACCAAGCCCATCTGGTGCTTTACAACATGAGTGTATGTTATACCCATAGAGTGCAGATAACTTTACTCTGAACATTAGTTAGATGTCAATGACCAACTGAACACGAATTGGAACAATATTATATATAATAAGTATTATGTACTGTATAATACTGTATATAACAATATATTGCTGTATATATACTGTGTGTGTGTGTGTGTGTGTGTGTGTGTGTGTGCGCACGTGTGTGTGTGTTAAATCCATGGGGAGCTATGCTAGAACATAGTAAATGACAGTTGTTTCCAATACAGCAACACAGACAGACTGTCTGCACCATTGATAACATATACATTTGGTAATAATTTATTGGTAATGTTAGATGTCAGTGACCAGCTGAGGAACAAAGCACAAGCTTATAGTTTATTGTCATGCTTATCTCCTCGTAGGTCATGTCTTTATTCCTCCATTCATTAGTATTTATGTTTCCTATTTTATTTTGTTACTAACCTCCCCTCTCATCCCAGAACTCTTCACTTCCTGCCTTCGTATGGTTCCCTCCCTGACCTAGTTTTCCCTCACCAGCCCTGATTGTTACTCCACCCCGACTGTCTCCACCTGTGTCTCGTTATCCACTGCCCTTACTAGTGTTTAATGTGTGTCCTCTCTCCCTCATGTTACCAGTTTGTTGCTACCTCTTTGTGCGTATACATTCCAGTAGTTTTCCTTGTGTTTGCCTCTTGTCAGTTTTTGACATTCTGCCTGTTTTGATTACCTCTTATTGCCTGCTGATTTGGATTTGTTTGCCTGTGTATTTTGCCTACCTGTGTACCGAACCCTTTTTGACGAGAGTGATGAGTTAGATTATTTTTGGATGCTTCCTGAGTGTCTCCTGAGTGCTGTTGAGTCCAGCTCATTCCACAACCCCAGTCGTTACAGTTTATATACCATATATTTTATTATATACCATCACTTTATCCTCACAGAAATGTTTGCAATTAAATGTGAAATAAAATGCATTCATATAAAATAAGACATAAAGTCAGTGGGCAATTGCATATCAATATCTTCTGTGCCAAACATATGTCTGTTATTTAAAAGCTATTTTTTACCATGCAACTCTTACTCAATTGAGCTCAACTGTGTAATGTACAATATAGCGTTTAATGTATACCACATGTCTTCATGTATGCCATGAATTATTCAAATATAAAATGGTCATAAACTCCCAGAGGTCAGAACAGTTCAAACATAAATAAAAGAAAACATCTCTGCCTCACATGTCTCATGTGAACATGTCCCATATTGTATATCATATTATAATATAATTTTCGCTTTTTTTGTATCACCTTGATTAGAATATTGTGATATACATAAATATATTTGCTTGAAGTACAAACAACTTGCAGAATTACACTGGAAGCCACAAAACGCAGGGATTTTGCAATACTTTTTTTTTAACATCTACTTGATATTTATGTATGTAAACCATATTATTCAATACAGCTGCCTCCATCTTTATTGAACCAGGCTAATATTGCTAATATCCCAATGGCAAAGATCAAACTAAGGTCATTTAGGGGACAAAACCATAAAAACATTCTTGATTAATTTAAGATAAGATAAGATAAGATAAGATGAGATATTCCTTTATTGGTCCCACAGTGGAGAAATTCACAATTTACCGCCATTGTGCTTAGACAAAATGCTGTCTATGTTTATTATCATTTATTAAGGACTCTCAAGGACAGGGTACATGTGATGTGTCTCCCAGAGAGAGGGAGCATGTTCATGTTCAAAAAATACAGTCGCTAACAAGTGTAGGGTGACCATATCTTCAAACCCTGAAACCAGGACTCGAAAAAACTCAAAAAGAAATCCGTAATAACCTTTCAGCATATTGTAATTCAAAGGTTTTGAGAGAAAACTTGACTCCTGCTCCTCCTCATGGCTGTTTTCAGGCTTTAGAAAATCAAACCCGTGACTGGAGATTTTGACCAATCACAGGTCATTTCAGAGAAAGTATTCCTGTTGGCTGTACTCAGGCTGGTGGGCGGTGCTTGGTATTTCCTCAAATGATCTCAACATGGCTGCCAGGTCACAAACTTACTTACAGATAGACAGTAACTACAAGATGTTTCTGGAAACATCTGGGTCGAGAAATAATCATTATAGTAGCAGAATACTGATTCATATTTGATCAGCGCTGCCTAGTTTGACTGTTTGATCAGAGTTTGGGAGTGACTGACTGTTTTCCTCTGGTCTGTGAAATCTTGCAGATGCTGTGTCCATCCAAGGACATAGATGCACATGCACTTCTTCAGATTACCTGTCTCATGAACTGTCAGGATTTAGCGACTGTTTTATAACCTGCAGCTTTAATAAGGTTTTTCTAAGTTACACGTAGAACCTTTGTTTTCAGGCTGGCCAGCAAACTGTTTTTTAGGTTGTTTATGTAAAATATTGTTGCCATATATTGTAGGCTGATCTACATAGTATGAGGAGATTGTTGTCTCATTACTATGCTCGATAACTGAATTTCCAACATGCTGGTTACTCAAAATTAATATTTTTGGATTACAGAGATAACAAGGAGAAAAAAAAAGTCTAAACCTGCTCTATCTAATTTGGGCCAACTGTAATGATCAATCTTTGGTTGAACCTTGGCTGTTTTTTGTTTACGTAAAAGTTTTTCGGCTGAACAGGTGTGACTCATATAAACGCTGCTGGAGGAGCTGAATAAAGAACTGTGAGCCACAGCACAGGCTCTGCGCTTGATCAGGAAAAAACAGCGCTCCATGGCCTTAATCTGCCGGATTAGAGCATTGGAAATTTCACTGCGGAGTGTTTGTGTCCATACATGTGTATTTGCAAAGCTTTCTTTGTAGATAACTTGCTCATGTTGCATACGCTTGCATGCTTTTGTATACCAACATGGGTGTGAATGGGTATGTCAACAGTAGTATCCAGAGCCACATTTGCAGCAGTAACAACAGGCCAACAGGCCGACAGGCCTCCGGATGGAGGCAGGGAGGGGAGGGAGGTGCCCATGAGATAAGAGCTAAAGCCGCTTGGCCCAGATGAAGATGGCTCTCAGGCTCCCTGCCAATCAAAGCCCAGCCAACAGCCCACTCTCACTGGCAGGGCAGGGAAACGGTCAGTTAGGCCACACGCATGCTTGACGTACATGCAGCCTTTACAGACATGTGGTGTATGAAATGACCGAGCACTAAAGGATGGACACAAAGAAGGAGCGCTCTATTTGAAACTGCATTAACATAGAGCTGTTCTAATCAATATTTTTTATATAAACAATGGATGGAATTACTAAGTGTGTGTGAAATTTGTCGCTCGTAGCAACAAACGAACTTGACTCTGGAGTCCCCAGTATTTTGCACATTATTTTAATGTTACAGCCCACAAAATCTTGTCTTGGTTTACTCTCATCCCTCTCATACTATCATTTTTTTGAAAAAAAAAAAAAGCTCTAAAAAACCATATGCCCAGCATCAAAAAGAAGACAGATATAGTTATTGATTAGCAAGATTTTTTTGTATGTTTAATGCCCTTGTAAAGCACTTCTTGACTAGTGTCTGAAAAGCACTATATAAATAAATTGTACTTACTTATTTAGTGCTTTCTCCCAATATTTGCATAACCTTAGAGGATGGAGAAGCATTTTGCATACAGTTGCAAGAAAAGTATGTGAACCCTTTGAGATTACTTGGATTTCTGCATAAATAAAATGTGTTCTGATCTTCATCGAAGTCACAACAATACACTGTGAATGTTTACATGTTGTGTTCAATAAAAACATGAAAACATCTGATGTTTTGTGTGGTATTAGTTTAAGCAGGCTGTGTCTGTCTATTGTTGTGACTTAGATGAAGATCAGAACACTTATTATGACCAATTTATGCAGAAATCCAAGTCATCTCAAAGGGTTCATATACTTTTTCTTGCAACTGTATTTCATTTGCCTTTTTCATTTTCCTACTTTCTGAAAATCCAGTTAAAATTTGCACTACATTATAGAAAATGTTAAAAGGTGACAGTACTGTTTGTCAGTGTGGTGTTTACATCTTATTTCATCTGAACCCCAACCCCCACTGTGTTTATCACATAAACTGGAACAATTGCAAAGTACTGCAAGGTGCAAATAATGTAAGCCAAACACTTCGGTTTTGTTAGAAGCCTGAATATGTGATTCATCCCAGGGCGTTGCTGTGAGAGTCAGATTTTATACAGACAGAAGAAGAAAACATGAGATATATGATGGTATTTTTCCATTAAGGCCATTGTAGGCACTTAAACACCAGTGAAATATCACAGCTTGTACAGTAAACCTGCAGGTACCATGAATCTTACCCCAGTTTAAATCTGGTATTCGAGGGCTGCTTACACTGAAAAAAGAAAGCTTTCGTTCTTCATGGTGTTCATGATTGTGTTCTTCCTTTTTATCCCCATCATGTAAATCCCTAATTTCGTGTCTAACAGTCTGTCTCTCTTTGTGTTTCCTCTGTAAAATGTGCTCCTCTCACCGGGAAGCATGCTTGATCATTGAATGCCCCATTATCCCTCTCATGATCTGCTATGTAAACCTGTTCCAGCTTCCATTTACTGACCAGTTTCAACACACATCTCCTTCCCTACATTATTCCTTCCTTCCCCTTCATCTTCCTATCACTCAGATATTCTCACAGCTTTCTTGTGTGTCTTGCAGTAATTACAGCGCAGCTAGAATAATTCTATGATGTTTAAAATATCAGGGAGGACCGAGTAGTACGACGTAAGCATGATGCAGCCTGTAGCTGGTTTCAGTCAGCGAGGATAAAGTCTCAATGAACATCTGCCAAAACTTTGAGATCATCTAATTTGAGATGGACACACAGTTCACTGTGACATAATGTCAAACATACAAACACTAATGGTTTTCCTTCCATCCATTAAACGCCAGTTGTGTTTTTGGCCATGCTATCTTTATCACTTGGCAGGTGGTGTGGATTAGAGATGCTCGCTAAACTTCAGCATGATACATGCATCACACAAGAATGTATAATCCACAAGCCTGCAGCTTTTTAGCGTTTATAGGCCACCTGTACATTTGTCTTTTCCTTGATTGATCGTCTATAGTTACTCCTCAAATCTTCTTCCTTTTCACCCATTGTCCGCTTTACCCCATCAACCAGCTCTGCCATGTTTGTCACAGTCTATCTGATGATGCTGTCTTCCTTATTAACGGAAATTTAACAAAAAAAAATCAAACATAAAAATTTAAATTTAGAAAATAGTCTTTCCCACACACTTATCCAAGAGACCAAAATTATCCAAACATCAGAGCAGGTCAACCAGTTCGTATGCTTGTATTTTAAATTCAATGAGTTATACAAGTGCAGCCTGCAGCCCTTCAACAGATAATGGGCTATGACCATGCAGGAAAATATAAAAGAGAGAAGCAGGGTGGGGAAGAAATTACAAAAGAGGGCTGAATGCGCAGTAATGAAATGGAATCTCATCTTCCATGTGAAAAGAACATCAAAGGAGATGCTTAGTATCAGGAGGCACTACTTGTCATCCGATGTGCATCCCCTCCGTCTCTCAATCCTCTCCATCCATCCAGCTCTCTTGATGAGATGGATGATGATGAATGTGTGTGAGGGAGGGAGGAAGAGAGGGATAATACCTCCTGAATACATGATGAATGTAGTCATTGGGCTTAAACTGACTGGGGGGCGAGTGGCGCAGTGAGCGTGCATGAGAGTGACACAGAGCACCATCATCAACGCTCCCCTGCAGCCTCTCTCAGTCTCCTCCTGAGCAGAGACACATGGCATCACGCAACAGACAAGACAAGTCAAAGAGAGGATGAAATATTGCTTCTTCTTCTTCTTCTTCTTTTTAAACTGAGGCAAGAGAAAAGAGGCAGTGAGACGCAGAAGTAAAGCAGCATCTTGTGGCAACCAACTTTTTTTCTAAGCAACAAGATCAGGAGCCGTGCTCCATGTGCACAGCCTGAGGAGGAGGAGAGAGGATGCTGAACAACATGACGGACTGCGAGGAGGGAGAGGGGGGATCCAACAGCCAGGGTGAGTGACGAAACCTGGCTGTATGAGAGAGAGGAGTGTGTGGCAGTGAGTGTGTGTGTGTGTGTGTGTGTGTGTGTGTGTGTGTGTGTGTGTGTGTGTGTGTGTGTGTGTGTGTGTGTGTGTGTGTGTGTGTGTGTGTGTGTGTGTGTGTGTGTCGGCGTGGTTTCTGAATGTGTGACTGAGTTGGGGAAAGTTAGGGAAATAAAGATTATGTCATGTCATCTACCTTTTTGTGTGTGAAGAGCAAAGAGAGACAGATGGAGAGGGGAGAGTTGAAAACTCTGAGCTCTGCGGATATATATATATATATTAATATAATATATGTAAATATTAACGATCCACATGTTGAGAGAACGGAAACAAGGGGACGTGGCCCACTCAAGCATCTGTCCGCTCCATAGCACCTTCATTTGGCTCACACTTTAATTAATAGGTTACTTAATCAATAAATCAGCACAGCTACAAGCCAAGTATACCTTTCTGTAGGCCTATAAGGCAAGAATACTTTATACATCACTGATATATTTAAACACCTTTTAAGCATATCTTGATCAAAATATGTGCAGTAAATACAAGTAGGCCAATAAGCTAAGTATACTTAGACTTTTCTGTATCCTTGTCAGTATAATCCAAGTATATTTAGACTTTTCTGTATAAGGGTCAGTTTGAGCCAAGTATACATATGTATACATTTGTAAATTATATCTCTGATAAGTACATAAAAGGTGAACTGAA
This sequence comes from Pterois miles, assembly GCA_947000775.1. Taxonomy (NCBI): domain Eukaryota; kingdom Metazoa; phylum Chordata; class Actinopteri; order Perciformes; family Scorpaenidae; genus Pterois; species Pterois miles. The sequence continues at coordinate 1,624,706 of CAMQGK010000368.1, forward strand.
AGCATACTCTCTTATTCTCAGTTTAAAAGAAGTCTACTATTAGCACACATGAATAAACTTCTTTTCGGTAACTGACACCTGGGGTTGCATGACTTTTTCCTCTTTCCTGTTAGTTTTCCAAAATGAACTGTTTATTGTCAGGTTGATGGATGAATTTGACATCTTGGCGCGGTGCATATGTTTCAGATGTGGTCGGCTCATGTGCTCATATGTCCATGTCAAACACTTTTAGGATTACAAAAAGGATTCCAGTGGACTGAGTGCAGAGCGTCTGGGGAAACCAGCCTTTTACTCTCAGACTCTTTTATGTCTCTCTCCATCAAGAACATCTCGCCAGGGGCAATATCTGCCTTTCATAATGGTGCATGTGTGTAGCCCTGAGTATTTGTGTAACTGTGTGTGTGTATATACAGTCTGAGCGTGCCCAAACGCATGCAAATATGTCTTGGATGGCACCTTTCCATATATATTGCAATATGTCACCAAATTCACCTTCAGTTTGCTTTCATTAGTTATTATTTGAGGTGCAGCAATTATTAGCAAATTGACAAAAAATAATAATTTGCTAGTATTTTGATAATCAATTACTTATGTCAGTCATTTTTAGGGGGTGGAGTCAATCCCAGCTGACACTGGGTGAAGGCGGGGTACACCTTGGACAGGTCGCCAGACTACCACAGGGCTGACACACATCCATTCACACTCACATTCATACCTCCAGGCAATTTAGAGTCAACAATGAACTTAACCTGCATGTTTGTGGACTGTGGGAGGAAGCCAGAGAACCCGGAGAAAACCTCTACTATCATGGGGAGAACGTGCAGTTTCTGTATTTGTTGTATGAAATAACACTTCTGCACTGCTTAAACCATTTCAACTTCCTTGTGTATTTACTTGACAGAGAAGTTATTTTCATTGGAAAGACTAACTTGCTCCATTGCCAATTGTAGGTGTCTGTGAGGGAGACCAGAGGTACAAAGATCTAGATCTTTTTTGGCTTGTTACTTTGATTTTTTCTTCCCCTTGCACATCACAGAACAGGATTATGAATCCACACATGCAGCCAAGACTAATATGTATTTGGAAAAGAGATACGTTTCTCCCAGTAGAAGATTTTATTAAGTTTTACCGCATCAACCGGCGGCCTTGGCATTCCCCCCAAAGCCTGTTGTCTAAAAGTGTTGAGGTAGAAAATTGTTTTACACGGACACATAAACTGAGTGAAAATTCAGGCTGCAAGTGATCCCTCTCCATTTTCATAAGAGTTTCACTTTAACCCTCTGAGACACGCAGGATCACCGGCGATTCTGACCAACATTACTGTCTTTAAAAGGCTGTAACGGGCTCAGTCTTAAAGCTAGAATGATGAAACCGTCATGGTAGCTTTCGGGAAGGAGGCTAAATAAAACTCCAAAGTTAGGCCAAATTTTGGAGAAGGAAAACTGGCATGGTCATTTTCAAAGGGGTCCCTTGATCTTTGACCTCAAGATACATTTTCATTCACATATCTTGAGGTCAGAGGATATTTGCCAATAACCATGCCAGTTTTTCCTTGCTAAAATTTAGCCTAACTTTGGAGTGTTATTTAGCCTCCTTCCTGACATGTTAGCATAACGGGAACGTACCAGTGGATTCCTTAGGTTTTCAGGTTTCATGTGATAGCTGTAGCTTCATTCTGGCCCTAAAATTGAACCTGTTACAGCCTCTGAAAGACAGTAAAATCAGTCGGGGTGACCCCAAGGCCCTGTGAAACTCCAAAAACTCAATGATAGTGATTACATGTCAGGAAAAGATGAGACATCATGAACAAGAAGTAATAAGATGGTAACAAGAAAACCAGATTGACAAAAGTGTAGATTAGATTATCAAATTAGTTATTGTCCCTCATGCCAGGAACAACCGTGTCACCAGTGAAAGAACAACATTAAAGCAATAATCAGATAAGGATAATTGATCAAGTGAAGCAAGTGTAACAGTAGCACAAGTAGAGAAAGTAAAGTAAGTTAGTTATAAAGCAATATCTATCCTAATTTAGCTAATATTAGTTACCGTTATGGATCATCCATGAAAATCCCAGAATTGATGTCCATGTGACCCTCACCTTTCTACTGAGCATGAAAAGAAAGAAGAGAAGAAAAAAGACGCACATTAATGTATCCTGACGTTGTCGATTAAATGTGCCTTCATTTTTTGCAAATAATTCCAGACTTCGAGACGTCAGAGAAAAAATAACAAGCTTCTACAATCACGCAAGGCTCTGTGAGGTTATAATTAGACGCAGTGCTTGAGCTTCTGCTGAAATGTGCTGGCATGTTTATTATCCTAGTTTGGCATGTTGGCTAACATTTGCTTATAATTAACATGAAACATAAAGTAAAACTGAGGCTGATGAGAAAGCCATGACTTAGATTTCACCATGTGCCAATAATTTCCGGTCCTGGTGTGCATTAGATTTCACAACAGAGGGATTATTATTAGACCATGATGTGAGTTACACCGTTACACCACAGGGGTGACTACTGAGGTGGCATTTGTGGTACACTAGAGCATGACATAAACAGAACACACAGAACATGAGTATAGTAATGACTAGAAATACCTTCTTTGTATATTTCTACCTGATTTATGAGATCCCTGGAGGCTGCACGCTGTCCATGGGCAATAAAAATGGATGATATCTAATCAATAAGCTCAACAGGAGTGATTGTGAAATGAAAAGATGAATTTGTCATAGATGGTTCAGGCCTGGTGCAGGTTTGCTCCTACAAACATTTCAGTTTGTTTTGTTTTTAAATAGCAATTAACCTTTCTCATGAATTACTTTCCAATTCAGTTCCATATCGATATGTTTATGCCCCTTTTAACTTTGTGTTGTGATTCATAAATTACCTTTAAATATCTTTTAAACATCGTGGAGAAGCCATTAAGTGTTCATTATCATTTTGCATTTTGTAAACATGCAATCAAGGCTTTAAGAACTGATGAGTAGCAGCAGTAGTATGTGTGGGAGTCACTAGACTGACTTGGAAGAATGAAGATGTCCCTTCATTAAAAATATCAGTCAGCTGTTGTTGCGGCATACTCAGAATAACCACTTTATTAACACAGCTCCACACAAATATCCTGCGATATTCCCTACCTTGTGAGACTTGTATTCAGTTTTTCTTGAGATTGTGTCGGCTGTCTGGTTTACTTCTGAGGCTGTAGTTGTTGCTGTAATGGTGTTGTTGTGTTGTACCTCAAAGTGGTGGAAGGTGTATTGTCATCTTTTCTTGAAGTAAAAATAGCAATATCTATATACCCCATTACAAATTCAAAAAGTCACTTAGAAGTAGCAAAGTGTCAAAAAATGAAGTGTTCATGTGGCACCATTCAGAATAGAAACAGAAATACCGTCAAAGTGGAGCTGATTTTAACTACTTTACATACTGTTGGTTGGTTGAAACAATAACAATGCAAATCTGAAAAGTAACTTAACTGTCAAATAGTACAAGTAAATGGATGCAAACTAAATATAACAAATACATTTTAATACAGTACAATCCATTACAACACAATCACATGTCAAACTGTCCTTGAGCAAGGCATCTAACCTTCAACCATCCTAATTAGGGTTGAGTGATACATCATGGGTGCTTTGTCAGGCCGTCAAATCAACAGTGAAGTCTTTAAAATGGGTGAAACAGTAATTTACTCCATGTTCACAGAACTGTAGCGTCACAGTGGAGCGATAACCACCGAAAAACCAAAATACTGCTTGTATCATCTGGAGCAGCTGGTGCAGGAGATAAACAAAGATCATGGCAATGTCAGATTTTTGGCAGCGTTTATGTAAAAGCCAGTAATGACACCATGTGTGAGCAAAGCAGAGGTCAGAGGTGAGGATTTTATGATAGCAAATACTGGAGCTGATAGATGAAAACAAAGATGCAAACAGAAAACAGATACTATTAAAAGTAAAATAAACTTTAAAGCTGTAAAATAAGCTTCTTTGTGGCTTTGGACATACAGACTCAAAATCTGTAATTAAAACATTCATAGTAAATTAATTTCAACTATAAGGTGGTCTTATACTGGTAGTGCCACATCTATTCATAAAGGATAAAGTCATGATTTAGACATAGAAAATATTTAAAATATCACTTGTGATCTCTGATCTATTTTTGTCACAACTGAGCGTTGATTATCAAGTGATCCAGCATTTGCTCCAAAATCTTGTATGATCATGTATGTGGTGTAGGTTTGTCTTTAATATCAGGTGTGTGTTTTAGATGTTTGGGACTATTGATTTAGCAATTTGTTCACACATTTATAGCACAGGATGGCAGGTTTGCAGGCTGCCACCTGTCTCTGTGTCCTTGTCACTTTGGTTGGTCAATACGATCTCTGGGGGCAGATGGTCTGGAATTGCTCTCTTAGGGTTATTCAGACTGGGAGAGATTAAACCTTGGTCTGAGGTGCGCGCACACACACACACACACACACACACACACACACACACACACACACACACACACACACACACACACAGTATACAGAATAAAACATGCTTTTGGGCTGTGCTTATTGCAGACTGTTTCAAACATCCAGGAGCAGGAGAAATGTGCCTGTCAGTATTAACTAGATTTAGGGACTTATGCAGATACTTTCATTGGAAAAGAGTTGGCAACGCTCGGTTTTTCACATGTTGTGTTGTGTCGTGTCGTATGGTTAGTGCTGTCAAATTTTATCTCCTTCTGAACCCAGAGCAAGGTGTACTTACCCAGGAGTTGGTTACATTAGCATATTAGTACATCATGGGGAGTGTTATTAGCATTGCAAGCACTGGGCTAGATAAAAAAATGGTAGCGCTTGACGAAAAGTCAGGGGGTCACCATAGCCAGTAGGATTTATGGTCTATGCATCAGGAATATCAGCACTAAATTTCATTGCAGTCCTTTTAAGATATTTCAGTCTGGACCAAAGTGGTGGACTTACCAACCTCACTTTATTTAAAAAGGCCTGAAGAGGTCCACTTGTCCAGCAACTCCTGAGAATAAAATCAAAGACTATAGTGTATTTTGTGTGTTCAGGATAGGATGAACTTTATTAATCCTAAAAGGGGTTTGCCACTGTAAAGTCATGCACAATACATCAACAAAGACACAAAATACACAATAATATAATGATCTTATAACCTCTCAGATTTATCTTCTGACCTTTAGTATGGGTCCTGACCCCCAGGTTGGGAATAACTGCTGGTCGCTTTTATCAGTCAGTGCATGTTATTGAAATTAATCACTTCAACCTGGATGGTTTTAACTAAATTGCTCGGCCTCTTTCAGGTGAATGATTAATGGCTGACAGGGAGCAAATCAATTAATTCTGCATAAAGGAACAGTTTGGGCCAATATGCTGATTTGCTGCCTGACACAGAACAAGATGAGATGCATGATAATTGTTTTCAAAATTTTTTAAATATTTTGATGGAGGCTAACTGCTTCCAGTGTTCACGCTGAGCGTCAGTTGGCTTAATACAAGCAGGACTTGTGGGTAAGGAGGCAAAAAGCATATTATATGTAGTGTTTCTTTAAAGGAACAGTTCAACATTTTGGGAAATACGCTTATTCCCTGTCTTATCGAGAGTCAGACGAGAAGGTCGATACCACACCTCCTGCCCCCCGTAACACAGCCACAGCCTGCTGAGATGGATTAATCTGCCTGCCAGATGTTGTTAGCTCATCCACTGGTGTTTGAATCTGAATCAATTTGTCTGATTGCCCATACGTTAATGCAGAGTGTCCACCATTGTAATTTCACTGAGAGAAGGGGTCACCTGACACATTAGCATAGGTGACTGAGTGGTGCACAAACAAAACCTCATTCTCCTCCCAATACAGATCATGATTCGTTGCCTTTGCCAGGGTCATAGCTGAAGGCTAAAGGACAAAAAGTCACCTGTTACTACAACATATTATCACATTAGCAGAGTAACAGAGGCAGCAGCTTCATTAGTATGATTGTGCTGTAATAATCAGGCAATTCATCAGGGAAACAACAGCAGTCAATAAAAACTTAATAATACTTCAACATGAGAAATCATGTTTGTTTCGTGTAGACATCAGTAGTCACGTAATTGTGCATCAGGAATCATCTCATTGCAGAGGACTGCTGCATTATTAAAAGCTTCTCTCTTAATGCCATGTAAGGGATTTTAATATCACTGCGTCTCGGTAATTTCACTGATGTGTCCTCAGCTGATTTACAGCTTTAATAAACTGGCTCAGGGCAGGAAACACACTGGACATTTGTCAGTACTGATATAGGTTTGACATGTCAGATTTACCTTTTACCTCCAGCATGTGGCGGATGTGGTTACCGAGGGCGGGTTTTGAACAGTGAGCAACAGGAAGATAAGTCATGTCAGTGATTGCTGGTAATCCTCTGACGAGTTGTTCCAGCTCTTCAGTTACTGAATGAAGAGTGTGTCAGACACTGACTTTAATCCACAGAGTGAGAGGGTCAGACTGTGGAAGTTGGATTAAGAATATTGTGCACATTTATATAGATTGATCCAATTTAATATGTTTAATGTATGTACGTGGTCCATTTTATTTCACAATAAACTCACCTCATGTCTTCTTATTGGTCAAGCCTCGGTACAGCAGATAAACACTTTCAATAACCTACGGTAGATGACGTAACATCGGTGCACTGTTGTTACTGAATGCTGTCACGTTAGTATGTGTCATCATACAGAGAGGCTTTTATTTCCCTTTATTTTGGCACATTCCTTCAGTGATTTTGGTTGAAAGTAAATTATTAGGGCTGTCAGTCAGTTAAAATAGTTAATTAATTAGCAAATTAATGCCACATTTTTTATCTGTTCAAAATTGCACCTTAACGGGAGATTGGTCAAGTATTTAATATTTGTATCAACATTGAAGTGGGCAACTATCTTTGCTTTATGCAAATGTATGTATATATTTGTTTTTGGAAATTAATTAACGATGCAAAACAATGACAGATCTCGTCCAGAAACGCTCACAGGTACTGCATTTAGCATAAAAAAATATGCTAAAATCATAACATGGCATTTGTGCAGCGTTGACTTTCTGACGATGCAGAAGTAGTTCTTTTGCAGTTCAAGTGTCCAAATCATGCATGTTTTGTTTTGTTTTTTTGTCTACTTTGGCAGCACAACAAGCTGTAAACAGACATAAACTTGTTCCATTCCAACTGAAATTGCTTATTAACACATCCAGCAGACACAGAGCAACTTTAGCTTTCACCTGGAGTTGTGTGTCTGACCTTCCTGATTCACCCTCTTTCAGCTCTGTTTTTGGTCTCCACCAACTCCACAGAGAAATACTTGTCTCTTTAGCTCCTAAATATTCAACTATGTTCATCAGCTAGTCTCTACCTGTGTCTACCAAAAGTCGAGGTCGAGGAGAGCTGCAGAGTCGGGACAAGATTATCCGTGGGTTTGTTGACACCTTTCACATTACATATTTGATCCATTGATAATATAACATTTTGGTAATAGCAGTTTTAAGATTAGGGGGATTTTTTTGGTAATAAGAGCCACATATTAAGATATGTAGTTATCTTCCTTGTGCTCCCCTGTGATACCTGCTTTCTGCAGCACTTTGCAGTGACATGACTCACCGAGGCTCTGATGGCTTCACTAAGACCATGATCACACTACAGCAGCCGACATTGTGAGATCCAGGAGCAGAGCGGTTGAACTGAGGAAAGAGGAAGTGAGAATAGTGATAGAGCTCTCTAATCCTCTCAGTGAGCAACATCTCTCCCAACCAGTCGTCTTAGATTGGAGATTATTAAAAACACTGCGGTCTAATCCTTTCTTCCTCATCACTTTCCACTCCCACAGATCACTCTCAGTGGTCCAGTCACTTATTTCTCTGTTTCATAGAGCTCCATTGAGCCCCATTGTTAGCCTGAATGACATGTCCCTTCATTACGATAAATAATAGTTTCCATAATCCCACATATACAGAAATACTCCTACTAGAGCATCAAATCTGTGACTGGAAACAAACAAGTCCCCAAGATAACACACATAGCATTCCTTTATAAGTAAAATTTGTGTGTAAATCAAAAATTTCATCACAGTACTATATTATATTGATTCTTTGGGCAACTATATGATATTTGGTGATATCACAAAGTCTGCCAGATGACAATTTCGATTTGACTCAATTCAGGGGCCTGCAACTGATATGAGACTGTATCAGTTTTATTCATATCTACTCCGAAAAAGCAACTAAAATATGATTTGACAGTTTTATCCCTTGGCTCTGTAGGAAGGTGTGCTTGGACTTGCCATGGGAATTTCAAAATATAGGTGTATCTTAAAAATTATTATATGTTTTGTTCTTTTCACTTTGCATTGATGATTTTTGATCTCTGATCGCTGTATCGATATATTGATCCAGACTGATGTTTGGAACTACAGTGCCCAAAGATACTTTTGACCCGTTTCACTGGAATTGAGTCTGAGAGCCGCAGACAGGGTGGGAAAGTCAGAAAGTTGGGACAGACTAATGCATTGTCAAGTTTGGTCTTTTTACTGGATGAATAACAATACTAAAGAATATTTCCACCATTATCCTTTATCAAATATGGATTTGAAATGATGACTGATGGTCTGGGGCATCTGTCAAATAAGGACAGCAGGTAAACAGGAACATGAATAGCCTGAAGTACAGCGTTTTGTAAAATAACCGGAACACATGAGGTAAATGTTTGCCCAGTTTTTCCTTTGTGAAATGTCTCAACATTTCTGCCTGCAGCTGTAATGTTGTTCTGGTTATCCTACAGTCTGTCTTTCTCTTCTTCCATACGTCAGTTTACTTTATCATCATTTATTACGATTACATGCATCTATAGAAACCTTTCATTTGACTCTCATATCCCCAAAGTGACTTTACCTGCACCTGTTTGTTGTATCCATGCACACTCATGCCATGTGACGGAAAGTGATCCAGTAAATAGTGAAGATCCCTGTCCTTTACATCACATGGTAAAATCACCCTTATTAACCTTCATAGACCCTCGAGTGCATGTAGCTGTGGATGAATCATTTGATGTTCCCTTGTTGTGGAAAATGTGGAGAACACTCAGTAACTGCCTGGCCCAGGGCCTGGCATTTGTTTTCAACCAAAAAGTGCAGATGAATCAGTCATTACAAAGGCTTTTTGGTTGCTGTTCTCTTTTTTTTTTTGTAACAAATAAGCCAAGGTCATATTAATAATGGGTAAACTGCTTTATAGCTTGTTCCACTGTTGCTAAATCTGCCCCCCACATTCATGGTCTTAGCTCTTGGTTTTTATTAAAGTGTACACTCTTGGGTCATCTAGCTGGAATACAGATGATACTTTCTATAGGTGTAACAACTTAAAGGAAAAGTCTGACATATTGGGAAATCAACATATTTGGTTTCTTGCCAAGAGTTAGACGAGAAGATTGCTAACATTTTCATATCTATGAGCTAAATATCAAGTATGCATTACTTTTGGTCCTGACCATTGACTGTATATAAAGATGGATGAAGCCTCTCCACTTCCTCCAACTATATAGAAATGAAGCAAAAATATCCCAGATACAGAAGCTGCCATCTTGACATTTTGACATAATTTGGATCCAGAGTCTGTGTAGTAGTAATCAGGCAGTGGAGTCACAGTCTCAAGGTCACTTGCTCAAACCAACTCCAAGCTGAACATTGCCATAGCTCGTTAGCGAGAGAGAGACTCACAGCTGTCAATCATGACGTCTCACCCCCATTTTACAGAATGTTGTTAGTTACAAATAACTAATTAAAACTAAATTTATCAGAAAAATCACACTTGAACAAACATCAGCGTGATAATAACTGCCTAAAATGACAGAAACCATCTTTGGGGAAAAATTTATTTGACATGTACTTTGACTTTTTAGTTTGGCTCATGTCCCATCTGCTAATATGGTGAAAGCAGGATTTATGACCTGTACTGCAACCAGCCACCAAGAGGCGATGTAGATGTTTTGGCTTCAATTTTATGGAGCTGTTATGTCATCCATTTTTATGTACAGCCTATGGTCCCACCCATTAAACAGTTAAGCACATAACCCCACCTTAAACAGCAATTTGTTGCTTTTCCACTTTGGTTACCTTTTGACAGAGCTAACAATTTTAGCTGACTGCTGGCAGGTGTTTCATATTTAGCATACAGATATAAGGGTGGTATTGATCTTCTTTAGCTTTCTGCAAGCGAATAAATGTATTTTCCCAAATGTCAAACTTTTCCTTTAAAATTTATGGAAATTGTGACAAAGTTGTCACCCAGCGACTGTATGCTGCAGTTGACATATTCCCTGTTATTTGTTATTGTGTCAATAATGGTGCGCTAGGACATACTGTACAGGAGACACACTGATCTGCCTCCTTATTGAGGTAGAAAACAGAGGGTGTGACTTTTCTGCAGAGTTGGCAGCTCTTTGTATTATCAAGACACTGTGTAGGTGAAGCAGCAGTGGATTGGGCAGATGGAGTAATCAGATTACACACATGTAAAAATGTGTGATGTTAAGGTAAATATATAATGTTTGCTCCTTAGCTGTGTTTAGGCTGTACCTCCTATATTTATACACTCCCCATATATATGTGGGTCTGTGTTGCATTGCATCTTCTCACCACATCCAAGCCTCTCCTGGCTCACAAATGTGTGAACAAACACAGGAACAGGGTGGCATCATTATCAGCAGAGTTATACAGCGAACCGAGTGCTAGTCTCTGTGGCGAACACGCTTGTACGTGTTGGAGAGACAGAAGTGAGGAGTGATTTCAGAGGCGACAACACCAGTTTGTTTGACATGAAAAAGTGTCAGATCTGGCGCTGTTAAGGCTGGTTTGAATTTTGAGCTGTTTTTTTTTTTTATCTTTAAACACCATAAAATCTGCTGACAAGTTGAACGGTGCGCTCAAAATTCACGTTCCTGTTACATTTGTCTGCGGGACTGATGAAGTGTTGCTAGTGATAGAATTATTATCTCACCATCAACATGCAAACATCAGGACTTTGTACCACATGAGGCAGCTGATGTGGAAGTGCTGTTTGGCTTTAATACCGAAACAAGACTAAGGGGGATGTTACCGACAATTCGCGGTGGACTGCTTTGACACATGTTGTGCGTGTCTAAAACAATGGAGCTCAAAAGAAAGTATTTTCTGCTGCTGAACATTCAGAACAATTTGATTTTGTAAATATTTTTATAGATGTACAATATATTATAAGTCTGTGTGTCTGTTGACACTTAGTTTAGATTAAGGTTATTCAAAGTTGAAAACTGAAAGTTTAGTAGACATCTAGTCTTAGCTCAGACTTCGATCTGTTAATCTGTCATAAAACAAATAGTTATACTGTAAATGCAGGGGTGGGTAGTGCTTATGTTAAATATTTACAGGTTTTTATGCATTCTTATTAGATGATGATTTTAGAATACGATCTAAAACCAGGTTATACCGTATGTAGCCAGTAAATCCTGTGGTCTATTTCGAGCTAAAGCTTAGAGGTGATGTTGAAAGGACGTATGTTGTCTGCTTAAAGAAAAGATCAGTGATTGATCTTCAAAAAATAAAGTTAGAGGGGCAGATTGTTGGCAATCATTTGACTACTGTAGGTTCTACTACTACTACCACTACTGCTACTTATCCCACTGGACTGAACTTGCAGCATTAAAAAGTGTACTTGCTGTAACTGATTTGAGCTAAATGCTATTGTCAGCATGCAAGTGTAATATTTACCATGTATACCATTGTATTTTGGCATTTTCTAATGCTGTGGCTGATGGAAACATCACTAGTTTTTAGTTTTCATCACATTCGATCATAAACCTAAGCATTGGACAAACTGAAATTTTGACCTGATAAAATGTTTAGGGATCAGCAAAGTGATCGCAGTTTATCCTGATGAAAACATGGATGTGTGAACCAAATTTCTGTGGCTAAAAATGTATTTATGAGATTAGGGAAATGAATTACCTACTTAGGTCTGGCTGCTTTTGAGAAACCAACTTGTGTCTTTATGCTGAAATTCACAAACTGAAGAACCTCTGGATTATTTCTGAACAGTGAATGTCTTGGAGTGAGGTGATGGGAGCAAGTATCTGTGTGCCAGACACATTAAAAGCAGTGAATCAGGACTATTAATGACCTCCACACATCGTAGTCGAGTGTATGTCAGCTGGCATATCAGCAGTCTGTGACTCCATTAAACCAGTTCAAGTCTGTCAAAAACTGTAAATCAATCTGTCAGTTAGATTTTGTCATTTCATTCAGATTCTGATGGCACTAGGAGAAAAGTTAGGCAATCTCCAAATTCAGTAGGATTTCATGGCAATATATCCAGTAGGTTCTGAGATAATTCAGACTGGACAAAAGCATTACTAAAACACTTTTTAAAAGAAAGTCCAGCAGGTGCAACAGAGATCCAAGTGACAGCATAATTCATCATATAATATTGCTTCTGCTACAGAAAATGTCACCATATGCCACCATCGTTTAACTCAATATCCTGTTCTCATTCCTGTTTTAATGGCAAGTTTTTACATTTAAAGTCAGTCCATTTTTTCAGAAAGCATCACATTTCAGTGTCACCCCTGCTGACTACAATCTGTCTGAGAGGCAGAAACACAGCCAGTCAAGAGATAGATTTAAATTAAACAAATGACTTCATGGAATTAGCTTTAATTCCTCAGTTACAGCAGGCGAGGTGAAAATGAATGAGGTATGCGTGGCTGATGTGATTGTGACGTGTGCTGAGCAGCTGATTGGTGCAGTTCTCTCACATGCAGAAGTTAATTTCTGTTTTCCTCTGTGGCCTCCAGCAGCTGCTGGATAATCCCCTTGAGCTTGCGTTCTATTAAGCTTTTAAAAGCCGGTATAAACTGTCCATTTTGTAATAGCCATGTCACATCAAGGGTACAAATCTACACCATCCACAGCCTTCATCTCCATGCTGCGGTCAAACAGCTCGGCCACTGCTGCAGCATCTTTATAAACAGTTTCAGATCTTGTAATTCTGTAGTGATGCCATCATTGTGAGCCGATCACTTCTCATCAGTAGGCTCGCTGGAGATGAACTTCGCCTGGAAAGTAGATGAGATCAGGCGGCAGCAACGGGGGACGGTGACAAAAGCTGCGTTCAAGTCACATCAGTGGGCAAACTCTTGGTCTGAAAAGTGACGCCAATGCTGAAGGGCCTTAAACTTGCATTGTTTCTAATATCCAACAGGGGGCGACTCCTCTGGTTGCAAAAATAAGTCTGATTGTATAGAAGACTATGAGAAAATGATCCAAGGGCACTTGATTTATTACCTCAGTAAACATTGTAAACATCAGTTTATGTTCTCAGTCGCTAGTTTCAAGTGTCAATACAGCATGATGTTGATTTAATAAATTATGGTCCCATTTAGAGTCAAATAGTCCATAAAGCAAGGTATGCTTTAGGGGGTGGCTGCCTTGTGATTGACAGGTCGCTATCACAGCATTGTCTGGTCTGGGAGTTGTCTTTGTTTTTGTCTTACAACTGTAACCCTTCACAGTGTGTTTTCAGCTCACGAAAGTTAATTATAACCTTTTTGTTTACCTGGAATTGTCTTATTAATCTCTCGTGTCACTTGTGGTTGCAAAAAAACAAGATGGCAATAGCCAAAATGCCAACACAAGGCTTTCTAATGGAAGTCCACAAACCAATGGGTGACGTCATGGTAACTACTGTACGTCCTCTTGCAGACCACATCCAGATAGTTTGTAATTATATATATGGGGAAATGTGTGCGTACACAAGCCACACAAGATGTAGTTTTTAACAGATTAAATCTTTGTTGCACGACATGAGTCTACTAGCCTACAATCTAGCGTTACACATGACAGTTGTACAGAAAATTTGTATTTTCTACAAAATGTAGTGTTTGTTGTCAAAACTAAGAGCCAATCAGCCAGATGTATCCCATCATGCCCTGGGTCTTGTGAGGTTATCATTGCCTACGTGTGCATTATGTCAGAGCAGGTTGGGATCAAGTCAGACACAAATCTAATCTCATCTCAAACAATCCTGAAAGTCACGTCTGTCCGTCCTGAGGATAAAACAGGGATGTAGACAGAGGGATTATCCTTAAGTGGCAAACAAATCATTTAATTCTGCTGAACATCCGAATCACAAACTTATCTGGAAATGTTTTGCTTTCAGGGTACATTTAGGACAAATTCTGTTGTCTTTTAGCTATTTGCTTATGTTTGAGTGTGTGTATGTTTATGTTTTGGACAGATCTTGAAACAAACACACATACCTGCAAAGACTGATGTTGTAGTTTAGTATAGAAGCAGAGCCGAGCACACAGTTAACCGTTTGTAATGACATGAGGTTGGTATGGTTGGTTGGTTATTATTTGAAATCTGTAGTTTAATGACCTCTGTGCCCCTTCCCTTCAAGCACTGAATTAGCCAAATCATAAAGGGTTAGAGCACCATAAACACCCCAGCTTTGAGGTGGAGGCTTATGCCTTCTCTCTGGGTAATTCACTTTTGATTGTCTTTCCCTGCCTCAGTCCCCACAGCAGAGTTCACATTGTGAACACACACTCGTGGTCCCCAGAGGAATCAGTAATCCCCTGACTTTGACTCTAGCGCCACCATGAGGTTGATATTGTTGGCTTTTAGCAAAATATGTCAACAACAATTGGATGGCTTGCTATGAAATTTGGTACAGAAATTCAAGTTCTCCTCAGGATGAATTGTTTTTTGATTATATGAATATGCATCTCAGATTTTCACAGTAAAATATGACTGAGCCATTAAAAGCTGAACTTCTTTATTTACGATCTAACGTGCGTCATCCACCCATTCATCTCTGCATACACTGAGATACAGGGTGAAAAATAATGCAGTTTTCTAGGTGCATTTGTAGGTGCATTAGTAATTAGTTTTAGCACATGCAGTGCATACAGACAAATACAAAGAGCTCATCCTGGGGCAGTAATTTGCTGTGAACATGATGAATATGGGTCAGATGGGGTGACTCATCCTGATCTGACCTGCACATTAAAGACAAAGCCCACTCAGTACTTTTGTGTTGTTGCTCTAACAAATGGGTGCATAAACTTTATTTTGCCACAGTAGTGATGTGATCTTGCACAGTGACAGCGACTGTCTGATCCATACCGCTGTGCCATTAAGTGCTTTGCTAAAATCTTAAAATTAATGCTAAAATTCCCAGGACATTTGAGAGATGGAGCACTGTGGTTTTAGTCCTGGTTAAAAACTCAAAAACATGATCTTCTTTCAAATGCCTGTAAAGAGTTTTAAACCATCCAGGTCAGAACGAGTTATTCAGAATCGCAGTTTGAAAACCGTTTAGAAATATAACTCAAATGACAGAATGACTCAGTGCTCGTAATGGGGCTGTAAAACTTAAGGGCAGCATCAGTGATAACTCCAGTTGTGCAATTGACTGAAAATTAATCAGTGGCGATTCTAACCAATCGGTTATTTGTATCTTTCATCCAGTGACATATTCTCTTATTTTCTT
This sequence comes from Pterois miles, assembly GCA_947000775.1. Classification (NCBI taxonomy): domain Eukaryota; kingdom Metazoa; phylum Chordata; class Actinopteri; order Perciformes; family Scorpaenidae; genus Pterois; species Pterois miles. The sequence goes on from CAMQGK010000368.1 coordinate 1,640,275, forward strand.
CTGCTTTTCTATGAAACTGTCAAAAATATAATAAAATAAATAGAGAATAGAAAATAAATAGTTGGTTGTCATTCATGTAGCTGCTTTATTGTTATTCTTCAAGCTTCATTACTTGTAGTTGTTTTAAAACTGGTAGTATTGGCAACAAAAGTTTCATGCTGCTGGAAAGAAATACAGACAATTTCTCTGGCTGGAAAATGCCTCAGAAATTTGGAGGTCTTCCCAGTACATGTCAGTGATCCAGTTTTTGCTGAATCCATGCCTTTGTACTCCAAGGAGTAGGAAGGCGTAAAGTTGTAAAATGTGAGGTTTCACACAGTTGAGCCCTCGCAGGGAGAGCAGGTCTTTATGCAGGAGGATTTGTGAAGAGAGGGGTAAAAGGCAGGAATCAATACAGGATAAGGAGAATAAGAAAGGATATGTCATGAATTCTTCTCTTATTAAGAAAAGATCAAGTCAGTAGTTCCACTTTAATGATTGCTATCTCACAGTAATTTGATGAAGTAGCTTCAATTAGCCTCTCTGAAAGCAGAACAGCATCTGTTCTCGTATAAATATGAAGTTGTTTTTATCAAACAGACGCAAACATTTACATGTTTACATGACCCTTATTATAAGTGAAAATTATAAGTGTCACTGACACATTTCTAAATGCATGATTTGGGCAGAAATGAAGAAAACTACTAAGACAGACAAAATTAAACTGATGCAACTTCATCTGTCACAGTAATGGATCAGACAGTCAGTTCCAGCGAGACCTTGGTTGGGTTTGTTGCGTTGATTGGTTGGTTGGTTGGTGGGTTGGTTGGTGGGTTGGTGGGTTGGTTGGTTGGTTGGTTGGTGGGTTTGTTGGTTGGTTTGTTGAGTTGGTTGGTTGGTTGGTGGGTGGGTTGGTTGGTTGGTTGGTGGGTTGGTTTGTTGAGTTGGTTGGTTGGTTGGTGGGTTGGTTGGTTGGTTGGTTGGTGGGTTGGTTGGTTGGTTTTTGTTGAGTTGGTTGGTTGGTTGGTTGGTGAGTTGGTGGGTTGGTTGGTGGGTTGGTTGGTGGGTGGGTTGGTTGGTTGGTTGGTGGGTTGGTGGGTTGGTTTGTTGAGTTGGTTGGTTGGTTGGTTGGTTGGTGGGTTGGTTGGTTGGTTGGTTGGTGGGTTGGTTGGTTGGTTTGTTGAGTTGGTTGGTTGGTTGGTTGGTTGGTTGGTTGGTTGGTTGGTTGGTTGGTGAGTTGGTGGGTTGGTTGGTGGGTTGGTTGGTTGGTTAGTTACACTCCAGGGTCACTCTCTGCAATGAAGGATGAGGAGGGAGGTGTGGTGTCTAATCTGAGGATGAAAACACAATTCAGGTGTGTTTTTGTATACCTTGTAAATGCATGACTGAACTTTTGTAGGCCGTAAAATACACAAATGTAATAGCTCTGTGAAGCTTTTATTGTCTCATGAATGTTCTGCAGTGCAATAAAAGTTTATTACACAACACTCCCATCCCATGGATAACGCCCCAGGGCCACCTGGAAGAATCTATCACTATTCATTTACTACTAACTCTGACATGCAAATGTTTTAGCACCTCATTGAGGGTCAGGAAGCAGACATTGGTGGGTTAAGGTTAGGGTTGGTTGGTTGGTTGGTTGGTTGGTTGGGATTGTTGGGTTGGGTTGGTTGGTTGGGTTGGTTGATTTATTGATTGGTTGGTTGGTTGGCTGGTTTGTTGGATTGGTGGGTTTGTTGGTTGGTGGGTTGGTTGGCTGGTTTGTTGGATTGGTGGGTTTGTTGGTTGGTTGGTTGGCTGGTTTGTTGGATTGGTGAGTTTGTTGGTTGGTTGGTGGGTTGGTTGGTTGGTTGGTTGGCTGGTTTGTTGGATTGGTGGGTTTGTTAGTTTGTTGGTTGGTCTGGTGGATTGGTGGGTTTATTGGTTTGTTGTTTGGTTTGGTGGGTTGGTTGGTTGGTTTGTTGTTTGGTTTGGTGGGTTGGTTGGTTGGTTGGTTGGTTGGTTGGTTGGTTGGTTGGTTACACTCCAGGGTCACTCTCCGATTGCAATGAAGGATGAGGAGGGAGGTATGGTGTCTAATCTGAGGATGAAAACACAAGTGAGGTGTGTTTTTGTACAGCTTGTAAATGGATGAATGAACATTTGTGGGGTGTGAAAGACAAAGTTAATAGCTTTGTGCAGCTTTTATTGTGGCATGAATGTTCTGTAGTGCAATAAAGGTTTATTACTCAACACTCCCATCCCATGGATAATCCCTCAGGGCCGCCAAGGAGAATCTATCACTTCTCATTTACTGCTGACTCTGACATGCAAATGTTTTAGCACCTCATTGAGGGTCAGGAAGCAGAAAACAGGTTAAATCAGATCCAGACAGGGAAGTGTTTGGTTCAGCTAATCTGCCTCCTCTGCTGTAGAGCCCCAACATATTTAAAATTTAATAAATGACAATAAAACCTCATTGCTTTAAAAGATTATAGAATTTTTCTTGATAATATCACACCACGGTGTTGTTATCAACAGTTACCACAGACAGCAGAAATATGAACAACTGACAAAATATGTCACAAATACATATAATACATTCACAGAGAAAAGCCCTCGAACACACACACACACACACACACACACACACAAAGGCATGTCGTAAAACATGGTTGTAAAAGCTGATTTCACTCTAAGCCAAGGGCTGAAATGAGCTTTAAATGCAGATTTAAAATAATGGTGGATTACAGAATACTCAGGTGGTTGGCTTCATCGTAATCTAAACCGCAACTAAGAGTAGAAATAAAAGACCTGCTGTGACCTTTAATGTCACAAAATGTAATTTGGCTGGTCAGGTGCTCATTACTTTCTGCTGCAGTCTGAGATTATTAAAGGTCTTTTCACGTCACTGATGAAGAAGTCAGGATGAAAGTGGGAAATATGTTGTGTTCAGGTATTGATAGACAGCTGATAAAAGCTCTAATGTTTCATGCAAACAAAAACAACATAAAAATTTAAATGCTGTCTAATCCAATTTGACAGGCAGCGCGTCTTTAGAGGAGCAGTCCATCATTCAAAGGATTATGTGCTGCGTGAGAGCAGTTTGGTTGGCATTCGACTCTCCTCTTTGCTTTAAAGATTAGTGTATAATGCTGCTGCAGCCTGGGGAACTGAAAGAGACGACTTGATTGTCTGTCTTTCACCAACCAGGAGCACCACGTCCCCTCATGTGGCTCTTTTCACAACTTGTGCAGGCTTTTAAATGTCCTCGTACTACAAGATAATTTAACATATTTTTAGTCAGGTGAAACATGGATTTGTTCATTGTTGTACAGGAAATACACTCACAGCTTTAGAGGTAGATGAAGGGGTGAGGATAATGTGATGCCTCAAAATGTGAACAAAGATTCAATCAGACTTGGATTAAAGAGGAAGTGCTCCTATAAAAGGAGGGTGACATTAAAAGTGATATAGCTACCTGTAGTTTTAGTGGCTTAAAATCAGAAACTGTAATGAAACTCTGGTTTGTAAACCATCGTGGCTTAAAAGGTAGACGTTAGACGTCATGATTACTCACTAACCTGACCACAAGAGTTAAAGCTGCTCTTTTCTAAATCCTTATATAATCAAGCAAATGTGTGCGTGTGTGTAAAAGTAACACCGATTTACTGATTTCCATACATGTAGTACATTTATTTTTAGTTGAGAATTATGTAATTTCACCTTATACACTTCTGATTCACAATGCAGGAGAATATTGAATTATGAGCTAACTCACAGTGTTGGAGGAACCTTGTTTAGCTCTCGATAAAAGTATTCAGGGCCATCTCCAGTCCATTCATTTTCATAAACAACTATTTATTATTATATAAATAAACAATCGGTTCCTGATATTGTTGGCTAAAAAGTCAGATTCATAGCAATTTACACTATTATGAAGAAAAAATTGTGGCTGGACAGATGGAAGAGTGTGAGAAAGAGAGTTACAGGGGTGAAGTGTATTTATATATTTACGTATTTGTTCACGTGTTAATTCAATGCAGAAAATGAGGGAGAGCGGCCACCAGCTCTTATTATTATTATTGTTATTTTTATTTTTATTTTTTAGAGGGCAACCAGTGACCCCTAGAAGGTGGCACCCTATGCCTTAAACCAGCCCTGAGAGTGTGTGTTATTATATTGTTGATTCTGACCGGTGTGGATGATGCAAGTGGCTCTGATTTCTTACAGTGCAGGACTAATTAGTTAAGAGTATGTACAGTATGTATTCGCTTCAGTACGACAAAATCAGAAGAAGTTAGCATAGCAGCAACTCTAAAGTGGATAAAAACTTTCTAGCTTGCACTAGCCTGTGTAATGAAATGGCTCTTTGGTATCCTCTGTATTCTAAGGAAAGTCTCGGGACTTGTGTTGAAGAAAGACAGCTGGAAACCATCTCTGCTGTTACAGTGACACATTATAAATCAACATTAAGTGAGTGTGACGTGCAGCACGACCACTGAAGGGCTCATTTAGACACTTTAATATATCATGTATTTACACAGCGAATGCTAAACTTACATAAATAAAAATGTAGGTACTATAAGGGTTTTTTACTCTCTGCCTCATTGGCATGGCCAGTGGTGCATTTCTGCCGAGGGAGGGGCAGCTTGCAGCAGAAACTAGAAAGACCACAAGATTATGATGACCCACAGCTTTAGCTATTGAGGTTGTTTTTTTTATATCAACATCGTTTTATTTAACACTGAGCACCTAGTTGTTGATGTTGAGCACTAATTTTCTTTTTGAAGTGAGCAAAAATGATTAGTAATTAGAATGGGGCAACAAAACAGCGGGGGCAGAGCTGCCCAAAACGGTGGTAACGGGTGGCATCTGGAGTGTATTGAAAAAGATGATTGGAGGAAAATGATTTTTTTTTAAATTGGGTGGCATATAAGAAAGATTGTTTGGCATGTAAGATGTCAGTGCTCTGCTCCGGAGCCGACTACTCATTGTTTAAAATAAACACTGAAACCTAAACACATCACCAGAGGGATTTCTCAACCCATTTTTAAAAGTCTTTAACAGATTTTTAAACAATAAAACAGTTGGTGAGGAGAGGCAGTCTTAGACTGGCCCAAGGCAGCTTTTCTGGCCTTCAACACAGGACTCACACAGCAACTTTCTTGGCTTTTTCTTCATTTTTTATCCTTCACTTGGTGAGTTACATCTTCTCTTCTCTGTCTCTTCTGTCTGTCTTTGTACAAGCCTGTCTAACCTGGAAATTACATTTCAATTACTTTACAATACATTTACTTTTGAAGGCTGGAAGGGTGTTTATATACTACTAATATGCAACAGCAAATATACTTTAATGAAATGTAATGCTGCCTGTTTCACATTTTCTGTCAATAAAATGTGGATGTTAATCAACACATCTGTCAAGTTACATACTGAATATATTTCAGATGGTTTTTCTACAAAGCATGATTCATTGTTTTTATAGTCATGTTCAGGTATAAGCAGCATTTGGTTAATATTAGGAAAAGATCACAGTTACGGTTTAATATTGGAAAAAATTACTTGAAGCACAAAACTTTTGTTTAACATTTAACTAAAAACCTTAACTGAGATTCAGGATGCAAACTTCACTCTCTGGTGTCGAAGTCCTGTGATTTGTATGCTCCTCTCTATGACCCACATGCTGTATATAAACGTAGCGGGCTGCATGGTGGTGTAGTGGTTAGTGCGGTCGCCTCACAGCAAGAGGGTCGCAGGTTCGATTCCAGCTTGCGGCTCTTCTGTGTGGAGTTTGTATGTTGTCAGCGTGGGTACTCCGGGTACTCCGGCTTCCTCCCACAGTCCAAAGACATGCTGTCTAGGTTAATTGATCACTCTAAATTGCCCGTAGTGTGAATGGTTGTCTGTCTCTATGTGCCCTGCGATGGACTGGCGACCTGTCCAGGGTGTCCATTGAGAAAAAATTGTTTTTCTGTATAAGATGGCGATTAAATGCTGCACAACAAGCAAGTAAGTGGCCTTGAGATGACATTGTTTTTCAAACTACCAAAATAATTTAAAGGCTTTAATCAAATTCCCCAAAATTTTAGATTTTAGAGCACTATTCAGTATTAAGAAGAAGAAGATCAACCTTTATTAGTCCCACAATGGGGAAATTCAATTTACACTCTGTTAAACTCATACATGGTACATGCAAACCTGAAACACACATACATGCATTAATGGAGAGATGTCAGAGTGAGGGGGCTGCTCCTGACAAGCGCCCCGAGCAGTTGGGGGTTTGGTGCCTTGCTCAGGGGCACCTCGGCAGTGCCCAAGAGGTAAACTGGCACCTCTCCAGCTACCAGTTCACACTCAGTTTTTGGTCCATGTCGGGACTTGAACCGGTGACCCTCCGGTTCCCAAGCCAACTCCCTACAGACTGAGCTACTGCCGCCCCCACTTAAGTATTAGTATTAAGTATTAGTATTAAATTTATTAACAATCTACTTTTCATTTCGTTGTCAACGTGTCAATGTGCAGCTGTGAGTGAGGATGACTCTTAATCTGCTGGTTGGCGTTTCTGTGTTTCAGGTGATGGGAATCCCAAAGAAAACAGTCCGTTTATCAACAGCACTGCAGCCAGCGACGCAGATAAGAGCCAGTATGACGGCAAGAATATGGCTCTGTTTGAGGTGAGAGGAGTTTTCACAAACCGGTATAAAACATACAGTTTCATATCACCAGGTCTGACATCACTGTGTGTATCTGTGTGTTGCAGGAGGAGATGGATACCAGTCCAATGGTCTCCTCTCTGCTCAGCAGTCTGGCCAACTACTCCAACCTGCCGACGGGCAGTAAAGAGCACGAAGAGGCCGAGAATAATGAGGAAGGAGCACGTCCGTCTAAAAAACCTGTCAAGGTAGGCTACTGTGTGTGATCCGTTCATCCCAAGTCTGCAGCAGTCTCAACCAGAAGAGTAGCTTTATCTAACTAAACTAACTATGAAGACGGACCTATTGTCAGTGTGCTGACTTGACTATGACTTTCATGAATTTAAAAGACAATAGATTTGAGGAGACAGAGAAGGAACAACAAAGTGCACGACTGACAGATTATAACCCTCAGTTTAATCCATTCCCATGTAAAATAAGATGAGTGAGACCAAAAACATTGTGTTTCTCAGGCTCCACAGCTGGGCACTCTGATGGGTGTGTACCTGCCGTGTATCCAGAACATCTTTGGGGTGATCCTCTTCCTGCGAATGACCTGGATGGTCGGGATTGGAGGTGTGTTCGGCTCCTTCATAATCGTCTTCATGTGTTGCTCCACGGTGAGTAAATTAGCTGTTGTATATTTGTTGTGTAACATGATCGCCCTCTGTAACGAACTGCTGAATTTAATGCAAGACAAGAGAGCTGTAAACATCTATCCACAGAGAGCTGTAAACATCTATCCACAAGATCATATCAATTTCAAGTAGTTCCTCAGCACACATCTACCCAATTTGGGTAATATGTGAATAAACTACAGGTTTTATAAAATTTCACAGGCTGTATAATTCTAATTTACTTTGCACAGATGCTGAAGGAAACAGTAAATCCTGACTTATGGTGGTCTGCCAATAAACTCACTAACACCATTCCCCCTGTTGGATCTTGTCATTTTGCTCAACAACCAACTCATGTGGGGTTAATAGGTTACAAATATTGTCAGAAGCTAACTCCAAATATGTCGTAACCTCTTCCACTCCCCCCATAGCTTAGACCCATTTTTGTCATTTAGGGGTTAGGGTTAGGGTTAGAGGGGGATAGCAGGTTAACAATAGATGTCACATAGAAGTGGTGTACACTATCTGAAAGCTGGCAACCTGATTAACTTGAGATGCAGCTCAGCACTGTGTGAAGTTGTTCCTGTAATAAACCAGAGATAAGAACATTAAGATAAGATAAGATAGAATTGTGAGTGGTCAAGTTGCATTAATTGGCCTCACTATACAGGATGAAATGGATACTGTGGGAACTAACTTCATCACACACGAATATAGTTGGGTTCTTTGGATCCACAAGAGTCTCAGCTTTACAGTGATACCCAATTTCTGTAATTACAAGACTGTTAAGGGACTCCATTAAATCAAACATGTCATTTTTTGAATAAGCAACAATAACACATTTATACTACATTAAAAAATTGCATGTTTTTTTGCCCCAAACTGGATGTGAGTATCATGAAGTGGGCATGTCTGTAAAGGGGAGACTCGTGGGTACCCATAGAACCCATTTTCATTCACATATCTTGAGGTCAGAGGTCAAGGGACCCCTTTGAAAGTTGGCATGCCAGTTTTTCCTCACCAAAATTTTAGACCGTTATTTAGCCTTTTTCCTAACAAGCTAGTATGAAATGCTTGCTACCAGTGGATTCATTAGTATTTCTAGTGTCATACGTTCACTTTAGCTCTAGGTTAAAGGTGATTATTAAAAACCTAACATTAGTCTAAACCTTCTCTGTGGTGTGCTGCTTTTTTTCAGACAATGCTCACAGCCATCTCCATGAGTGCCATTGCAACAAATGGAGTCGTACCAGGTGAGTGGATGTCTGACGAGATGGATTAGTGTGTTTGTGTGCGACAGAGCAGTTCATTGACTCTTCTGTGTGTTTGTGACTCACAGCTGGAGGTTCATATTACATGATCTCTCGCTCTCTGGGGCCTGAGTTCGGTGGAGCTGTCGGGATCTGCTTCTACTTAGGCACCACTTTTGCAGGTGCCATGTACATTCTTGGCTGTATTGAAATTCTGCTGGTAAGAAGCCATAATTATTAAATAACTCATTACATGTTTATTGCTTTGCAGCCAGAGGCCTTTTTCACTTCAAACATTTTGACATAATGTAACAAAAATGCACAGATACATTTGACAATATCTATATATATACAGTAAGTACGTATTCATTGTAGTTAAAACAAGTAAATGTGAACATTATAACAAGGCGTTGTTTAGTTGCTCTGCACTGATGTGGAGACCAAATGTATATATGCACTCAAATTTTTAGTAGCATTTTAACATGAGCGTACCCTCTTTAATTATTATTTCCTTGTGCTTCCACCATACTCCACCCTTCTCCACCGCTCCTTGCTGTAATCTATTCCCTGTACCTCCTCTGCCTCCATCGTTCTCCCTCATTCGTTTCATTTCAGATTTATATCGTTCCCCAGGCAGCCATCTTTAAGATCGAGGGCCTGGAGGGGCCGGAGGCAGAGTTGGCTCTCCTCAACAACATGCGGGTGTACGGCACCCTTGTGCTGAGCTTCATGTCATTGGTGGTGTTTGTGGGGGTTAAGTATGTGAACAAGCTGGCACTGGTCTTCCTGGCCTGTGTCATCCTCTCCATTGTGGCTGTTTATGCCGGAGTCATCAAGACCGCCATCGAGCCCCCTGTCTTCCCGTAAGTGACCCGTTCATTCACAGGTCAAAGTCTTCGGCAGCGATCCGAGTATGTGACGATGATGTGTTGACTTGCATTACAGCGTCTGCCTCCTGGGAAATCGAACACTTGTTTCTAAGGGATATGACGTCTGTGCAAAGGTCATCGAAATAGACAATGAAACCATCACCACCAAACTGTGGAGGTCTTTCTGTGATTCTGAGAACCTCAATGCCACTTGTGACGAGTACTTTACTAACAACAACGTCACAGAGGTGCAGGGCATCCCCGGGGTCACCAGTGGCATCCTGGCAGGTAAGAGATGCCTTATCGACAATATCCCCTATCGATCATCAGTGTGAGGATCAGCCCACCTCACATGCTCCCCTGTCTTTTAGAGAACCTGTTTGGTAACTACCTGGAAAAAGGGATGTTCCTGGAGAAGCGTGGGCTTGCGTCAGTCGCAGATCCAGACAGTCCCACTACCAGCACTAACCGCTACGTCCTGGCTGACATCACCAGCTTCTTCACCCTGCTGGTCGGGATATACTTCCCATCTGTCACGGGTGAGCAGCACTTCCACTTTCATCAGCATCATTTCCAGATGCAGCAGGGAGCTGAAACTAAAAACTCACCTTACGTCACCTGCATAACACCTAAAACCAGGCAGACAACAAGTTAGCAGGTAGCTGATGAACAAGCAGATATCTTTCTTAAAAAAAGAGTGATGACTGGACATTTATCAGGCTGCCAGAAACACGACTCCAAATACATGCTAATGTTACTCGGTGTCTACTGGAAGTTGTAAATAACAAGAACTAATGAGTTAGCATATCAACTTTTTTAAGTGATAATATCTCAGTGTTGTGTTTATAGTTTGTTTCTGCTGGGGTTGCAACACATCACAAAACTCATGGTTCAGTATTTTTAGAGATACCCCAATAAGGTTTTTGTACAGATACAGATTGCAGATCATTAATGGGCCATATCGGATGATACAGGTCGTTTTTATTGTTGTTTTTATATTTAGATGTTGACCTTTTACTTTGTTATATTCATCTACATTGGTTATTTGCATAAACACAGACACTTCAAATAATTAGGAAATAAAGCAAAGTCTTAATTAATAAAGTTAATCAAAAATAGTTAGTTGATCTAATTATATATTATAAGCTGTTAGTGTTAGGAAGTTCAGGTCATATTTCTCTCTCTATCTATTTCATATTGTATAAACATCGCCTTCAAACAACTATACTGATTTAATCTTCTTGACAAAAACAACATTTTACAAGATTGCATTTGAATGCATCATGGTAACATTAGAATCTGTATGGATCACGGATCAACTCTGGTCTATTGTACCACTAGTTTCTGCCTCCCACAACATAATTAAGGCAGGTTTAACAGCATGGGGGAGGTCGTTGTCGTCACTCCCTGCTATGTTACCCTTGGGGAGAGACAAGGTCGGAGCCTACATGCCAAACATCAACACTGTACATTTTCTACTTTTACATATAATCTATTCCAGAAGTGAGTTAACTGACTGAAATAGAGTTAATTTTGGAGCTGTTTCATTTTTCCAAAAACAGATCTGTTAGCCCTGAGAACCTAATTGTTGTGATATTTGTGATGTGACTCGAGAGAAGGAAAATAAATATTACCTCTCTATGCAGATGTAAAAGCACAAAGCTCCTGATTGTGTCATCTTGCTCCACCCACAGGTATCATGGCGGGCTCCAACCGCTCCGGAGACCTGCGTGATGCTCAGAAATCGATCCCCATCGGCACGATTGCAGCCATCACCACCACGTCTATTGTGTGTATCCTTCACTGAGGCAATTGTGTGGATCTGAAAGTGCTATTTGGTGACTTTTATATAACCTTTTGCATGTTATTGTAATTTCTGGATAAAACATTTCCAACGATACATTTCTTAACAGCTTTTCCCAGACATGTCCAGTGTGGTGCTGTTTGGTGCCTGTATCGAAGGAGTAGTCCTGAGAGACAAGTGAGTCTAATGATGAAGTTAGTTTATGAAGTTAGTTTATGGTTCTCTCTTCATACCTTGGCTCGGTCCGCCTCTGGTCACGTCTGAGAAGCTGGAGTCTGAGAATTTTGACTTTTTAAAAAAATAAATAAATAAACTCCAACCAATCAATCGATGATCAAAGTAGTTGGCACTTAATTTAATAGCTGACAACTAATTGATTAATCGTTGCATCTCTATGAGCAGCTACGCCTTCAGATGAAGATTCATTCAATCAGAGTTTACTGGATACAGTACAGGATTCAGCAGGATCAAACACAGGGGAAGTTAACATGATCACAGTGATTTCATCTTCATAGCTACACATGTTGAAAATATTAACAATAAAGCATAAATCTAAGCTTTCTCTTGCTTGTCCAAGCTAAGCATCATAAATGTAGTTATGTCTTCTGCATGGATCATCAACTAGCAAGAATGCTGACTTTTTTTCTGGGACATGCAGCTGTAGCCTCAGTCTTTCATCACAATAATGCATATTTACAAACTCTTTACATGGTCCTTTTTTTACATTAAAAGTTCAGCTGGAGACAGTGCCTTTAATCAACTCATGGAGCCAACATTAGCTGAATTACTTCATTAGCTACAGCTGGTAAATAGCTGCAGGAAAACTGACTTGTGCAGGTAACAAAAGTTCAGAGAACAAAATCAACGGTTGCCAGCTGGAGATGAGGAGCCTGCTTTTGTGTTCCTCTGTTTGAAATCAAGAGCCCATTATTTTGAAAATTACTAGCTAAAAAATCTTAACTGCTTAATCCGCCCTGTTGTTGTAAACATAATAGTGTGCCAACTGCTTGATGACCCAACAGTAGCAAACGGCCATATATGTGATTATATATGACGATATATATGAATGGTGTCATCAGTGTGTGTTATTACATCTTCTGAGTATTTTGTCTTCCTCTCTCCTCAGGTTTGGTGAAGGGGTAAACGGTAACCTGGTGATCGGGACTCTGGCGTGGCCGTCTCCGTGGGTCATTGTGTTTGGCTCCTTCTTCTCCACTTGCGGAGCGGGACTCCAAAGTCTGACTGGAGCGCCACGTCTCCTACAGGCCATCTCCCGAGATGGCATCATCCCGTTTCTCAGAGTGTGTACACATGTCAAATACATCTGCATCTCTCTCCTAAAAGCAGAAAAAAAGTGTTTCAGACTGACGTGTATTTTCTATAGCTTTGGGTTGCGGAAACAAACTTGATTATAAAACAAAATGATTACTACATTTTGAAATTTCATACTTTATTTGCATAGCACTTACTGCCAAAGAAGGTGCTTTGAAATGTGACTTAATTTGATCCTTGAATGTTTCTGCAGGTGTTTGGGCATGGCAAGGCCAACGGGGAGCCCACCTGGGCCCTTCTGCTGACCGCTAGTATCTGTGAGATTGGCATCATCATCGCCTCACTGGATGCAGTCGCACCCATCCTCTCCATGTGAGTACACTGTAACTTCACCCTCACTTACTCACACACTGTATGCTCATTGCTGTGCAGGCCTACTGTAGTTACAATCCTTCTCTCTGTCTCACTTGTCTGTCTTTTGTATTTTCTACATAGGTTCTTCTTGATGTGCTACATGTTTGTCAATCTTGCCTGTGCCCTGCAGACTCTGTTGAGGACACCAAACTGGAGGCCACGCTTTAAATTCTACCACTGGTGAGTTTATGTGTTAAAAACATAACATACATATCAATGCCATGCTGTAATGCCTGCCTTTGACACATATACTATTAGGAGGAAAAAAAAAAATCTCAGTTAGAGCACCTGTGAAATGACAACATTAACCAGTACTGTGTGCACCTGAATCACCTCGGGCAGCTGATGTTTGTATATTTGTTCTCCAACATGAGTTTAGCAGCAGCAAACATAAATAAATACAGGCCTTTCTATTTACAAGCTGTGATTCAGCCAGCGGTGTGAAGCTGGTAGAAATTCCCAGTTAGAGCAAACATGATGTCATGTGTCCTGCAGGGCTCTGTCTTTCTTAGGTATGAGCCTGTGCCTGTCACTCATGTTCATCTGTTCCTGGTATTACGCCATTGTCGCCATGGGCATCGCCACCTGCATCTACAAGTACATTGAGTTCTGCGGGTAAGTAATCATCATGACAGCATAGGACTAAGACCCCTTAACATCTGGCATTAACATGTGTTAAGGGTGATTTGATTTTGGATTGCAATTGCATAGTACTTGACCACATGAAAGTACAGGTGTAAATGCACCCAAAACGCACTGCGGATGAATTATGATCCAGTCGGCCAAGCCACGTCTGGAGGTTAAGAGATAAGATAAGATATTCCTTTATTAGTCCCACAGTGGGGGAATTCACAACAGGGTTAACAGGGTTAACAGGGATACATTGTGATCTCATTGAAGAAAAGTGCAAATGCAAACAATCCACAGACAACAACTACATACGTACATAATACGTACATAATGCTTGGTCTGTCCCGAGTACCAGTTTTGGGCAGAGTTCTGCAAAGACTGACCAAACTAATGGGATATATTGTATGTTATAAGAAAAAAACCCCAATAAATATACTCAAAACAAAAACAAGTGTAAACATACCTCAAAGTCTCTTGTGTGGGCTCTCTCCCTAAATGGCAGCATTTGAGGCTGATGTGTCTGTGCATTGCACACCGCCGACTCCGGCAGTGTCCAGCTGCAAGCCCTTGCGTTGTGCAGCCGCTGGAGGCTTCCTCTCAGAGCTTTCAGACAGAGCGAGGGTAAATCATATCTAGATACAATCTGGATGCGAGATGCATTTTAATGTGATGTAAGGGCGTCATAAGTTGTATTACAGCAGTCAACTTTAGTTCACATCAGTTTTCTTTGCAGTACATCCAATTATTCTGCCAGTGGCTATTGTTTTAGTTTAATGACTGTTTTTCCTCACCATAAATGCTAATGAGCACATATACATCATGTGCCAACCCATGAATGTGCTGTGTCACAGAGCGGAGAAGGAGTGGGGTGATGGGATACGTGGCATCTCTCTCAGCGCCGCACGCTTCGCCCTCATGAGGCTCGAGGAAGGACCGCCACACACCAAGAACTGGAGGTCAGTCCACACATTTTCAACTTTTAGACTGTAACCGTTAAACTTATATCGCCTGTCGAATTTAAAATATCATGTTTTTAACTCCCTGAGATGAGTCATTTATGTGGTGCTTGTGCTTTTGTCAGGCCTCAGATCCTAGTTTTGGTGAGCATGGACTCTGAGCAGAACGTAGAGCAGCCTCGTCTGCTCTCTCTGGCCAATCAGCTGAAAGCAGGGAAGGGTCTGACCATCGTTGGCACCTCAGTTCAAGGAACCTTCCTCGACAACTACACTGAGGCCCAGAGGGCAGATCAGGTCCGTCCTCTAATCTTTCATACGCTTTGACTTGTGACAGAAACATGGTACATTAATATCATTCTACTCACATTTTTTAGGCATTAACAGCCGTCTTCTCCTCTCTATGTATTTGTAGTCTTTGCGTAAGTTGATGGAGACAGAGAAGGTGAAGGGCTTCTCTCAGGTGGTCATCTCCTCCAATCTGAGAGATGGGACGTCCCACCTGATTCAGGTTGGAGGACTGGGAGGTCTGAAACACAACACTGTGATGGTCAGCTGGCCCCGAAACTGGAAACAGCCCCAGTACCACCAGCAGTTTAGGAACTTTATTGGTAAGTCACTGGTAAAATAATAGATGTCTTCGATAGTAGTTAATGAATCTGATTATCGTGGTTATTGAGTTCAGAAAACGGTGCACTGCCCTTTAAGTTAAGTCCTACTATCATTACAGTTGTCGTCAAAGTTCATTGATTTTCTATAAAACCTCCTCTGTCATTCTCTAGAAAACATCTGTGACTAGTGTGTGAATAGTGTGTGAGTGTGAATAGCCTGCCCAGAGATTCTTACATTTTTCTATGATGATATTTTTGAGGTTTGACTATTTCTTTGTCCTTTGTTGAGGGTTTAATTTAAAATGTACTTTTCAATTTTACTGTAAAATGTCATGTCTTGGCCATGATTCTTTAATAACCAAATTTAAGGGTTTCTTATTTGAATTTTGTGTTTTTATTATATATGTTTTTATATTATTTTCTTATTTAAACCTGATTTATCCAGAATGGTCCTATTGAGATTTAAAATCTCTTTTTTCTAGGGTGTCCTGGCCAAGACAGCAACATAAAATTTTCAAATATATTGTAAAAGCCCAAATAATTTAAAAAGTAAGAGACTTAAAACAAGTATCAAACTACATCAACAAGTTAGCAGTGTCAGTCAGTACCAACACAGGTACAGTCAGTGTTCAAAAAGTCCTTAATACTGTTTTTAAAATCTTTCATGCTAATTAAATAATCTGGCACTTTCAACAAAAACGGTGTGTGTTCAAGGAATGATGCGCATAACTTTGTCCACGTGGTCACAGGTTACAGCTGCTGATCATTTTAGTAGATTCGGTAGAGAACCGAGATAAGGAGGCAGAAAAATGTTCCATCTGTGGTTTTGTAAGGAGAACAAACCAGCTTTCTCATGCAAACTGCATGACAGAGACAGAAACCCAAATCAGAGACAAATGGTGACGCAGCATGGTATGCTGAATCACTTAAACATTTTCAAAGAAGATGAACTTCCAAGCATACATAAAACATACCAAACAACCACAATCAACTGCTGATAAAAGTGTCACTTGAATTCGTTTTGTTCGTTTCAACATAAGAAAAACATTAGTTTCTATAATGGAAACCTAACTTCACCCTCAGTCTCTTCACAAGACACAGTAACTCTCTGATGTCAATATCAGTATCTGCCTCAGTAATCCACGACGGTTCAGGCTCTTATGAATCATGTATATACAATTAGCACCATCACTGGAGAAATAATACTTGTTTTACATCCTCGTTCGAGGCCCTTCTTTATATTATGTAACGCATCCATTCTGTCCCTCTGCAGAGGTGGTGAGAGAGACGACTATCGCCAGTCTGGCCTTGCTGGTTCCTAAGAATATCTCCAGCTACCCGTCCAATGGAGAGCGCTTCACCGAAGGCCACATAGATGTGTGGTGGATTGTCCATGATGGAGGCATGTTGATGCTCCTGCCCTTCCTGCTGCGTCAGCATAAGGTGGGTTTAATATGCTTTCAAAGGAAAACTAAATACTGAACACAAGATAGGAAGGAGGCAGCAGGTTGTAGAGGGTTAAAAAGTAACTGAGAACATGTTTTTTCATCATCTGTGAATGTTCCTGTTTGTCCCATAGGTGTGGAGGAAGTGCAAGATGCGCATTTTCACTGTGGCTCAGATGGATGACAATAGTATCCAGATGAAGAAAGACCTCATCACCTTCCTCTATCACCTGCGCATCGATGCTGCGGTGGAAGTGGTGGAGATGGTGAGAGACTTGTTAGACACTTAATCAGAGTTCACAAACAAGAGGATCCAAGAGGAGAGGATTTTTGTTTTGGAGTTGAAAATAGTTTAGTGTTCTGAGATCAACCCAGTTTTTTTTTTATGCATAGAACCAAACTTTCTTTCATAATATGACTCCTGTTTCAGTACCTGTTTCAGTAACTGTATGATAAATAAAAAATGTCCTTTTTTGCTTGAAAGCATGACGGTGACATCTCAGCCTATACCTATGAGAAGACATTGATAATGGAGCAACGATCACAGATCCTCAAACAGATGCATCTGACCAAGAACGAGATGGAGAGAGAGGTAAACCTGAAAAGACTGTATCACACATAACTGGAGAAACCTTGATACTTAAAGAAAGCTAATATCATTTTAAACAGCTTTTACTTTAATGGAGTAACCTGAAATGTTAGTCAGCGTGGGACCCTGAAGAGCATGACATTCATGTTGACGTTTTCATTATCACTCTGTGAGCTCCCAGTATCAGCTCTGGTTCAGGGAATAGGTTTATAATAAGATGTTGGTGTCTGGACTTGTTTTCACTGATCTGACGAAAGGAGAAATGAAGCACAGAGGGAAATTACAAACTGAACATAATCCATTTCCTTACTGTTATAACTATAGATCCAGAGCATTACCGATTCATCCCGTGGGTCTATTCGGCGTAAAAACTCGTCTGCCCCGCGCTCTCAGCACAGCATTGATGAAGCAGCCAGCGTGGCAGAACAACCAGAAGACGAGGTAATGCTGCCATGGCCCTTTTAGGAGAAATAACTTGTATATTTACAGTACCTCTGTGCTCATCCTCTCCTCACCTGCTGTCTCTCTGTGCTCCAGCTTGGGCAGAAACTACGGTGTGAGCTATTATGTTTTATCTCATCAAAAAAGCAGCTATCACAGCAATGTTTTATTCTCTCCAGTGGTTACCCAGTGATTTCCCACTGGAGTTTCGCCCACACTGACAGGTGTCTCTTTTCTCTCCTTCACTGTCACGTCACGGTGTCCGTGTCTCAGTCTGTGGCTGTCTCCAACCCAAAACAGGTACAGCTGATCCACAGTAAGAACGCCTCCAAGCCAACCAGCCCCACAAGCCCCACAGCTCCCACTGCGCCTGCAGGGGGTGCCGTGACCTGGACAGACAACAAGGGAGCAGATAAGGGGAAGACCCTTTTGGCAGCGACCCCAGAGGCGAGCAAAGACCTCTTCAACATGAAACCGTGAGTGACCTGCCAGTTTCACTCAGCTTCTAACACAAAAAGCTGCCATCACGGTCGTGTCTAGAATGTAACACGCAAATTGCGAAACTCTTGCGGGATGGTTAAGGTTAGGCATTGACCTCGAATGGTTAAAGAGGAATTATTATGCTCATTTTCAGATGCATACTTGTATTTTGAGTTTTTACTAGCATGTTTACATGCTTTAATGTTCAAAGAATGCTTTATTTTTCTCATACTGGCTGTCTGACGCTCTGCTTTTGCAAGTTTTCGCAATTTGGAGCTTACCTTCTGGACATGACATGACATTGGTAAATATTTGTGTATAATGATCCATGTTCCAGGGTTGAAAGAGACAAATTGGTTCCTGCCATGTGACAAACAAAACTTTGAACTTAACCAGCTTACAATAAGGCCACAGATCCTGTGTGAGCATGTGTGCTGTTTGTAATTGTCCATAATTATTTCCTTTCTAACATGCCGCTGCAGGGAATGGGAGAACTTGTAAGTACTTTTTATTTTGTAGGGAAACACACTGTGTGAGCCGAGCAGCTGAAAGACTGCTTTGTAAACCAGACCCAATGTGGCCTTTTTTTCTTGGATCAGGAACCAGGTTGATGTGAGGCGCATGCACACAGCGATGCGGCTCAATGAGGTCATCACAAAGAAGTCCAAGGAGGCAAAACTTGTCCTGCTCAACATGCCTGGACCACCCAAGAACCGTGTGGGAAATGAAAACTGTATCCTAAATCATTCACACAACGTGCTGCAGTCCATTTATCTTTATCTTTGCTCAGTTCAGATCCTCATTGTCACCCGCAGTTAGGGTGACCAGGTATCCTGCTTTACGAGACTGCATTTTTATCACTTGTTCCACGTCCCACATGTTAAGCCGGTGTCCCACATTTTTATTGGCTCTAGTTTTTAATAGTCAAACCACTGCAGGACAGATGTTTTTTTAAATCTGGTTCTTATCCAATGGCTGTGAAGAAAGCAGGGAGGGCTGTCATCACAGGGCTGTTTGCTGTCAATCAAGCTGTGCACACGTGGGTCAAGTGCAGGTTAACATTTCGCTATCTTTGTTACTATGCCCAATTTGGAAAACTGCAAGTCACAAGCCCTACAGATTTAGGCAGAATATGATGAAAACTATCAGAAAGTTTTTTCTGAAATTTGCCAGTTATTTTTCAGTTACAACGTGAAGCTACACAATTCATGTGAGTCTCACGAGAAACGTGCAGCTCAAAAAGAGGTGCATTCGGGCAAAGCATAGAGATGTTACAAGATAAGAGGCAGAATAGAAATATTTATTATTTAAGTTAGATAGACATTATATCAAAATTGTAGACTACCTCCAAGCCTTAGTAACATGTCCCACATTCTCCCACACAAACATACACATTTGGTTTGTTACACACACAGCAAGGCAAAAACATTAATCAGAAACATGAAAAAAACACCATAAGACAACTGAAGACATTAAATGCGTTGGTACTTTATAGTACAGTATATGCAGTACAGGTACAGTAAAACATTATAAAAGCAAAGAAAAACTGCAACAATAAGAAAAGGAATGTTGCTGTTACAGTATATTAAAATTAAGAGCTGTTTAGTCAAGTACATTTTATTTATACAGTATATCACAATATCAAGCCCGTTCTCATAACCAGAGCATTAATACAGAGGCTTTGTCACGGCCATCTGTGTTTAGTACCACAGCACACAGGACCATTTATCGCCGCTATGAAACTCACTGGACACTCCATTAACTACAATGTATACTCACAGTGCTCCGGGTCTGTGGTGACGTAGTTACAAGAGCAAAGAGACACACACCGGACGGGAGGGGAGGTGGATGAGTGGAAGACTTTCACCCAGGTGAACGCTGTTCAACACGTTTCAATCCGCTGTTCATTTGTGTCCCACGTTCGCAGCCTTCAGTGTCATTTTCACTGTAAAAGCATAGTAGTTTTAAGCCTAAACAAGCAGTTCTTTCCTAAACCTAACTATACTTCCACCAAGGGTAACTATAGTGCTTCTGATGCCGAAAATAAAGTGGCGCCAAAGTGCGTGACAACGAGTTGGGTTGAGAATGTGTTGCAATAGCACAAGCGGTTTTACAATCTATATAACAAATGACACCATCCATCTTTTATGACCCTTGTGTTAGATAAGGAGAAAGCCCACCAAAAGAAAACAACCTTTAACAGGGAAAAATGGGAGAAAGCTCAGGAAGAGAAGCAGAGGAGAGTTTGGTCTCCCAGGACGGACAGACATGCAATAAATGTTTGTACAGAGAATGAATGAACAAATGAAATTACAACACTGATGATCCATATGAGAGAAATTATACAAATGATGTGAAAATATTTGAGAAAGATGGATCCAGGAGGATGTCAACAGCCTCCAGGTCCCCAAACAGATAAGAGCCTGAGCCAAATGACCTTCTGTCCTCCATGTAATCTAGAAATAGAGGACAGACACAAACACACAAGAAGCTATCTCAAGCACGTCTTTCACACAGATAGGAGACAAACACTCAGAGGGAGAGAGACAAACAGCTGTTTTACCTTTTTATGTGATTTTCCACATGAAAATTTGACAAATGGCCCTGGTAGCTGGCAGGGGCGCAAGATGATTAACGGGGCAGGAAATAAGAGAAAGCACTGCTACAAATATCAATATTCATTTTTTGGACTTTAATGGAGTCTTTGTTTTGTGAAATATTGGGTGATTATTCATCTTTGGGCTTTGAACAATTATTGAATTGAAACCATTTGAGAAGTTTAAAAGGGAAACCACTCTCTCATAGATGAAGCATAACAAGGGACCACATATAGACACAGGTTTTTTTAGGGGGTCCAAACAGCCTGGGACCATCCATCCATCCATTATCTGTAACCACTCATCCTGTTCAAGGTCACGGGGGGGGGGGGGGGATCCCAGCTGACACTTAACAAACCCCGAACAGGTTGCCAGACACACACAGGGCTAGGCTTGTACCTTCTTAAAGACACAATGTGTAGGCTTTGGTGACATCTAGTGGTGTGATGTGGTTGCAGATTGCAACCAGCTGAGTACCCCTCCACTCACCCCTCCACTCACTGGAACCTCCGCCGCTGAGCGCAAAACCACGGTAACAGAGGTCATCCTCACCATAAAAACACTAATTTAGGAGCACCAGAAGTCAGACAGCGGCTGGCATTACCACGGTTTCGCATTACGTTGCCTCAGTTTGCGCGTCAGAGAACTACAGTGGCCTTCAGGTAACATAAAAATGGGAAAGACTCTCTATAGAGCCAGTGTTTGGTTTGTCCGTTCTGTAGAAACATGGCAGACTCCATGAAGAGGACCCACTCCCTACGTAGATATGAAGGACTCATTCTAAGCTAACGAAAACACGATTCTTAGTTTCAGGTGATTATACACAAATGAAAACATACTTATGTATATCATATTCCATTTCTGCTAATAGATCCCCCGATATGTTACACCTTGTTCATTTAATCTGCAATGTAACAAGTTTATTTAGAAAATAAATGTAGTGTACACATCATAAGGTAGATGTAATGGATAAATGGTTGAAACTTACACTTTTATGTCCTGTAAAAAAACTACATTCCTTCACTGTGATTGTTTCCCAGACATGGAGTTCCTTGAGGTGCTCACCGAAGGCCTCAATCGGGTCCTCCTGGTGCGTGGAGGTGGACGCGAGGTCATCACCATCTACTCCTGAAGGGCTTTACGGTCTTTTAAGGACACCTACACAGACACTGCCCTCTCTCTCTATATTTTCCCAGGAGTATCCTCCCAAAACAACCTCAAACGCCATCTACTCATTTAACCTTTTAACCGTTAGACAACAGTCAACTCAGTCTCGACCTGTCAGCCGGTAACAGATGAGTTAATTCTGACAGTTTATTGCAAAACAAAAGACTAAGCATCACTTATTCTCAGAAAAGGGATTTTTTTTTTAGACATTTCTTCCCCTTTTCTGATGTGTTATGTCAACTCTCTGTCCTTTATACTTTTGTTCCTGGTCATTTCTCAAAGATGAATGTTTTTTTTTCTTTTTCTGTTATTTATTTATTGATGTTATTTATATATTTATTCATCTAATCATGTCTGTCTTTGTCCTGGTCTGTTTTTGTCTTTCATTGTATGGTTGGAAGCACACAAGTATGAATATTAGAGATAATGGTAATGATACTGATGTCAGAAAAGGGACCTTCCTGTGCTGAAAAAGTAGAGGTGGGACATAGGAATAGATTCATCTCTAGTTTGCTCTCATTTTAGCTCCGTAAATCGAACTTTAGACCTTCTAACAACATGATAACAACTGTGTAATCACTGGCTTGTCCTTGTTATGGCAGGGATTTTACATCATTGCAGAGAGCTTAAGAGAAATTTAAATCAGAATTAAATTATTTAATGCAGATTATCATGATCCCAAACCCAATTGTTTGACTTCATTATCCTCACAGTCTGACAGGGATCACATTAGATTGAATGGACTCAGTAACATGCTGCAATACAAAGCCTTTGAGCCTTTGAACGGCCACTTTAAATACTTCACAGTCGCTAATCGTTTGATATGTATTACCTACAGTGTTCTGCTGTTATGTCATCATGTTTCCCAGCATGCCCAGCGAGCGCAGAACGTGTCCAGTGGTGGATGTGGTGCTAGTTGATCAGGGTGCACTGGGATCTTTAGTCTCTGTTGTTGAAATATCTAGAGCAAAGTCCTCAAAATGTAAACGATAAAGTAGATTTTGGTACATGATTTTAAGTGACATATGAAATCAGCATTTAATCTATACAGAAATTATTTACATCACTTATTTTTCTCTACTGGGTTTGGAAAGGCCTTCATAGCTCTTTAATTAATAAATCCAAATTCTTCCTGATTACTTACAAACAAAATGTACTAAAATATAATGTAAAATGTTTTGATACCAACTTTAGAATAAAGACAGTAAAAAAATCAAAACATATTTAAAGTGGAATTTAACTGTAAAATTAAAACACATTTCAGATCACACATCTGATGAAAGCTTGCAGAACTTCAATAAAATGTTATTGTGTAAACTGTTAAGAGAAAGTCAATGAATTTAGGATTTAATTTTTCATTTTTGACCGTTTTAAAATATTAAATATTATTACCTATTGTTTGTTATGTTTAGAGTTAGAATACACATCGATATGTCATAAATTTTATCTCAGAAAATTTATTTTTTTAATGATTCCGAGAAAAGGTTTTGAAACATATTTAACATATTTAATTTATTTATAATAATTGAATATACTGTATTTTATGCATGTTGAGTGCACCAGATTAAATAAGTACTTAGTTTAGTTTCTTGCCAAAATGATAAATGAAGATCGATACTAACCTCAGCCAAAGCCAGAGAATCTCAGAAGGTTCAGATTAAACTGTTTTAGGATTATTTATGCATTGAGTGAGATTATTCTGCAGAGTATCTGTCAGACATTTAGTGTATATACAGTGGATGTTTATTTTCTATATGTGTATTTGAACGTACTTAAATTCATGCACATGTGCTGTTTTGTCATAGATATTCACACTTGTCAAAAATGTAAAAAAAAAAAAAATTCACAGGATATGACCAGTGATTATCTTGCCCCAAGAACATGAATAGTTTATGACATCAGTATGGCAACAAAGCATTTAGTAATAATAGTCAATGATGATATGTAGTTAGATTTTATGTCCGCCTTTCCCTTGGCCTATTAGTGCCAAAATATGTTTTAAAAATTCTGCATCACTTTCTAGCAAAAAGCATTCTGTATCTTTTCCAGTGAAAGATAAGACTTGTAATGCCGTAGCAGGTACAGAACCTCACCTCATCATACACATATTGATACTGTATGTCCTCTTTTTGGTGAATATCTGTGCAGCCTTCAGTGTTTCCCTTATACCTCCGAAAAGTGTTCAAAAACAAAACTCTATTTAATTTTGATTCAGAAGACGCTCATGTAGCTCTACAGAGTGTGTGCGAGTGTGTGTGCAGCTGTGTGCTGTGACTACATGCCTGTATGCTGTGTGTTTGTGTGTGGACCTGACACTTGGTTGAATGAGGACGGTGTGTGTAACTGAACAGCAAGACAGAGTGAAGATGGGACATTTATAAATACATGTGTGATTTTAGGCTTAGAGATAACAGGTGTATCATGTGTTAACACAGGTTTTATAGATATAAAATAGGCAGTGTGTATCGTATTTTAAAATGATAAACTTTGTTTAATGTTCTACCATGTCTTATGCAGTTATGTGCAAGCAATGGTGAAATAAACCATTTTATATGTCAGCACAAAATGCAGCACATTAAAATTGTTTTAATACAACAGTGACAGTTCAAGTGTTTGTCATTTTCTTCTTACTGGCTTTGTAGTTTGTAATTTTGCAAATGTTGGCTGTGCATGCCTCCTGTTCCACAGCATTACTGACCTCAGTAGTCATACAGTTACGATTTGGTGAGACTTAGATTAAAATGGCATCACATTAGACACAATCTATAAATGTGCACATTCATCTGTTCTTGCATCAGGCTGGATCTGAGCAAGGAGAATGAATTCAGGGCACTTTTACAATTCATTTTAATTAATTAATTACTTAGTGTTTATTTCTGATTTATTACAAGAACAACTTGTCACATGGTGCTCTCAGTGTTTCCAAACGGAAATTGGCCAACGGCAATCACAGCAGTAGAAAAACATTACTGTTTAAATTAGAAATTCACATGGCAACATAAATTATTATAGTGCATATTTTTATTGTAATAACTTTGTTAGAGGAGACATTTTTGTGGTAAATGCACTGATAATGGCTTCACTCTGACAAAAATTGTTTCGGGAGTCAGGTGCTTATATAGTTTATGAGGCAGGCTACTGTGATGAAAAATCCCATTGTGTGTACTTTAAAATAACCACAAAAATGCTGATGTAACAGAACTGTTGTGTATCAGAAGATGTCTTATTTCAACAGCCAAAGTCCATGCAGCCCTGTATCTCTGTTAGGGGAATATTGCTTGTGTGTGTGTGTGTTTGAGAGAGCAGGAATGACTGATGTCTTTGACCTGTCTTATCTAAACGAGATAATACTGACTGCCAAAGAAACTCATTTGTCCCAAAGAGCTGCCAGGATGAAGACGCGGTCGACCAGCCTTCGAGTGAAGTTACCTGCGTTTGTGTTTGTCACACAGGCGATTATTGTTGCCTTGTTTGCTGCCTTTGTCACCTACGATGAGCACGCGGACGCCAGATATCAGACCAACAGGACTAACCCCATGGACAACACAGTGTACAGAGACTACCCTGTTTTTACGGACATACAGGTCATGATATTCCTCGGCTTTGGGTGCTTGCTGGCATTTTTTCGACTCTATGGCTTTGGGGGGATGGTTTTTAACTTCCTCACGGCCACTTTTGCCATCCAGTGGGCCATTCTGGTGCAGGGGTACTTCCAGTTCAGCCACGAGGGTAAGATCCACCTCGGAGTGATCAACCTCATAAATGCAGAGTTTGCCTGTGCCGTGGTGCTGATATCTTTAGGGGCAGTGCTGGGGAAGACGAGTCCGCTGCAGTTGCTGGTCATGGCTCTGCTGGAGGTGCCGATGTTTTCAGTCACAGAATGGGTCGTGCTCAAGTATCTTAAGATCAACGATGCAGGAGGCTCGATTCTTATTCACCTGTTTGCCTGTTATTTTGGTTTGGGTGTCACATTTGTGCTGTACAGGCCTTCCCTAAAGGAAGGCCATGCAAATGAGAACACCAGCTACCAGTCTGACATCCTGTCTGTGATGGGGACCTTGTTCCTCTGGGTATTTTGGCCCTCCTTCAACTCGGCATTGACCCTGAAAGGAGACGACCAGCACAGAGCCATCCTCCACACCTTCATCGGCCTCAGCGCCTCCACTCTCACAGCCTTCGCTCTCTCTGCCATGCTGAACAAAAATGGCAAGATCACCATGGCCGATGTTCAAAACGTGACCCTGGCTGGAGGCGTGACAGTTGGGGCGTCTGTGGATATGATGATATCGCCTGCAGCTGCGTATGCTCTGGGTATGATGGGCTGCACTGCATGCATGCTGGGCTACAAGTACTTGAGCCCCTTCCTTGCGCGGCGGTTCAGGATCCAAGATCAGTGTGGGATACATAATTTGCACGGTCTGACAGGGCTAATATCCTGTACTGCAGGGATATGTGCTATACTAATGGCTAATGAGGAGACCTATGGCCCCAGTTTGTATGAGATCTTTTCCCACAGAGCACCAGTGGAGGGAGACCCTAAGTTGCAAGAGCTCCAAATGTTGATCCCCGGTTTACAGCCAGGGTTGGGGAGGACTGCCTCGGAACAGGCTCTCTTCCAGGTTGCAGCTGTGTTCTTCACCATAGGCGTGTCAGCGCTGGGAGGCCTCCTCACAGGCCTCGTCTTGAAGCTGCCGTACCTCGCACTACCAACCGATGATTTGTGTTTTGATGATGAGCTGTTTTTTGATGTTCCTCATGACTACGATTCACCACTTAAACTCAATAACACAGTAACAACAGAGGATTCTGCTGCCTGACAAGCCAAGTATAGCGAATGCATCTGACTGAAGAAGAAAATGTAAATAAGCATTCTGTATATTTGTTTTTATAAGTACTGGAATTAACCATCACTCAACAGTGTGTTGCAGTAACCATTAATTAAATGTTTACATCATTATATTGTAAATATGATTATAAATAATAATAATGTAAAACAATGCCAGTGCAGTGACACTGCCCAACATTTTCCGTCCAATACTACCAGTAATGGTCTTATTTATTGTCCTACATGAGTGTTTTAGCTCTCTTGACCAATTCATCACATTTTTTTAATGTGAAGTAAACACTTTTTAAACGGTGTGCAAATTTATTTTCAAGTAACTATGTCAATAATTAATACAAGTTGTGAACAGTCAAATAAAGCTCCAAAAATTCAACATCCTTGAAATGTACAATATTGTTTTCAAAATAAACAATTTAAACTATATAAATACATAAAAAATACAATAACATGAAAACCACATAGGAGCAAACAGGCGTCAAACTTCTATTATAAGCATCACCTGCACAAAACTAATGAGGAATACAATCAATTTACTACCAGACCAAAAGAGACCTCTATACTACTGAAGGTACGGTAAAGACAAGAACAACAGCAGAGAAGAAAAGTACTAATGAAAGGTAAATAGAGTCGAGATCAAGAAGGTAAACAAGCCCGAGTTGGGCAAATTATTCCTGTCTGGTGGTGTTTTAAAGTTAAAAATTCATCTTCCAATTTATTTAGAAGTTAGAGGCATAAAAAAGAAAGTGTGTGGCATATGTTTAGTGAGTATTGTGAACTAAATGGAACTAAATTCAAGTGTGCTATTAGTAGACTTCTTTTAAACTTGAAGTAAGAGAATATACTTTCAATTTATTTTTTATGTACTTATCAGAGATGTACTTAACAAAAGCACACATAAGTATACTCATACTGACAAGAATACCGAAAAGTCTGAGTAAATTTGGCCTATATTTGTACTTAATCTTTTGATCAAGATATACTTAAAAAAGTGTGTTAGTATACTTGCAGTATATAAGCTATTTAAGTAGTAGTTTACTGAACAAAAGTGCACTTTCATAAACTATAAAGTGTGCTACAAGTATATATAAGTATACTTGCAGTATAAAAACTTGTAGTTTACTGAGGGTATAATTCAAAGAGTACTTTCATAAACTATAATGTGGGCCACCAGTACAAAAGTAGTAAACTATCAGTACAAATACTTACACCTAAAGTATACTTTTATAAACTAAAAAGTCAGCCTATTTAGTCCCAGGAAGTATTGACGTAGTACACATATAAGTATAAAAACAAACTATCTGTATGCTTATAGTATGGATGCAGTACAAAATAAGACTTAAAGGTAAACCAGTTGCATACTCAAAGTTTACTTAAAGTATAGTTAAAAGAACATATTTTATAAACTAAATAGTGGGCCAATTTAGTCACACAAAGTATTAAAGCAGTATAATTTTAATCATACCAATACATTCATATTAGTAGGCTATACTTACTACATGAAGTATACTTGGGAAATATATACTTGAACTGTACTGTATACTTCATGAAATAAACTTCAAGTATACTGTTTTTTTATAAGGGAAGCCGTTTTAAATGAAATGCATTCAGAGACAAACAAAAATAAACAAATATTTTAAAAATATTCAGAGGTGTTCTGGTAGCCTATAATAAGATGGTAGCATAGTGCACAGTAGAGCAGGGAAAAAGGGGAGACCACTGACATATATTATTATTACTCATCACTAGATGGCGACATAGAGCAGTGAAACAAACTAACGTGAATGTGTTCTCGCGAGGAAATGCGAGATTCTCAGGGGGAGTGTTGCTGAGTGAGATGTTTGTTCAGAGGCTGTTAGTTAACGGTCCTGCAGAGGGCGCTCATCACATTTCATTTTTACCTTTCTCTACTCGTATACTTTATTATCATTATCTTTTTTATTATTTTATTATTATTATTATTATTATTATTATTATTATTATTAGTAGTAGTAGTAGTAGTAGTAGTAGTAGTAATAGTAGTAGAAGTAGTAGTAGTAGTATTCACAAGATTAATTCATTTACAATAAGGCAAAAATCATTACAATACCAAACTTACCATCCTCAAAATTGGGCCGATATCACAATAGGCATTAAACATTAGACATTAAAATTAAAAATAAATAATCTATCTATCTATCGATCTATCTATCTATCTATCATTATTTGATCAATTTTATATTGCAAGAAAAATATTTATGGTGTTGTCACTATGGCACATCAAAGACAATAGTTAGTGTTTTAAATTAAAGTGATTTCAGCTAAAATGCATTACTGAAGCAGCTGATGGATAGTCCAGTGTTGATCATGTATAGTTTTTGTTCTTTTTCCCCAATGATGGACCTTGAGGTGAAATTGTTGTGGATGATGTGAATGAATGTGAACTTTATATATGCTGGAAAAATTAAATGACCACTTTTATTATTATTATTATTATTATTATTATTATTATTACTAGATGTAGGGCAGTTGAAAGTGAATGTACCGTAACACAAATATATTTGCTGTAATGTTCATCATCATGTCATCATTTTTACATAAATAAATAAATAAATTATTCAGAAAAAAAGTGGCCCATTTTTACCTGACTCCACCCTACATGATCCTGTACTCTGTGGTTTTCCTGTGGGGGTAAACAGAGCAGTGAGCAGTACCGCGTCGCTCCAGTGGGTGGCGCTACGGCGACAATAGACATTGCCGCCGCCGCTAAAGCTCAGAGTAGACGAAGAAGACGAAGAAGAAGGAAGGAGAGCGTTTTGATCACCAGGCCACGACCTACCACGGATAGTTGCTAACATAAAGAGGTTACATAACTTCGAAGATTGCGATTTCATCTCAGCTGCGTGTGATCTACCAAGAGGGAGGCGTCGAGGAGTCTCTTCAGCAGCACATTTTCCGTCATATTTTGACTTTGGCACCTCATTTCATCAATTTCAAACGGTAACGTCAATGTTTGCTAATTAAGCTAGCTCGCTGCCGCGGAAACGCTGTTAGCCATATTGGCTGCTTAACTTGTTTTCCAGCGTAAACATTACTTGGCCTACTGTATACATCTAGGAGCAAGGATGATGAAAATGGATTCTTGCGGATGAAATGTACACGTATGTCGATGTTCGTGTAAGCAGCGTAGTCCAACGCGTTGCTAAATTAATAATAAGGGTCATGGGAATACGCTAACGTTCAAACGACGGAGATGTAGCTTTTCGAGGTGGCTAGTTAGCGTTAGCTTCGTGCTGAGTGTAACGCGTGTTTTTCCTTTATGCTACATCGAATGCTAAACACACGTTTGAGCCATCTGTGACGTTAAGACTGCTGCAGTAAAGCATATAATTTATATTTAAATATATCCCATCCAAGATTAAAGGTGAAATGAAGGAAGTTTGGACGAACTATACGTCTGTAGGTGCGCATTTTTAGCATTCATCCACTATAGCTACATTGAATTACCAAAGCAGTTGTCGTTTTCGGCTATAACTTCTCTGAATAAGCTCTTACACGATGAACCTGGCTCATTTATAAGTTAAAATGAAATCTGAGTAATCTACACATCTCTGCTGGTGTAACCTCGTAATTTAGCCGCGTAAATCCTCAACCAGTCCTATAAAATTAAACCATTATATACAAACAGGCACAAACCTGGCATTTGACCTGTGCATTTAACCCATCCTGAGCATTACAGAGTAGTAGGCTGCTGTAAACTGGTGACGTTATAATGAAGATCCAAGGCAGAGAAAGCACTAGTGTGGTGGTAGTTGGATGTTTTGGGTAGGAAACGTGTGGCCAACCGCATTATCCAGTTTCTTGTTTGCACTCCCTGTTAAAGTTCGTAAAGTTAATCATTGTGTCTTTCACAGGATCATCATGGCTGATGATTTTGACGTTGAGGCCATGCTGGAGGCTCCATTCAGAAAGGTGGGTTGCGGATATACAGAGATATGAGGCCTGTTTCACTGTTATGATTTACTCTTTGAGTCCTTTTTATATTTGCTACTGTGACAAAGTTTACTTGAATGTTGTGTGGTGTAATTGAGTATATAAAACGCAATACAGAATTATAAATAAATCCACATCTATCTCTCTTTATAGACTTCCCTAATGATATCTCACCTCTACTCCCATGAATTCATCTTTGATTCCACTGTGAACTGTGAAAAAAAGGAAGGTAGTTATTGTGCATATACTGATGTACTGTGGTTCACCTTAGGACTAAAAGAGATTCAACCTAGAACATCCAATCCCTATTCGGTTGCAACAAGGTGAATGCCAATGGTTGATAAGCCCATCTTAACCTGTCCAGCAAAGGAGGCAGTATTCAGATTTACAATCTCCATGCAGTCACTGTTTTTGAATGTGTTATCCTATAATAATCTGTTTTTAACCCCAGCCCTGAAATGTCTTCTTACACTGTGTTGCTTTGTCAAAAATGTTTCCCTCTGTCTCTAGAAGTAATTCAGCTTTAACCAATTTGCTCTTTAGATAGACTCATATGTGACATTGTGTTTAGAAAAATAAATTTCCCCAAATGAATAAGGGATACTGAATTGTTTGTATGAATCCATAGTAATAGTTCGACAACAGTACGCTTGAAAATGCAGATGTTGCCATTGTGGAGCTTCCATACGCGAACACATGAGCCATGTGATGATTTTATGGCAAAATACAGGTGAATTATTAATTTCCCTTGCTAGTAAATATGAATACTGCCTCTTTGCCATAGTCAACTGTAATGTGAATCAGCATCTTGATTTTGCATGCTACACGATACCACAGATATTGATATATTACTAGAATGACTGTAAAATAGTAGTAACTTCTTTCTAGCATCATTGTATTATAAAGTGAGTTACTTTTCAGTAGTTAATAATTCCTTCTTAAGTCAAAAGGTTGGAAATATTACTTTTAATATCATGCAAACTAAAGATAATGGCAGTGTAACACGTGGCTGAATTGATGGATTTCTTTCTTTTTTTTTTTATTCATTTATTTTCTTGGGCGTCAATATTACTAAGAAGTGTGAATCCCTGTTTGCTTCAGGGCAAGATGTGTGACAGAGGTGGCATCGAGCTCTTACAGTCCAAGAACGAAAATGGGTGAAGATCACTGGACTGACACCAACCACACAGGATCTCTTTTAGTGGTCGTGGGCCATGCGTGGTCACATGATTAGGCACAAATAGTGGCATTGGTACGACCTATAAGACGGGGGAATAGTGGAGATGATCTGACTTCTGTCAAAGCTTCCTGAACTTAGCTAATATGTTGGACACTCTCCCTTAACTTTGCTTTGTTACATTAAGTACTGAGCAGCCTTATAGAAAGACAGGAGTGGGATGGGAAGCTATTGGGGTGGTGGAAGGACACTGTCCAGACATGACAGTAGGAAGTTTTGAAGTATTATTATTAATTGAATATATTCTGCATTTTCTCTTGTCCCACCCCATCCCCTTTACCTTGACGACTTGAAATGTTTCATCTACGTCCTCATGATGTTCTTCTATCAACCTTGCTTAGGATGAGATCAAGTCCTCTCATGCAAATGGACATGACGACCAGAATAAGAAGTAAGTCTTTATGTCATTTGGCGTACTAGCTTTGTGTTTCTGAACTACATGAAGTTGATTAATTTAACTGAAAATGTTTTCACTTTGCACGACGATAGCGATGTTATAACATGTTTCAGGAAACGGAGGAGCCGAAGCAGGAGCCGGAGCCCCGGCTCTAGGAGGAGAAGGAGCAGGAGCAAAGACAGAAAGAAGAGCAAGAAGAGGAGCAAGAGCCGAGAAAGAAAACGAAGCCGCAGCAGAGAGCGCCATCGCAGCAATTCCAGAAGCAAGGAGCGTTCTGGACGGTACAGAGCACGCAAGAGTCCAGTGTATGTGACCTTTTATACTTAATGACTTATACATGTACTTGTACATGCCCGATATGTCTGACATGACTTATACATCCTGTGTCCATATTATTAGGTACACTTGTGCAATCTAATGCAACAGTCCTGCTGTAACATTTGTCTTTACAAAGCTTATTGTGTTCATTTTTTGGCAAAACTGTCAAATGTGTAAATTCAATTCTATGTTTATTGTTGAGGTAAAGGTGGTTCCTTGACTAAATGATATCGAGGGGTTTCAGATTTTTTTGTCCTCCATGTTCACCTTGGGGCAGAGTATTTAAAACACCTCTCAATATCATGCAGTCCAGTACAACAACACTACTAATTATAACCCCAATCGTAAAACAGTAGATGTATTTAACGCCTCCTGTGATGGTGTCCTCTAAAACTGAACATTATAGGGATCATAAACATAGGCTTTATGATAAAACATTTGAATTGGATTGAATACGATTGTATATTCAAACAAGAAAATAATATCCTTAACTTTCTGCTTCGGCAGAGATACAAAAATGTTCCGAAAATATTGAAATTAAATATTTGTTTCGGAAATATCAAGTTTTCAAATAGGCAAGTATGCAAAGTTACATAGTCATCAGTAGTGTGAGTTGTTCATAGGCCTTTTTTCACAGCAGACTTTTCAACATGTGCTAGTGGGAGTAGCTCAACATTAACCATGGCTCTATTCAAGTGTCCCTATGAGTCATGATGGTGTGACAATGAGCCACCATACTTCATACCAGCATCCCGAAACTAGAGTAACTAAATAGAATTCAGCCATCATTAATTTTATTTTTTACACTTGTGTTTTTCCTCCTTTGACGTGTGAAAAGTGCCTCTGTGGGGGAGAAGCAGAGGCATTTTTGATACTGGAGCAGGAAATTACTTGTTTGCTGGTTTTTCCAGTAGGAACTGCAGTAAACGTCGGTGTTGACACTGCAAACGTTGAACTACAAAATTTGAATGCCTTCTTGTCATGTGTTGCTACAAGATACATATACAAGATCCAGTATATTTTCTAACACACAGCATGTGCGTCTAAACCAAATTAATTCTTTATGTTTCAGTCGGAAACGTTCCAAAAGTCGGAGCCCCTTCAAAAAAGAGAAAAGTCCCATCAGGTGAGATGAATATTCACATTACTGCTTTTGGGGTCTGTGAGTACATTTCCTGATTTTGTTATAGCACCCTGAAATCCAGTGATTTTCTTCAAACTCCCTTTGAGGTATTTACAGATCTTTAAAAATGTGTTTTTATTCAAGAAACTCTGAGGATGCTATCGGGCCGTATAACAAAATCAGGGAGTAAGTCTGATTTTACTTTTGATTTGCTTTAAATATCGACAATTTCACCCATCATTTAATGAATGTTTGCAGAGGCATCCTTTTTTAACAATGTTTTCTCTCTTTTTAAGGCAACCAATTGACAATCTAACCCCAGAGGAGCGGGATGCCCGCACAGTTTTCTGTATGCAGCTCGCTGCGAGAATCAGAGCTCGAGACCTGGAGGATTTCTTCTCTGCTGTTGGAAAAGTCAGTTTATTTTCAAGTTGTTGTCACATATGATCCAGCAAGTCTGTGTGTAGAACTGATCTCTTAAACCATCGCCTTTTCTCTCTGCAGGTGAGAGATGTGAGAATGATCTCGGACAGAAACTCCAGGAGATCTAAGGGCATCGCTTACATAGAGTTTGTGGAGGCTTCCTCTGTACCACTGGCTATTGGACTGACTGGCCAGAGGCTCTTAGGAGTGCCCATCATCGTCCAGGCCTCTCAGGTGAGTGTCAATACCTCCCTTTAAACAGATTTTTCAAATAGAAACTGGTTTAATCCAGATAATATTTGGATTTGGACAAACTGTGTATTTCTGCTTTGATATACTCAAGTACATTACTTTCCACATGTAATTACAGGCAGAGAAAAATAGAGCTGCAGCCGCTGCCAACAACCTACAGAAAGGCAGTTCAGGTCCAATGAGACTGTATGTTGGCTCGCTGCACTTCAACATCACTGAAGAAATGCTTCGAGGGATCTTTGAGCCTTTTGGAAAGGTCAGGAACAAGTTTCTGATATAAATAATATTAACTTGTTTTGTAGATGCACTCATAACAATCCTCTTCTATTGGTGTGTTTTGTTTCTAAAGATTGAGGGAATCCAGCTAATGATGGACAGTGAGACTGGACGATCCAAAGGATACGGCTTCATATCGGTAATTAAAGCATCTTCATATCATTGACAGTGTTTTGGTGTTTGCAGCTGATTTGATTCTAACCTTTTTTTTTTTTTTTTTTTTTTGCTTTTTAAAAGTTTGCAGATGCAGAATGTGCAAAAAAGGCCCTGGAGCAGCTGAATGGGTTTGAGCTGGCCGGACGTCCGATGAAGGTGGGGCATGTTACAGAGCGCTCAGACTCATCGACAGCCAGCTCGTTCCTGGACAACGACGAACTGGAGAGGACTGGCATCGACCTCGGCACCACAGGGCGTCTACAGCTTATGGCTCGACTAGCTGAAGGTACGTAATAACCTGTGGCATTTTTCTATTGGCAAAAATCTGATAATGCGTAACATGACACAGGGGATACAATGTAATATAATGTGATACTGTAAGCAAGGAGATAGATTAAATATATATATTGTAATGTAACTTTAGGATTATACACGATAGTACTTAGGATATTATGCAATAATAAAAAAATAAAATGTCTATATACTGCACAAATAAAGTATTTGGTAGTTGGAAACAATAATACAAGAAATAAATACTGGATGGATATCCGTGGACTAGCAGATTATGTACAACATGTGGAGATGAGTATGTATGGCGTAGGCTTTAAATTTACACTGACGGCTACATATAGAAATATGCACAATGTGCATTAAAGTAAGAATTAGCAGCAGCAGTAGATATTTGGTGTCAAAAACAGAAAAAGTACAAGAGAGCGCATCACGGATCTCATAAGTAAAAGAAGATAAAGTAAAACCCAGTCATTTTGTCACAGAGGAACACTTTATTCTTTTTATTTCACATTTTTTAATCTACTGAGCAAACCCAGTCATTCATATCACAGGTGACACAAGAGAAGGTTATTCTGGTGTAATTAAAGGTACATTCCACAATTTTGAGAAATGCAGGTGTCCACCGAATCGTGTACGATCAATACAAGGACTGTTGGCTTAATCTGTCTTTGTGTTTCTAACTCATAATCATTCAAGGTATCAAATTACAGTGACGACATGGGTGTTAATTCAGTGCAGAACTCACCTACAGGGCTCCATTGTGTCTTTTCATAAAACATGTCATTGATAAAGACACTTGAAATACTACAAGCCCCAATCCACCCACTGAATACAGTTTTAAAAATTAGTCAATCGACAGCAAAATATTCTAAAGTTCCAGTCTTTCAATCATAACATAGTAAACTGAAAACCTTTTGGTTTTTTGACTTGTAGTGAGAAAAAATAAGAAATTTGAAGACTTTATTTGGACACAAAGGATATTTACTCTTCTCATCTAACTGTGGCTTGTTTCCTAAACGTCATAACCTGTCAGTTTCACAGAGCAACGATAAGATTTAGTTTCTTAAATCAACACATTTTCATTTCTCTTTCCATCCACAGGAACTGGTCTGAAGATCCCTCCCGCTGCTCAGCAGGCTCTACAGATGACCGGGTCCATACCCTTCGGAAACATTGCTGCCGCTCCACCAGGTGAGAGTCTAGATGATGGAAAACATGACACAAACATCTGTTTATTTAGTAGAAAATTGTGTGACAAATAATTTTTCTCTCTTTTTCAGCTGTTCCAACTCCAGCTCCAAGCCAAGCCCTGAACCTCCCATCACAGCCGCTGGCCACACACTGCCTCCAGCTGTCCAACCTGTTCAACCCACAATCGTAAGGATATTATCATTTGGATAGGTTCATTTTATTTTTCAGCTTACACTGACATGCCTGCATTGACATTGAGAGTTTTTGTTGTCGATAATTGGCTGAAGAAATCTTTTCCTAAAGACTTCAGTGTAAGTGATGGGGAACAAAATCCAACCCTAGATTGATCTGAGTCCACATGCATGCAAGTTTAACTGAAGCGAATCTGAGACTTAAAGCAGTAAAAATTCACACTAGGAAACTTACTGTCTTGTAAGCGGGAGTCTTGAAGTCGTTGTGGTACACAGTAAATAACATCCCATACATGACACACATTGATGTTGTTGGCACATTTATTTACAAAATAGCCTGAAAAAAAATATTCCTTTAGGTGCAACAACTTTGCTTCATGTTGTAAATGCAACACATACAGTGAGGTCATATTGTTACAGGCGACTCCTCCTCCCCCATGATTCCCCTCCACCACTTTCACTGGCTGTAGCTCGTGGCCAGAGTCCCCGACTAGTCCAGATATTTAACATGCTAGATATCTGGATTGTGTCTGTGAGGCTTCGGTGAGGGAGCAGGAAATCAGAGCTAGTTATGTAGCGTGAACTAAACATTTGATATAAAACAAGTGGGTATTTTCCAAAGTTACAGTCAAAATGGTACAAAAGTCCTACTCTTTGTTACTGACCTTCTGCTGCAACTCAAAAAAAAAAACCCCAGAGTGGAAGCACAGAGGGAAATTTCTCACTAAAATCAGGTTTTATATTAGCTTCAGTTGAATGAGTGTGGATTTTGTCCCTAACTCTTGCATTGAAATCACTTTAAGGGTTTATTGGCCAGTATGAGCAGGAGGAACAATTACAACAATCAATAACTTACTATGTACATACGGACCAGTATTGGTCAGTATCTCATTTCAAGAATACCAACAATAAGAAATTTCTAAGCCATATTTTTAACATTCCCAAACTTATTTTTCAGGGAAAATGATCCCACCTGGGCCATCGAGATCCAAGATGATGTTATTGAAGAGTGCAACAAACACGGAGGAATTGTTCACATTTATGTTGATAAGAACTCTGCTCAAGTAAGTTAACACTTCAGTCTGTTCTCCCAAATGACACATTTAGATTTTACAGACCTCACTGTGGACAGCATGGTGGAAAACTGGATCCTGAGAGACACAATGTTTAATCTTTTCCATCTTTTCCACACAGGGCAATGTGTACGTGAAGTGTCCCTCAATACCAGCAGCGATGGCGACTGTAAATGCACTTCATGGACGCTGGTTTGCAGGTATGTGACGATTCAATTTGGTTTTGAATCCTTAAAATATAACTGAAAAACAAATGTGGAGACTTTTTCCAGGTTTTAACAGTTTCCTGTTCTTTCTCTTCCAGGCAAAATGATAACTGCTGCCTACGTTCCCTTACCAACCTACCACAACCTGTTCCCTGATTCAGTGACGGCGAAGCAGCTTCTAATGCCGGCGCGTCGATAGTCTGAGACCTGCTTATGAAAGTCAGTGTAAATACATTTGTTTGCAGTCATGGAAGCGTCGGTGAAACAGACGCATTGAAATTAGTTGGCTGTGTGTAATAAAAGTTGCCTCAAGTTCACGTGTTCACCATTGAATATTAGGCAGGTTTTTTTTTTTTTTTTTTTTTTTTTTTTTTTTTTTTTGATTTGCTTTTCAAATTTTTTGTGGGTTTGTGTTGTAAACTACCACCGAGAAGTAATCCGCAGTTATCTATTGGTCTGTATGTTTTTAAATATTCCTGTCTTATCTGCTTGTTTAAATCAACAGTTTTAGATTTAAAATAAAATGCAAAGAGTTACAAAACTGTGTTGGGTTAATAGGCCTTAAATGCCAAAAGTATATCAATGTCAACAATAATCCTTTGTAACTTTTTACAGCCATAATTTCATTTTTTGTATGAAGGCTCCCAATAAATTTTGGCAAATTTGACAATTCATTTTATGTTTTTGACACCTTTATTTGGGAGTTGAACATATTTACTTTTGGGTTTCTTTTAATCATTAAGTTTCACTTGTCCATAACTGCCACGTCTTGTACTTTGACACATACATTTAAAATGACATTTTGTGACCTGAAGCCCATTAATGTCGACGACTGCTTCATTTGTACAGCACATTGCGCACACAGGGAAAACAAAAGGAAGCGTTTGTATGACACACTTTACTATGGAAAAGGGACTTGCATTCATATAACGCTTTTCTAGTCTTTCAACCACTCAAAGCGCTTTTAATGCTATTATGAAATGTATTGCATGCTATACTGTGATTTTTATTTTTTTTTTTTGCATTTCTCTGGTATTCTATACTTGGACTTTAATGGCATACTATACTACACTGACATTTTTTTTAATAATATGGCATACTATACTGCAGGGTCGCCCACTCTTAGTTGACTAAAATTTCTTTAGTTTTTCATGCTGTGACTTATTTCGAAGAAACCGATGAGCACATTTCTGGTTAAAGATTTACAGAGGTGCTTTTTTTGTGATTGAGGGGATACTCCGTTTACAGATCTATTGATTAAATCAACTTGATTTAAATGTGTGATTGTTAGTCAACTAAGAATTTCTTGGGTCAAGGAAGGCCTTAATATACTATAACTTATGACATACTATGAGTTCAATGCTGTTATGAACTTCTTATGGCATACTATATTGTTTGACATTATTAGGGCATACTACATTTTTTATAACTGACTATACTATATTGAAATTTTTATGGAATGTACTGAGGTTTTTTTTTTTTACTCTTTTATGGTATACTATACAGTGTTTTTTTCTGACTCTTATGGCAAACTATATTATGACAATTAAAAAAATCTTCTTTTGACGTGACTTTGAATTTTGACAGACTATAATATGACTTTTTTAACATATTAATGACTGTTTTCACTTTTTTCAACTTACCACTCAACTTTTTTTTGACATATTACTACTACGACTTTTTTTACTTTTCACATACCATACTATAATGGTATGACTTCTTACAACATATTGTAAAATAACTTCCTTATTACTTTTTCCGATATACTATAACTTTAACACTACACTCGACATACTGTGCTATGACTTTGTCACTTTTTTACTTCCTGTACTATGACTATTTTTGACATAGTATACTATGACTTTTTCAACATACTATACTAAAACTTTTTTCATGATTTTTTTCGACATACTATACTATGACTTATTTTCATGACATTTTTCAACATACTATACTATGACTTTTTTCGACATACGATGACTTTTTTTCATTATTTTTTTCGACATACTACAGAATTACTTTTTTCATGACTTTTTTCGACAAACTATACTATGACTTTTTCATGACTTTTTTTCGACATTACACTATGACTTTTTTCAACATACTATATATACTATGACTTTTTTCGACATACTATACTATGGCTTTCGACATAGTATACTATGACTTATTTTCATGACTTTTTTCGACATACTATACTATGACTTTTTTTGACATACTATACTATGGCTTTTTTCGACATACTATACTATGACTTTTTTCCGACATAGTATACTATGACTTTTTTTTCAACATAGTATACTATGACTTTTTCATGACTTTTTTCGACATTATACTATGACTTTTTTTCATGACTTTTTTCGACATAGTATACTATGACTTTTTTCGACATAGTATACTATGACTTTTCCGACATACTATACTAGGACTTTTTTATGACTTTTCGGCATGCTATACTATGACTTTTTTCTTTACTTTTTTCAACATGCTATTCTATGACTTTTTTCGACATGCTATATTATGACTTTTTCTGCACTTTTTTCGACATGCTTTACAATGATTTTTTTAAAACATGCTATTCTATAACTTTTTTGGCACTTTTGTCGACATGCTATGCTATGACTTTTATCGTTACGTTTTCAACATGCTATAGCATGACTTGTCAAAATGCTATACTATGACTTTCGGCACTTTTGTCGACATGCTTCACTATGATTTTTCTCGTGACTTTTTTCGACATGCTATACTATGACTTTTTCAGCACCTTTTTCGACATGTTCTACTATGACTTTTTTGGCACTATTTTCGACATGCTACAATATGACTTTTTCGGCACTTTTTTCGACATGCCGTATTATGAATTTTTCGTCACTTTTTTTCGACATGCCATACAATGACTGTCGTCACTTTTTTCGACATGCCGTATTATGAATTTTTCGTCACTTTTTTTCGACATGCCATACAATGACTGTCGTCACTTTTTTCGACATGCTATACTATGACTTTTTCGTCACTTTTCTCGACATGCTATACAATGACTTTTTTTTTTTTTTGACATGCTATACTATGACTTTTTTGGCACTTTTTTCGACATGCTATACTAATACTTTTTTCGACATGCTATACTATGACTTTTTTCGTGACCTTTTTTGACGTGCTATAATGACTTTTTGTGACTTTTTCGACATGCTATACTATGACTTTTTCATTATTTTTTCGACATGCTATACTATGACTTTTTCATTATTTTTTCGACATGCTATACTGTCACTTTTTTCGACATGCTATACTATGACTTTTTTTCGACATGCTATACTAGGACTTTTCTCATGACTTTTTTCGACATGCTATGCTTTGACTTTTTTTGTTACGTTTTTCGACATGCTATACTATGACTTTTTTTGTGATTTTTTTTCAACATGCCATACTAATATTTTTTCGGCACTTTTTTCGACATGCTATACTAATACTTTTCTCATGACTTTTTTTCAACATGCTATACTATGACTTTTTTGGCACTATTTTCGACATGCTATACAATGATTTTTTTCGACATGCTATACTATGACTTTTTTCGTGACCTTTTTCGACATGCTATACTATGACTTTTTTCGTTACGTTTTTTGACATGCTATAGTATGACTTAAGTCGACATGCTATACTATGACTTTTCCAACAGTTTTTTCGACATACTATTCTATGACTGTTTCGACATGCTATACTGTGACTTTTCTCATGACTTTTTTCGACATGCTATACTATGACTCTTCTCGTGGCTTTTTTCAACATGCACTATGACTTTTTTCGACATGCTATACATTGACTTTTTCGGCACCTTTTTTCGACATTCTATACTATGACTTTTGTCGACATGCTATACAATGACTTTTTCAGCACTTTTTTCGCCATGCTATACAATGACTTTTTCAGCAATTTTTTCGACATGCTATACTAATACTTTTTTCGACATGCTATACTATGACTTTTTTCGTGACCTTTTTCGATGTACTATAATATGACTTTTTGTGACTTTTTCGACATGCTATACTATGACTTTTTCATGACTTTTTCGACATGCTATGCTATGACTTTTTTTGTGATTTTTTTTCGACATGCGATACTGACTTGTTCAACACTTTTTTCGACATGCTATACTAATACTTTTTTCGACATGCTATACTATGACTTTTTCTGCACTTTTATCAACAATCTATACTATGAATTTTTAAAACATGCTATACTATGACTTTTTGATTTTTTTTCGACATGCGATACTATGACTTTTTCGGCACTTTTTTCGACATGCTATAC
Source organism: Pterois miles (assembly GCA_947000775.1). Classification (NCBI taxonomy): domain Eukaryota; kingdom Metazoa; phylum Chordata; class Actinopteri; order Perciformes; family Scorpaenidae; genus Pterois; species Pterois miles. The sequence continues at coordinate 1,682,324 of CAMQGK010000368.1, forward strand.
TATGACTTGTTCAGCACTTTTTTCGACATGCTACAATATGACTTTTTTTGTGACTTTTTCGACATGCTATACTGTGACTTTTTTCGACATGCTATACTATGACTTTTCTCATGAGTTTTTTCGACACGCTATACTATGACTTTTCTCATGACTTTTTTCGACATGCTATGCTTTGACTTTTTTCGTTAAGTTTTTCGACATGCCATACTCATACTTTTTCGGCACTTTTTTAGACATGCTATTCTATGACTTGTTCAGCACTTTTTTCAACATGCTATGCTAATACTTTTTTCGACATGCTATACTATGACTTGTTCAGCACTTTTTTCGACATGCTATACTAATACTTTTTTCGACATGCTATACTATGACTTTTTCAGCACTTTTTTCGACATGCTATACAATGACTTTTTCAGCAATTTTTTCGACATGCTATACTAATACTTTTTTCAACATGCTATACTATGATTTTTTTTGTGACCTTTTTCGACGTACTATAATATGACTTTTTGTGACTTTTTCGACATGCTATACTATGACTTTTCTCATGAGTTTTTTCGACATGCTATACTAGAACTTTCCTCATGACTTTTTTCGACATGCTATGCTTTGACTTTTTTCGTCACTTTTTCGACATGCTATACTATGACTTTTTGTGTGATTTTTTTTTCGACATGCGATACTATGACTTTTTCGTCACTTTTCTCGACATGCTATACTATGACTTTTTTCGTTATGTTTTTCAACATGCTATACTATGACTTTTTTTGTGATTTTTTTTTCAACATGCCATTCTAATATTTTTTTGGCACTTTTTTCGACATGCTATACTAATACTTTTTTCATGACTTTTTTGGCACTATTTTCGACATGCTATACAATGATTTTTTTCGACATGCTATACTATGACTTTTTTCGTGACCTTTTTCGACATGCTATACTATGACTTTTCCAACAGTTTTTTCGACATACTATTCTATGACTGTTTCGACATGCTATACTATGACTTTTCTCATGACTTTTTTCGACATGCTATACTATGACTCTTCTCGTGGCTTTTTTCGACATGCTATACTATGACTTTTTGGGCACTATTTTCGACATGCTATACAATGATTTTTTCGACATGCTATACTATGACTTTTTTCGTGACCTTTTTCGACATGCTATACTATGACTTTTTTCGTTACATTTTTTGACATGCTATAGTATGACTTAAGTCGACATGCTATACTATGACTTTTCCAACAGTTTTTTCGACATACTATTCTATGACTGTTTCGACATGCTATACTATGACTTTTTCAGCACTTTTTTCGACATGCTATACAATGACTTTTTCAGCAATTTTTTCGACATGCTATACTAATACTTTTTTCAACATGCTATACTATGATTTTTTTTGTGACCTTTTTCGACGTACTATAATATGACTTTTTGTGACTTTTTCGACGTGCTATACTATGACTTTTCTCATGAGTTTTTTCGACATGCTATACTAGAACTTTCCTCATGACTTTTTTCGACATGCTATGCTTTGACTTTTTTCGTCACTTTTTCGACATGCTATACTATGACTTTTTGTGTGATTTTTTTTTCGACATGCGATACTATGACTTTTTCGTCACTTTTCTCGACATGCTATACTATGACTTTTTTCGTTATGTTTTTCAACATGCTATACTATGACTTTTTTTTGTGATTTTTTTTCAACATGCCATTCTAATATTTTTTTGGCACTTTTTTCGACATGCTATACTAATACTTTTTTCATGACTTTTTTGGCACTATTTTCGACATGCTATACAATGATTTTTTTCGACATGCTATACTATGACTTTTTTCGTGACCTTTTTCGACATGCTATACTATGACTTTTCCAACAGTTTTTTCGACACACTATTCTATGACTGTTTCGACATGCTATACTATGACTTTTCTCATGACTTTTTTCGACATGCTATACTATGACTCTTCTCGTGGCTTTTTTCGACATGCTATACAATGATTTTTTCGACATGCTATACTATGACTTTTTTCGTGACCTTTTTCGACATGCTATACTATGACTTTTTTCGTTACATTTTTTGACATGCTATAGTATGACTTAAGTCGACATGCTATACTATGACTTTTCCAACAGTTTTTTCGACATACTATTCTATGACTGTTTCGACATGCTATACTATGACTTTTTCAGCACTTTTTTCGACATGCTATACAATGACTTTTTCAGCAATTTTTTCGACATGCTATACTAATACTTTTTTCAACATGCTATACTATGATTTTTTTTGTGACCTTTTTCGACGTACTATAATATGACTTTTTGTGACTTTTTCGACGTGCTATACTATGACTTTTCTCATGAGTTTTTTCGACATGCTATACTAGAACTTTCCTCATGACTTTTTTCGACATGCTATGCTTTGACTTTTTTCGTCACTTTTTCGACATGCTATACTATGACTTTTTCTGCACTTTTATCAACAAGCTATACTATGAATTTTTAAAACATGCTATACTATGACTTTGATTTTTTTTCGACATGCGATACTATGACTTTTTCGGCACTTTTTTCGACATGCTATACTATGACTTGTTCAGCACTTTTTTCGACATGCTACAATATGACTTTTTTTTGTGACTTTTTCGACATGCTATACTGTGACTTTTTTTCGACATGCTATACTATGACTTTTCTCATGAGTTTTTTCGACACGCTATACTATGACTTTTCTCAAGACTTTTTTCGACATGCTATGCTTTGACTTTTTTCGTTAAGTTTTTCGACATGCTATACTATGACTTTTTTGTGATTTTTTTTCGACATGCCATACTCATACTTTTTCGGCACTTTTTTAGACATGCTATTCTATGACTTGTTCAGCACTTTTTTCAACATGCTATGCTAATACTTTTTTCGACATGCTATACTATGACTTGTTCAGCACTTTTTTCGACATGCTATACTAATACTTTTTTCGACATGCTATACTATGACTTTTTCAGCACTTTTTTCGACATGCTATTCTATGACTTTTTCAGCAATTTTTTCGACATGCTATACTAATACTTTTTTCAACATGCTATACTATGATATTTTTTGTGACCTTTTTCGACGTACTATAATATGACTTTTTGTGACTTTTTCGACATGCTATACTATGACTTTTCTCATGAGTTTTTTCGACATGCTATACTAGAACTTTCCTCATGACTTTTTTCGACATGCTATGCTTTGACTTTTTTCGTCACTTTTTCGACATGCTATACTATGACTTTTTGTGTGATTTTTTTTCGACATGCGATACTATGACTTTTTCGTCACTTTTCTCGACATGCTATACTATGACTTTTTTCGTTATGTTTTTCAACATGCTATACTATGACTTTTTTTGTGATTTTTTTTCAACATGCCATTCTAATATTTTTTTGGCACTTTTTTCGACATGCTATACTAATACTTTTTTCATGACTTTTTTGGCACTATTTTCGACATGCTATACAATGATTTTTTTCGACATGCTATACTATGACTTTTTTCGTGACCTTTTTCGACATGCTATACTATGACTTTTCCAACAGTTTTTTCGACATACTATTCTATGACTGTTTCGACATGCTATACTATGACTTTTCTCATGACTTTTTTCGACATGCTATACTATGACTCTTCTCGTGGCTTTTTTCGACATGCTATACTATGACTTTTTGGGCACTATTTTCGACATGCTATACAATGATTTTTTCGACATGCTATACTATGACTTTTTTCGTGACCTTTTTCGACATGCTATACTATGACTTTTTTCGTTACATTTTTTGACATGCTATAGTATGACTTAAGTCGACATGCTATACTATGACTTTTCCAACAGTTTTTTCGACATACTATTCTATGACTGTTTCGACATGCTATACTATGACTTTTTCAGCACTTTTTTCGACATGCTATACAATGACTTTTTCAGCAATTTTTTCGACATGCTATACTAATACTTTTTTCAACATGCTATACTATGATTTTTTTTGTGACCTTTTTCGACGTACTATAATATGACTTTTTGTGACTTTTTCGACGTGCTATACTATGACTTTTCTCATGAGTTTTTTCGACATGCTATACTAGAACTTTCCTCATGACTTTTTTCGACATGCTATGCTTTGACTTTTTTCGTCACTTTTTCGACATGCTATACTATGACTTTTTGTGTGATTTTTTTTTCGACATGCGATACTATGACTTTTTCGTCACTTTTCTCGACATGCTATACTATGACTTTTTTCGTTATGTTTTTCAACATGCTATACTATGACTTTTTTTTTGTGATTTTTTTTCAACATGCCATTCTAATATTTTTTTGGCACTTTTTTCGACATGCTATACTAATACTTTTTTCATGACTTTTTTGGCACTATTTTCGACATGCTATACAATGATTTTTTTCGACATGCTATACTATGACTTTTTTCGTGACCTTTTTCGACATGCTATACTATGACTTTTCCAACAGTTTTTTCGACATACTATTCTATGACTGTTTCGACATGCTATACTATGACTTTTCTCATGACTTTTTTCGACATGCTATACTATGACTCTTCTCGTGGCTTTTTTCGACATGCTATACTATGACTTTTTGGGCACTATTTTCGACATGCTATACAATGATTTTTTCGACATGCTATACTATGACTTTTTTCGTGACCTTTTTCGACATGCTATACTATGACTTTTTTCGTTACATTTTTTGACATGCTATAGTATGACTTAAGTCGACATGCTATACTATGACTTTTCCAACAGTTTTTTCGACATACTATTCTATGACTGTTTCGACATGCTATACTATGACTTTTTCAGCACTTTTTTCGACATGCTATACAATGACTTTTTCAGCAATTTTTTCGACATGCTATACTAATACTTTTTTCAACATGCTATACTATGATTTTTTTTGTGACCTTTTTCGACGTACTATAATATGACTTTTTGTGACTTTTTCGACGTGCTATACTATGACTTTTCTCATGAGTTTTTTCGACATGCTATACTAGAACTTTCCTCATGACTTTTTTCGACATGCTATGCTTTGACTTTTTTCGTCACTTTTTCGACATGCTATACTATGACTTTTTGTGTGATTTTTTTTCGACATGCGATACTATGACTTTTTCGTCACTTTTCTCGACATGCTATACTATGACTTTTTTCGTTATGTTTTTCAACATGCTATACTATGACTTTTTTTTGTGATTTTTTTTTCAACATGCCATTCTAATATTTTTTTGGCACTTTTTTCGACATGCTATACTAATACTTTTTTCATGACTTTTTTGGCACTATTTTCGACATGCTATACAATGATTTTTTTCGACATGCTATACTATGACTTTTTTCGTGACCTTTTTCGACATGCTATACTATGACTTTTCCAACAGTTTTTTCGACATACTATTCTATGACTGTTTCGACATGCTATACTATGACTTTTCTCATGACTTTTTTCGACATGCTATACTATGACTCTTCTCGTGGCTTTTTTCGACATGCTATACTATGACTTTTTGGGCACTATTTTCGACATGCTATACAATGATTTTTTCGACATGCTATACTATGACTTTTTTCGTGACCTTTTTCGACATGCTATACTATGACTTTTTTCGTTACATTTTTTGACATGCTATAGTATGACTTAAGTCGACATGCTATACTATGACTTTTCCAACAGTTTTTTCGACATACTATTCTATGACTGTTTCGACATGCTATACTATGACTTTTTCAGCACTTTTTTCGACATGCTATACAATGACTTTTTCAGCAATTTTTTCGACATGCTATACTAATACTTTTTTCAACATGCTATACTATGATTTTTTTTGTGACCTTTTTCGACGTACTATAATATGACTTTTTGTGACTTTTTCGACGTGCTATACTATGACTTTTCTCATGAGTTTTTTCGACATGCTATACTAGAACTTTCCTCATGACTTTTTTCGACATGCTATGCTTTGACTTTTTTCGTCACTTTTTCGACATGCTATACTATGACTTTTTCTGCACTTTTATCAACAATCTATACTATGAATTTTTAAAACATGCTATACTATGACTTTGATTTTTTTTCGACATGCGATACTATGACTTTTTCGGCACTTTTTTCGACATGCTATACTATGACTTGTTCAGCACTTTTTTCGACATGCTACAATATGACTTTTTTTTGTGACTTTTTCGACATGCTATACTGTGACTTTTTTCGACATGCTATACTATGACTTTTCTCATGAGTTTTTTCGACACGCTATACTATGACTTTTCTCAAGACTTTTTTCGACATGCTATGCTTTGACTTTTTTCGTTAAGTTTTTCGACATGCTATACTATGACTTTTTTGTGATTTTTTTTCGACATGCCATACTCATACTTTTTCGGCACTTTTTTAGACATGCTATTCTATGACTTGTTCAGCACTTTTTTCAACATGCTATGCTAATACTTTTTTCGACATGCTATACTATGACTTGTTCAGCACTTTTTTCGACATGCTATACTAATACTTTTTTCGACATGCTATACTATGACTTTTTCAGCACTTTTTTCGACATGCTATTCTATGACTTTTTCAGCAATTTTTTCGACATGCTATACTAATACTTTTTTCAACATGCTATACTATGATATTTTTTGTGACCTTTTTCGACGTACTATAATATGACTTTTTGTGACTTTTTCGACATGCTATACTATGACTTTTCTCATGAGTTTTTTCGACATGCTATACTAGAACTTTCCTCATGACTTTTTTCGACATGCTATGCTTTGACTTTTTTCGTCACTTTTTCGACATGCTATACTATGACTTTTTGTGTGATTTTTTTTTCGACATGCGATACTATGACTTTTTCGTCACTTTTCTCGACATGCTATACTATGACTTTTTTCGTTATGTTTTTCAACATGCTATACTATGACTTTTTTTGTGATTTTTTTTCAACATGCCATTCTAATATTTTTTTGGCACTTTTTTCGACATGCTATACTAATACTTTTTTCATGACTTTTTTGGCACTATTTTCGACATGCTATACAATGATTTTTTTTCGACATGCTATACTATGACTTTTTTCGTGACCTTTTTCGACATGCTATACTATGACTTTTCCAACAGTTTTTTCGACATACTATTCTATGACTGTTTCGACATGCTATACTATGACTTTTCTCATGACTTTTTTCGACATGCTATACTATGACTCTTCTCGTGGCTTTTTTCGACATGCTATACTATGACTTTTTGGGCACTATTTTCGACATGCTATACAATGATTTTTTCGACATGCTATACTATGACTTTTTTCGTGACCTTTTTCGACATGCTATACTATGACTTTTTTTCGTTACATTTTTTGACATGCTATAGTATGACTTAAGTCGACATGCTATACTATGACTTTTCCAACAGTTTTTTCGACATACTATTCTATGACTGTTTCGACATGCTATACTATGACTTTTTCAGCACTTTTTTCGACATGCTATACAATGACTTTTTCAGCAATTTTTTCGACATGCTATACTAATACTTTTTTCAACATGCTATACTATGATTTTTTTTGTGACCTTTTTCGACGTACTATAATATGACTTTTTGTGACTTTTTCGACATGCTATACTATGACTTTTCTCATGAGTTTTTTCGACATGCTATACTAGAACTTTCCTCATGACTTTTTTCGACATGCTATGCTTTGACTTTTTTCGTCACTTTTTCGACATGCTATACTATGACTTTTTTTGTGATTTTTTTTTCGACATGCGATACTATGACTTTTTCGTCACTTTTCTCGACATGCTATACTATGACTTTTTTCGTTATGTTTTTCAACATGCTATACTATGACTTTTTTTGTGATTTTTTTTTCAACATGCCATTCTAATATTTTTTTGGCACTTTTTTCGACATGCTACACTAATACTTTTTTCATGACTTTTTTGGCACTATTTTCGACATGCTATACAATGATTTTTTTCGACATGCTATACTATGACTTTTTTCGTGACCTTTTTCGACATGCTATACTATGACTTTTCCAACAGTTTTTTCGACATACTATTCTATGACTGTTTCGACATGCTATACTATGACTTTTTTTCGACATGCTATACTATGACTCTTCTCGTGGCTTTTTTCGACATGCTATACTATGACTTTTTGGGCACTATTTTCGACATGCTATACAATGATTTTTTCGACATGCTATACTATGACTTTTTTCGTGACCTTTTTCGACATGCTATACTATGACTTTTTTCATTACATTTTTTGACATGCTATAGTATGACTTAAGTCGACATGCTATACTATGACTTTTCCAACAGTTTTTTCGACATACTATTCTATGACTGTTTCGACATGCTATACTATGACTTTTCTCATGACTTTTTTCGACATGCTATACTATGACTCTTCTCGTGGCTTTTTTCGACAAGCACTATGACTTTTTTCGACATGCTATACAATGACTTTTTCGGCACCTTTTTTCGACATTCTATACTATGACTTGTCGACATGCTATACAATGACTTTTTCAGCAATTTTTTTCGACATGCTATACTAATACTTTTTTCGACATGCTATACTATGACTTTTTTCGATGTACTATAATATGACTTTTTGTGACTTTTTCGACATGCTATACTATGACTTTTTCGACATGCTATGCTATGACTTTTTTGTGATTTTTTTTTCGACATGCGATACTATGACTTGTTCAACACTTTTTTCGACATGCTATACTAATACTTTTTTCGACATGCTATACTATGACTTGTTCAACACTTTTTTGGACATGCTATACTATTACTTTTTTTGTGACTTTTTCAACATGCTTTACTATGACTTTTTTGGCACTATTTTCGACATGCTATACTATGACTTTTTCTGCACTTTTATCAACAATCTATACTATGAATTTTTAAAACATGCTATACTATGACTTTGATTTTTTTTCAACATGCGATACTATGACTTTTTCGGCACTTTTTTTGACATGCTATACTATGACTTGTTCAGCACTTTTTTCGACATGCTGTACTATTACTTTTTTTGACATGCTATTCGGTTACTTTTTTCGTGACTTTTTTCGACATGCTATACTATGACTTTTTGGCACTATTTTTGACATGCTACAATATGACTTTTTTTGTGACTTTTTCGACATGCTGTACTATGACTTTTTCCGTGACTTTTTTCGACATGCTATACTATGACTTTTCTCATGAGTTTTTTCGACATGCTATGCTTTGACTTTTTTCGTTACGTTTTTCGACATGCTATAGTATGACTTTTTTTGTGATTTTTTTTCGACATGCCATACTAATATTTTTTTGGCACTATTTTCGACATGCTATACAATGATTTTTTTGACATGCTATACTATGACTTTTTTCGTGACCTTTTTCGACATGCTATACTATGACTTTTTCGTCACTTTTTTCGACATGCTATGCTATGACTTTTATCGTTACGTTTTTCAACATGCTATACTATGACTTTTTTCGACATACTATACTATGACTTTTTCGACATGCTATACTATGACTTTTCTCATGAGTTTTTTCGTCATGCTATACTATGACTTTTCTCATGAGTTTTTTCGACATGCTATACTATGACTTTTTCTCATGACTTTTTTCGACATGCTATGCTTTGATTTTTTTCGCTACGTTTTTCGACATGCTATACTATGACTTTTTTGTGATTTTTTTTTTCGACATGCCATACTTTTTCGGCACTTTTTTAGACATGCTATTCTATGACTTGTTCAGCACTTTTTTCGACATGCTATGCTAATACTTTTTTCGACATGCTATACTATGACTTGTTCAGCACTTTTTTCGACATGCTATACTAATACTTTTTTCGACATGCTATACAATGACTTTTTCAGCAATTTTTTCAACATGCTATACTAATACTTTTTTCAACATGCTATACTATGACTTTTTGTGACTTTTTCGACATGCTATACTAGGACTTTTCTCATGACTTTTTTCGACATGCTATGCTTTGACTTTTTTCGTCACTTTTTCGACATGCTATACTATGACTTTTTTGTCACTTTTTTCGACATGCTATATTATGACTTTTTCGGCACTTTTTTCGACATGCTATACTATGACTTTTTTCGACACTTTTTTCGACATACTATACTATGACTTTTTCGACATGCTATACTATGACTTTTTCGACATGCTATACTATGACTTTTCTCATGAGTTTTTTCAACATGCTATACTAGGACTTTTCTCATGACTTTTTTCGACATGCTATGCTTTGACTTTTTTCATTACGTTTTTCAACATGCTATACTATGACTTTTTTTGTGATTTTTTTTCAACATGCCATACTAATATTTTTTCGGCACTTTTTTCGACATGCTATACTAATACTTTTCTCATGACTTTTTTTCAACATGCTATACTATGACTTTTTTGGCACTATTTTCGACATGCTATACAATGATTTTTTCGACATGCTATACTATGACTTTTTTCGTGACCTTTTTCGACATTCTATACTATGACTTTTCTCATGACTTTTTTCGACATGCTATACTATGACTCTTCTCGTGGCTTTTTTCGACATGCACTTTATGACTTTTGTCGACATGCTATACAATGACTTTTTCAGCACTTTTTTCGCCATGCTATACAATGACTTTTTCAGCAATTTTTTCGACATGCTATACTAATACTTTTTTCGACATGCTATACTATGACTTTTTTCGTGACCTTTTTCGATGTACTATAATATGACTTTTTGTGACTTTTTCGACATGCTATACTATGACTTTTTCATGACTTTTTCGACATGCTATGCTATGACTTTTTTGTGATTTTTTTTCGACATGCGATACTATGACTTCAACACTTTTTTTCGACATGCTATACTATTACTTTTTTTGTGACTTTTTCGACATGCTATACTATGACTTTTTTGGCACTATTTTCGACATGCTATACTATGACTTTTTTCGACATGCTATACTATGACTTTTTCTGCACTTTTATCAACATGCTATACTATGATTTTTTAAAACATGCTATACTATGACTTTTTGATTTTTTTTTCGACATGCGATACTATGACTTTTTCGGCACTTTTTTTGACATGCTATACTATGACTTGTTCAGCACTTTTTTCGACATGCTATACTATTACTTTTTTCGACATGCTATACGGTTACTTTTTTCATGACTTTTTTCAACATGCTATACTATGACTTTTTTGGCACTATTTTTGACATGCTACAATATGACTTTAGTCGACATGCTATACTATGACTTTTTTCGTGACCTTTTTCGACATACTATTCCATGACTGTTTCGACATGCTATACTAATACTTTTCTCATGACTTTTTTTGACATGCTATACTATGACTTTTTTCGACATTCTATACTATGACTTTTTTCGACATGCTACACTATGACTTTTTCAGCACTTTTTTCGACATGCTACACTGACTTTTTCAGCACTTTTTTCGACATGCTATACTATGACTTTTTTCGACACGCTATACTATTACTTTTTCTGCACTTTTTTCAACATGCTATTCTATGACTTTTTTCGATATGCTATACTATGACTTTTTCGGCACTTTTTTCAACAAGCTATACTATGACTTTTTCGGCACTTTTTTCGACATGCTATACAGTGATTTTTTTCGACATGCTATACTATGACTTTTTTCGACATACTATACTATGACTTTTTTCATGACTTTTTTCCGACATAGTATACTATGACTTTTTTCAACATACTATACTATGACTTTCATGACTTTTTTCGACATACTATACTGACTTTTTTTCATGACTTTTTCGACAATAGTATACTATGAATTTTTTCAACATACTATAGTGACTTTTTTTCATGACTTTTTTCGACATAGTATACTATGATTTTTTTCATGACTTTTTTCGGCATAGTATACTGTGACTTTTTTCATGACTTTTTTTGACATACTATACTATTACTTTTTTCATGACTTTTTTCGACATAGTATACTATGACTTTTTTCATGACTTTCTTTGACATACTATACTATGACTTTTTTCATGACTTTTCGACATACTATACTATGGTTTTTTCATGACTTTTTTTCGACATAGTATACTATGACTTTTTTCATGACTTTTTTTTCGACATAGCATACTATGACTTTTTCATGACTTTTTTGACATACTATACTATGGTTTTTTCATGACTTTTTTTCGACATAGTATACTATGACTTTTTTCATGACTTTTTTTGACATACTTACATACTATGATTTTTTATTCAATTTTGTCGATATACTATACTATGACTATTAGTTATTTAAACATACTATACTATGACTTTTCAACACAATACGCTATGACTTTTTTCATTACCACATTTTTCGCACTATAAAGCGCACTTAAAATCGCCCAACTTTTTAACTTAGACACTGATGATGAAGGATTTGATGGATTTGTGGAAGAGGAATGAACTTAAAAGTGAGTGTATTGTTTCGTATTTCATGTGTTACAACTGAAACATGTTGAGTTATTGAAGTTATTGAATTATTAAATGAACTGAATTAGTAATTTAAACATACTATAATATGACTTTTTTCAACATACTATACTATGACTTTGTCACTTTTTTATCACATTTTCAGACATACTATACTGTGACTGTTTGACATGTCTTTTTTAATCACTTCAAAATATGAAAAATGACTTTTTCGACATGCTATACTATGACTATTTTTGACACACTATACTATGACTTTTTAATCAATTTTTTTGACAGACTATACCATAAATTTTTTTATTAGTTATTTAAACATACTATACTATGACTTTTTTCAAGACACTATACAATGACTTTTTCCAGACACACTATACTATAACTTTTTTTTATCATTTTTTCGACTTACTATACTATGACTTAGTATTACATACTCTAGTATGCTGAAAAAAGTCTGAGTATAGTATGTCAAAAAAAAAAGTCATTGTATAGTATGTCAAAAAAGTGATTAAAAAAAAATCATACTATACTAAGTCAAATAGTGACAAAAAAGTCACAGTATGTAAAAGTTATAGTAAACTATGTACAAACAAAGTAGTATGTAGAAAACCATAATAGTATTGTATGTGTAAATAAGGAAAAAAGTCCTTATTTAGAGGCATGTTATACTATTCATTTTGAATTGCTGTATTGAGTCAGCTTTAGTATTCATTTTGATTGAGAGTCTGCTTATGTGCCTATTTGAGACTCAGCCTTATTTTATGTCTGAATTTTATTTATTTTATTTAACTGTATTTGTATTGCATTTTTGAGAAATGCATCTGGCCTAATTGGCTTGCTGATGTGCTTGACCTTTTTTCTTTTGAATTTCATTTATAAAGCACACTTAACCAATAAAAATGTGGATTTCTTCTCCTCTTGGTGTATTCTATTGATTAGTCATGCACTACAATTTTGTAATGTCCTAGAATTCAAATTCTTTATTTGGGGGCCTTTAGCAGGTATGAGATTAAAATGCGATTAATTAGATTAATTAATTACAAATCCTGTAATTAATTAGATTAATTTTTTTAATCGCCTGACAGCACTATGAAAAAGTGATTAAAAATTCAGTACATTACATTGAAATAGTCGGTATGTTGAAAACAAAAAAGTCATAGTATAGTGTGTTGAAAAAAGTCAGTATATTTTTCTAGAAAAAAAAAGTGGTTTTACACAGTTGTTGTTGTTGCAAAAGACTTCAAGGATGAAGACCAATGGGTTTGTTTTTCAAATGTACACCTGGTTAACCACCCCACCTCCATTAAAGAGCAGTGCACTGCCATTTCTCTTAGCTTTTCTATGAAATCATCTGGAACCATCTGATCAACTGGTAATAGGGACGGGGACGTAGTAGTAGTACAAGATGATGTACTGCTGCATTTCCCTTTTGTGTTAAACAAATGACACAAGACAGTTTTAATGCAGGTACTGTGAACTTTATCTTCTAACAAAAGGTATTGCAACAACAAAATAGTTTTAACTTTACAAATAGCTTTACCGTCAATTTACATTTTCTTTTTTTTCTTTTTTTTCAAAATTTTACTCTTTTTTAAATTTTTCCCCTCCTCCAGAAAGTCGTTGACATCTAGAAAAAATGACATGGTTAAAGTCCTTTTTGGCAACATTTAATGTCTGCAACTCAGCACACTTTCTATGAAACAGCTGTGCCAGTTTCCTTCTGAACTATCAAATTGTGATTGTAACGAGGGGTAAATTTTACCACAGCCAATGTCGTAACTTTCTGATGTTACTGTGAAATTGAAAAGAACAAACTCTTTTATTTAACCAAATACTGTAAATTGATGCAGATATTTGCTAAATATTTTGGCAGTGAGGAGGACGTGACGTTTCCACAACAGGACATTAACTGATTTATTCACTACAGTTATGTTCTGAGTAATTTGACATTTTACGGTCAAATCTTAATTGACGACGCCTTTAATTAAGTCAAAATGAGCAATACTGCTAATAATAAAACAGATACTTTAAACTTAAAGTAACTGTAAACCTTGACAACTATGTGTCAGTTGCTGTAAGGATCCCTTCACTGTTGAAACATCTCTTAACAGATAAAAAGCAGTTGTTGCTCACCTGAAAGGGCTCTTCATTTCTTAGGAGTGCATTCCCTTGCCTGGTGAGCCTGCAGGACAGCAATCGCCTCGTCCACCTGACCAAAGCAAAGGAAGAAGACAATGGAATAACTCCGCAACACCACTCTCCATCAGCGATACCACTCTCGTATGTGTACAGTAAATATGACGCTACAGCCAGGAGTGGGTTATCTTCAGCTGAGCTCAGACTACAGGAGTTTTAAAATCCTAATCGATTTTGAAATCAGGCTGCATCACACATGCTTAAGAAGAATCTCCACAGATGTTGTGATGTCTCTGTAATCTCAAATATACACACAGCTAGATTTGAAGATAATGGCACGTCACACAGTACAGGATATTAAGATTATCATGCCAGAAGGAGCAACGCCGCAAGTGACAGATGTGTTGCAACAATTTGCTGTAGTAATGATTTACAGTATTGTTTCCTCACTGTAAATTTTACAGTGAGGAAAAAAAAGCTGAAGGCTAAATGAGACTAGATGAGACATGGTTGGGGAGATGTGGTCAACGTGGTAGTAGTACAATAGTAAGCCAGCTGGATACACCATTGGCAGCTCCCACTTGTCTCTGTCATTGACTATTGTGGTCCTGCTCGGAAACCAGTGACGTAATCATTGAGATTTTAACTCCCAAATATCAAACATGTTTGAAATGATCACAGTGGCCCTGACGAGTCTGCAAGGTCTTAGTCTGAATCTGTAAACCCCTCACATTAACACGTCACACATTAATCTTGGTCGAATATCATTACCGACCAGGGTCCCAGACTGGATTTCCCCTCCAATTGTTGGGAGGGGTAAATCAGAGATAAATTGGCCCGATATTCTTGCAGTTTAAACCTGGTTTTACCTTAGCATAAAGACTTCAATTTATGTTGATGGCCTTAATCTATAATATCATATTTAAAATAAGAGCTAAAATTATAAAGCTGCTTTTTTTGCACCAATTACTGTAGAAGACCTTTTCTTTCAATTAAGATTTGACAGTGAGGAAGTGTTTATGTTCCTTATGTTAGCCACACTTTTAAGACAAATATTTGTTCTCTTATGTTTGCCAAATAAATGAAAAGCATGCTGAAATCGGAAATTGGCCTCCTTGCTGTATCATAAATGCACCCAACCGAAAACCGTGACCCCAAATGTGTGATATGAACTGAACCGTGAATTTTCTCCCTTCAGTCTCCTCTTTAGCAGGTAAAATGCTGCTCAATAGGGTTTAAGTCTGGAGATTGACTTGTCAAGTGTAAAACCTTCCTCTTCTTTCCCCTGATCATGAACTACTTGGTTGTTCTCAGGGTGTTTTGGGTCGTTGTCTTGCTGCATGATGAAGGATCTCCCGATCAGTTTGGTAGCATCTCTCTTTAAATTGGCAGACAAAATGTTTCTGTAGACTTCCGAGTTCATGTTGCTGCTGCCATCATGTGTTACACCATCAATGAAGATCAATGAGCCGTCCCAGAAGAAGCCATTCAAGCCCAGGCCATGACATTAGGTCCACCATGTTTCACAGATGAGCTTGTGTGTTTGGGATCATGAGCAGATCCTTTCTTTCTCCACACATTAGCCTTTCCATCACTTTGGTAAAGGTTCATCTTTGTCTCATCAGTCCAGAAAACTTTGTCCCAGAACGTTTGGGCCTCGTCTCTGTACTTTTTGACTAATTCCAGTCTGTCCTTCCTCTTCTTACTGCTAATGAGTGGTTATCATCTTCTGGTGTAGCCTCTGTACTTTTGTTCCTGAAGTCTTCTGTGAACGGAGGATTGTGATTCCTTCACTCCTGCCCTCTGGAGGCTGTTGGTGATGTTACTGACAGTTGTTTTAGGGTTTTTCTTTACAGCTCTCACAGTGTTTCTGTCATCAACTGCTGATGTTTTCCTTGGTCTACCGGTTCGACGTCTGTTGCTCAGTACACCAGTGTGTCTTTCTTCTTCAGGACGTTCCAAATGGTTGTACTAGCTATGGACAATTGCTTTCTTTTCTGCCATAGACAGCTCTCTGGTCTTGTTACACCTTTTTAACAATAAATGCAGTCTGCACAGGCAAAACCCAAAGCTGAGACTGAGACCAGACATTCAGCCTTATTTATAGTTTGAATAATCAATGTAACAGGACACACCTGGGCAACAAAAAACACCTGTCAGTCACATGTTCCAATAATTTTGCTCACTTGAAAAATGAGTGCTATCTTCTAAGTTTTTCACAGATCTCAATGTAAATACCTAGAAATAAAAACTGAAATACTGATCTCCTGTCTTATTCATCTTTTGATGTCAAACCCAAATGTCCTCAGTGTACAGCAAAAATAAAGGAATTGGCCTCACTTTTCCAATAGTTTTGAAGGGGACTGTAAATATTATATTGCATATCAATTATAAGATCACTTCCTGAAGAGTGGCCAACAAAGCTCTGATAATTCAATGATAAACATACAGTAATGCAATACAAATATACCTTGGAGTGCAGGGACTCGGGTGTCTCCAGCATGTGCAGCAGCTCAGAGTTGTCAATCTCCAGCAGCATGCCAGTGATTTTTCCAGCTAAGTTTGGGTGAAGGGAATGGATCACTGGGTACAATCGCTCCCCTATGTATCACAGCAGGGAGAGAGGATTAACAACCAAATACACAAGTTTCTTCAATCAAGAAAAATAAGGCGGGAATTGAACAATAGCACACCAAGAAGCTGTTTCTGATCCATGAGTGGAGCTGCAGCCAACATTGAAGTCGTGAGCGGCTCGTGGTCTTGAATGTGCCCTGGTGGCTCCATCACAGGTGCAGGAATAACCTTAAGACACAGAGTACAGCAGAAAAAACTGGATGTAAACATAACTTGGTTTACATGAAAGAGTACATAGGGTACCAGAAACAACTGAGAAACCCAGCAGTGATTATCACTGTGTTACAGTAGTGTCTGGTCCTGGGTGTGCAATGGGATTAGAAAGCAACAGTACAGCACAGATTACAGTACCTGTATTCTTGTCATGGGTGCAGGTACGGTAACAACCTGCTGGACATTTCTCACTGCAGACGAGTACTTGTACTGGCCGCTTCTGGTCATACCAGGCATGTCAGTACGGCCTCCTACAGTCTGGGTGCCAATGTTATCTAAATAAAGACATTTCATTGTCAGAATTTACCATCCACATATCTGGCCCATTTGTAGAAGGATGGAGCTTAACAAGTTGTCACACTTCTGATACTTACTTGTCTTTTGTGTGGAGCTTATGATGCGCGGAGCCTGGGTGGAGGCCTGTCTGACTGTAGCAATGGGGGTCGATCCACGTCGGGGCACAGAGGTACCAACAAACTGGGTAGAGTAGGGTCCTAAAAACAGGGGAGATGACATTTATACACATTGCAGATATCCATATATTTGTGTGAACATAAAACAAATGCCTCACTCACCCTGTAGTCTCGGTGGTGGTGTCCAACGAGGAACCGGCCTCATGTTGCTGACAGCATTGTGGTTGTAGAAGGAGCGACTGGGAGGCTGCAAGATAAATATTAGTTAATGCGAGTCAATCTCTGAATCACGTTTAAATGACGGCTTTGTAATTATTGGCCTATGATAACAAGGGAATTGAAAAGATAATTACTTGTTACACAGCACAGCACTTTCAAGCAGCAATCTTAATTAGCTGTAAGTCAAGTGAAATATGTCCATACAGGAATCCAGGGAAATACTGGAAGTAAACAAGTCGCCATTATGGTGGTGGCATCTCCCTACAATACACACGTTTGAATGCAAGCTGTCCTAAAAGAGGTCGAGATTTTCTACTTTTACCTTTACTTTCTTTGCAATGTTACTTTTGACAACAATGTATAGGCTCATAGTGATGGCAGCTGTTGAAAACATGCACAGAACATGTGTTCTCGTAAAAGGCTTCAATATGACTTTAATCAATTTTAAATCCATATTATCTGCACCGACCATTTATTTAAGTTGCTGCGAGCAACAACGGGTTCATTTGGCTGAAAAAAAAAAAATCACATTAACATGTTACCACGTTAACATGGTTAGCAAACAATGAGTCACTACGACTTGCCACCATAGTAATGGCAGCGCCGCTAGATTGTGGAACATACAAAGCAGTCGTTGGATTCATCTATAGTCCGTTCGTTTATTTCTCCAGGGGAAATGGAGTGATTGTAACACTACCTGTGCTTTTTTGCAAATCTTTTAATTGTTTAGTGATTTTCAACATGATGAATATCACATTCCCTCTGATGTCACTGCTCAACCATTCATACCTGTGGTACTGTCACGTAGTATCCGGCCTGCTGGTACGAGTCAATGATCGGACTCGTCATGGTCCGCAACGTAGCGAGTCTCTGCATGTACTTATTGGTCAGGATCGCTTTACGCTCCTCCCTCCTCTGAGCCAGAGCCACATACAGAGGCTTGGTTGCAACAATTCTCCCGTTCATTTCAGTCACCGCTTTTGTTGCTTCCTCAGGTGAAGAGAAACAGACGAAGCCGAAGCCCTTGCTTTGGGAGCCGTCTGTCATCACCTGCAGTAAACAGAGAAATGTTTAAGATGCTTTACATCAGGGCTGTAGACTTGAGATGCAAACATGAGGACGTGTGACTCGACTTGGACTTTTCTGTTGTGAGACAACTTACTTTAATGCCTGAAGACGCAACTCTTACCTGGCAAAAAGCTGAGGAAACTCACTTTGTAACCCACAAAAATTTAAAACTAAATGTAGTTGATATAATTTAGAGGAGAGAAATGAGCCTTTCATTAGAAAAAACGTATACACGAGTAGCTCAATAGTTTCTCCTCCTCTTCAGCAGGTCATCCATTTTCCTCCCAGCGGCCATGAAAATGATCCTGACACACAAAACCTCTCTAATGATTTTAGAGCTCCTATTTGTTTTTGTCAAATACTGCAGATGATCATTAATATGTTTTCATTTGTCTATTGTATTAATTATAAGTGTCGTTAGCCCTGTTTATAACAAGACGTCATATATACTGAGCATGGGCAAATGAAGAAATGGATGCTGAAACGTTGTGGGGGATGGTTTGAAAGTTGAGAAGGTATTTTTATCATTTTTATCTTACACTTCAAAAATGTTTTTTTTTTTTTGCACAACTACATTGTAAAATATAAATTAATGTTCAAGTTGACCAGAGCAGCTGTTTCCTTCTGTGACAAAGGACACGATCTTCACAGCGTCTGTGAGAGGTGTGAATTTTCACTGGTCTCGGTTACAATTCAATTCATTCAACAATTCAGCCATTCAAATATACAACACATCCCAATCCATCACAATGTATTGCATCCTATATTTACTTTTTTTAATTACTGCACGTGGCAACTTTTTCATGAATTAATACAGTCAGAGTACTGAACTGAAATTTTAAAGTAAAGTTTTTAAGGTTTTCACATAGCATCTCTACAACAGGGCATGCCTGAATGCCTATGGTATTTTACACTGCATGAATTAGCCAAGCAGCTAGAGGACATTTCCTTACTCATAGCTCTTCTACTCTTTCTTGGTTTAAGTTACTGCATCTCCTGACAGAGCAACACCATGGTTTAATCTGAGCCTGCATGCATGTTTTTTCAGTCTAACATTTTTAGCAGCTAAACTGGTAGAGAAAGCATTAAAAAATAGTCAGCTGCCAGATTGTATTATAGTTTATAAGTTTTATTCCTAACTCTGATAAATCAAAATATTACAAGGCAGAAATGAGCAGGGCCTACAGACACCTGCTCACTATGCTCCCTCAACACTGTCAACCATCATACCAACTTTGAAGATCCAAAGTCAGATAGTGTCCAAGTTCTGCTCCAGAAATGCAATGAAGAGAAAATAAAAAAAAACAAAAAACTTTACAGCACCACCCTGGGACTGTAATCTCAGAAAGGCACAACTAGACCACATTGAGAAGCTGCAACATTTTGCCCACGAAAACAAAACTGAAGTTGAAAAAAAAATCTGTTTTTGGGCTTCTAACCCCCCAAAAGGCACAACTACACCACACTGTCACCCATCATACCAAAGTTGAAGTTCCTAAGTGAAATAGCTTTTGAGTTCTGCTCCAGAAACGACAGCGGACAGAAAGACGGTCGGAAGGACAGACATGCAGACTTCTATATACCCACAACTATGTTGTCACTGGCGTATAACGATGAACATTACACGTGTGAACTCAGAAATTTCAGTTAAGTTGTCCCAAGTCTAATGTCATTACCTTGGCACTGGTGATGGTGCCGTAAGGGGCAAACTCCTTCCGGAGTCTCTCGTCATCGATGCCATCATCTAAGTTCTTCACATACAGATTCACCCCCTGCAATCAGAAAGAGTAAGAAATGCTAAGTGTCTCGCTTCCCAACCATTTTACAAAATGTAAAATTTGTATTTTTCATTTAAAAAAAATACAAAGATATACATTTACTAGTTTTAAACATTAAAAATTTTCTTACCAAGATTATTAGATTACAAGATCAATATCACTCCCACGTAAAGAGACACACACCGGAGGCGTGACAAATAAACACAAAATTGCAAAATACTCGCCTGCAATATTTTGCATCAAAACTATTCACACTAGCAGCAATGAAAATTTGTGACAGTTAAAGCCGTTTTTCAGTTAAAAGTTTAAATACATAAATACATGCACACAGGCAAAAGTAACTTTCGGGATCATATTGACCCGAGGGGGGAGCCTGTTGAGGTAAATGTTGTAGGCCCCAAACTGTGTAAGGTATTTTAGTTTTTTTGGGAAAAGTGAGTTAATTTTTTGGTAGAGTGGGGGGAATTAGGTTTAAAGGGAAAGGGGGGGGGGGGGAAAGGGAGGAAGAGAGGAAAAAAAAAAAAAAAAAAAAAAAAAAAAGGTTTGAAAAAAAAAAAAAAAAAAATATTTTATTTTATTTTTTTTAATATGGGGATATAAAAAAAATATTTGCCAACCCCCCCCCCCCCCCCCCCTGGGTTCATTATTCAGAATATTGCTAATACTATATAGAATAAGGTCAGCAGGTATTTTCACAGAGTGACACAAAATAAACCCTATTATTTCTATGGAAAATTGACAGCTCATATTATCTTTGTTATCAAATTTAAAATGATCTGCAAAGACGCTTATCCCTGTCGGTAACTGCTTAAAATTAATTGGCAATGAATTTAAGTTTTTACATTGTTTTCTTCATTTTTCAGTGTCCCTGTAAGTAAAGCATTGCTGAACTACCTTGTATAAATTAACATCTATAAAAAAAAATATCCATTGTGAACACTACTGGACCTGCATTTTTACTATATCTTCACAAATGTTCTGTAAACATCCATCCTTCCATCATCTGTAATCGCTTTTCCTACTTTGTGAGGGGGGTTAGAGCCAGTCCCAGCTGACACTGGGCAAAAACAGTACACCCTGAAGGTCGCGAGCCTATTTCTATAAACATATACCTCTAAAGTAAGAGCAAAACCATTAATAATGTCTTCAAATGACAATGTCTATATGCATACAATGCGGTATCACCTGATAGCGCTGGATGCGGTCCTGTTTGATCTGGTCAAACTTGCGCTTGAGCTCTCCCTGGCGCTCCAGACGTTTCTGAGCCCGACCAACATAGATGATCTTCCCATTGATCTCCTTTCCATTCATTTCATTAACTGCCTGAGAAAACAGGAAAAGCATCAACATGTTTAACAGATTACAATATTGTGTTCACACCAAATGCGAAGCAAATTTTTGGTGAATCATTTAAGTTTATTTATGTCACCGCGCTAGTCGTGCCAGAGAGGAGGAGGGTCTTACCTCCATGTAGATACCAATGACGTTTCATCAACCATGGCTGAAATAACCAGTATTGCTACTTTGTACATGTTGTGGAAGTCCCAGATATATTGGAAAACCAAACAGTGTTATGTTTGGTTATATAACATCACCGAGAGGTGATCAGCAAATTTCACAGAGCTGTATTCACTGTATCTAGCAAATCTGCTGGTTTGCTACAGTGGTATGAACCCAATATTTTGTTGCAATGAATTTGCAATAAACAGACCAAATGGACACCAAGATAACTACATAATGATGCAGATCTATGAAAGGTCTGAATTCATGCTTTGTCAGGGTTTTCTGCAAGATAATAAGCAAACAACTGTTAAAATGCCTGTATTCTGAATGGAGGTAGGATAAATCAGTGCTAGGCTATGCTAACATTGAAGCTGCTCTATCAACGCTCAAAATAATAATCTAGACATGAATGTGGCAGTGACATTTTAGCTGGGCTGCAGGATTGTGAGTCTCTGTACCACTGCAGCTAAAAATCACAGAATGCAACTTTAAATCTTGAAACAGACTCAAGATCCTCTTGATTGTGTGAATACAGTTATTGGCAAACTGGTTTTTGCCAATGTAGTGAAACAAAGTCAGCTTGGCTGTAAAATAACAAGCCAATGCTGTTTTAGGAGGCTTTCACATCAGGGACCCAGGCCCGAATTCAAGTACCATACAATTGTCCCCAAAGTCCACTTAGTTTGATTAATTTGAATGCTCTATGCCGCACTCTGGTATGGTTCACCCATCTGTACTTGAGTCCACTTGAAAAGGTGGTCTCAGGTACAGTTCATGTGTACTCCAGTACAGTTTGCAACAGGTGTAAAAGCCAACCATACCAAAACACGGAAGTGGACTGCTATTTAACGGGAATAATGTTAGCAGTTAGTAAAATCAATAAAATCAAATCAATCGTACCTAATATGAGCACGCTCTTAATGTCAAGATAATGAGCTGCTACTGTTGGCAGGTATCCAGTCTGGGTGGAAACAGAAACTTGGCACACACTACCTTCTGAGCATCCTCATGGTTAGCGTAGTTTACAAAGCCAAATCCTCGTGAACGGCCCCTCTCATCCTTCATCACCCGCACACTGAGAGTACGCCCTGAGAGTTTGAGCACAAAACAGTCTGTAACTGTCTGATATGCAGATAATTACACTAATTTAACACCAACAATTAATTGCAATTAACTGATCACAGAAAGGTTTCTGACAGAGTAGGAGAGCAACACAATGAATTTATAAGATGTGCTTGCTTACCAAATGCAGAGAAGACTTCCTTGAGTTTCTCATCAGTATAGTCTTCACCAAAGTTTTTGATGTAGACATTGGTGAACTTCATAGCTTTGGTGCCAAACTCCACCTCTCTTTCCTTACGGGACTTAAAGTGGCCAACAAAACTGCAGACAGAATCCAAGCCATCACAATAATGAAGGGATATAAAAGCAAGAAAACGTTTGTCTTTGGCTTCAGCACACAGCATCCAAAACACCACAAGAGCGTTGATGAGGACAAACATCAAGAGCACAACAACCAGCTCCATGACATAACAGACACAAAAAAATTTAAAAATGTATTTCACATAAATAATTCTTTCAGTAACTATTGTTCACAGCAGATGAATCTTCCTCCTTCCATCATGAATTAAAAACCTACACTGTACAGTAGCTTTCTGATCTTGCTTTGCCTGTTTAGCCTTAAAATCACAATACACGCAAGACAACAAACCTAGACACAGATCCTACTTATTCACTGACCTAAGCAGGGACAACTGACATGTTCCCCACAGCAAATGGGCCTTTGGGTTGACAATGCCAGATGCCAACTTTTCACCTCTCTTTTGACTGAGCAAAAAAAACAAAAAACATGAAATCATCATCCAGCGTTCATTTATAGTTTATATAGTTAGCATGCAAATACTGTATATTCTGCACTACTCTTTGCCTCAACTTCCTTTAGGGATTGCATCTTTGCAAACTTTTTACACTGTGTTTAGTTTACTCACACTTTCCTATCATTCAGCAGCATCCCATTCATGGTTTCAATGGCCCGGTTTGCAGCCTCGTGAGTCTCAAAGTGAACAAATCCATAGCCTTTGGACCCTTTCTCGTCACAAACAACCTACAAAGACAAAAAAATCAAAATCATACAAATTGCAGAGCTTTTGCTGCTGTAAAAAAAAAAACCTTGGAACTGAGTTTTAAATGTGTAGTCTTGTATTGGGCTGGGTGATCATTTAATTGTATGAATTATCCACTGATTCCACTTATCTTTTGTGTCAATAAATGTGTAAAATTTCCAGATTTTGAACTGTCTGATAACAATCACGGTGTGTGTAATATGGCAAAATATACTGGACATTTAATTACAGAGCAAATGACATATGGAGCTATTTAGAGGCAACATTGTATGACGTATGCACAAGAAAACATTCTCCTGCGTACATTTAGCTTGTGTGCAGATGGAAATAACATCCAATACTGGAAATCTTCTTGGGCCTATTAAACATAAGGCGTAGTACTACATGCTACCAATCCCAGCTATGGAGACATTGGTATAGTTGTCTCTTTGTGGACATATTTATATTCTTTTTAAACTACAACTTTTCATTGTGCCTTTGTAAATAATTTAGCATATACAATGTCTTGTCTTTTAGCTGGACCCTGAGTCTGTAATAATGCTTTGATTGATATTATTGTTGCAACACTAATTAATACGATGTACATACTGTATTTTATCATCCCAACAATGCATGTAGAAGTGTATTATCAAACATCAGCTTAATACACACTGAACAAATGAGACCACTGAAGCATGTCAACCATGCAGTCAGTAATCAGAGGATAATCAGGCCACTTACCTTGCAGGACAAAATATTGCCAAAGGCTGAGAAGGTATCATACAGCGCCTTGTTGTCAATAGACTCGTCCATGTTCTTGATAAAGATGTTTCCCACACCGGACCTCCTGAGTCCTGGGTCACGCTGAGACCACATTATTCGGATAGGCCGACCCTTGATAACGTCGTAGTTCATTGTATCCAGGGCGCACTCCGCTTAAAAAATGATAATAATAATAATAATAAAACATCAAGTCCTCCTTTTAGTCATACAAAGTATTTTCATATTTGTCATAAAGCACCACCACTCATCATGCAACTTCCACGTCAAGGACCCCTAAACTGACACAAATTAGACTACGGATCCCCATTTGACAAGACTTTGACCCAGGGTCCCCCATCTTAGTGGATTTTAGCTTTTAAATGTTTTATTACAGTAAGGCTGTGTCTGAAATCATTCACTACTCCCTCCTCACTATCCAGAGATTTCTATGTAGAGCAGCTATTCTCAACCACTGGGCCTGGGCCCACTGGGGGCCTCAGAGCACCATCTAGTGGGCCAAAAAGGTACTTCCAAATGGTTATGGTAACCTCTTCAAAATCCAAGGCCACTATTCAGTGTTTGAGAGGTTAGAACTCGTTCAGTTTTAAAACTAGAGTGGAGATACTAGTATCATGACACCAAAAAAAAAAAAACTAAGGGATTCATTAAGGGATTTGTGTGTGATAAATATTTATTGAATGCTTTTTTTTTGTTGAGTCGCCTCTTAACAAAATGCTCTGAGTGAATTTAAGCTCCCCTGGTAAGCAATGATGCAGCACATACAGTGTGTCTATGGCTTTTATTGTGAAAAGGTAAGAATTAACAGCCATTGTGAATGTAGGGGCAATAAGTATATTTTTTACAAATAAAAAAAAACGTTGATTGCACTATATATGGTATAATAGTTCTCTTCTGTCACTGCTTTCATTATGGATGGAATCATAGTGAAAACAAATTCCCTTTTTTGCTGGGAACCCCAATCAAGGACTCCTGAGGGCTCCCTGACCCCACTTTGAAAACCACTCTTCTAGTTGCTGTAAATCCATAGTGGATGACACCATGTTGCACAGTGCCTAGTCCAGGGTATTACTTTGAGAAGCATTTAAGTATGTTGATATAATTTTCCACTGATAACTGCATTTATTGCATTTTCTTTTGAACTGGCCAAAATGGATACGTTACCATCAGCTGGTTGCTGGAAGTTAATGTAGGCATATCCCAGAGATCTGCGGGTGATGATGTCACGGCACACACGGATCGACATGATGGGTCCAGCAGGAGAAAATTTCTGGTACAGCATGGCCTCTGTAACATCAGGATGTAGGTCGCCTACATACAGAGAAGCAAGGGGATACGCTGGTCCACTGCTGTTCATCTTGGGTGACAACTAGTTCAAGAAAGAAGAATGTTAAGAGCATTACATCATGTAATTTTTAACAATAAATAAGCAATATTTTGACAATCAAAGATTATATCCTCTGACCAGTTTATCACAGTACGTACACCAAGCTACATCCCAGTATATACACAGTATACAAACAGCTTTGCAACAATTTTTCATTTGTGCTGATTCAGCTCTAAGCTCATTTCTGAGGCCACAGCAATATTAGAAAGACCTTTTAACATGCCCGCTTCCTGGTCTTAAGCTGTGCCAGCTCATGGGTGCTGGACCCTATCCATACATACACGCACTGGGTGAGAGGTGGGGCACGACCTGAACAGGTCAGTTACACTCAACGTTTAAGGTCTTCGTTTGCGTTCATTTATATTTTATCTTTTATTTTACCAGGACGTCTTTTAAAATACATTATTTCTTTTAGAAAGGGACAACTGGACAGTATTGATTGACTGTATTGATTCTCAAAAACACTATCATGATAACCTGTATCATGATACGCACAATATCATCATATGTTTGCCAATAACACAGCCCCAATGATGGTAGGATCTATTGCACGGTTGTTTGAAGACTGCATCACTATAAAGCATGTCCCTCTTATTTTGGCAACACATTTAACCTTAAAATTAAATCTGATGATAAATAAAATAAATGAGTTCATAAAATGCACTGAAATACATCATAGTCTCTGTTTGGAATAACTTGTGTGGAAATATATAAATGATTAAATATGATGTTGCTTTTGGCTGCTTACGTTTTTTTTTTTAAATCACTATGCAGATAGTACAGATGAGAAATCAATGAGGGTAAGATAGACAAAAACTTATACACACCTCTCTGTGTAATGCAATACAGTTCAACATAACACCACCAAGAACATCCTTCAAAACAATGTTGAATGATCAACTCTAAAACAGTTTCAAAACATTGTAATCTTCATCATGAGGCTTCATGAAGGAAGGATTTAAATACTGCAGGAATGATGTATTAAACTAAGCTAACTAGGTGTACCTGACAAACCATCATAAATTATGTATGTTAATGGTACTAATTAAGGGTGTGGCTAAATGCTGGAGTGAGAAGCCCTGCCATCTAAAAAAGGCCTCACACAAATTAACAAGTTTTATCACCTAATTATGGCAGAGATATACCAAACACTCAGATCAAAATTTCAAAAAAAATATCAACTGGCTTGTAACCAAAAATTCTAGCTAAAGTGAAGCTAGCTAAACGTTGCCTTTTTTTGAGCATATCTGAATTAGCTGATAGCTGCCACAGGTGCAGCAGCTAAAGCTCAATTTAAAAAAACTGCTAAAACTCGCTAAAGATTAAGGTTACTTACGGGTTTTAACTGGCTAATGCGGTCGGAATACTGGTGTATCTGTGCAGCAGTTTGTTAGCGCCGTTCAACTCTTTCCACACGGACGGGACGTTACTTTCATTTAATTACGACCGTGGAACACCTGCAGCCTCCTCCGCGTACCGTCGTGAGAGGGCAGTTTATCTGACGTGACACTCCGCGATGAAAACTAGTTCTCGCATATCTCAAGTCCCTAAAAGTAGTTATTTCGCCCTCTTGTGGACGTTTGCGAGGCCCCGACTGAAGTCCCAGCCCATCCACAGTTTGTCACCAAATCTCACTGATTTTAAGCTGCATGTATTAAAATATTAATATACCTTGTGAACAAAAATGAAGACGTAATTTGCCTGTTATCTTAAACGAAACTTTATTTCACTGAATGGTCTTTGACACTTTCCTATTTCTTACATGTATAGTGAAACTAGAATGGTTTTAAGATACATAAACACAAAGCTAGAATTACACCAACCATTGTTTATCTCCATTTTGTCATTGCTTTTTAGAGCTATTCTAAATTTTCACAACCACGTGTGTGCACTGGGTAATAGACTGTTACAGAAGCAACTTTTTTAGCCATAAGACTTGTCAGTAAAAACAAAGCAAGTAGATACCTGATATACAGACAGGCTTCGTTCCACATTCACTAACTGCATTTTCATCAAGCATAATAATAAACTGACATGATGTTTTTTAAACAGAAGATTATTTCAATTCATTGGAGCACTGTCAGAGTAAACAGACTGTCAGCTATAATGTGGAATGGTGTCTTCAACTACAATATGTGGAATGTACTGGTGATAAATGGTATTGTGACACTGAGCTTCTTTCCAAAGTGATGAACTGGGCTTCTCCAAATCGCACCTTCAAAATAGACCTGATTTTTCCTTTTTCTTTTTTTAGGTGAGCATTCACACCAGCCATCTTTAACAGCAGAGAGATGCACCTGGGTAGAAACTGACGTCAAGATTTAGCAAATTAGTTTTGTCTGGTCTTACTCGTTCCCTTTGAGATTTCTTAAAAACAACAAGCAGATGCTGCCACAGAGGCTGCGAGAAACAGCCAGGCACAGATTTTTTTTAAGGGGGGGAGAAAACAACCGCTTTAAGAGGAATATTTTGCAAGCAGGGTTGATACAGTGTGGTAAGACATTTTCAATTAACATCAATAAAAGGTTACTTTAGGTTTTACATACAGATGATAGTCAGTCTTGCAAAATACATGGAACCACATTTACGCACATACAATTTTCATTGTACTGAGATCAAGCAGCACCTGAACAGTGAGTAATGTAACTACAATGACAATCCATACTTAGTTAAAAATAAAAAGGAGCACTGCCTTCCCAAAAGCCTAATAATGTGGAATGTCTTAACAAATCTAACATGACAATTTAAGGGATCCCTTAAAAACTTAAAAACTGTGATTTTTGTGAACATGATCAAGGAGCATTACACCAAGATGTCAGTGTCACAATACAGCCTGCCTCCTTTCTGTATGAGCCCACAGCAGAATTGCGGTTTGGTTGTTAATACAGGATTGTACATGTGTCTGGAAATTCAAACACAAAAACTGTTTTGGGGTTGTGAAGCAAATGGAACGCCTACCATCACAGTGTTTGGTGGAAATCAACTGCCAGTTTAATTACCATACAATAAAACCTGTAAATATCATGAGGAATCACAAATAAGAAAGTAACAAAAAAAGGATTAAAAATGCACAACAAACTAGCTGGGACAAAGGGATTTGGAAGGACGATTAGAATTCACAACACCCCCCTCCCCCCAGACCACACACACACACACACACACACACACACACACACACACACACACACACACACACACACACACACACACACACACACACACACAAGCACACACAATCTTTCACATCCTTTCACACTTGCTCTCTCACTACATACGGACATACACACAACGCCAATAAAAACAACAGCAACATGGACTCACTAATCAATACAACATGTTTCCACAAAGTGACTGAATCTGCTAACTGAAAATTACCCTGTCACCTCACAGTGAACTGAGAGGGGTAAACTAGTTGGTCAGGAGCAATTCAGGCTGCTTGTCATACAGAAGTGGGAGGAGCTGATGGAGTGGAAGGGGGATGTATATAAGCTGTCTGTGTTTAAGATAAGAGTGTAGGTGGATTAACAGTGCAATTCCATTAGTTTTCCCCGTCTCCGGCCTCTCCCTCATCTGCCTGGTTTTCTGATGTCCACAGCTGGGAACACAGAAAGAAAAATGTTACACTTCGCTGTGAGTAATGCACCAGCATAAATCAGAGGCAAAACAGCATGAGGTGTAAAACTCACAGTCAGGTTGTCCCTTAGTAGTTGCATGATCAGGGTGCTGTCTTTGTAAGAATCCTCGTTCAAAGTGTCAAGTTCAGCAATGGCGTCATCAAATGCCTGAAACACAAAGATTTGACTTGTTATTCCAACTTAAATAATCCAGCAGCATTCTCTAAACACTGTGCAGCAGTGACTATGCAAAACTGTCTTTGAGCGAGAATAATAAATAGCTAAGAATCTCGTTACAACAAAGGCATGTAATCAAATGTACCCAAGGTTTCTGACTATTTCAAATTGCTTTTATCCTAGAAAAGTTTCAAAACTATGACATAAGATTTCAGTTCATACCCCCTTAGCCAAGGCGCAGGCCTGGTCCGGGTTGTTGAGGATTTCATAGTAGAAGACTGAGAAGTTGAGGGCCAAGCCAAGCCGGATCGGGTGTGTTGGCTGCATTTCCGACTTGCTGATGTCAAAAGCATTCTGATACGCATCCTGGGAATTATCCACTGTATCTTTAGGAAGAAAAAAACAACAGAAATTTACCTTCATTTTTTACATTTTCAAGCAGTATTAATTGATGTTTTGGCCACTTGGGGGCAGCAAAACAAACAAATAAACAACACTGACATACTGTAATGTCACCTGATAATTAAAATGGCAAAGGTGTGAGGGAATAGTTGCCTACTACATATTGAGCTGACAGGGAGCAACGCTAGCATTAAATTGGAGTCATCTTTATGAAGGCCGAGTACATGTAGGTCCAATATTTGCTCTCCTTTTAGCTTTGTTTCAGCCCCTCTAAGTCCTGAGGGAAATATCTGGCTCTTCAAGTGCTAAATACTCCACTGTGTTCACTAGCTAGGGGCCATTTGGTGCACAGCAGGTAACCTGCCCTCTGTATGTCAGAGGAAGTTGCCTTTAGAGAAAAAAAAGAGAGGAAAAAAACAGGAAACAAAGCTGATGAGCGGTGTGATTAAAAATAAGAAATTTGCTGGCAGCAAAAACAAAAAAAATGTTGAAAGATGCTTGCCAGAGCTGAGAGCAATTGCAGAGTTGGGTAATAATTCTTTGTGGGCTTATCACTACTTTCACATCGTTAACTGAGGAATTGTTATAACATATTAATTAATGCAGCTTTAAGCACATTGCTACAGCACAAATACACAATGTTAATCACTTACCCTTCTTCTTCTCCCCAGATGCAACCTCAGACAGGTATCTATAATAGTCGCCCTTCATTTTCAGATAGAACACCTTGCTCTCAGCAGCAGTTGCCTTGGAAATGAGAAACTTGTCCAGTAGCTCCTGAAAACAGTCGTCAAATAACACATCAGGTTAAATTACACGCTAGCATTTTCTTTACAATTGGGACTTCCTTTTAAAATAGATCACAGAAAAACAGAAGCCCTTACGAGCACATCATTGCAGATATCCTGCAGCTCAGCTTCAATCTTCTCCCGGTATTCGCGTGCCATCTGCTGCTTTTTGTCATTGCCCTCGGTCTTCTGCTCGATGCTGGAGATGACGCGCCAGGATGAGCGACGAGCGCCTACCACATTTTTATAGGCAACGGAGAGCAGGTTACGCTCCTCGTTTGACAGCTCCGCATCTTGCTCTGTCACCGACTTCATGGCTGCGGCCATGTCATCGTAGCGCTCAGCCTGCTCAGCAAGCTTGGCCTTCTGTACCAGGTCGTTCTTATCCATTTTCTAGACTGGGGAAAAGAAAATACAATGGTGGAAGTTAGTGTGTGAAGTTAATCAAAAGACAAGAAATTATGACCCACATTACCCGTCATATTGTTAATTCCGCAGATATTCGCGTGTGCTTTGAACTTAATGTTATGAACTGATTTTATTTTTGGTGTGGCAGGCCAGTATTTAACATGCAAAGAGACCACTGTATTCAATGGAAAGTGAGGATAAGCATTGCGGACTGGGCCCCTTGGCAAGTGGGTCAACCACACACATCACTAGCTAAGGATAGCTGCTAGCTGCTAGCTAGCGCCAATCCGTTCTCGCCCTTAACCTAATTTGCATTACACGACTGAATCCACTTCACAAAAAGTCTTAGAACCTACCATGATGTAAAATGGATTATACACAACGGTTTACTGGCTTGTTTTATGTTGTTTAAATCGATACTTGCTACACCAACCGAAGCCTTCCCGGGTCAGGCTATAATGCCCTCCCTTTATGTTGCTAGCCATGCTTGCGGAATGATACATTTCATTAACTGATGTCACAGCTAACGATCGACCAGATTCATAGCTCGTTTTGTTCCTATTTACACTGGCGACCTAACGGGATTAAACAACGTTACTGTTGCTAAGCTGTCGTATTCACGATTACGCAAAGCGAGTGGAGTGGCTAACGGTCGCTAGCTAGGGGTCGTCTAATGCACTGTTACTGCTACATAACGGTAACGTCTATTAGCTAGGCCAACAAAAGCAACGGGTGACTTTCGTTTAAAAAAATAATAAATACACGATTACGTGTCGTCAATCCATGTTTGCCAGTTTATCTTTAACAATTAGAAACCAAAATATTGTAATGTAATGTATTATTTTGACGTTTAATTCATTTCCAACAGCTGTATCACGGCCCGCCCAGGCTGGCAAGCCTGTCAGAACAAAGTGTCATGGAATCCGAGCGTCGGTTAGCTCGCTGGTTAGCATTAGCTGCTAGCCAGCGAGCTAACCCACTAGCCTTTCACAAACCCAGCTAGCCTAGACCGTTATCGTGATGGCTTCTCAACAGGATTCAACCAGACACGATGAAACGGCCATTCTAACGCTGAGCTACGAATGATAATTTCATTCATCAATATATGTAACGCGCTATGTATAAGTGCGATGTTATTACACTTACAATATTGGCGACTTTTAATCCTGCTTTTTTTCTCTCTCTCTGGACAATTCAGCCTCCGTCCTCCGTCTCGCTCAGCGTATCGTTCAGGGCAGTACCACTTCCGCTACACTGCCACTTCTGATTCCTCTTCTCTCACCACACATCTGCCTTACGTAATGCAACCGCTGATCAAACACCCAGTAAGATCATTAATACAACTAAACTCATAAGATAGATGCTCAAAATCACATCCTGTTCGCTTACATCACATTTTCATAAGCGAACGTATTTTAAAAGAAGCATTTTCACAGCGGGCGGTTTATACTCATGATGGTTGCTGGTTACAGGAGGCTTTTTCCATTCAGATTTAATTAAAACTGAATTATAAACGTAGCTGCTGATCCTCTGGCAACCCTGTTTTAGTTACTCATACACAATTTACAGTATCCAAGGCTGGGCACACCTGAAGGGACAAACCATTTCTAGCATTTCTGCTTTATCAGGAGAGCTGCCTGCATTTTAAACGCATTACATAACTATATAAACAATTGTGGGCAGGATAATTGTAAGCCTCTTATTGGTTGTAATTGTATGGATGCATTTCATTAGTAGCTGGGACTCTTTATACATGCCAGATAGCCCCTTTTGCTTCACATCCTGCACAGAAAGGTCAAAGTAAAGGTCACTCGCAGAGTATGACCTCTGGAGCAGTGAGCAAAGCAGCTCGGTGTTTTATCAGTGCAGGTAGTTGAACATGATAAATCTTCCTGAAGCCTAAGCAACAGAGAAAAATGATATCTGTTACAACCTTAACATGATGTCTAAGGGAACACAAGGTGTTAACATTTAAAAAGCTTGTCCAACCTTTGAAATATGAGGGGACCTACACAGGAATAAAATAGGTACTGAAGCACTTTAAGTGTAATAGAGGGTGACATTTATCAACATAAAAATTATTAACAAAGAAAATCAGAAGCAAATAAGGTATCAGACAAATAAACCCACGCTAATTACAAAATAAAGACTCCATCAGCCTACTGAAATCAAGAAGACATTACTAATCGCCCTATTTAACCACAAAAAAAGGAGTGACAGAGAATCCCTATGAGTTTTACCAATTACTCAACCACAGGACAGCAGTACCAGCAAAAGACAGCTAAAGGGGGGACGGGACCACTGAATCGGGGAGTACATACATATATTTCTACTGACTGTTGAAGGAGATCCAGGTGTGGGTGATCGGGCACTAAGAAAGGGGCATGGCAGACCCGAAACACAGCGAGAGCTCCAGAAGAAAAAGCAGTGGTAGTAACAGCATCTTTAACCCTCATGACACTTTCCTGTAGGCTCCATGTTTGATCGTTGCCTGAGTGTATATGATAATATTGCTGTAACTAAGTCATTCTGTGTGTTCTTTTTTTCTCTTAGTTTATAAAATGCAATAGTAAGCCCAAGCATACATCTTCAAGTTGTTTGTTTTGTTTGCCCAAAACACAAAGATATTCAGTTCTCTATGACAGCGGTTCTTAAACTTTTTACACCACGTGTCACCTCAGAAAATATTTGGCTCTCCAAGTATCACCATTATGACCGATGTTAAAATAGCATAGGTCTGCCCCATTCAGCAATGCACAGTTCACAAAGGAAGCCATTTTATTCCTAATAAAAACAGTACTTATTGTTGACTTTTGCTTAGCGACAGCCGTGCTGTACAAAGGGGCAGCACTAGAATTAGGCCTGCACGATACGAGGAAAATCTGCGATGCACGATAACATTGTTCAATATTGCGATGACGATAAATAAACAAATATTGAAGTGTGCGTATTAGCTATACTTATGTCAGCTTGGTTGTTTTTAAATTCAGAAACTAGACTAAAATTAGAATTGAATATTTAAAATACAACTAGGACACATGTTGTTTCTAGAGCAGCAACAGTAATCTTTACAACAGCAAAGTCACCATATAAACTCATTAATATCTCACTTGAAACAGTCTAACATATTAATAGAAAAAATAATATTCCTGAGTGAAGACTGAAGAACACAGAGTCTATAACATTAAAGAGAAAAAACAGCAAATCCTCACATTTGAGAAGCTGAGATGTTGTGACTGCTGCTGATTCATTTTCTGCGGATCAACTAATCTATTTATTGCCTAATAATTTCAGCATTATATGTGAGAGTGAGTGGGGACAAGTGGTCATAAACCGTATGCAGTTTATAGTTGTAATGGTAGCGGCTGTATTATCTGTCTGCAGAGAGGAAGCATGTGCATTTTCCAGGTGTGAATTTTCAATACCTCAGTTATGTTAATCCATGTCCATTAGAGAAAAGGTGGCATCTGTATTCATTAAGAATCAAAGCTATATTGTCTAATGAAAACTGCTGAAGATACATTTTGTAACTGTCCAGCAGCTTGAATGTTAAAATGTTTATCATATGTCAGAAAAAGGAAACAGCTGCACACTACGGCTGGGTGAAGAAAATCCTGACTATTACGAGTACATTATAGGGTTGATTATTTGTGCTTACAAAATTAAATAAAATACTTACACAATGATATTTCTGATAAATAATCATCAGTAATGTGGATGTAATGACTAAGTGGGTAAAGGCAAATAATAGAACAGCTAGAACAGTCTGGTAAATTCAGAAAATGACATCATTTTACAGTAATGCAACCTTTAAAACCAAGAAAAGACAACACTTGTTATTATGATATCTAAAATCTAAGATGATATCTAGTCTCTTATCACAATAGCAATATCATATTGATATATTGCCCAGCCCTGCTGCACAACAGAACTCATTAACAACTGATTAATAGCCAAATAAAAGACAAATAGTCCATCACCCTCAAAAATGTCTGTTCTTTCAGAAATAGAGTCACCTCTACGAGGGGAAGAGCCCTCTCCTCCTTTAACTGAGTTGGTAATTACACTAAGGTATGACAAGGGACATATTCAAAACAGTTTTCTCTCTCTAGTTCGGTGCTTGCTTTGGCAATTCTTTTCATAAATCACTCAATGTTTTCCCATCAATTACTGGAACTGAGGACCACTCTGTTTTTCCAGTAACAACATTCTTCAGTCAGTTAAGAGAAAATTTAAAAGCAGCATTCGTTAGGTTA
Source organism: Pterois miles (assembly GCA_947000775.1). NCBI lineage: Eukaryota > Metazoa > Chordata > Actinopteri > Perciformes > Scorpaenidae > Pterois > Pterois miles. Next base: position 1,718,779 of record CAMQGK010000368.1, read on the forward strand.
ACGCCTACATATATTGCTGTATCTACAGACACATTCCCTGTTTGCTATTAAAAAAATAGAGTATACAGTCTTTAGAGTCGTCCCGACCACTGACAGCAACACAAACACAGCATGTATTGAGTTAAAGCTTGTCTCATTTTCTTACTCAACAGTATACTGGCAGCTTAATAAAAAAGACTGGATGGAAAATTTCCCTGCTCACATGCACCTCCGATCCCAGCCTAGCATACAGACACTCGTTTCTCACCAGCAACTAAGACACAATGATGCAATTAAGGACTTTAATTTTCACATCTGTTATGCTGCCATGGATACTGTCTTCCGCAGCAAAAGGTGAATACATGGAAGCAAGAAAACCAAAGGTAAAAATATCTTTTGGGGTTTAAACACTGTAAATGGATGGGTGGAAGAAATGCATCTCGAGTTGGGAGGAAAAGAACAGCTATTATGAAGATGTCTCCTTTTTACAGCAAGACACTGTAAACTTTCAAGACTATGATACCCTTCAAGATCCCGACACTGACCCAGCAGCTCCACAAGCCCACGGTAAGGTTTGTTTAAACAGACAAAAGTTTTAAACAACTGTTTCAAAGCAGATTATGCAACATTTGTTGAGGCATTCTTCCACATTTTTGTGAATGTAGCTAAAGCCCAGATTATGTAATAATGGGGCCGATCAAGTGTCCTCAACTAAACTGTGTAGCTGCACAGTCACATCGCTGAGACAAATTATTCGAGAAAGAAATTAAGAGAAAAAATGTGTTTTCTTTGCAATGTTGATGGAAAAACTGTGATCTTTTTAGACATGCCGACATGCCTGCTGTGCGTTTGCCTGATCAGATCTGTTTACTGTGAGGAGGTGTCCCCTGAAATGTCTGCCATCCCAGCACTGCCAAAGGAAACGGGATATCTCTATGCACGTTTTAACAAAATCACAAAAATAAGAAACCAAGACTTTGCAGACATGGGTAAATATTAGTCATTATGATCATTAACTCTTCTGCGAATGTCATCTTTCGAGCTCTCTCTCCCTTTGTTTTGTTTTTTTCCCTCAGCCACTTTAAAAAGAATTGACCTAACTGGAAATCTCATCGCTGAGATCGATGATGGAGCTTTTTCAAAACTTCCACATCTTGAGGAGCTCACTCTTGCAAATAACAGACTGACTAAACTTCCCATGCTGCCCACCAAGCTGGTGTCATTCAATGCTAATTTCAACCAGCTTAAAACCCAGGGTGTAAAGGCAACTGCTTTTAAAGTAAGTCAGCACACTGATCTCATGTTAAAATGTTGCAGAATTATGTACTTGGCATGTGTTTGGATATTTGATATTAGTGGTCTTTTGTTGTTATAGAAACTCACGAGACTGGCTTATCTTTACCTTGGAAACAATGAACTGACAGCAGTGCCCCAACTTCCAGAGTCTCTTCACGTTGTGCACCTGCATGTACGTACATTATGTAAATCACTGCAATCAGAGAATCGCTGCAGAAGCCATTTGTTTGTTTTCTGTCAGTAGTCAGTAGAAGTAGCTACATGATGGGCAAATTGTGTGTCGTTGGATTGTTTCTTCTGTGTCTGTTCTGCAGAACAACAAGATCTCGACATTAACAGATGAGACGTTCTGCAAAGGTAACACCAGTTATTACATCCGGACCAACATGGACGAGGTGAGACTGGATGGGAATCCTGTCAGGCTGTGGAACCACCCAAACAGCTTCATCTGTCTGCAGTCTCTCCCTGTCGGATGGTACAACTGAAATAACCAAAGCATTTTTTTCGAGGGAGGTAAATGAAGAATGCAGATACACAAATAGTAAAAATACCATTTGCAAAATGCAGTTCTTAAGTTACATCTTTTTATATACTCAAATCTTCCGTACAGTGCAAGACCTCTTATAGTCAGACAGAATTACAGAACAAGATTTAAACAAGGGTAAGAAAGAGCTTGTGTTCTTGTTTCTTATTAAAATCTGCCAGTCTTTCACACATCTGGGCAAAATCATCCAAGATGTCCCAAAGAACAAAGACTCTCTATATTTTCTTTTGTTGCAATTTGGTTGAGACGGTTTTGTCTTGGCAGGTACTATGCAGTGTTTTTGAAATCAATATGAGATTATTTCATCGTTTCATTTGAGCTAACACCAGGTTTTATTACTACTAATGTTTTCTTAAATAATAAACTTGCATGTTTCTCCATCAGTCTGTTACTCTCGCCTCCTTCATAACTGCGATATGGTTGTTGTAACACACTATGAAGTCCATTCCAGCCTGTTGGAAACTAGTAAGGGAGCGAGAGTCCAAGAAATGTGTCCTTAGACGACACATGAAGTCCACATTAAATCCTATCATCATTCACTTGGCTGCAGGCTCAGTAGGAACTATCAAACCATCTGCTATCTTCTGCTGGTAACCCCGTTCTGATCGCTTTCTTCGGTAGACATCATCTGGAAAACAGAATCAACAGACTGAAATGAGACATTTGTAATACAGGCAGATTTACATGCAGTTAAAGCTGCAGTGATCAATAGCATTAAACATGACTGCACTCCAACTGGGCCATCTTTATTGCAATTTGTTTTCACCTGTGCTTTTCCTGCCATGACAAATCAAAATGTCTGCAGTGAAAAAGGGTCTATACCAGGACACTGAAACCAAAACAGCTGGAATTCAGTCATGATATTTTAAAAGGTAATTTTCCCTTGTGCTTTTCCTACTGTGACATATTAAACACTCTTATGTGAAAAAGGCCTGTAAGTTATCCTGCAGAATAAAGTGTAACGACAACAGATACTGTACTGTATGTGATAGGAAAACTACTCACGTGCAAGCTGAGGAACAAAAAAAATGAGTCTGTATCCCTAAATGGCCTCAGAATACTACAGGATCAAATATGCAGGGCAGCTTCTGTTTTTTTAATGTGAGAGGACTTGACTCCTGAAATGGCATATTTCAGCACATCTGGTATAAATGCATGTGGGTTCAGTGAGTGTAAAAACACATTCTTTTCCTTTTTAAATCATTTGAGTGATCCAGGATGTTTCTGCTCTCTACAGGTGTAGCTACAGAGATATCAATGCAAAGTCAAAGATTGTGGCAGGGGTGGAAATTACTGCCCTAAAGTACTAAATGTATTTGACAGTTCTAGTTACTAGTTTTACATACAAAGCATGTGAGCAGTTTCTAAAATATGATGCACTGTGAAGTACTAAACAGTACATAAAGTAAGTAGCTCTACCTCTACAAGGTGCAACATTAAAATGTTGGTTAAAGATGATCAAGACTTAAAAGCCAATGATATAATATATGGTTGGAACAATTAGTCAATTAATTGATTAGTCCCTAAAAAAAAATTAGTCAGCAAAAAGTTTGATGATGAATTGTTAAGTTATTTATCAAACAAAAACAAACAAAAACGTTGCTGCTGTTCTGTTATAATACTGTAAAAAGAATTTTCATTTAATTTTCCGATACTTTCTGACATTTTATAGATGCAATTTTCAGCTGAATAATACAAAATATAGAAATAGTAATATAATATAAACTAACAATAAACATGTTGAAAGGGGCCGTTCTACACAGTGACTATTTTTACTTTCAATACTCTAATTACATTAAGTACATAGTACTTAGGTAACATTTTGAATGGAAGGGTACTTTTACACTGTGGTATTGCAAAAGAACCTGAGTATTTCTGCCACCACTGGTGATGATCATCTCAATATCATCTCAGATATTTGTTGTCATATTATAATGATGTGCAGTATCTTTTCCTAGTTTTACAGTCTGCATCAGGGTCTAATGATATAAAGTCCCACGATTGACGATTTGTTAGTTTGAAACAATATCACCCATGTGTAGTTTATGTCATAATCAGCAATACCTTACATACTACATTACAGCTGCCCTTATATAAGCATAAAGAAATAGGAAACACAGAAATAAAGCAGTATGTAAGTTATGTACATAATTCTACAGTATACTGTACAACTCAATATATCTAAAGTAACAAAATAAAAAATGAAATAAAAAATAAACATATAAGAAATATATACATGTGTGCATCAAAGACATACAATATATAACCACAGTGTAAATAAGTAAATAAAAATTGCTGAGAAGTGAGATCTATTGAGTGTGTTGCATATAGTAATAAATATGAATTAAATAAGAATATTTCTTAAAATGTACAGTATAGATGCAGTATTAATGCCAGAGCACAGCTGAGTTATTGTACCACTTATTGTACAGATAATTTGTCTGTATTGCATATAATAATAAGAAGAAGAAATTATGGGGTAGTAGCTGCTGATGGGTGAAATAACACCAAAAATATAATTTCATCGATAATGAGGCACTGAGTCAAGATATATTGTGATGTTTATTTCTCTGTTAGCAGTTCTAGTACATACAGTGTCCTCCAGCTGCATGAGCCATCTAACTGCCTGTACTGTGTCTACTTAATGTTGCCTGTTTTTCCACCTTTCTCTCACTTTTTCCACTTTCTCTAACGACAGAGTGGAGCAAAGGAGGAGAGGAAAGTCTGAGGACATATTTAAAAGGTCAACAAGGGTGTTGTTATGTCCTCAACACTAGGCCAACATTAAGTTACTGAAACATGCAACATGGCAAGTTTTGCATCGCTAAAACATTTAAAATCAAGTGAAGCAGCTTGCCAGACATAAAGTTATTAACACACTCTGCCTAGTCACAATATAGCTAATGCTACTAGCCAGCTAATGCTCTCACGTAGCAAGTTTTGGTCTTTTACTTGTTTTTTAACAGCTGTTAACACTCAAAACATGGGCTAACAGGCTAAGACAAGTCAACACATGCTAACGTCAGCCAGCTAATAGAGCTTACAAGCAAAACAGCTAATTTACCGTCGCAAGATCACTGAATGTGTAAATTTATACTCACAGAAAGTCTCTTTTCCTATCCTCACGTTGATCATGATCCACTCCATTACACCTCCGATGCAGAAGAAGACGGGAAGAAACCTGTACGTCCCAAGACGTTTTTTGCCCGGGACAAGGCTCAGAAGATATCTTATATTATTACTCCTTGTAAACATCAGTCGTGTCTGGATTAACCGTCTACGATGCAACAGGGAAACTCTGCTCTTTCGAGGACCTTCTTTATATACTGTCAATCTATGCTTTAAACATGTCCTTTAGCTTTAAAATTGTTACACGAGCAACGGTCGGGAGGAGAGGGGGCGCTCGTTTTGAGACCTGGCGTAAAGCAATCGAGAGGCGATGTATAGAATCTAAGGAGGAATCAACGGAAGCTCTTGTTTGTGTTCAAAACGAGTGCACCGAGGAAGAGATGAGACGTAACATCCGGTGGCTATGCGCACACATCCGGTTAGGTGTCACATTGAACATTGTTTAAGATTAATGGGGAAAATACAGAAAATATACACAAAAAACAGCTAAATTATATATATATATATATATATATATATATATATATATATATATATATATATATATATATATATATATATATATATATATATTCACACACACGCATACATATATTCGTAAATGCAAAAAAATAAATAAAAGGATTTCTGTAGGCATTCTGCCATTTTATGCACAAGTACAATAACAGCATTAGAGCAATTATGCACACATATAGAGACTTCTATTCTCTCTTCTAAGAAAAGCATATTATATCTCATGGCAGATTATGCGGGCTGCACGGTGGTGCAATGGTTAGTGCTGTTGCCTCACAGCAAGAGGGTCGCAGGTTCGATTCCAGCTTGAGATTCTTCTGTGTGGAGTTTGCATGTTCTCCCCGTGTAAAAAGCGTGGGTTTTCTCTGGGTACTCCGGCTTCCTCCCAAAGACATGCTGTTTAGGTTGACTGATGACTCTAAGTGGATGTGAGCGTGAATATATGTTGTCTGTCTCTATGTGCCCTGCGATGGACTGGCAACCTGTCCAGGGTGAACCCCGCCTTCGCCCGATGCCAGCTGGGATCGGCTCCAGCCCCCCCGCGACCCCTAACGGGATAAGCGGTTGACGATGGATGGCATATTATGTCTTCCTGTAATTTTTTTGGAATACATAAATCAACCACTGCCACATTATTGATGTTGAAAAATACAGTCTTAATTGTCAGTGTCACTTTTCAGTAGTGTGTGACTTTTTAATTGAAAGTTTTTGGTCCATGAAGTTCTGCCCATCAGTAACAATACAAGTTTAAATCAATGTACTGAATGTACTGAAATGTATAACTAATTTTTGTTTGTTTGTGACTTGGCCAAAAGCAGTTAGCAAACTAATATTTCCTTGGCATTTACATGGAAGATGAGACCAGTACCATGGACATCTTTATAATAATTACTTATTTTAAAATTAAAAATTGCATTGGTTTTCATGTCTTACAACCTTTACATAGTGTAGTATCATGAACACACACAAAAAAATATATAGCCTGGTGTGTTTGTAAAATCTTGATGAATGTATAGATGTTTCAGCTTGTTGCTTGTTTTCTAATGTCTTTTCTATTGGGATTCAATAAATAATCTAACAAAATAGGTCACCAGATGGAAATCCAATGATGCCACAGGGTTGCATGCTATGGCTGCAATGGCACAGAAAACAAAAACTGTGTTTATGTGACAATGTAGTTTAACGCGGCTAGTCTGTGCTTCCACTTATTTTCTATCAATAAATGATCAGCACTGCAATTACTAAAACATTTTGTTCCATTTCAATTTAGAAATTACATTTTCTGATGGGAAAATGTTATCGAGGACATCATTAGCTGCTGCCTTTAGTTTGTGTTTTACAACAGGAAATGAGTGAAAGCATGAAGGCCAACTTGCAGCGCTGCATAAGGAATGCAGTTTTACACTTGTATCTCACTTATGAATAAAACTGTTCAAGGAAACATTTTGTAAAAATATTTTAAAAATTGATGCCACATTGCTCAAATATTGATTAAAAAGATTAACAACACAATGTCTCATGTGTGCTAGTCCAAGTCCCCCCTCCCAAAAAAAGCTTAACTTGTGCTGCTGTTCACAGTAGGTAAACAGCAGCACAAAGCATCAAGTTAAGGTGAAAAGTGCAGCCATAAAACTAATGACTGACAAATACACAAATGGGTTTATTTTGGCTGGAATGACACACCACTGCTGATATGAATTCTAAACTGTAACAGTATGACAAAATAGTGCAAAGCACACAAATACATATACAAACACAAGACACTCAGACACATGCAACAACGACTAGGGTCTTCAGAAATAGTACCATACAAGGACACAAGACAGCTAAGAGACTAATGTAAGATCTACTGTAAATTGGGCTAAAGATAATCATAATTTATTATTAAAAAAGGTTCACTCCTGACAACTCGGGATCCAAAGAAGTTCCTTGTTCGGTGTCTGTAGTCCAAAACATGACCAAGACAGCTTGAGTGTGGAGTACAAACTTTTTACAATCTGCTCTTTCCCCCTGAAATTGTGATCTAAACACACATTAATGCATGTTAATATATAGATTTGATACTGTAATTAGGCATAGAGTCTTAAATCATGGCTACCTGTTTATGATCGCTTTATCACTGACTTCAGAATAAACAGATGCAGGTATTGGAACCACATTATATCACAATTATTCCTATAAAAATCAAAGCACCCACACTTTTCAGCATTGTTGGGGTATAATTGTGTCCCTAAATAAATAAAATCGTAATAAAATAATTGTTATAGGGTCTTTCTGCTTAATGAGAATAGCTGTTTTTGTTTTGGAGATCTTAAAGAAGAATTAATTTTTCAAGAAATCTCATAAGCAGACAAAAAGTTCCTGCATTCAAACGGGTGAATAGATCAAGAATTCACATTCATTCATTGTTTTCATGCCATCTGTCTGGACTTTGTGCCTTGTGCCAATGTACCACATTTTATCAAAATAAGAAAACAAAAATCATTATGAGTGATACATTACTGAAACATGTCAACATTTGTTGTTTTTTTTGCTCATGACTTGTGTAATATGAAGACAAATTGAACAGTAATGTCACCCACAATGACTCTGCTGTAACTCAGTCTTCAACTTTGTGAGCAGGTCTACAGAAAGTCCAGTGATGCTCCACCGTGTTCTCATTTGCACGCTCACTCATGTGATGCACACGCGTGTTGCGAATGGTGAAGCCTTGTTTCATGATGTAGTCCATGAGGTGAACCCTTAGGGACACCTCTTGGTGATAGTCACATGGTCCAAAGGTGAACGACACCTGGCAGTCTCTGGTATCCATCATGTGTTTGTTCCATTTGGTGAAGTTGTTGGAAATACCTTCCAGTAGGCCGTGAACCTTCGTGGTTATGGTTAGCTGTGTGATGATAACAGCGACCGGGTTTGAATATTTGGACAGTTTCCGAGTGCTGGAGAGCTCCACGACCTGCTCAAAGATGTCAGGAGGGTACAGCGGCTTGGGATCGTTAAGGCACTGGATTAAAGGTTCAATCTGGTAGAAGTCCGCCTCTTTCCTCAGGAGGTCTGTCTCTGTGAAGTCCAAAGGGAGGGTAAGCTCAGACGTCCGCAGGAAGTTCAGGATGTACCGGAAAAGTGTCCCATCACGATCGATGAAATAATTCCCTTGGGAATCGCGAGTTGTGGGAAAATCTCCCCGGAACATGGCACCCAGCATGGAGTCTGGATAGCGCTGCAGGGTGGATAAACTGGTGGTGTACAGGTGGCCTCCCACGTTCAAGGTAACAGGAGTACTCATCTAGGCCAAAAAGCAACAGAGAAGAGGATAAGAATCACAGGTTTTTGTGAAGCTGTAGGTGATAACATAAACATTGTGAATTTCAAGTGCCAACCTAGCTAAATAAATAGTCTAATACAAAGATCCTGTGATAAATCATGTAGTTTGTGGTGTTGTGTGTTGAATTGTATTACATTATAGTGAAAGGTGTTTGACTTTTTTTCCACCCCATTAATACCAATGAGACTAAAGATTAGAAACACCTTTCAGAAGAATGCAATATATTTCAACAGCATCACAAACTACAGCTTCCAAAATTATCAAAGAAGTCCAATCACCTCTCTCACACATTTTTGGTAAAATCCCAACATTACATCCTTCATGAAGGTAGGACTACTGCAGGGAATTTATTAGACTGCATTAGTTTTAGATGCTAGACTAAAGTGGCAACAGGGTGAATTTAACATATTGTTATCAGAAATAAACATCCGACATTGCTCTTATTTTAGTCTGACTTCTATCCATCTCTTACCCTATGGCCCCAGTCTCCATTATCCATTTGTAGAACAATACCCTCTTGGTCAGAACCAAAATAGAGAGGGAACAGATACGCTTTGGCTTAATTCAATTTCACCTGTGAAAAAACAGTCACATTAACATGAGCTGTAACAAAGTTATGCAGGATATGACTGACACAATCATGTAGAGTCATGTAGTCAAATCATGTGTATTTTCCAGTACAGATGAGAGCTTGTACCCGTGTGGGTGTACATGAATAACGTTCTACCTGTTTACTTAGAAGGAGGCGCTCACTTTGTGGATTAAATAAACATACTCTACTCAAGCACTTGTGAGCTATGTTATGTATTTATTTCTAACTCGACTGAATACACGTGCATCCTGTTAAAGTAGCAGTCTGTATTTTACGAAACAATCTCACAGCAAAGTCCATTTAGTAGCTGATGGAGGACGTTTAATCATATTACATTATCTTCACTATCAGGTGGGTTTTAAAAACAAAAATCAAACTTTTAAATCCAAGACGGTTGCAAAGTTCTTCAGCTGCTCAGGAAAAGGGAAATCTGCATTTCGATCACAACCGGCAAACTCCATCTGCTGATGAAGTTAATGCGATTTGGTCGAAAGCTCCAGAGCAGCTGCTAAATAAATGAAGTTAGATCACTGATATATAAACCTGGCTGTAGCCACGAAGAATAGCATAAATCACGACTCCACTGAAATGAAAGTGTAACCCGACGCTACTAAGTGAACATGAACCCATTCATATACATTTTGCAAGTTACCCAGTTAATTAGCAACAAAGCCACTCATGAAGAGCTGAATGCTACTGAAGCCAGCTAACGTTTGTTTGATAGCTAGTGTTAGAAGTAGCCATCCGACCTCAATCCATTTAAAGCTTTCTGCGGCTAGCGAGCAGATATCGCAAGCAAATGAAATATATATTTTAAAAGAATATGCTCATAAGTTGTGAATACGGCTTGGACGCACTGAGGTGTGTAGCGATAAATACAAAGCGAGTACCACCTCAGTGGAGAGGGTTTATCGTGTAGCATGCTAGCTAATTGCTAGCTAGCGAGCTAACACAGCTAGCAGTCCACGAGCCGTTGACGTTAACTGCTGTGACTACTACGGTTGACGCCGGGACCTCTGTTAGACTACCGGGAAGTAACGTGGCCGTTAAAACAAACCCTTACCGGCTCGCCTTGTTTTTTAGTTGTCTTTTGTTGTCCAGAAACAGCAACTTGCGGTCGGTATTTAGCGGTGCAGTCAGTGATGTTTGCCGCTGGTCGCACCGGGCAGCTGTGTTCCGCTTCAGGCTGCAGCAAAACTGCGCACACAAGGAGGGTGAAGGAGGGGAGGAGGTCCTGCTGCAACCACGGGAACCTCTGCATCAATACAGCCGCACATCCCCGACACATACAGATAAATGCATGGGACTTTTAATATCACGATGCATTCTCCTTCACAAATTAAATGCGATTCATTGTCTAAAGAAATGCTGGAACAATATAAACCTTGCTTTCTGCTTTAATGTACTTTATTAAAATGTATCTTAGACATCTGTTTACGTTTGCATATCACGTACAGGGAACGTGTGAAGCATTGCAGTGGAAATAGGAGTGATCTTTAGTTCAAGAAGATTTCTTGGTGCCACCCCTGGCGTCCTGCTGCATGATGATGAACTCCAGGATGAGTTTGGCTGTCCGACTGGGCCTCTCCATCACCACAGAGTGACCACAGTTCTCCAGCAGGTCCACCCTGCACCCAGGCAGCACCTCTGCAATGACTGTAGCCCCAGAGACATCCACCACCTACACAAATACAGGACAATTATCACATCTGTGTGGCTATGAAGTTTCTCTATTCAGACCAGAGAGAAACCTGAGCCACCATCTTCAACTTACAAGTTTGTACACAGCCACATGGATGGCTGGGATTAGTTTGGAAGCAAAAGCTGCCATATCATCACTTCTGTATTTATATTATAGGCTGCTGAGTCACTGTATTAGAAAAACATCACACATTACCTGGTCTTGTTTGCCCCATATCACTTGTAAAGGTGCAGTAATCAGATGTAAGTGCTCCTGTAAGGCATATCTTGATGTCTCACCCACAATCTCCATAAATACTAACATAAAAAAAGAAAAATTGACTAGTATGGATGGACTGTATGGTACGCTTACATGGGAAATGCTTTAATGTTGTGAACTAACCTTCTTCATAAAATGTGTTGTGAGGCTGTCGGACATCTACCAGTCCTTGAAGAATCTAACAAAACAGCAGCAGGATAACACAATCACTGAGTATAGTAAAGTGATCATCCACCGTGAGTGCATTCAAAGTAAAATCCATATGCTTTCATTTTCAGAAGGAGCATGGGTCTGACCTGCTGAGGGATTTTAAAGCGAACATGAGAACAAAGTCTGAACATGTCCTCCATCTCCTCGGGTGTGGTAGGGATCAGCGGGATGTTTAATGTGTAATTACTGTGCTCCAAGTCCTGCAGATGATTGTCAAATTTAGTCTCACATGGGTGTCTTATACCTGCGGGATAAAAACAAATGTTTTTTCTGATTAGAAAGTGACGACAGACATGATAAACTAAAAAGGGAAAGGCAAAAAATAAGGATAAAAAATAAGGATGTCTGTATGTGTGCTATTATGATCGTGCCAGGTCATGTCTTGTAATTCTTTATAATCAGTATTATTAGACAACTTTTAAAGACAAACTGGCAAACTCTCAGAAACAACAAATTATTGTAGACATGAAATAAAATCATGCTCTGTATAACTTAATCTGGTTTTAAAGCTATTTATTTTTGCACTTAGTTGGGCGACTTTCAAGAGACACATTTTAAAAAGAACTGAAACGGTAGAAACCAAGACATCCAGACTTTTAGTTTCTAGTATAAGCCAAACAACTAAAACGTTGGATCCTACATTTCCCATGATGCAACTTTACAGCTTCTTTCATTAGATCCTCCCTCCCTGGCAAATAACAAATGGTCTAACTGCAGACCTCATGTCTGTGAGCCAGTATGAAGAGCGAAGGGTCCCACTTTCTTTTCTGTCATAAAAGTATAGAAAATAAAAATAAAACTAAGCTTCTACTTCTAAAGGTCCCATATTGTATTAAGTACGATTTTCATATCTTTTATATTATAAAGCAGGTTTAAGTGCTATAAAAATTCTGTATCAATATCAAAACGCTCAGTATACAGAGAAATACACAGCCCGCATTCAGAAATTGTATATTTGAAACAAGCTGTCAGGATTTCTGTCCATTTGTGATGTCACAAATATACAATATTTAGACCATTACGCCCCCCATGACTTGTGACACGTTTGTTGGCGAGAAATGGTGGAGCCCATGGAAGTTCATTTCTCAGTGCATAATAAGTTTATTATACAGTATATTGTAATTTTAGTCATACAGTATGCCGTCTTTTTTGATAATTTTATAATATGTCTTGGGAAAATATATATATGTTGATATTCTCTACGACCTAATCATTCTCCTCTGTTATTATGTCTTTGCATATCCTTCATTATGTTACCAACTTGCTAGCTTGCTAAATTGTTAGCCTCTGTGGCTTTTAGACTCAGACAGTGACGTCAATATTGTTGTTGCTTAGCAGCGGTGTTCTTCACGACTTAACCACAACGTCCCATCTCATAAACACGGTAAATACCACCCCCTTTGAAGGCACCACATGTGAATGACATCAGCTGACAGGAGGTAAACATGGACCCAAACTGTTGCTTAGCAACGCAATTCCGTTGAAATGCACTAAAATGGAACGTTTCAGACAGAGGGGAAATATGGGTATATTCAGACAGACAGTATGCGAAAATAATGTTGTTTTTTTTTTGTATATTACAGCATGTCAACATGTTCTAGTAGAAATACAAAATGCAAGTATGAACCTGAAAATGAGCATGATGTGGACCTTTAAGCTTAATTGTGCTTAGACACACACAGACTGACCATCTGGACAGATGAGAGTCATGCTACAGATCTCTGAGGGGTAGCAGGCTGCGTAAACCCCGGCCACATTTCCCCCCATGGAGGTCCCGACCATATGGAAAGGTTTCCTGTTCAAGCGAACGGTTTCCACAAACTGAGAAGAACGAGGGACAAAAAAATGATTTTAGATATCTGACAGGTACACCCTTATATGTTTCATTTCTGTCCCTTCAGTGTACCTGATGGATCCTCCTGACCTGCCCCTGAATGGAGTAATCCTCAGTGTTGGTGCGTGTTGTTCCCTCATGACCAGGCATGTCCACGCACACTATGTGCAGATGTTTTGGTAGATACTAGAGCAGCAGTAGAGAGAGAAAGTACAGCTTAAAATTACTAATGTATAGCCAAGAAACACTACGACTCTTATAAGCATCTGCATTCAAAGCATTAAAACATTTTACTTTGGAAACCATCTATCTGCACTTATGTGGTTTGAATTCTCATCTGTGAAATTTACAGTTCACAATTTCAAATGTTTTCAGTCGCTCATCTGAAATTTATTTTCTTGGATCATCTGACTGACAGACTGTAACCTGATTGGACATACGTCTGGTTGACAGCTCACCCTTTTCATCCAAAATTAAAAAAAAATAATAATTTGAGCACATTTTGGACACTTGAATTTTCTGAATTTGTGGATTTGTGTGAATCTTGTGGCCTGTGCTTCCATGTATATGTCCTCAAAACGGAAATGAAACTATTATTTTCACTATTAGTATATGCATCCTGTGATTTTATGTTGGTCTTGTCACTGATTCTTTAAATAATGGCAAGTTTCTTTGATAAGATCCGTGCGTTCATAGCAACAAACTGTTTTATTTGGTGTTGCAGCCCCCTGACCTTGACAACAGTGAGCCAGGTGTCTTTGTGAGCAGAGAAGCCATGCAGCATTAAAATGGAGGGTCTCATCCCGGGCTTCCCTCTGTAGGCGTAACAGAAACGATAGCCGCCGCAGTCTGCATAGCGCACCTGCAGGCCCAGAGTCCTCCTCCAGTACCTGAAGAGGAGCAAGTTAGTCTCAGCTTATACATACAGACATGACGGCATTGGAATTCACATTTGGGCCAAGTGATAATGGGCTTGGATGCAAATTATAATGAGCATGTGCTGCCAATTCTCTTCATGTTAAGGCTCAGATACACTAAAGGTGTCTTGTTGAGGCAAATGTGGGAATTTAGGCTTTATAAAAAACTGACTGACATGCACTTTCACTCAGTTAATGTCATATTAATGTCATTAAAAGATAGGCTCCCATTTTAATGCAACACTCACAGTCTAAGTAAAATTAAAGCTCCCAGCAATGTTTTCAAAGTTGTGCTCTGCAGCCAAACCCAGGCTGATATTAGAGGGATAGGTGGCTAAAATAATGCACAAGACATGAAGATTTTTTTCTATTAAAAGAAATGGTGGCACAGCCATGAAAGAGTCTTGAATATGTAACTCAACGTGAACATCATATAGCTTCAATGAAGCACTGGAAACAGGATATAAAGAGGAAAATGAAAGGAAACCGGTGTATTTTGTTTGGAAGCATGTTTTTGTCATCAGAGCTTGTAAAATATTCATGATAGAGGGATTATTTCTGGCTCATAAGAGGAATTCACATACGGTGTTAAACATACAAAGTGAAAGGCAGAACCTTACCAGTAGTACACTTTAATGAGAGCAGAGGGCCAGAGGAGGAAGGAAGCAATGAAGGCCAGGATGGGAATCGCCAGCGTTCCCCCGGCAATGATAATCAAGTTCACCATGTCCAGATCAGCCGCCATGGCTCACCTAAAAACACACATGAACACACACACTTTACATGCATAGAGTGTCTCAGGAGCTTAACGTTTTGGGGGAGGGGTAGAGTATCCACACATATGTTTTATTAAGATAATAAATAATAACTCACTAAAATATCACCTGCCACAACAAGCTTTAAAAAAAGGGAAAAACTTACTTTTCAGATGAGTTTTTTTCCCCTCCTTGTATCTTGTGTCACAGGCAAACCGCTGTGAATCTGTTGGTTAGTTTTACAGCATGCAGATACTTTTAAAAGTGTTGTTGATGTGTTGAAAGCAGAAATAGTCAAATTATCTTTCCGATACTTGAAATAAAAACCATCCCTGTGGATTGCAGTTAGTCCCGGAAGATTATGTTTGCTCTGGATAAACTCATTGATTATTACTCATCATTGGGGGAAACCGGGCCACTACATTATTCGGTCAATCTTTTAAAGTGAACGTACAACAGGCCGCACTTTGCTTCGGACTGAATCCAGGCAGTACAGACAAACATACACATTTATGGGATAACCACTTTGAAATAAACAGAATATCAGCCACTGTTAACACCGGTATAGTGAAGATAACAAACGTACGATAACAGATTTTACTGGTGTAACAACAGTTTCTGAAGCTGTGACCACATCATATACACAGATTATAAATAGCCCGGACAGTCATACCCAACAGGACATTTGATCTCATGTTTGAGGGTTCACAAAAGTAAGAATATCAGTTTACAGTGGCAAAATTACATTTCTTTTCTTTTGGTAAGTGTAATTCCATAGCTTGTCAAGATTACGATTCAAAATCCATTATATATTTGTTACTGCACAGTTTCACAAGCTGTGTTTGAGTTCATCTTGGTAAAGTTGGTCTTCAGGCCTAGGCCACTACTGTCGCATTAATTTATTAATCAGCTATTTAGTTAATCCCAGCTATCTAGTTGATAATCAATTAATAGGTTTTAGTCATTTTTTAAGGAGTAATCCCCGATCTAGTTCTTTCGGTCATGACCCTGCCCTCATGACCATAGGTGAGAGTAGGAATGAAGATTGACCGGTAGATCAAGAGCTTTGCCTTCCGGCTCAACTCTCTTTTTGTCACAACAGTGCGGAAAAGCGAATGCAATATCGCCCTCGCTGTTCCGATTCTCCGGCCAATCTCACGTTCCATGGGTGGGTGAGAAGCTCAGCCAGTAAACTGAATATCCCTGAGTTGTGGACAAAACAAGACATCTGAGGACATCATCTTGGGCTTTGGGAAACACTGATCCACATTTTTCACCATTTTATAGCCCAAACAACTAATCGATTAATCGAGACAATAATTAATAGATTAATCTGCAATGAAAGTAACTGTTGGTTGAAGCCATAGTTAGTATCAGGTTTTACTTGTCAGTGTTTGAAGTTGGATGCTAACAGAGCAAATTATGGTTTTGACTCTTCCTCTCTCTAAAGACAGTTTTGAGTTCTGAATATTAATGCCAATGAGAGAAGTAAAAAGAATAAATAGGAGCTGATTTTAACTTATTACTATGAATTTGTCTTTCCAGAACACATTGTCATTCCCTAGGCATCAAATACTGATGCTTTGTCACGGCCATTGGTGTTTCATACCACTGCACATGGCACCCTTTAGCGCCGTATGAAATGGACCGCAACAGTAAATGCTCCGAGAAAGAGCGCCACGGATGTGGTGACGTAGTTTAAACAGTGAAAAGACATGGGTCCAACACAAACTTAAAGCTCAAGCTTCAAGTCCAAAACGTACCACAGGGTGTCATGAGGGAGGCAGACTGTGGAGTTCCCCCCTGTTTGCTGTCAGTAGTGAAGCTTTTAAGGATTTGGATACAGATGTCTGATCCAGCTGTGGACTTCAGATTTCTGTCTCACACCTCCTTCTCGGGGTGAGGTTTCTTTGACTGAAGGGAAGAAAGAGAACTGATGAACCTTGAACATACTGCCCTCCAGAGGCGATAGATCCCCAGATGTCTGTATATTAAAGTTGCTTAAAATGGGGTCATGTAGAGGTCCATACCAGTGTTTGTGCATGTGCTACACACAGATACATAAACATGTTGTGCACAGCTATGAACAGATAATAAATTACATTTCCTTAATAAAAAGGGGGAAATGTTTGTATGGAAGGATTCAGCTATAACTATTTTCATACTGTGTAAAAAGGACTTCAGCATTAATTAGTATCAGTGTAAATTAAAGCTAAATGAAGTCCAAGATTACATTGTAAAAAATACCATCTAATGAATGTGCAGCTGTCATTCTGCATCTCTGGACCACTACAGATGACCTACATACAAACTAGAGCAGAACAAATGGACACGGCAACTCTCTGTAGAGAGGCTCGCCTTCCGTGGGAATGACTCTGGTATTTGGGTTTATACAGGACGAAGAGGATGTCCTATTTCTGCTCACATACACAGTGTGTTCCCCAGGTTGTCTGAGCTTCACGTCACATTAGATGCATCATCCTGGTCGCGTCACATTGTGTCCTGAGAAGGACCCTTGACACAGCAAAGCCTGCAGAACAGAAATGATAGAGTCACACTAGCAAAAAAAAAAAACAAAAAGTGAGGATCAGATGGGTCATTTCCACTGGAGGTATGACCGTATGGATGTTGTGAAATTTGAAATTTAGCAACAAGCCTGCCATCCTGTTGAGAAATATATTACATCCTCTTCTACAGACCTACCATCAGTGTGGTCTGACTGCACTGAGGGCTTCACCCTGTAATATACAGCGGAAGTCAAAGCCACCACAGTCAGCAGTCACATTAACTCACATCATCAATACTTGTGTGATATTATGTCACAAATCCGTAACGTTGAGATCTCACAAGACAGATTAAAAAAATGAATGGTCAAAATCGAAGCAGCAGAGTCCAAGATCTCCTGACTTTAGCATCCTACATTTCCCAAAATGCAACTCAGCTGCATTATCACTGGCACCTCCATGCCCTGTGTTAAAACAACGTACACAGTGTGTAAAAATGTAATGTGTAAATAAATAAATACAGGTGGCCTATATCTCAGCATTTCATTCATTTCTGTAAAGAAAACCAAATAAAACAGATTATTTTTAAGCTTGGATCATTATGTAAACCAGTAGTGGAAGTACTCAGACCGGTTACTTAAGTAAAAGTAGTAATACCACAGTGTAAAAATATTCTGTTAAAAAGTCAAATTCCTGTTTTCAAAATCTTAAAAGCTACAAAAGTATTGGAATCAAAATATACTTAACATATCAAAAGTAAAGTGCTTGTTATTATGCAGAATGGCCCATGTCAGAATATTATATACTTCATTGCTGGATTATAATTATCAATGCATTACTGTATACATCATATTAATAATGCAGTGGGTTATGGTTTGGCAGATTTTAAATATTCAACCACTGAACAGCTTAATCTACAATAATATATCATAATTTATTAAATTCAGTTAATTTAAATTATTATTCCAAAATATTAAGGATAAGCAGTCACAGATAATGGATGGATGGATGGATTAATATATATATATATATATATATATATATATATATATATATATATATATATATATATATATATATATATATATATATATATATATATATATATATATATATATATATAGTATAGTAACTACAGCTCTCAGATAAATGTAATGGAGTAAAAAGTACAATATATCCCTCTGAGATGGAGTACAAGTATAAATTAGCATTCACAGGCCAACCTGAACACAAATTATATTCACAGAGCGTCTCTCTGCTTAACAGCCTCGTCCTATATTAGAAAAGCAAACAGTTAAAACAACCAAAGAGCAAACAGAACGAGGGCCAAAGACTGAATTTGTTAAGAACAAGTATATTAAGGATGTATGATTGTCAAAAACTACTCAATACAGACAGAGAATTGTATGAAAAGTCCCCATAAATAACAGGAAAACTCAAATCCAACTCCAGTTGGAGTAACAGGTTAAACCACCACTAGTGATACTCAGAGACACGACAACTATTTTGTCCTCCGCTGCGTTGACAGAGTTAAACAGTAGAAATACTACATTCACATTACAAAGTCATCTGCCAGGAATGTGCTCCTGCATGCATCTGATTGGCCAAATACATTATCGTTCCTCCTCCTGCTTTGTCACCCCCTGTGCAGACAGACCAGCTCCATTCGAAAGACCACTCAGTCGGCCATTTTAAGGCCAAGTATTCAAAGCTGATGAGTACTGCTCATGACTTAACTGGCTTTTATATAAACTGTCGACCAACCTGTAGAAATGAGCGCATAATCTCTTTCTTCAAATTTCTGAATTTTATTTCTTTATTATTATTCTATTTCTTTTGGCATAATTCTCCAATGCCTTATTTAACTGTGTTTGTCTGTTTATTATTATCAAAACTAGTATTTAATTAACTTGGTTTCATTATCACCTTTGTGTTATTATTATTATTTGTACCTTTCTTTACATTGTTGTCCCTATTTTGTCCCACTTTTGTTGCAAACTTAACTGAAACCTAAGGGATAATGTACAGCTAGTGGGTCATTGCTCTGAAATAAACCCTGACAGGGTGGACCGGACAGGTGGACCCACATCCCACATCGCCCTGACGGGGTTTACTTCACAACAGTGACCCACTAGGTGTACATTATCCTGCTTAATACACAGCTACTTACTAAAGAAATCAATAATTTGACACAAAAATAGTCCGCCTGAGACCGACATCAGAACTGCGCCCATAGCAACGGACTGTTATACATAGCAACGGTCTGTTATACATAGCAACAGTCTGTTATACATAGCAGTGATCTGCTATAAAGAAATAGACTGCAGTGCCCCAAGTCAACAATCAGAATTGAGTATTTCACGAAGCCATGTAAAATCTTAATAAACACATTAAGTCTCCTTTTGATAAAGATTGCCAGATGTAATTACCCTTTGCAAAATATACAATTGTTACATATATAATGTAAAGAAAAAAACTGAAAATGAAAACTGAATAATTTAACCCTCTGAAAGCGTTTAAGAAACTGGTGTGATTCCTGCTGTTTACCAAGACTGGCTGAATCTTAAGACCATGACAAGGCGTATGTAGATTTTAGGGTATTTTTCAAGCCCAGATGGCTGCATGCGTTTACATATTTTTGACTCACATTGCGTCATCACGTTGCTCCATCAAATCCAGTCTTATCTGTGAGAGATGCATCTTATCTCCTGTGATCTTACTGTGGTTCAGCACCTCCAGAGGGACATCTCTCTGTCATAAAGGTCAAACTGCAGGTCACACATGAGTCTGTCCAAACACTGCATGTCTTCATAGTACCACTGTGTATACTGCTGGTAGGGTCAGTCTGTCCACTCACTCACCTGAGAAAACCTCTCCCTCTGAGGTAAACATTCCCAGCTGTCAGCATCAGCCAAGTTCTTGAAATGCCATCTGCAATACAAAGGATGAAGCTGTCAGAAAGGTGCAAATCAGGAAACATGAGATAAGCGCTAACCTAACAAATTAAGATATAACCTAAATGATTTTGCTGGAGGGTAGAAAGCAAACATATTTTTTTGAGTATATCTCTTACTGTAATATGAAAGGACAATACACACGAACAGCTTACCTCAGATGTACCCAGTGTTCCTCCACAAAGCTGCAGTGAGCTCAGCGGGATGAAGATCAGAAGAAATAAAATCTGCAGAAGCGGGATGTCTGCTTCCTCATCTCCATAACACCTGGCGGCTTCAGAGACTCCTACTAGTAATGACCATAAAGGTGCAATTATGAGGATGAGTTCTTTAATTGAGGTTGGTCTTACATTTTAGAGCAGTTATTCATAAACCCCATAAACTATATTTTTCCATCTCTTAACAAAATACATAGATTTTGTACTCATTTACAGGGAACTGAACAAACCATCATAAATAAAGCAAATTTGAGATTTTCCACAAAATCATATAATGCTTGCATATAACCATGAGAAAAAACTCAGAATGAATACAAAATTTAGGTTTTACAAGTTTAGATTAAATTTCAAAAACATGACATTTCAAGTGTTAGACCCGTTTCTTGTGGTGGTTACTGGTAAGATGGGATACAACATACTAAATAACATGCGTAATAACATTTAAATTATATTGTGTTGTGTAATACTGACTTGGTTAACCAGTGATGCAGTTTAATGGTTGATTGCCATTATAGATAAAATGTCTGTTGCACTTAACCTTGTATGAGATTTAGTGTTAGTTATAATCTGACACAATAAAGCTGTACAATACTGAAACTGAGTGGTTGATACAGTGATGAACAGCAGTCTGTGTCTGAACAACTGTATCTTAAATGGTAAGCAGAGGCAAACAGTCACACAGGAATTGGGAACGTAAAACCCTGAACTAGATATAACTATAAAATTAGATCTGTATGTCCTTTGCATATCAAGAACTGTACATCCAATCTACTTCAGACTTAGGTGTGTTGCTGGGGACCCAAGGGAGTGCAGTGTTGAATGTGGTGCCATCTGGCAAGATGGTGGCGCAATAAGAGTGAACTTTACATTTTTACTTTTTAAACTGAAAGTCTCAAACAAAATATTTTTCTTCTGTAGGTCCAGGCGAATCTCTCTCTATAAGCTATAGCCCATTTCTGTCTAGAATCATTTTCTGCCATTTTGATTTTTTGCGGCAACTCCTACAAATTTCAAGCCATAATCACCAAATTCAGTGCAGATCATCTCTGGACCGAGCTAGAAGTAGTTATTTTTGGGGATTTTTGATATTTCATACAGTTTTGCCATAGCTGGCCCTCCAACTTAGCTCAGATGCTGTCTTATCTCCTGAACGTTTTGTGCTATTGCAACCACTTTTGGTGAATGTGTAGCTGAGTGACAATGGCAAATTTGGTGTGATTTGGGCAATAGGTGGCGCTGTAGCAGCAAAATCTAACTATAAAGGAAGCATTCAGCCTGTCTGTACTGTATGTCTGTATGATTGTCCTTCGAATGTCTCAAGAACTGCTCATCCAATCCAAACTTCACACTTTGAGGGTGCAAGCAGCCATACTGCAATTCTCGACAATGCTGCAAGTAGTACTTCTAGGGGCCAAACAATCATCTTGTTCCGGACGGGCACACACCCTGAACGGGCACTGCACTAATTCTGTTAATGAAGGAAAACCAGAGTTTATGTACGCAGGATCACACAGGAAAAACTGATTTCAGAAATATTGATAATGCTTAACAGAAAAACTCTGCTCTCTCTGCACAAATACCTTCCCCAAGGTTGCTCTTAAGTGTATAAAATGTCCCATGTTTACATTGATATAGGTGATAAGATATTATATCCTTGCAGTTCCCACCACAACCATAAACTGATGTATTGTTATGTGTCTTGGTCATTCATCATGCACTCAATACAGGGCTGCATTATTGTGACAATATTTATTATTCTGACAGTTACAGAGATGTGTTACATATAGAGACTTTGAAACTACAGGTGCTCCATCTAAAATATTACCATACATATTTAGAGCTAATTAAGTGTATAGTGTATCTTTACATTCATTAATGGATAATCCTACAAGTCTTGATAGTAAACAAACGACCTGATTAGATTTCTTTCAAATAATAGGCATACAAACAAACTTATTCATTTGCACACAAAACCAACATTTTTTATTAACATCTCATCTAAAATAGAGTATCTTAAATATTAAACAGTGTTAAGTATGAGCCCTCCTAATTAATAGTGCAGATATGATAGTAAGGGGGCAAGTTTTACAGTTTACAGTTTCAGTTTGGAGAAATCTGATGACAAATATAGATTCACGTGCATGTGTGTGTGTGTGTGTGTGTGTGTGTGTGTGTGTGTGTGTGTGTGTGTGTGTGTGCACGTTGCCCTCAGGTCCTGAAGAGCACAGCAGCAGCAACAGCTGTTAGAGCCACAGCAGCCACAGGCCCCCAGATCAACCACGGTTTCTGAAACAAGCGGTGACACAGAAATGGAAACATGAGCATCATCACCACATGAAACCGCCCATCATCATCATCATCATCATCATCATCATCATCATCATCATCATCATCACGGGATTGCTAAAGCTTTGACAGAAGGAACTTGCCATAGAAACCAATGCAGAGCACAGAGAAGGCGAGTTAAAAACAGCTTTTTCAGATACAGATAAGCCCATCATCCAAGCCAACTGAGAGAAACAGTTGTTATGCATTAGCCATCCAGACAAGACAAACAGATGTCAGATGTTGGAACTGTGTGATTAGAGAGGTTAGAGTCTCTAAGATGTCAATTTTTGGAGTTTCCCCCCCGAGGAAAGGCATTCTGGGGAATGAGGAAAACCTGATTAAGTCATGCAACAGTTTTAAAGACACTGATGAGAATGAGAGATGTAGGCCGATTTGACAGGAGTAATGTGTACCTTACTACCACAATGCGCCGAAGCACCAATACAGCAAAGCCAGGATAAGGCCGATGACTATGGCTTGAACAGGCAGCAATAGGGACGTCTACAGAAGGGAATGGATATTACAGTAATCAACTGCAATGGGACATACTTTTAGTTGGGCGTAGCTTTATTAATGAACCCCTCAGTCAGTAGTCTGCTTGTAATTGGCGTTTACACAAATCTCAAAGTCACACATGGCTGTCAATGTGTAAAAGCAATGGTAAAAGACACTGGATGAGTAAGAGAGGGGCAGGTGTGCTGCTGAGATAAAATATATATATAAAATATATGTATAATAAAAAATATATCATGTGAATCTTACAAAAGATTCACTTTTTAAGCCTGGAGATATTTCACAAAGTAAAACAGATGTCCAATGCACTGTTGTTGAATAATTTGGAGCAAAGCTCATGCTTCTAAAAATAACTGAAGAGGTTTGCTTCTTATGCAAAGCTATGGTGCTGTTTTTTTTTTTTTTAAAACTTAATTGCATGTCATTATACATTATTTTTCAACCAATTATATAGGATTTTATTAGTGTTGATAGACCAGCACTCACCTTTGTCCCTTTCTCCTGCAATTCCTTCATGTTGGCTTTGCATTCCTCAAACTCCTCGTTAAGCGATTGTTTTTCCTGCTCAGTCTTCTCATATTTTTCCTTAAGGTCTGACAGCTCCGTCTTAGCCTCCTCATACTGCATAAAACAAATTGGTATTTTAACTTAATCACAAGACAAATTACTTTTACTTAAATGTATGTTCAGGGCACATTTGGCTAACAAGGGGGCATGCTGGGGCCAAAGTTCACTAATGTGAGTATCAGTGATTGATTCAGAGTGGTGGTAGTTTCACACATGCTTTGTCCTCTAACAGGGCTTTACAAGCAAAGGGCACTGTGAGAGCACTTTGGCTCTACTTTCATACAGTGACTGAGAGAGCCACACCACACTGGGATGAATGGCTTTGTGGTTAAGGATTACTTCATCTCTGCTTTCTGCTATTCAGCAGTGCCCCTCCTGTCTTGAGAGTCACAGTAGTGGCTAATCCATCCCCATCCAGCCTGCTAAACCTGACTGGGAGCATACAGAAGTGTGCCACTGCCAACGGCGAGCAAACCAGGGGGCTGTTCGGACTGGAAGACCGCTTATTTGGTTAGACTTAGTAGTAGTAGTATCTACAAGTCAATAGAGAAAGAATAAAAGATCAGTATTAACTGGGTAAAATTCTCAGGGACACATACTTGGTCCGAGAGGGAAAGCTCTTTTCAACCTAGGGAAATCAGCAGTAACACTACCATTTTATAGGTCTACAAATGTCATGTTAATTAGGTGATAATTAGCAAGTAACCTATTTGAAATTACTCTGTAATTAGTGCTAGATTACCCCTATAGTTACCACAAAATTTATTGAAAATGACATTATTATAAACATTATTTAATAATTAGATGCTAAAATAGTATATAATGGTGAAAATATAGCCCTTAGGCTTGAGAAGTGGTTGTGCGCTGCTCTTCATCAGAAGTGGTTAAACCAAAACTAATGGACACTTCTGATCAGAAATAAATCTAACCATTGTGCAACTT
Source organism: Pterois miles (assembly GCA_947000775.1). Taxonomy (NCBI): domain Eukaryota; kingdom Metazoa; phylum Chordata; class Actinopteri; order Perciformes; family Scorpaenidae; genus Pterois; species Pterois miles. The sequence goes on from CAMQGK010000368.1 coordinate 1,743,859, forward strand.
ATTGTCCAAAATATAACCAGTAATGTTAATAATAAAATATTTTTGCAAAATTTTCAGGTAGATATTGGGGCAATTTTTGCAGCAATTCCAAAGAAATGTAAAATGGGTTACTTGCTAATTATCACTTTCATTATTCACATGAAATTTGCAGACCTTTAAAATGAAGTGCTACCAAATCATCCTACCCTCCAGGTGTTAACAGTTGCTGATCACCAGAACAAATAAAATAAAACATTTTGGATTAACTACACCTGACACTAGAGAGCTGCTGCATGTCTGATAGAAATGTATCACAGCATATCCTAATGTCCTAATATCCTAATCCTAATGAGTTCTCACCATGTATGTATATCGAACTTAATTGTTATGAGATTTTAACTGATTGTGAGCTAGGCCACAATATCAAAAGTATGCATACAGGCAAATAAACTACAAAAGCAATATTTGACACCACATGCCCAGTTAAATAGCAGCCACCCAGTGACCCGGATGGATAGATAAAGGATCGGGCCTGTAATTATCAAGGGTTGGCTGCAAAATCAGTCCTAAATGGAGCTGCACATAGGCCTGTTTGGTCCCACTTTTAGGCTTTGGAGTAAATGCCTTTCATCGACTTTCTTATTGAGAAAAGTCACCCATATCCTCTAGCTCCTATACTTTGCACAATCACCGAATAGTGTCACTGTTTAGCGACTAATTTGGATTTGTTGTGCTTGCATAAAATCATTACTGCAGACACACAGGGTGCTGGACTCTTAATAGAGAGATACCATAGTATCAGCACATACTACTTATGCATACTTGATCCTTGGTATTGTGTTTACTTTCATATTATGGTTCTGTGTGGCCCTGTTCAGACCTGGCATTAACATGCGTTTAAGTACAGGTGTGAATGCACAGAAGATGCATTGAGGACACAATGAGATCCAATTGCTCCGATCACATTAGGAGGCGGTGTAGGCCCCATGGCCACATTCTTTAAGCAGTATATGCAAATATGTCCTGGGCCACACTGAAGGGCCACCTACTCAAATGTTGTGCGTTTTACTCACTGAGAGGTGATCCACAACAGCTTGTGTAGCTGAGGGTTACATTGCATCTCAAGCTACTTTATGAAGGTAATAAAGTAATAGCAAACACTTTATTACTCCCACATTATCAACCGCAGGTCATAACAGCTTTACTAGTTCTGACCTTTCACAATATGAGCCCTAGACCTACACTGTATCAAGACGCAGCTCAACAAAATAGTTTATTTCTATAGCTTCATAGCATGTCAATGATATGTCTGTTTTTGTTCCAGTGCCCACTCACTCTCTGAAGCTTTGTGCAGGCACAGAGGTCCCCAGGAACCACCAGTAGACAGTAACCTTATAGTTTTATGTTAATAAACTGTAACCAAATTCACAAATGTGTAGGATTTTACAACTGGCGTCTCTCGCCAGTTAAAAACAACAACGCATTTGGCCTTTGCAAACAGAAGTCATGTAGATGGCATTTTTATTTGCACATTTTATTTTGGGAAGTGAGATCTGATCACAAGTGGTCACTCGAGACGCATTCTAATACCAGGTGTGAACTGGCAGGTTAGAGCTGTCCACTTGTGATTGGATCATCCAGGACGCATGTTAATGCCAGGTCTGAACAAGTCCTGTGATTTTATTTGCTCGCAAAAGGAGAGACCTTCTACATCTTCTTGAGTGTGGATGTAAGAGGTTTCATAAATACTGTAACACCTGGTAAACATTGGCTGTGTCAAGTCACATGTCGGCAGCAGTTTCTGTATTGCATCTATTCTGCCACAGTGCTGCTGCGCACTCAGGACTGTTTTGAAATATCTCACAGATCAATACACAATCATTCACTCGTGTGTATTAGTGGAAGTCTTTGAGCACTCTCGGCAGTAACCAGTGCAGCCAATGTAGAAGGCTGCACTGGTTATAATATAACTATATCTGTGAAATCAGTCACAAGAATGAAAAGTTACAGAATGGCAATAAGTGTAGACAGGGTGTTACTGTCAGGTTTGAGGTTAGAGTTAATTCCTAGGAGTGATTCTGAGATGTTTGACGTGTTTTTTTTTGTTTTGTTTCGAGAACGTACCTCTCTCTGCAGAGCCTTGCTGTGGCTGTCTGCTTCATCCAGTTGGGTTTGCAGCTTGGTGCTGTCCTGCTGGTGCTGGAGCTGCAGGGTCGCCAGCCTCTTCTCCAACTCCTGCTGGGATCTCTCCAGGGTTTTGAGGCTGTTGCTCAGCTCAGCATTCTGGGCACGCGAACTATCGGAAACAAAACAACACTGAGTTCAATAGGCAAGGTTTCACATGAAGAGAAGCCTGTGGTAAACTGTGCAGCAATACATGTTGGAGCAGAGTCAAGTAAATGAGACAGAGGGAGCTCAAAGGTGGGGGCCGAAATTGAGCTCTTGGTGATGTAGCTCAGTGCACTGACCTGGCGAGGTCCTTCTCCAACTGCTGCTGTCTCTGCAGTAGTGCCTCTTTCTCAGAGCGCAGAACTGCACATTCACTTTGCAGGTTGCCCTTGTCTTTCTGGTGAGTCTTAAGGAGTTCCTCCTTCTCGGCCCTGAGAGAAACACACTCCGTCTGCAGACCACTCCTTTCCTTCTGGTGCTTAAGCATGGCGTCTTGTTTTTCAGATCGCAGGACAGAGCACTCCTTCTGAAGGCCATTACACTCCACCTGCATGGACTGTAGCTCACTGGCTGTGAAAACAACACATGCTCTTTTCTTAATCTTACAGATTAAATTAGAATTCATAACAAAAACAAAGAGTTTCTGTGCACTTGGACAAACTAGAGTACATTTAAAGTCTCTTAATGCTTGAAACAAAAGAGCCATATTTCAAATCATGAGGTCATTACTCTTACTTACTCATTATTTTTTTTTTTTTTTTTTTTACTGGCTATTGTCGTCATATTTTGTATCATTAAGTGTATTTACACTGTCTGTTACCTTGTATTTCTGCAGTTTTCTGCCACTGCTTGCTCTGTTGTTGAAGGTCACGCTGCAGGTTGTCAATCTCACGCTCATATTTGTTGGCAGTCTGACGCCATTTGTCCAGATCCTTTGAGACGGTTGCCAGGTTAGTCTGGATAGCAGCGAGGTCATGGTCCCGCTCAGCAGCGGCTGTCTCCAGTGCACGTTTCAGCATCTTCACCTCGTCACGTGCACTCTGTAGCTCATCGTGTGAACCGGCGGAGGCGTCTATCTGCTCTCTGAGAAGGCCCGTTTCATCTTGGAGCTGCCGCAGCTGGCCTGTCCGAACCACGGTCAGTGTTGAGAATAGTAATGTTGACATTTTTTAGGATACACAAACTGTTCCTATCCACAAACAGAAAGATGTACCTTGGAGATGTTTTATCTGTTTTGCAGATTCATCAGTTTGTTGCTTGTTTGCTTTTCTCTCATCCTGCAGGATACCTACAAAAGATTGATTTATTTTATGCATTTGTGGTAGTCTGTGTGTGCACAGTATCAGGTGAAAGATTTTTTACCCTGTAGCTCCATGCATTTGTGTTTCTCAGTATTAGCTAGCTCCTGTGCTTCTCGAAGTTCATCATTCAAGCGCTGGATTACTTTCTCCGAGTCGCCAGAGGACCCCATGTTTGACCTGGTCAAGTCATCTGATAATGAAATACAGAACAGAAATTGTTATCCCGATAAGAAGTTATTTTCTCCTTACAAGATCTAGCTGTAAGAGTCACTGGCGTGCATACAGAGACATTGGAAAGTAAGTTTATACCATGATGATATATAAAACAGTAATGATGGCAATTCACTGTTAAGGGTGATTCAGTGATCAACAATTCAATATCATTGTTGCAAAATGGAAACACTGATATACAGTATATCGTCCTCCTTAAGATACAGCTTTATTTTATTCCCATGGCAAGTCTGTGACACCATTTCCATCCATGCACACCTCCTTCCTAAAGATTCAAACAGTACTTAAACATGAGAAATGTGGCACTTCACAGTGAACTACAGTACGTCTATTTTTAGTCTTTTTAATGATTTTTTTTTTTTCATGTAAATGTCTGTAAGAGCCCAGTAATAAAACTGTCAAATCGTATATTATTATTTTTTTGTTTTGAGAGTTGATAAAAATGTAACTGATTTTGTCAATTGGACATATAATATCATCTCATATCAATCACAGGCCCCTGAATTTAATCAAATCAAAATCTTTGATGATATCAGGAAATAACATATTGTTGTCCAAATAATCAATATCAGATTGTGATGAAACTTGTGATTTATATCCTTATTCACTACTATAAAAGTATAAGGATAACTCATTGTTGCACCAAATTAATTCTGCTTCAGTCCCAAATATTTAACCAGGGCTGACATACTAGATGATTTCCCATGACATTAAAATAGGACTATTACATAAACTAATTGCTAACCCAGAAATAGACACAACTGCATCTGATTTTTTTATCCACGCTTTCAATCCAAATTGTCCATTAAACCCGGCAACAAAATGAGTCTCTGGCATGTCTACATCGCTTGTTAACAGAAAGTTACAGTACACAATACACAAAGGGAATGGACTAGCCAGCGTTGTCAAGGGTCTGTTGTGTTTCCTAGAGGTGGAAACAAGCTCCATAAATACTTGGCTTTGCAATTCCCAGTGAATATTTTGATCCACTAATCTACCAAGGCTGCTAGGAAAAGAGATGACCTCATCTCAGACTGAACATTTGGCAGAGGCGAAAACAAGAGTCAGGACAGGTCAAGCATGTGCACCATAAATGGACACATTATTGGACAGAGGCTGCTGTGCAATGCTGTATTTGTCATGAAAACTGATTTCATTGTGTCTGGCACACAGGGCTGCACAAATGTACTGTACAAATATGCCATGTTAGTAGTGTAACCAGATGGCATTGATAAATGACTCTAAAATGAAAGGGTATGAAGTGGCGGCTGGAGGCTGGTGGCACCCTCTGACTCAGGCACATGACCACCCTGCTGCGTGCCAGACAAAGGATGGGCGGGCAGGGCTCAGTCCAGCATGTGTGTGAGGTTGTGTGTTCCCTCATGCATGCATATGTATGAGTGAGCGTCAGAATGTGAGTGGGTTTCCTGTATGTGGGGGTTTGTGTGAAAGATGAATGTCATCTGGAGAGCACGAGATGAGGTGATCATTTCAGATGAGGGCATCCTACGTGTTATCTTTAGTAACTTTACAGCCATTATGTCGCAGCGTGACAGAGTGACACCTGACAAAGTAATAATGGGATTAGCCTGTGTGTAAAAATACCTCTCTGACTAGTTGGGGGATATTGAGCATCACGCTGCCTCAAGTGACAACGGGGGAAAAAAATATAGGAGAAGGTCTTTTTTTAGCTCAAGAGCTGAAGGCTAAAGCCATCGTGGTCTATCTTTCCCCGCTGTCTGCTTCCTTCCAAATGAATGTGACAGCGTTCTTGAACTGAATCGGAGGGTTAGCACCGCTCGCGCTGAATGTCTACAGTCTTCAGCGGGTCTCTATAAAATGCTGCTCAAACCACCAGGAGTGTACAGCTACAAAACGTTCTGTATGTGACTAAAACTGAGAAATCACCCTTTTATTTTTTGAAAAGACTGAGATGCTGTAAGTATACTGTGAAGCGTGGCATTACAAATTCATTCACTGTGCAGAATTGATTCGCTCACTTATATGCTTGCACATTTTCTCATGAATGTCCCTGTTGATTTATGTTCTCTGTATCATTGCTTTTAATAAGTCGCCATAAATGGCACTAACACACTCAGTTAATGTGCCCTCTGTGCAAAGAGACTCCATCCCCTAATAAGCTGTTGACACTAGAGAAATCAGCCTCTAAAACAAGGCCATCTACAGCACTGTGAGTTCAACCAACTGATGTTATGGACTCAGAAACTCTCCGTAACTATGACTCATGCTTTTCCTCCCTTCACACCATCAGTAAGATATGCTGTCAGGTAAGAGCCATTTGAACAGCTGAGTCATTCACAAAAGAACGCAGTTGGGTTACCTTTGATGAGCGAAACGTTATTCAGGGGATCACTCAGCTCTTTCTCATCCATTTGCTTATCTGTAAAGAAAATGTATAACTACATATCATGTCAATAATCGAAGATATATTTCACCAAATCAAGAGTTCATGTTGACAAATAGAAGAAATTCCAAATAAATAATCTTAACAAAATCATTGCTTTTGTTGTGGTTAAGGATTTGAGTATTTTCAAAACATAAACACAAAAATGCATGCTCATCGATGAACACATAACAAGTACTTTTTAAAGAGGCAGTGAGAAATTTCCTTTGAGGACTATGTCACAGAAAATATACTAATAAACAGTCAAGCATAAAACTTAGGTCAGGAAATATTACCTTAGGTGATCCAGGAGCTACAGTACTCAATGTGCTGAGGCTACAGCAGTCCCTGGCATGAAGAACTCTTCTCCAACTATCAGATTTTTTTCAGATGCTAAATGGACCAGTCCAAGCAGTGAGGAGGGGGGAGGGACACCGAGGGGATGACAGACACTGCGTACCAGACCTCCCTGCTGCTACTGTTGCACTGACGCCAGTGAAGACAAAGAAATGGTTAAAAATAATTGAACAAATACATCAAGTGTGGTTATAAAATTACAATAGAGGTAAGCAGATGAATGTCATTAAAAACATGACCCCCTATTTTGTGGCTGAAGTCTTGCAGCCCCTCCACACTAGGTCATGCATCCGAGTACGGCATGTCGGAAGCTGCAGCTGCAAACTCACACAGAGAGGTTTTGTTCAGGGAGCTGGGCTGCTCTCTGACCAGTTGGTACTGATGTAAAAATCTACAGGAAGACACAGAATAGCCTGACTGTATGTCTTGTATGTGCTTTACTGTACGCACTTCAAATTCATGATTTATTGGCCTTTAAGGTTAGACCTACATGTCATCCTGAGGGGTGACATGACACACACTGTACACAACAATATACACTACACATATTACACTGTGTATTGTCTAGCTAATTTGTATTGTACTGGCCTATAAAATACATCAGTTGGTCTCCTCAGCATGCCTTAAAACTTTGTGAGGCTGATGTGAGATCAAGATAATGACAAGGAGCAGTGGCATTGATGCGTGATATTTAATTATGCTTTCTACCTGTAAGCAAATAAATGTTTCCCTTTGGTCAAAAGCTTTCATAACTTATGTCACACCAACAGTTCCTTGAATAATGTATGAAGTCCCACAGACGTAAATGGGGTCATGGTTTAGAGGACATTCACATTAGTTAATTTTAGATTTTTTAACTTAATTAATTTCATCACATGCAAGCATGCTAACTAAAAAAAAAATACTGGCATAGCCAAACATCAGACAAACAATGTAAAGTGGTCACGCACATCCAAAACTGTAGAAGGCCAATGCTGGACTAGTAGAAGACAGAAATACAAACAAACAGTCTCAACCTTCATGGCTTAATTAGTCACTAACTAAGATGTGCAAATAAATTGCATTTAAGGGGAGCTACAGTCCACGAACCTTCCTCTACATTTTTCGTAGCCTAACTTCAGTTCATCTTCTTATTTAAAGCTGTTTAATTCCATATCACAAATGGTGATATTATGCATCCTTATCTTAATACTAATGCCACGGACTCAATGTGACAAGTATGAACAGCTCTTGTGTCTACTGTTTTTCTGGCTCAGTAAATGTTTGATAATAGAAAGCTGAACCCTACTCAAAAAGGGCAAACCATCCAGTGGTAAGCGGAGATGTGTCACCCAGCTAGCTGCAAAAGTCCAAATTACAGCTGATAGTGCATTATAAGACCATAGCACTAACAACCTACCCTTACAGTTTGCTTGAAGCTACACAGTGACAATAAATTTAAAGAGATAATCAATTGTCGTGTAGTTATTTTACCTTTAGAAATGTAGGCAAATGTAAGATCCTATGAATTAAGTAAAAAAAAAAAAAAACAAAAAAACAACAACCAGGGACAGGACTCTTCCTGCAAGACCTAATCCTTGTTTGGTTGGGCAAACAAGTAATGAGGTAAAGGTTTATGATGATATAAAGCTGCAAATCATTGACTTGATTTTCAGTCAATAATCAACCGTTCCAACCTTCTACTTTATTCTCAGTAAATTTATAATCTTTATAATCTGTATCTTGGCATCCCACAAGGGTGTTATTTTACTGTAGAGAACCCTAAATAGCCGATAGGGAATAAAAACTCTTAAAGAGCAAGGAGTGTTCTCTACACAGACAAGGGTAAACCCACATAAACCAGCTTCATAGCTGAAAGATTCACCCAAAAATGGTAGCCCATATAATCAATATGATCTAAAGCTGCATAACTACTGCCCACCGATCAGACAGTTCAAGATCTGATAGATTTAGTCCTACGTGCTTTTACAACATTTAATAACACCCTGGACTCATACCAAATGGAATATAAATAAGCTGTCTTGATGACGTTGATTATATCCTAGCACAGGGCACTTAGTAGTTGTCTTAAATAAAGATAAGGTAAATCTACACTCCAGGTACACCTAGCTAAAACTAATGCAGTCTAATACAACAGTCCTGTAATTAGTCCTGCACCATAAAGGTTATAATGTTAAAGTTTTATTTATGCACTATATAATTTAAATTTGCCTTGTCATTTCTATCGTACTAAATGTCAATGTATTGCTTATTCTTATTTGTTGTTTTTATTCATTAGTATTATTTTTATGTTCTTTTATCTGTTGTCTTTGTTCTTATGTTATCCATATCATAAGCTGATGATCTTCATGTTGCGATGTGAAATATTCATTTCCGTACCTTATTGTATTTTGCTTGTATCATTGAAAGTCTTCAATAAAAAAAGGATGTAGCTAGCTAACCGATAGCTAAGTTAACTTTAGTTTTGTTACCTGATATTGCCTAAATAATATTATGTTTCAGGGTTATGTGGCTAAACAATTACGCGTATATATTTTAACTGTGGTTACTCACCAAACAATCCCCAAAATATGATCAGGTTACTGTTGATTGACTGTGACCGACTTAGCCTTTGCTGTTAGCCCTCACATTAACATCAGTTGTATTGACTGTTACTGACTTAATAATATTACGGTACAGTGTTAAATGTGGCTAAACACTTTCAAACATATCTTTCAATATCTTAAACAGCTCCAAAAATAGGGTTAATTAGTGTTAATTGGCTGTGACGGCTAACTTAGCTTTTGCTAATCATTTTTTTAAACTGAGCTAACGCTAGCTTACAAACTTTACAAAACGTTAGCTTACTGGGTATAGCTAGCTAACTAAGGTGTTGCTTTGATTGTTACCTGGTATTGCCTTAATTATATTAAGTTACAGGGTTAAATGTGACTAAAGAATTTCAAACACATATTTAAACTATCGGAACTTACCACCGAACAACTCCAAAAATGTGGTTAGGTTAGTGTTAATTTGCTGTGACGGCTGGGTTAGCTTTAGCTAATCAAATGACGCTTAATGGCTAATTTCAAATTAATTACTAAGGTCAGGTTTCAGTCGACATTAGCTAGCGTCAACGTCAGTCAGTTTCCTTGAAATCCCCAACACAGTCCCACTTTTAAGGCACAACATGTGGGAGAGGCAGTCTCAATGGCTACAGCCTGTGAAACAACAGCGTGCTCATCTTTGAAGTGGAAAACATCATTGAAAAGTTGCCTAATCAGTGTGGTGGGTGTTGCCTTTCAGACTTACGTGTCAAGCTAGCGGTCCGTACGGTTTACTCAAGGACTAAACCAGAAGTGATACTCTGTCTAGTGTCGCCGGAGGAGGTGGACGCATCTCTGCGAAGGTTTTCAGCTAGTTAACCCAAGCCACCAGATGTGCGACAAGTAACTTTCGCCGTTTGTTTGCTTATACTGTGTTGATCGCGAGTGTTTTTCTGCTCCCCGATGACTTCCTCTATCTCAGCCTGGATTTGGAGTGAGAGATTTTGGCTTCCCGAAAATGTAACATGGGCGGACCTGGAGCAGCCACCACCTGGTGTGGAGTATCCCCGAATGAGACACATACTATACGCTCTACCTCTGGCTGTCGGAGTTTTCCTACTTAGGCTGCTTTTTGAAAGGTAACCTACACTGTTGTGTTTGTTTGTTGTTGTTTAATCATGTTTGGTGAAGTTCTCCATTTGGGTGCGTGCGCACAGCTGAGGTGTCCAGCCTATGTGGCAACTGTTTGTCATAAAGAAGGAGGGAAAAGCACAGCTACCAAACTCAATGCAATAATCTTAATATACGAGTCACTCTCTATGCATGCAAACTATCTGGAAACTAGAGAACCAACTCCCTGCTGCAGGCTCCAACAATAATCCTGAGCGTAAAGTTGGTAGTTAGGAAATTAGGCAGACATCTTTTTAACAAATTGACTTCACTGCTTTGGTGTCTGTCTGGCTCTCTCCATGTGATAGTTAATCATGGGCTAATTCTCTCATTGTTGCATTAACCTCTTATTAACAGTGTTAGCATTCCTTTGAGGTGATGACACATGAAATGACTGCTGGATTGAAACCTATTACCTCCTATCTTGCTCAGCCAGATAGTTGTCGAAGGATGGTTTAGATGTAAAAACCTGAAGAGATGGCATACTTCTCTTTCTTTTGGTGACTGGAAACTGAGCCTGGTTAGGGCAGTCTTTCTAAGGCTAAACTCTATCGCACACAAAGTCAAAAGGTTTTTAAGGCTAAATTAGGGGTTATGCATGTGGCCCTTGCTTCATTTAGGGTAAAATCCCTAATGAAAGGGCAGGGCCTGGAGCCTAGTCTGTACTTCTGTTTATTCAGTCTTTTTCCATGTTTGGGAAACCAGATGAGTGGGGCGTTGTGAGATTGTAATAAATTGCTGAGTTTGAGCATGAACACTGTTTAACTCAGATGATCTTGTGACACACATCAGTGTTTTGGTTAGAGGCAGCCCTCCCATCCCTGTATCCCATACGCTCACATGACAGAGGTCATCACGCTCTGTTTAGACTAGGTGCCACATTCCCCAGGATCCCTCCTAACGCTGGCCCGTGTGTCCCTTGTAGGCTCTATTGTACTCCTCCCTCTGCAAGTCAAACATTCATTTGAGAGCAAACTGCAAACTCGGCAGTTCAAGTCAATGGAGCCAGTCTTAGCTAATGGTTCATCTGTTCGTAAAGCCTGTATAACATGCTTAACTTATCTGTATGACTCTCTCCTTGTCTGCTTGTCTGTCTTAATACCTCACCATCTCTGTGTCCCCCTCCCTGCCCCCACCCTCTCTCTCTCTCTCTCTTTTTTTTTTTTTTTTTTGCCTCCATCTGCGTGTATACAGGCTAGTGGCCAAGCCCTGTGCCCACATACTTGAGATTCAGGCGGGAGTGCCTCGACAAGCTCAGCCCAATGCTGTCCTGGAGAAGGTGTATCGGTCCAAAACGGTACTTACAACGGCCCATATTTGTTCTGTAGTCGATTAAAGATGGAGTAGGTAGAAATGGAGTAAATATGATTTAAAAAAAAAAGTTATTTTTAGAAAACAGTAACTATATTAGTAGACTGTAGTGCATGCAGGTAATCTGAAAAAAAAAAAATCATGTTCCTCTGTGTTCTCCGTTGCTCATAACAGCATCTGCAAGATTTCACAGACCAGAGGAAAACAACCAATCAGAGCCAAGCTGGAGCCTGACGTCTCTGAGCAGCTGACAAATCACTCACAAAGTCCAATCAATCGGTCAAACTAGGCAGCGCTGATCAAATATGAATCAATATTCTGTTACTGTAATGCCTGTTTCTCTCCTCAGATGTTTCCACAAACATCTTGTAGTTACTGTTTATCTGTAAAATGTGTGTAAAAAGCTGTAAAAGTTTGTGACCAGGCAGCCATGTTGAGATCCATTGAGGAAATACCAAGCACTGCCTACCAGCTAACTTTATCATTTTACAGCTTAACAGTAACAAGAAGATGTTTCTGAAAACATTAGTGATGAGAAATAGACATTACAGTAACAGAATATTAATTCATATTTGACCAGCGCTGCCTATTTGATCAGAGTTTGCAAGTGATTGATAGATGCCTCTGTTCAATGAACAGCCAATAGGAATGCTTTCTTGCTGAGACTGGCCAGTCTCTCATTGGGGGCTTGATTTGTTTTTCTTTATTTAAGTCTGTGAATGTTCTCATTCATCCTGGTCATATTCATTCTGGCAACAATTGAATCGAAGGCAACTGGACTTAGATTTGTCTCTGAAGACGTTTCGCCCCTTATCCAAGTGGCTTCATCAGTTCAAATGCTACAGTCTGACTAGTCCCCACTAGTCTGACCTTCATTTAAGGCTTTTTTTTTAAAAGCCTGAAAACATGTTTTCTCTCAGAACACTTGAATTACAATATAATGAAAGATTATTATGGGTTTTTTGCCCAGTGATGCCAAAAATATTCTGCCTACTGTAGGTTTAAACGTTCCTCTGCAAGTCTGCGCTACAATACACCTTCGCAGGCAGTAAATAATTCAGGCAGTGTGACAGTCATGCCTACTGGTGTTTTAGTTTTAGAGAAAAGCAGGTTATTTCTATTTGTCCTCTTTAGTGTCCAGACACGAAGCAGCTGGAGGGACTCTCCAAGCAGCTGGACTGGGATGAACGGAAAATACAGAGGTGGTTTCGCGTCCGTCGGAACCAAGACAGGCCCAGTATGCAGAAAAAGTTCTGTGAGAGCATGTAAGTCCCTACTATAATGTCCCTACTAAACTGCTGTGTTGTGTGCATTCAGTGCCCCCCCCCCCCGACTTCACCTTTAGCGCCACCAACAAGCCAAATTTCTCACTTATCCTGTGAAATATCTCAACACCTGTACCATGTTAGCATGACTGTAGACTCTACGGTTTGTTTTTCAAGAAGAAAACAAGTTACAGTGTTCTGGTTTCTACTCCTCAGGTGGCGATTTACATTTTACCTGGGGATTTTCATCTATGGCATGCGACATTTGTGGACGGTGAGCTGAATTAGCATACTTGCTTTTGTGCAATACTGATACCGTTTCACTGGTGTGTTGCTATAGCTTTTTTTTTTGACAAACCTAATGCATGTTTATCTAATCATATGCATATTTTATCTGTTTCTGTTAGTCACCCTGGATGTGGGACACCAGACAATGTTGGTACAACTATCCATTTCAGGTTTGTTTTTTTTATTATTAACTACATAATCATAATATTCAGCTGCCTATATTGTGACTCCAGTGAGCTCAGCACCACATTGTTGGCAGGCTACTGGGGCTACATATTTGTTAAAGGTGTTTTTTTGTTTCCCTCCCTCCAAAAGCCTCTGAGCTCTGGACAATTCAACCACTACGCAGCTGAGCTCGCTTTCTATTGGTCTCTGATGTTTTCCCAGTTCATAGACATTAAACGTAAGGTGAGTAAATAAAAAGCTTTACCAACACTATTGTGCTGCCTCTCAGCTGCCCTCCTGAATATGTGCCTTGGTGCCAGGATTGATTTGCTAGCTTTTCATGTTCGCTTCTTATCATATCCAACTGTACCTGTTTACGGAGCTTAGCCTTCACTCCATGTAGGTTCACCAGTGTATTAGAATTAGCACCCAGGCAGAACAGGTTAGACAGTGAAGCACTACAGTGCTTCTTATTTATAGCCTCACATCAGCACGTCATCCTAGTATTTACACAAAGTCTTTCAGTTCATAAGTTGCCTGACAACCTTTGCATGGATGCACAAAGACAGTGAGTGAATTATTGAACAGCTTCATCTCATTGTTTTCATTAGCTGCACGTTTTTACATACTTGTAAAATGTCACTACAGGAAGCTTGAACATCCTATTTGTTTACCTCTGTCTGTCATCTCTCTTCATTTCACCAATGACAGGATTTCATCATCATGCTTGTCCACCACCTGGCCACAATATTCCTCATCACATTCTCCTATGCCAACAACATGCTAAGAGCTGGTACTTTGGTCATGTGTGTGCACGATGCGTCCGACATCTTCCTCGAGGTAAAGAGCTCAGTGAAGTTTTTTCTTACAGGACTTGTTTATAAGAAGCAAACATAGGAGCATATAAATGACATGGCTCTGCTTTGCACTGTACTGCTGTCTTATAGCAAAAAAAAAACAAACACATCTTTTACTTGAATTTCCAGTGACAAGCTGTCATCACTGGAGATACTGGTTGGAGCTTTTAATACTGTGAATCATTAATTCCTTGTTTATTCCCCAAAGGCTGCCAAGCTGGCCAACTATGCCAAGTACCAGAGGCTATGTGATGGCCTGTTTGTGGTGTTCAGCATAAGCTTTTTCTTCGCACGACTTGTCATCTATCCTTTCTGGTGAGTCAAATGAGAGCTTATTTACAAATCAAATTACGTAGTTTGTCTGCTTGACAAATGCTTAGCTATCAGACTTCAGTTTTACATTAAATTAGTGTCTTCAAAGGTACCGTGTGTAGGGTTTGGCAGCACCTAGTGGTGTAGTTGCAGATTGCAACCAACTGAGTAGCCCTCCCCTCCCACCTCCCTTTACAAGACTGTGGTAACATGAGCCACCAAGTGCAAAGCCGTAGTAATGAGCCATTCAGAGGCCATCCTAACCATAATAACACTGCTTTAGGAGCAACGGTAGTCAGATGGCGGTTTTGGAAAATGGAAGTAAACAGCACAAGCGCTTTGCACTGTGGGATACAATAGGAGAGGTAGGCTGGTCCGATGCATATTGGAGATATTCTCCAAATCAGTACGACATCCGGGTATTTTTAGCATACTGCAGATTTTGCTTTTGTTCATACTACATACTACTACTATTTTGGCCATATCAATACCTACTTCTAGTATAGTATGATGTTTCAAAAACAGCCTTAGTTTCAGGTGATTATACACTAATGAAAACACACTTATGAATATTATATAGAAGAATCCTAAAAGTCCTAAAACCCAGAAATGAGTTAGCATTTTAGAGCTTCTGGTTCCCTCATCTAGAAGTCAGTGGGTTTTTAGTTGGATGCCTGAAATAAGGTCTGTGATTAACACAAGCTGAAGAGATTTTAATGTTTTGTCAAAATACATAAGTAAATATCGTGCCTGTGAATTTTGAAGCTTTTATGTCTTAAAAAAAGTGGCAAAATGAGACAAAATGAGAAAAGTCATCACACCAACTCATCTGCCTATACAGCCTCGTGTATACTCGCGCTCATGTGACCATGGTGTCTAATACCAAATGGAAAAAATCGTATTTTTTGTGGAGGTAACCAGTGTGATTCTAACTTCTGGGTTGGCCAACAAAAATATATCATCCCTGGAGCGCTCCATGCCATAGCTGCTAATATATCCCCTGAAATGTTACATACTCTTCCTTTAATGATCTAAAAGTCATCATATATTGAGAGCTCCAGTGACCTTTGTATGTGTCTTTGTTGCAGGATTGTTTACAGTGTCCTGGTAGAGAGCTGGGAGATCATTGGGCCGTACCAGGCCTGGTGGTTGCTCAATGGGTTGCTGTTGGTGCTGCAGACTCTTCACATCATCTGGTTCTACCTCATCGCTCGCATTGCTATCAAAGCCATATTCAAGGGAAAGGTTTGTATCGCTGTCCGTTGTGCGAGTTGTACAGTTTTTAGCCACACTAGTGTGATCATTTTATGTCAGGCCAGCTGACCACTTTGGTCCACTGGAATATCTCAACAACTATTGGTTGGATTGTCATGACATTCATGATCCCGCAGGATGACTGCTACTGACTTTGGTGATGTTTCTTCTGATGCCACCATGAGACATTTCTGTTTAAGTAAATAACTGTTACAAATACCTGTAAATCTTCAGACATTCACATCAACCTCAGCTGTACTTTGTGTTTCGTGGTAATCAGAAAATTATATCACGCAAACACACTTCACTAAGTTGGTGAATGGTTAACATTACCTGCAGCTGGGTGTTAGCATTATCATTGTGAGCTACCGCTGTGTATTGGCAAGAATCTGGCAATATGTATATGCATAGCATGATTCAGATTCATATTACGATTTAATATGTTATGATACGGTAAGCAAAGTGATATATTTTTAAAATCTAATTTTAGGAAAACTGTCAAAGTTATACAGTTCCTAAAATTAGATTACACATGTATTTGCAAATTAAGTATTGACTGAGTTAAACTTTGCATGTAAACAATTAAAAATCATGCGTTTTTGAGAATTGATACAGTATCATGAAACATAATATTGCGATTTAGACCAACTATGTGGCAGTCTTACCAGAGTACACTCTGGTCTTGTTTTTACTTTCCTTTCTTCACTATTCCTATTGTTAGTGAAACTGTCATTTCTATTTATGTTTTATTGTACAGGTGTCGAAGGACGACCGCAGTGACATTGAGAGCAGCTCGGACGAGGAGATTTATTCCAATTCCAGTAAAAATCCCAATCAGACCCTAAAACCAAAGGACATCAGTCACACTGGTAATGGAGAAGCTCATGATCACTGAGTGTCATGAGAGGAGTTTACTTCCAGTGTGGCTTTTATTCACCTGCTGCGTGCCTGTGTGACCCACCTTGACCTCCTGAAAAGACATTAAACGTCTATTTTTCAACCAGAAAGCTTTGCTGAGTCGTTCAAATGGAGAGTGGACTTGGATACGGGGGAACGCCTTGTGTGGAATAAAGACTTAGTGCTGTCTTACTGAGTCAAGTTTACACTGTGTGAGGTTTACACCTGCTTTTTGCTTACAGGAGCAGACGGAGGTGTGTGTGGTCTGTCTGCTCCTCGCTGTGTGTGTGTGTGTGTGTGTGTGTGTGTGTGTGTGTGTGTGTGTGTGTGTGTGTGTGTGTGTGTGTGTGTGTGTGTGTGTGTTCAAGGTTAGAAATTGAAATAGAGCATTTCAACACTGCTATTGTCAAAACTCATTTTCTACATGTAAATACATTTTATCAGTGAAATTAGTAATATATTTACAGCTGTAAAAGAAATCACTGCAATCTGCCTTTGCTGAATATACTGCTTACTCTATTGTAAGCTAAATATCTCTCTGAAAAATGCCAAAGATTTCTTAATAAAACATTATTGTACCAAATCCAGCGTTGACTGTGTAGGATTTTTATTATGCCATAAGGGGAACTTGACTCTGCAACTGACGATAAATATCATCGATTAATTAGGAGATTATTTGATCTAGAAAACATCAGAAAATGGTTTAAAAAAAATGTGAATTTATTATATTTCCAACAGTCCAAATTAGGGTTGCAACTAATGACTGTTTTCATTGTTGATTATTTTCTCGATTAATCCATTAGTTGTTTCGTTTATAAAATGTCGGAAAATTATGAAAAAAGTTTATCAATGTTAAACCGATTAATCAAACATCAAAATAGTTGTTGATTAATTTAATAGTTGAGTAATGGACTAATTGATAAATCTTTGCAAATCTAGTCCAAACCTTAAGATCTTGAATTTACTTTCACATAGACAAAAGAAAAACAGACTAAAATTTCACATTTGAGAAGCTGGGATCAGTGATTGTGCCCCAATGTAATTTTTTTCTTGAAATGCGGCAATCAATTAATTATCAGAATACTTATTTTAATGGCTATTTTTCTGTTCATAAATGAATTAATGCACTTATCGTTTCAGCTCAAATAAGCACAGTATGTGATCCTCTAGCAGTCTGAGATCGATGGACCGCTTCGTCTTCAGTACCTTATTTTATCGCACTCGTACAACATGTTAAAAGCTTCGTCGCAGAAGTCGTTGTACTTCAGGCTGAAAGAGAAACGCAGTAATTAGATGTGAGTTTCAAAGCACGAGAAAACATTTTAAACTTTGTGTCAAGATGGTTTATAATTACGCTGAGTGAATGAGGCTTACTTCATCTCTTGCATGTTGTGGCTGTCCTGCATGACTTGGACGAGGGCGGGGACGGAGGCGCTGGTCAGCGAGTTGTTTCTCAGTTCCAGACTCTTCAGAGTCGTACTCGCTCTTACTGCAGCACACAAGTCCTCAACGCAGGCATCCGTCAAACCGGTCATCTCAACACTGCCATGAAAGAGAGGCAAATTTAAATGTAATGATTATTTAGCCAGTCTATTTACAGAAAAAGAATTGCCAACTATTTTGATAATTGGTTAGTCAAAGTAATTTTTCATGTAAAAATCACAGAAAATGCTGTTTTCGGCCTCAGCTATGGAGATTTCCTGCTATTTTCTCTTTTATATCATATGAAACTGAATATCTTTGGATTTTTGACTGACAAATGATTGACACTTAAAGACATCACCTCAGAGTTTGAGAAAATGGGATGGACATTTTTCACTATTTTCTGACATTTTATAGACCAAACGATTAATCGATTAAACTACAAAATAGGATTAATTGATAAGGCAATCTAAATATAGTACAAGGAGTGTTTCTTTTTTCTTTTTAAATAATTGTGTCAACTCACTCCAGTTCCTCCAACAGACAGCTTGGATGTGCAACAGCATCCCAAAGGTGTTTAACCCCTTGGTCTCCTACTTCGTTTATACCTACAACCAGGGACTTGAGTTGAGATGTGCCACTTCTCAGCACTGTGCTCAGCTCCTTGAACACCAACTGGGTTAACTCGCACCGTTTCAAGCTGCAGGGTGGAGCAGAATATACTGTAGTACATCAAATATTTGTGAAAGGTGGCTCTTCATCACTGGGAAGTCAGAAGTGTTAATACATGTGACTCTACCCGAGCTTTTCTATTGGACATCCAGGTCGGCGGAGGGCTTGGCAGAGCAGCAGCGCCCCCTCCTGGCCCAAATCATTCACTGACAGGTCCAGCTCTGACAGGGAGCAGTGCTCTGTCATCAGGGCCTCCATGAAATGAGGACAGCAGGCGCCTGTCAACTCGCTGTCAAAGAACCTCAAATCAAAACATAAACAAAAGGTCACCACTGGCAAAAAAAAAAAATGGATGGAAAAGTATGATTCATCACACATTCATGTATTTTGCTACACAGACTCACTTGAGGCTCTGCAGTTTACAAAGTGGGTGTCGCAGGGCTTTGCACAAAGCCTCCACTCCTCTGTCACCAATCACGTTATTTGACAGGTTCACTTTTCTCAACTCCGAATGGCCGGAACACAGAGCCGCTGATAGAGCCTCCATCGATACGACAGTCAAGTCGCAGATTTGTAGCCTTTAAATAAACAAAAAATGCCAATTAAAAAATAAATAAATAAATAGACAGCTCTAACAAAAAACAAGATTTGTAATACAATACAGACCTATATAATGCACATACTTGAGCTCCTGAAGTTTGCAGAGAGGACTATGCAGCGCTTTGCACAGTTTCATGAAGCCCTGGTCTCCGATCTGATTACACCTCAAGTCTAACACACACAGCTGAGAGGTACCTGAGGTCAGGACGGACACCAGATCTCCACAGATCGCCTCTGTAAGCCTGCATACTAGAAGACTGGGTATGTAAAAAAGCAAAATATCAAAGACTTATTAACTTACCTTTGAGAAATGTCTGTTAACATGAAGGCACGTTTAAAGAGGACCTACTATACCAACACGTTATTGTCACATACCACCGCTTTGTCACACCCCTTGATGTCACTTTATTTTCAGCATCAAAACCACTATAAGTTGCCCTTTTTGTCACTTTAGGATTAGGCAACAAAACCACTGTAGTTAGGTTTAGGAAAGGCATACGTGGTTGGGCTTAAAACTACTACGCTTGCACAGTGAAAATGACACTGAGCATTGTGAACATGTGACACAAAGAGCGGCCTCCTGGATGAAAGCCTTGTGTTTGTTGGACCCATCCACCTTCTCTTCCGCCCACCTGGCCTCTTTCGTTCTTTAAACTAAATTACCACACTACCGGAGCACGCGGTACTGAACGCCGACGGCTGTGACAAAGCCTCGCTATTTGACACCCTGGGAATAACGGATTGATTATGCTTATTGTTGGCTTATTCTCAGGTGCATGTTTGTATTTTGGGTTTCTACTAGAACACGTTTACATTCTTTAATATTCAAACAACGGTTTATTTTTCTCATTGTGGCTGTGTTGCAGAACGTCTTTTCACCCTCTGTCTGAAATGCGCTGATTAGTCAGCTGGCCTACTCTGTTGTGACTGGTCAACCGAACCAAAGTCTTTGGCCTTCGATCCAGTTCTGCTCTACTTTGCTTTGTTTGGGGGTGTGCCAAAGTAGCCGCTACATAGGTATTATGCAGATGTGTTACTTGATGACATCACCACGTTACGGAAAAAAGGCGAGACTTCAAGCCAGGCGTTTCACGCAGTTCAGGATCAGTGATTTTGTGGGGGACAGTAACTCCCTTTGGCTTGGACTTTCTAGCTACAGAGCTTTTACATGCACAAAAAAAAACTATATAACAGGCTGAAGGAAGGGAAAAGCAAAAAAGCATAAAAGCATAAAAGGTGCCTTCAGCTTAAATCTTACTTTAATGTGTGCAGCTTGCAGTCTTTAAGTCCAGCGCAGAGAATTTTGAACTTCTCATCTCCGAGGCAGCTGTGAGAGAGATCCAGCTCCTTGGTGAGTCCTCTGCTGAGAGCTGAGGCCAGATGAGGGACTGCCCCAGTACTCAAGGAGCTGTACAACAAGCTGGAGGACACAACAGAGCAATCATACTGTACATATGACGGCATACTGAAAACATGAAATGAATGATGCCTAGATGTATGGATTTCTTTTTTTTACATTATCTTATGTGATATGCTCATAGTTGGAGCCAGAATCTCTGCTTGTTCCTCCGTCAGATTCCTGGTACGGTACAGATTCAACTGCTCCATCTCACCGAGGCAGGTGACGACATAATTCAGAGCTACGCAGTCCTGGAGACTCAGGTCTCCGTAGCTGATGCCGATCCGTGCCGAGGGGGTGACGATCTCTTTCACCAAACTCTCATTTTGAGCTTGATGAAGCAGATGGAAGCAGCGGTGCTGCTTGTCTTTGTAGTATCCCTTCAGTGTCTCTTCTGAGCTGCTTTTAAACCAGCATTTGAAAGCCATGATTTGATCAGAGTTCAGCTGCCCCACCAGGGACTCCAGTGGTCTGCGTTGAGATGGCTCTGACAGCCCTGACAAGAAGATGTCCAGATACTTTGCATGGCCTTTGTGCTTTTCCAACATCTCCTCCACACCCTCAGACTCGTCCAAAAAGAAAGACACGGCCAAGAGGAAGTCCTGCATCAGTTGGGAGTGGAAGGAGAAGACACGTCTATCTGACTGGTCACCATCTACTCGCAAGAAAACACCAACCGAGGCATGAAACTGTTGAAAGCCAAAGGAATCCATTTCCTCTTGAGTGCAGCTTGAATGCTGATCAAGTGAGCAATGAGACGCCATCTTGCTGAGGGCTGACACTAGCTCTCTGCTGCAGGCCTCATTCAGTGAGAGTGTCTGAACCAGGTGGACCAGGATGTCCACATACAGCTGAGTTAACGTCTCAGGAAGTGTTGCGCCAGCATCCATCAGAAACTTGTAAACACAACAGATTGTCCAACTAAATCTTGGGGAGGTGCAGATATCATAAAAGCCTAAAGTCTTTTCCATGTGCATTTGTGCTTTGTCGGCAGCAGTCGGATCAGTAAAGAACCCCTTAAAGAAGGCTTCTCTTTGTGGCTTCAGAAACCCCTGCACCTCCACCCGGGTGCCACTCAGAAATGTCAGACCTCCTGCCGACCTGGTTGCCACCACAAAAGCAGCTCCTTTCAGCAACAGCCCGTGAAGCAAACTGGCAACTAAACAGGACAGCGAGGCCGCCTGGGTGGGGTCAGAGCAGAGGGTGTGGGCGGAGGGGTCCAGACTGTGTTTGCACTGATCCAGATCATCAAACACAAACAACACATCCTCAGACTTCTGCAGAACTAGAGGGACGGACTCAGGAAGGATGCGACCGTGATGGTGCAGCATTAATGTCTCCAAGGAGAGCATCCCCTCCAGAGAATTTAACTCCCTTAACCGGAAATGGAAAACATAAGAAAAGTTTTGTAGGTGCTCTCCTTTTGCCCAGAGCACTACTAGCTTCTCCAGAGCAGTGGTTTTACCTGATCCCTCTGGGCCGACCAGTATCACAGTTCTGGTTTCATCACACAGAGCGGTATGGATGGCACCATCAAGTGAGGGCAAGCTGTCTTCCACATTTCTGTCTGTCGCCTGAGCTTCACAGGTCAGTGGGGATATGTACTTATCGCTGTTTACCACACACACAGGCGGCTCTCCACCGAGAAGTGTTGACATGCCATCTGACTTCATGATGTGAGTCACCACAGCGGCTTTGTCCATTGTGTAAATCACTGTTGTGAAAATACAATAATATAATTATACATATAATGCAAAAAAACCTAGAGTAATTAACTGTACTTCCTGACTTTAAAAGCTGTCTACCAAAATCTACAACTCGCAGTAATACTACATTAATTTTTCAAAACACGGAAGTATAGTTACCTTGTACGCAGTGCTGCTGGAAACAACGTGAGACAAAGTGTCTTAAATTAAAATAGCTTTAAAGAGAGCAGACAGATGTTTGTTTTATTGGTGTGTTCACGCCTAGACTGGGACCGCTGCAGCAGTTACACACAGATAACTGCCAATTAAACTACGTCAAACAGAACCGGAAGTCGTGTGTTTTCAATCCCTGAACTCTGCCTTACAGACGACACGGGGTATAAGGAGAACCACCTCCCAAGTACGCCCCCTATCCCTCTCCCTACACCCTCTCCCTAGCTCCCTACCCACTCCCACTCCGTTTGCGTGTTCGCGTGGAGGGTCCGCCATATTAAGTGCTATTTCAAACCAATCAGCGAGGAGCGGAAGTGGGTTATAAAACCTTCCAGAGGCGAGCCTGCTTCGATGCCGACTTCACCATCTGACCTTACTGACGACGTGCAACGCCATTTTGTGTTCGTCGTGGAACACGACCCAATATAAGTTCCGTGCGACACCGGTAGAAATAGTTACGTGTGAACTGCACAAACTGATAGACATTTAATTTATTCTATTTTATTGTTATACAGACGTCAACAACATAAAATAAACAGATTGTATTTAGGATCAACTATACCCTTGTCTAGTCAAGCATGTTCATTAGATTGTAAACTGTTATATTTATACTTTTATAATTGTAATATATAAATAACATGTATAAATGTATGAATATATATACATATATATACATTTTTATCCATATGTGTATATGTATGAATGTATATATATAAAATTAATAAATTATATATATAATTTATTTTATTTTCAACTGTGCAATACAGACTTAATAGAACAAATATTTTTTAATAATTTACAATAATTTTTTAAATTTTTTAAAAATGCATACATTTATATTATTTGCATATATCTTATTTTTTAGCATTGTTATTTGCACTGTTGTTATGCATTATATAGTACATTGTTTATTTTTATTTTCTCATGGTTTCTTATTTATACTTTCTTGTATTTTCTCATGATTTCTTATGTTTGTGTCACTCCACCATGGAGTGGGAGGGTGTAGGGACCTGGCTGGAATAGGGCTGGAGGGCTGTAAGGGAACAAAAGAGCCCTACACCCTGTGAGTGTCACTCACAGCTCAGTGAAGCACCCCTCGTTAAGGTGGAGGATATCAATACAGCAGCCACGTCGGGACAGACTTCCTTCTCTCCAGCAAGAAGAAACAAATGTCATAATGAGGAATATTTTATTGATATGTGGGGGGCCAAACTGAGTTACATTTTGCTCCCGCTTCTAGAAAATAAATATAAATATATAACAATGGAGAACTCATAATTTAATATAAATAAGAAATACACAGTATATACCAACAGTGCAAATAATGCTGAAAAATAGGATCAATGCAAATAATGCAATGCAAATGCAAATAATATAAATGCATGCATTTATAGAAATGTGTAAAATAGCAATATTAGTTTAAATGTTCTGTATAAATAAATGCAGTGCTAATGCTAGAGTAAACAGGATTATTGCAAAGTCTAAGTCTTTGCTCTGCCCTTTGGGCCTTGAAGTTCTTTCAAGCTGGTTTATTCTGGTCAGAGTCAGCATGATGTGAATATCTTCTGCAGACTGTAGTTTCTCTTAAATAGCAGCAATTCACCATTGAGATCAACTGAGATTTAAGGAGAGCACAGAGAAACTTCAATGTGAAAACAGCTTTCTAGTGTCAAACTCTTCACAGATCACACACGGGGGAGGAAGTTTACCTTCAGGGCTTTCTCCCTGAAAGGGTTTATTTTAATCCAAACCAACTGATATGCCAATGATCGTTTCTTAAACCATAACCCTTTAAGTTTGTTGCCTAAACTTAAGGACATATTAAGGCAAATTTTTTCCAGTGTGCACACAGATCGTTTTGCACAGTGAATGTCAAACATCCAAGTAAAGTAAAACAGTGTTGAGTGGAGGCAGACTTTAAACTCTCATCAGCATGAATAGACAGAATATTACTAGAGCTGCCAATCAATTAAGATGTTTAATCACAATTATTTGCATGACTGTCCATAGTTTATCATGATTAATTGCAAATTAATGACACATTTTTATATGTTCAAAATGTACCTTTAAGGGAGTATTTAATATGCTTATCAACATGGGAGTGGGCAAATATTCTGCTTTATGCAAAAGTACGTATATATTTATAATTAGAAATCAATCAACAGCACAAAATAATCCAAGCCCAACAGGCTACAACAGCTGAAGGGACCCCTGTGAAAATGGCCATACCAGCTTTTCCTCGCCAAAATTTCCTTCACGACAAGCTAGTATGACACGGTAGGTACAAATGGATTCCTTAGGTTTTCTAGTTTATATAAATGATACCAGTAACTTCACTCTAGTTTTAAGTCTGAGACAACTACAACCTAAAAATCACATGTTGCCTCAAAAAAATTTGTGGCATTGAAACAAATTTGCATTAACACACTGTCAGCCTAGATTAAAAAACAGGCATAAGAAAAGGTCAGTATGATGTAAGCATTATCCATTATTGGATTAATATCAACTTATATTTAATTGCGCAACCCTGTGTTGTAAAATGACAACTAAATTAATCTCATTGTCTTTTTGGTGTCACGTCAGCAGCTGTTTGTTTGTTTTGATGGGGATTGGAATAGAAAAATATGTAAAATGTAGTAAATTCAGTGAAAAAGGAAGACAAATGATCATGCAGCTGAGTATATCTTTATTGTAAACACAGGAAGTGGTAGTTAATGTGACAAGAGGAGGAGAAAAATAAACAAATAAGATACATTTTTATTTGGCTCATTGGTGGAGTTGGCTTATTGTACAAAGAGATTAATGTATGTAAAGGTTAGAGTTAAATGGCCACAGTGATCCAGTAGGCTAATGCGCTGCAGTGTTTTTAGTCGTACGATGTGTTCTGAGTCTACAGCGTCTTGATGAGAACTGCACTTGTCCTTTGCATCAGGATGTCATTAACCTGGATGGCTGTTGTGAATAGGACAGTAGAGGTATTACATACAACCACACACACAGCAGGCTGGCATAACAATCCTAATGCTGCCAGTGGTAAAAATGGTGTTAGTTTAAAGATATTTTTATTTTTTTATATATTTTATTAATTTTTTCTTTATGTCTTTTCCTTATGTTTTATATTTTCTTTTGTTAAGTAATTTCAGTGTCATATTATTACTGCCATTACTTGTCTTTTTGTTTTGGAAAAAACAATAAAAAAGGCGTTATGTTCGCTTTAAAAAGTACTTACCTTTTGTGGGAACTGTTTGGATGTTGACAACAGAGGCCTGTCCAATTCTGTCAGTGAGAAAGTAGGAAATACATATAAAAACACATAATACTGGAAGTACTCATGTACTGGCAAAGTCAAAGATGAACTTTGCACATAAAAGTCTGTTTACAGGGTAATTGTGAAGTGGGCTCATTGTTGCCCCTTGTGGCCGCTGGGGGAAAAACACCAAATATTACTGTGGTTCTTACCTATGGACGAATGGTGCCTTCAAATGGGGTCGTGTTTACCGTGTTTACGAGTTGGGTCCATATAAACACCCCTCACATGTTGTATTCATGACTTCGCAAGTGTGAAGTGTCTGAAAGCTCAGAGTTCACGACTCGTGACGTGTTTGTTGCCGTTGTGAGAAATGATGAAGTCTAAGGAAGTTCATTTATCGGTGCATAATAAGATAATATTGTACAGTATATTGTAATTTTAGTCACATATTGTTTTTCTTAATATCATATATTGTCTGAGGAAAATGTTGATATTCTCAATGACCTCATCTTTCTCCTCTGTCATTATGCCTTTTCATGCCTTCCCTTTTGTTAGCCCCTGTAGCTTCAAGACTCGGACAGTAACGTTAATGTTGCTGTTGCTTAGCAGCGGTGTTCTTCACAACTCAACCACCTGAACGCAACGAGTTCACGACTTCCATTTGAAGGCACCATATGTTTGTTTCCACCAACCATCAAATAGCAGTGGGTGTTTGTGGGTAAACCAGGTTTTGACAAGGAAAAATAAAACATGGAATAAAAACACATGATATCTCTGCTTCTGCTTCATCAACTGTCCATATACAGTATACAGTATATAATGATGTCGGAGTGTGATTATGTTATGACAACTTGACACTGCTGAGCTCTATCGACACAACTCACCTCTCCTCCTCTCCCTCCAGCAGTTTCCTGTACGTGGAGATCTCTATGTCCAGGGCCAGCTTGACGTTCATGAGTTCCTGGTAATTTCTGACCTGTAAGGCCATGTCCTGCTTGGCCTTCTGCAAAGCCAACTCCAGATCCCTGATTCGAGCCTTAGCATCCTGCACGGCCGCCTCCCCACGCTTCTCCGCTTCGACTACCTGCCCCTCAAGGCTGGAACACTGAAAACAGCGCAGGAATAGATGGTGTGAGCATTAAATAAGATATGGGCACAACAATCACCCCTTTCAAATAGAGGATTGAATATTTTTATATTGACTTTTCCTTTGAGGATGTGTAATGCCATGAAAATCTGTGAACAGCAACAAACTCTGTTTAATTCTCCCTCAGGAGGAGTTTTAAGCTTGAAGAATGTTGCTTTTACTCTGTCATATAGTTGATTTTTGCTTTCTTTTTTGCACCTGATTCTTTACTGATTAATAAAAGCTATCAGCAAATAAAACAAGGCTTAAAGCATGCATACAACAAATTACTTTTGACTTTCAACATATCAGGCACTCTGTAAACCTTTCACCCACCTGTGCTTTTACAGCCAGGATCTCATTCTTCAGGCGGCTGATCATTCGGTTGAGTTCAGATATTTCCCCCTTGGTGCGCCGCAGCTCGCTGCCATACTGGTCGGCCTCAGCAGTCACCTGATCAAACTGGAACAAATATGTCAGATCAGTAATTATCAGGTTTGAGAAGACGTGGCTCCCGTCAAAAAGACAGAGAATTCTATTGAGCGTTCACGTTTCTAGTTTTAAAGGAAAACTTTTACTACAAATTTTATTATTTATATTATTACACAAATAGCGACATGTAATTATCATTTACTTGTATATTTAGTTCTTTACCTTAGTCTTGTGCCAGCGTTCAGCTTCTTCACGGCTGCGAGCAGCAATGTCCTCGTACTGAGCCTTGACCTCGGCCACAATCTGATCCATGTTCAGGCCGCGAGAGTTGTCCATCTGCACCACCACAGAGGTCTCCTTCACGTTCTCCTGCAGCTCACGCAGCTCCTTTTAGAAAACAATACATACAGCAACAGTAAGAGGACTAGAACATCCACTTTTTCCTTATATTATACACATTTTCTGCAAGCTGTTGTGTACCTCGTCATAGAGAGCCTTGAGGAATTTTAATTCATCATTGATATCAGACAACTTGTTGTGTAGTTCCACCTTGGATATATAGCCTGTGTCCACATCCTGTGGGCAGCCAGGAAAAACATTTTCTTAATGCATTCATCATAAGGAAGGAAAATTATTATTAGAGAAAATGCTTAAAAACTGATTGTAATGCATAAGAGCTTAATCTGGTTTAAGCTGTTGTTTTTCGTTACTTTAAAGAACACGTTCAGCGGTGTTACACACACAGAAAACAAACGTCTATCATAGCCAACGTAACTGCATAGTTTACCTTTTTGAGAAGGACAAACTCATTCTCTGCATCATTCCTCTGGTTGATCTCATTCTCATACCTGAAACAGCCCATCAGAATACTCACTTAAATACCACCTCTAAACCACCACTCTAGTACACACACTTTAATAGTCAGTTTCTGTCACAACACCCTCTTACTTTGTCTTGTATTCCTCCACGAAGTTGTGCATGGTATTGTTCTCCCTATCCAGTGTGCATTTGTCGTTGTTGAGGATGTCCAGCTGCTTTTGCAGGCTGGCGATGTAGGACTTCATCATGGGTTCAACGTTGGAGGGGGCGGCGGTCTGTCCCTGCAGCAGCTTCCACTTGGTTTCCAGCATTTTGTTCTGCTGCTCCAGGCATCTTACCTGTGACACAAAGATGAAGATGCAACCACATCAAAGTGACTTCTTTTATAGAGAAAATAGAAGTCATTGGCCTTTAAATGTCAGTTCAAATGCCAATAATGAATCTAAATGGATTATTAGGGTTGTCAAAATGAAGTAAATTTGACACATACATTATCAAGAGTTGAAATGTCCTCTTACCTTATCAATGAATGAGACGAAGCGGTTGTTGAGGGTCTTGATCTGCTCTTTCTCCTGGTTGCGAACAACTTGCACATTGGGGTCGATGTCTATCATCATGGGGACGAGCAGGCTCTTGTTGACGGTCACGGCTGTAATCGCCTGGTTAGCCTGCGTACTGATCTTGGGGATGGAGTAGGATCCCATGGACAAGCTACTGAAGCCGCCCGAAGATGTATGTAGCCCTGGGCGGCTGCTGTACTTGCGCCTCACACTCATGGTGTGGATGTCACCACTGGATGTAGGATGGAGAGGGCAATGTGGTGGTTGAGCTCTGTCTGCACATCTTTATGTCTTTTGGGTTCTATTTTATAGCTAGGTGGGGGAGTGGCGCGATAGTGAAGCTATGTGGCTCCCAATGTGGGTAAACCAGTCTGACACATGCCACCTGCTCTCCCACCTACCTCCACTCTTAAGGTTGCATTGTTTCTGTTGTTTCGTTGGAATTCAGGTGCGTGTTCATGTGTGCAGCATTTGTGCAATGCATTAAAGCATTTTCTCAACATCTGTTTTAACCAGACAGAAAAGACAGTACTGTGATCCAAGAAGTCATCAAGAGTCAAAATCTTCACTGATAATAAATTACAGCACTGTGGAATTAGAATAAATGTTTATCTTGGTTTTATGCCCAAATGAGATTTCACTATATCGCACAGCAGAGCTGCAGGAGCAGATTATTTTAAACGTCAGGACACAGTAGCTGGTAAAAGGCAAATATTGAGTGATTTAACCTGCAGGATTGTCACGAGTTCGCCATGTATGGCAATAATATACTGTAGAGCGGAGGTTTTCAAAGTCTGAGACTGTGGGCTTCCCCTCAGATAAAGCTTGGTAAAAGGCACCCCCCTCACCCAGCCACCCTTTAGTTACTCAGTTACTCTATTTTGCTCAACTTCTGGATTGCCTGTTGGATCATTATAATGATATTTGATCCCATAGACACTCTCTGCTATAGACACTGCTATTCGACATAACTTCAGACTACACTAAATACATAAAAATCATTTATTATTTTTATCACATTACATATATGAGATCTTCTTTGCCAACTAATGTAAGATTTTTTCTCTTCCTAGCAGACAATATTGAGATTACCTAGAACAGTGGTTTTCAAAGTGGGGTCTGGGGACCCCCAGGGGTCCTTGAGGGGGTTCCATAAGTAACACAATGACAGAATGTATGACTAGTTTAGTGGGGGTTTCATCCACTTTCTGTAATAAAACATCTAAAAGCGAAAGTCCCATCAAATGGGGGTCCGTGGTCTAATTTGTGTCAGTTTAGGGGTCCTCAGTGTGAAAAAGTTTGGGAACCACTGACCTCAAAAATGTGCCCAAATATTCTAAAACCATTTTGGAAGAGTCTTATTATTTATCACATATTTATCAGTAAGTCAACATCCTGAGATTTCCTTCCTGGTAAAAACTACTTGGTGCTACAGACTTGATATTAAATGTTATGTCATAAACCAATGCTGGCAACAGCCAAAACTTGGCAGTCTTGTTGGTGTCAGTCAATCTTTGTTTTGTTTTTTTAAGCCCTCCCTGTCTTCCTTTTCTGACTAATTAGCCAATCATGGTCAACCTCTGAGAAAACAACGACAGAGAAAATAAATCTCACTCTACAACCAGGTGTAGGTTTAATCCAGACGTTTGTCAAGACTGTTCCATTGACGCTGTGCTATCTAGGTAAGTGACCAGTCTGTGTTGTGTATAGTTAAAGTTAAATATAGTTAAGTTATAGTATAGTTAAATCATTTTCTAAATAGATTTTAAACCAATGTAAATGTCTCTAACCCTTGTCAGATATGAAGATTGCCTCGTTCAACGTACAGAGGTTTGGAGTGACAAAAGTCTCCGATCCAGATGTCCTGTCTACTCTTGTTAAGGTAACACGCGCCTCATTCGCAAAGACATTACACAGTGAAAGATGAATAATAATGATAAGGGTTTTTTTTTTTTTTGAAATGTGTGGCTTGTGTCAAGAAGAAATGACTGGCAGTATGAAGTGTGAAAATGATTTCTAGATTCAAGAAGCTGAAATAAGTTCAGATGGGGGGGCAAAAAGCCTAGATGACGTGCATTAAATGTTATAATGTGTTGTCTTTTGTAGATTGTGTCTCGATACGACATCATATTGATCATAGAGGTGGTTGATGTGAGCGGAACTTCAGTTCAACTGTTTTTGAAAGAACTGAATAAGTGAGTTTACGTTTTTTTTTTTTTTTGTTTTTTTTTTTTTTAATATCTGAATGAAGCAATGACTGTTGATGTTGGTTTTTACCATATGTGTGTTTACTTCAGAGCCAACACAACCCACCACTACGCTCTGCAGCTCAGCACCCGCTTGGGGAGGAACAGGTACAAGGAACAGTTTTTGTTTGTGTACAGGTGAGATCTAATCACATCTTCGCCCGACTGTAATACCTTTATAATGTAACCATCAAACAGCTGCACTAAAAGCCATTTTCTTCCCACTGGAAGGGACGATGTCGTCGATCTGATCGACTCCTATCAATATGAAGACAACCACGAGGACAACATGGATGCTTTTGCAAGAGAGCCATACATTCTCCACTTCAAGCCACACAACACAGGTCAGTCTTGACTGGAAGCTTAAGGAATAACAGGGACTTATGGATATCGGTGTGTAAAGACATCTCTGGTGTGTTTGAGTCATCATGTCTATAAATGGACTTGTTTGTCCAAGGTGAGTGAGACAGATTTAGTTTGGCATGTTATTCAAAGCAGCAGAGGTCTGGTTTATCAAGTTAGTCAGCGTCTTCAGTGTGCATCCACACATGTCATGATGGGACACGTTCTCAGAGAGATGAGCATTTGTGGCTTACGGGACTGTTTACGGTTGCAGTGCTGAAGGATTTAGTGCTGATCCCGGTCCACACCAAACCATGGGACTCAGAGAGAGAGCTGGATGAGCTGTACGAGGTCTTCCTGGTGGTCAAAGACAAATGGAAAACTGATGTGAGTTGCATTGTTGTATTTTAGCATCACAGTGTCACCTTAGAGGAGCAGTTAAATGACTTTGTGGTACACAAGATTTAAAACCACACATATTTCTATTTTATATCAGAGGAATCATGCCAATTATGTGGCCTATAAAGTATATATGAATAATGCTGTAACATGGCTCTTTTGATGGGATTTCCCCGCAAGGGATATAAGTACTGTTATTACCACTAAAAATGGCCATTTCTGATTTCCTTTAGAATATAATGATCCTGGGGGATTTCAATGCAGATGGCGCATATGTCACCGATACGGAGATGAAGGACATTCGTATTCGTAGTGATAAGAATTTCCACTGGATGATTGGTGACGACGTGGACACCACGGCAAGAACATCGAACGATCACACCTACGACCGGCATGTGTACATTAGTGAACTCCATTCATGCAACCCCAGAAGAGATGAGAAACTGTACACAGTGTCATTATATATGAATTAATGCAATGAATATCCAACAGGATTGTGGTGTATGGAGAAGACATGCTGGCAGCCTTTGTGCCAAACTCAGCGAAGCCATTCAACTTCCACAAAGAGTATGGAATGACAGAAGAAATGGTGAGCTGTCCCTCATTGTCTCACTGCCTATACTGTATGACAGTAGAGCTGAATCTAATCCAGGGGTTTTCAAAGTCTGAGACTGTGGGCCTCCCCTCATACAGCGTCTTTAAAGAGGCACCCCCTTACCTCCTCTTTAGCTGACTTGCTTAGTTTCATTCAATTCCTCTTAGCCTACAGGATCATGATTAGGGCTGCAACTAAAGATTATTTTCATTGTTGAAAAATGTGAAAAATGTCACTCAGTGTTTCCCAAGCCCAAGAGGATGCCCTCAAATGTCTTGTTTTATCCGCAATTCAAATATATACAGTTTACTGTCAAGAAACCAGAAAATAGTCACATTTAAGAAGCTGGAACCAGAACGTTTTCACTTCTTTTATTGAAAAAAAAAAAATTGAAATTATCAAAATAGTTGGTAATTAATTTAATAGTTGACAACTGATCCATTAATCATTGCTGCTCTAATCATGATTATGTTATGTGATCCAATAGACACTCAACAATTGAGCCAAGATAGCCTAATCTTGCTGTTTGACATAACTTCAAGCTACACCAGACACATAAAAAAGGCCTGTCCTAAAGACGTTTATTAGTTTCTGACTCTGGGAAAAAACATCTGATCACCCAAAATTACTGCATCTGAGTCTGAACCATGTCTTTAAACAAAACACACACATTTAGGCTACTCTACTGTATGTTATCTTAGTTTGGTAATATAATATGTACAGTATGTACATATACAGTACTCACTCCCCGTGAAACTGTGGGGAGCCCCCGAGGAGGCCCATCTCCTACTTTAAAAACCTCTGATCTTATCTAATAACCAGCGCATTCTCCACTTGTGAAGTTTTTTTTCCCACTGCCTTGTTTTGTGGCAACAACGTTCCTCCCCGCAGGCCCTGAGAGTGAGCGACCACTACCCTGTTGAGATAGAGTTACGTAAAGCTCCTCCATTCTGGATGACAAAGAACTATGAAAGCTGTGCCATTGTTGATGCACAGCGAGGTAAGAGCCTTCACAGGTAAAGAGCAGAACTGTAATTTACTCTGACAGACATGGTAGTTAAATAGTTGCGACAGGAGCTGACCTACTTTTACTTCTTTTAACTTTCTGCGAAGGGTGCAGTTAATGAGGGAATGCTTGGAATGATGTTTCTTGTAAAACAGTTTTACAGCTCAACGTAAAGGTTCAACGTATGAGTTAAATGCACATGCTTTAAACATGGGACTTCTGTGATGGACCAAAGTCAATGCTTCTTAATTTCCATGTTGTAGCCATAAATGTCTTCGGTCTAAGAGGACAGTCCAGGGATTTCAGCATCTTTTCAATGTCCATATTTAGTTCCCACCCACAAAACAAACAAGAGGAAGGACATACGCATACATAAAAATTGCATACATATATACACATACAGTACATACAGTACACACATACACATATACTGTTTATACATTGAACATAATGTAGTCGATATAATACCAAAATTAATAAATGTAAAAAATAAAATACAGTCAAATGAGGAGAAGAATGGTCCATAGAAATTGTTTCACTATCTTAGTTGAAAAAATATGAAATAACTGGGGATAATCTCGTCAGTAACATATCTGTTTTTAATTGCAATTTTACAATTATGTTTTTCATATAGCAAACATCTTTAACTTTCTCCCTCATTGTTTTATTGTGGGGGACTGTGGCCTCAACCGGGACACTGTGATTATCTTTTCAGCAATTAGAAGAAGGACTGAATGGGATGTTTTTTTTAAATAAATAAATTTATTATAAATTTTAAACAGATTTATGTCTTCAGTGGGAATGAATGGGCCTGGAGCTGAGAACCACTGACTGGCTGATGGGGAAATATTGAGAGAAACTAATATATTGATTGTGGTCTTTTCACAGGATTTATTGACAATAAAAACAGATTATCATCAGCCTTCAAAACAGACGCCCAGTTTACTGACACAAGTTGAAAGGAAACAACACCAGACCGATATTAGAAGTTGAATTCACAATACAGATATTTGACAAGTCTTTCCAGGGACAGTAATTACACTCGATGTCTGTTAATAATTAAGCTAATATGTGTTTTTGTGTGTGTTTCCTACTCACAGAGAGTCTGCAGCTTGATGTGTTGAAACTGCAGAAGGAAAACCTCCTGCTGGAGCGAGAAAAACTTCAGCTTCAGATCTCCTTATTAAAACAGCAGCTTGCTGAGCTGAAAGAAGACTAGAGGATCTCAAATGTGACAGGTTTTGCCAAGCTGTTTTTCCATTTCATCATTTGTGCAGTTTTTATTGCAAAAATGAATAAAAAACAGTTTTATACATGAATGTTAACCTTATTTAATGAGGTAAACAGCATTGTGGACTGTATATAGCCTTAAACCTGCAGCAGGCAGAGTGTTTTTTGTCATTAATGGGCAAAAATCGCATAATAACCTTTCAGCATATTGTAATCAAGTGTTCTGAGAGAAAACTATCTAAAACTGTCGGGTCACAAACAGTCTCATTTTACAGCTAAACAGGACACAGAGGACAGGATTTTTTTTTCCAGATTACCTGTCTCATGGGCTGCAGTGGTTAGCACTGTTGCCTCACAGCAAGAGGGTCGCAGGTTCGAATCTGGCGTGGGCCCTTCTGTGTGGAGTGTGCATGTTCTCTCACTGTGTTATCGTGGTGAGGTGAGGGTTCTCCAATTTCCTCCCACAGTTCCACCAAAAGACATGCAGGTTGACTCTACATTGCCCATTGGTGTTGTCTGTACTGGTTGTTTGTCTCTATGTGTCAACCCTGTGACAGTCTGGCAACCTGTCCAGGGTGTACCGTGCCTTTGCCTAATGTCAGCTGGGATCAGCTCCAGCTCCCCCGTCATACGTCTTACATGCATCATGCACAACTGGCAGGATATAGGGACCGTTTTATAAAGATAACTTTTAAAATCATATTTGCCTCATTTCAACCCACTGCAGCTTTAAGAGGACCACAATGGAAACATGTTATCTTTTAAATATTTGTTATCCTCAATGTTTTATAGACAATATATGACCATATACAAATATATTATATAGATATTGTCAAATACATCAAAATCTGTAGGCTACAATGGCGTTTCTGTCCCCTCTGAGAGGAATTGTGGGGCAGTTTGTCTTCTAGAGTTTATTATAACAATAAGTAGATATGTAAATCTGTAAACTAATACAAAAACTCTCACAGAGTAATGGAAGGTAAGCTATTTTTGCTTCAGTGTTAAAAAAATACTGTAGCCGAGTTCAACTGCAAGTGTTGATAACACTGACCTGTGCTGCATTCAAGTGACGACGTGAGCTCCGATTTTCAGACTCCACAGCCGTTAACACGAGCTGCCGCTTACATGCCTGGAAATGACAACGAATGTGACTTGTAAAAACGGGACTGAACTGTTGAAATTCATGTGATGAATAAAAAAAACGGCGGTATATGCACTGAACCTTTTGTTGAGGGAAATAATAAACATCCGTCGTGTTGTGTTGCATCGTCAGTTCACCGTTATTCTCCACAGCTACGAAGTAGACACTCTAGTCACGTGACTGCTGGACCACATCTACCACCAAAACACCGAGGGACTGAGCAGTTCGTCAACAAGGAGGTGTGACAGCCAGACAACTTCTCCAGCGTCGACCGAGCAAACCTCGAAGCTACACCCAGTCATCGCTCACCTGTCCGGTAGACAGGCCGTCTCAATGCATTACAGAGGACCGAAAACACAGCGGGGATCATGGATGTGTACGATTTGTTTAGTAGCTGCAGAAAGGGCGACATTTGTAGAGTCAGGTAACCACCGGCTCAGCTGACGGTTTGGCACGGTTGTCTCTGCCTGTGTGTTATTATTGTATTTGTAGCAACGTTGCTATTTCCTGACCTATTTCACGAAAAAAGATAGCCCAGCTTTAATTTAGTTGGCTTGCTCTGGGCGGAATAACGAGGTCATAATGCTGTGAGAGTTTTGCGATTCGCGCTACGGTAGCATTTTTCGACATAACACCGTGATGCAGCTAAAGTAGGATGCTAACTGCATTGTTTCGCAATCAAAAAGGAGGTAAACACGGAAGGCAGGGGTGCTAACATTAGCTTTGATGACCCAGCTGGCAACTACAGCTACGGTTAACAGTCCTGTTTGCAAATCAGCTGCTCAGTTTCCAGATGCAACGCAGGTTAGATTACTATCTGTCCATACTGGAAAGTTACCAGGACGGTATGAATGTACATACTGCCGCCGGCTATACAGGTTAGCTTTAAGTGATATATCCTCTGTTTTAGGACTGACTGGTATGTCTACCAAACATACCAAACGAGCCAAGCCAGGACAACACCCACTTCAACTATCTGGCTCACTCTGTCCCAAACTGCAAAAATAATATTTATGCAGCACTGCAGGACACAGGATCTGTCACATCAAAATGTCTTAATGAATGTAGTCTTCATGTATAGATAAAAAAAAGTTACAGAATAAAGCAGGAACTTATCTTATACATATGATACGATACAGGGCTAAGAAATCAATATATTGTGATATATTAAAATACTGTAAGCAAGGCAATATAATGTTAAAATATCTAATCTTAGGAAAACTCTCATAGTATAAAGAACACACCAGAAATACACAATTTCTAGTGTAGGCAAAACTACCACATATGTACTGCAAGCAAAAAAACTGCATGTGATTATCATAAAGTGGGCATGTCTGCAAAGAGGAGACTCGTGGGTACCCACAGAGCCCATTTTCATTCACATATCTTGAGGTCAGAGGTCAAGGGACCCCTTTGAAAATAGCCATGCTGTTTTTTCTTTGCCAACATTTAGCTCTAGTTTGGAGCGTTATTTAACTTCCT
Source organism: Pterois miles (assembly GCA_947000775.1). Taxonomy (NCBI): domain Eukaryota; kingdom Metazoa; phylum Chordata; class Actinopteri; order Perciformes; family Scorpaenidae; genus Pterois; species Pterois miles. Next base: position 1,780,987 of record CAMQGK010000368.1, read on the forward strand.
TCACGACCAGCTAGTATTACATGGTTGGTACCGATAGATTTTTTTTTTTTTTTTAGGTTTTCTAGTTTCATATGATCCCAGTATCTTCACACTAGCATTAAAAGTGAGCCCGCTGCAACCTAAAAATCACAGTGCGTTAATGCGGTAAAGAAATTAGTGGCATTAAAACAAATTTGCCTTAATTTTGACAGCCCTAATTTGTGCAGCATACAAAACTGCATAGTTTTGTGCCCCAGACTGAATGTGATTATCATAAAGTGGGCATGTCTGTAAAGGACAGACTCGTGGGTACCCATAGAACCCACTGTCACACATATCTTGATGTCAAGGGCTCACGTTGTGACTCTGTATACTTCATTGCATCTGTGTAACCACTCATTTCTTTTCTCTCTAAGATACCTTGTTGAACAAAGAGACGTGGACCTCAGTGTAAGAGATAAATGGGACAGCACCCCTCTGTAAGTACAATTTAGGCAAGTAGTCTACGTCTCTGACTATCACTATCCAAACAACTTGAAATGTGAACGGTCTTGTACTTCAGGTATTATGCTTGCCTCTGTGGTCATGAGGAGCTGGTCCAGTACCTGTTGGACAACGGTAAGTGTTTGTTCAGTAATGTAAACTAAGTAGTAAAATTACTATAGCATGATGTCAGTGCATTATGATCACATTTAAATGTTCTGTATATAATCATTAGGGGTGGGACGGTTCGTAAATTCACGGTTCAGTTCATATCAGGGTTTGGGGTCATGGCTTTCGGTTCAATTCGGTACATTTATGGCACAGCAAAGAAGCTAATTTCAAACTTTAATTTGAACATGCTTTTCATTTATTTGGCAAAATAAGTCAACAACTGTTTGTTTGTATATAAACATAGTGGTGGTGGCTGAGAGAAATGCAGAGTAAAATCTGGTCCGCCCTCGCCGAAATTGAGCCAATCACAAAGCACAACCTCAACTTCAGTTACGCTGCGCATGTGTTATACCCCACACCCCTGTCCGTGTCCCAGCCTCTTTCATTAGGCCTTGATTTAAAATACACAATCGGCCTCATAACCTATTTCAAATGAACCAAACAGTACATACACAAACCAAACCTAGACTAGCGAACCGAACTGTTCTCATCCCTAATAATCATATATTTTTAGGGCTGTTGGTCAATTCTAATATTTAATCGCAAACTAATCATACATTTTTTTAACAAGCAAATGTACCTTACATTGAGTTTCAATATTCCTGTCAACATGGGAGTGGGCAAATACTGCTTTTTTATGCAAATGTATGTATATTCTTATGATTAGAAATCATGCACTTGCATAAGAAAAGCTCAAATCATAACATGGCAAACTCAAGCCCAAAAGATAACAACAGCTGTCAGTGTGTCAGTGTGCTGACTTGACTATGACTTGCCCCAAACTGCATGTGATTAACATAAAGTGGGCATGTCTGTAAAGGGGAGACTCGTGGGTACCCAGAGAACCCATTTTCATTCACATATCTTGAGGTCAGAGGTCGAGGGACCCCTGTGAAAATGGCCATGACATAAGTCTGCAACATTATTTATCCTCCTTCTCAACAAGCTAATATGATATGGTTGTACCGATGGATTCCTTATGTTTTCTAGTTTCATATGATACAATACCACCTTCACTCTAGCTTTAAAACTGAGCCCGCTATAAACTCAGAAATATCGACTGCGTTAATGCATCAAAGAAATTAGTGGCATTAATACAAATTTGCATTGACATGTTATTATCGCCTTTACTTTGATAGCCCTGATTTTTTTTCTCTCCTTTGCTTTGCTTTCAGGTGCCAAGTGTGAAGCCAACACGTTTGACGGCGAGAGGTGTATGTACGGCTGTCTCAACGATTCTGTTCGACGCCTGCTCAAAGATTATAAGTGCATCAGTGTCCGTGCCATGCAGCGGCATGATTTTAACTACTTTCTGCACATGTAAGTCCATGTAAATTATCCAATTCCTCTACAGAGCAGGAGACAGTGCAGTCTGTTCTCCTCAGCTGTTTTAGTAGTTTACAGTAAGAAGAAAGAGGAAAGTGTGAAGAATGAACTGCAAAAGCGCAGTATAGTACATTTAGTTTGTTTATAAACCTATATACCTCCATTTGCTTTAGGTTACTAGAGCAGGGTCAACACAGCGACGTCAAGTTCCAGGTCCATGGACAAATATTTACAGCCCACCGATGCATTCTCAGTGCACGCTCAGAATACTTCACTGACATGTTTGAGACCAAGTGGAAAGGGAAGAACTTGATCACCCTCAAACACCCTTTGGTAGGGTTAAAATATACAGTGTATTCTGGTTGATTAATTCAGTGTTGTTATTATTAGATGGTCGTATCTAATATATAACCATACAGGCATGTTGTGTGTATCTACATCTGTATGGATAAAAACGGTTTTGATTTCAGATCAACCCTGCAGCCTTTGGAGCCATCCTGCGATATTCCTACACAGGTGAGCTGCAAGTATTCAGGCTTCTGCATAGATTGGTGCAGGAATGATGGTGACTACAAATGGGACGGTGTTTACCGTGTTGAGAGTCCATATGAACGCCCCCCACTGGTTTTCACAACCTCATAGGTGGAAAATCTGTGAAAGCTCTGAGTTCACGTGTTGTGATGTGTTTGTTGACGTTGTCAGAAATAGTGGAGGCCATGGAAGTTGATTTTTTGGTACATATTAAGTTAATATATTGTCATTTTAGTAAGGTAGTATATTGTTTTTCTTCATAATTTTATATGTCTGAGGAAAATGCTGATATTCCCAACAATGTCATCTTTCTCTTCTGTCATGTTTTACATTTCCCAGTTACCCACTTGCTAGCTTGCTAAATTGTTAGCCTCTGTGGCTTGGGGGGGTAGTAGCTCAGTGTGTGGGGAGTTGGGTTGGGGGGGGGGGGGTCCCCGGTTAAAAACCGGAAAAGGAAAAAAAATGAAGGGGGATTGGGGGGGGGGGGGGGGGTGGTTTCCCCTTTGGGGCGGGGGGGGGGCCCCGGGGGGGGGGGGCAAAACACCCACAAGTGGGGGGGGGGGGTGTGTGGCGCCGCCCCCCCCCCCGTCTCTCCATTACTGCATGTGTGTGTGTGTTTGTGTGCATGTACCATGTATAAGTTAAAAACAGAGTGTAAATTGAATTTCCCCACTGGGGGATAAAAAAGGGGGGGCCTTCTTCTTCTTCTTCTTCTAGATGAAGACAGTAACGTTAATATTGCCGTTGCTAAGCATCAGTGGGCTTGTTGATTTATTTTCTGGTTTTCTGATTTGATTTGCCAAATAAATGTTATTTTACTATATATTTTGCTTTTGGTATCATGATATTATGGATTCATAGTTTTTAAAGTCTGTCTTAACACAATAGTCAAGGGCCTATATGAATACTGAAACAGGTTTTTCTTGCTGTAATTGTATCTCCTAGTTGTATTGGTTAAGACAGCTCCTCCTAACATGCTTTCAGTTTAAGTAAGGGGGGACAAAATCCTCAGTCCTCGTTCTGTGAATAAAATACATTATCTGAAGCTAATCTGTCAGGCTTCAGCCCTCTGAGTTAGACAAATCAAGTGAGTATCTTCCAACATTATTCATTTCAAATTCCTGCTTTTTGTCACTGTCCCTCCACCGCAGTCCAGCAACACTGTCCAGGATATACAAAGAGGTAACTTTGCATTGAAAGATTAGACCATTTAATTTGATTAACTCAGACTGGACTGCTGGAGCCTCATATTAACTTAATCTGAACTGCTGGAATATATTTTTGCACAAAACAAGGACTGAAGGGATCACAAATCTTCTCAAGGTGACCCTTTAAGTCACTACGATTAAGAAATTGAATAATTTCATGTATTATTTTTCGATAACATACAAGCCACCATGCTTTTACTGGTCTATTGAATTTTAAAGGTGCAAGTCTAACAGTTCAACTGTTTTCATGCATTTTTTTCTTAACGTTACAGGACGAATGGATATTGATATAAGCCTTGTGGAGGATTGCAGGCGACTTGCTAAACAGTGCAAAATGGAAGGTCTAATTGAGCAGCTGGAGAATAAATGCAAACAGCTATATGAATTTGGTAAGACAGTACTCTTGGTTCACATCTACGCTGCTGGCACATACATTTTGACTTTCTACTAGAACATGTGTACATATTTTAATGTTCAAAAATACTGTCTGTCTGAATATACCTGTATTCAACTTCTGTCTAAAATGCTCCATTTTAGCCCCTGTCTCTTTAAGACACCCTCATGAAAAAGCCCAGTAGTTGTCAAGCCGCGGGTGGAGATACTCAGCTGGGGCGATATATCCTAATAAGCCTGCATGTGACATAGGAAGGGGAGCCAAATCTGAACAGCTTGAATCCATAGACTGTATATAAGTGATGTAGTAACCTTGATGTCACCCACTGGTTTGTGGACTCTTGTTTTGAAGCCCCGAGTTTAGCATTTTGGCTGTCACCATCTTGTTTTTTGCAAACAGAAGTGACACAAGAGGGTGGAGCTAAGTGCAACCGAATGTTGAATAAGACATTTTCAGGCAACCAAAAGGGTTCTAATTATTAGAGGTCGACCAATTAATCGGGCTGATTATTTGACAGTTTTTCATAATCGGCATCGGCCGATGTCTGAGTATATTAAGCCGATTATCAAGCAGGTGCATAAATGCTGTAAGTGTACTAAAACTTTATTTTTCATACAAAAGTTTATTTGAAAAAGTTTATTTTTTTGATTACGTGTTTCATGTATTCAATATTTAGATTATACATTATTTTTATTTAAAATATATAAATGCACTGCAGTGCAGACACAAAATGTGTGGAGAGACAGACCATAGGTGTTGTTCAATAAATGTTTTCTGAAGTTGAGAAATTTTGTGTATTATTTGTTATTATTATGCTGTTATATTTTATCACATGGAGGAAAAAAAAAAAGAAAATCACCAAACATATCAGCCCCAAAAAATCAGCATCATATATCGGCCATCAGCTGTCCTCAATCTGTAAAAAGATAAAAATAAAAATCAGCATCGGCCATAAAAAAAAAAAAAAAAACATATCGGTCGACCTCTACTAATTATTATGAAATAACTTTCATGAACTGAAAATGCAGTGAAAGTTGGACGACGAAAACATGGACAACTCTCAGACTGGACAACTCTGTGGCAGCGACCTTTGAGTCACAAGGTAGCCACGCCCTAAAGCATACCCTGCTGTACAAACCATTTGACTCTAAATGGGACCATTATTTACTAAATGACCATCATTATGTATTGAAGAAGACTTGAAACTAGTGACTGAGACCATAAACTCACATTTACAATGTTTACTGAGGTAATAAATTAGGCGAGAAGTAGGCTCATTTTCTCATAGACTTCTATACAATCTGACTTTTTTTGCAACCAGAGGAGTCGCCCCCTGCTGACTACTAGAAAGAATACAAGTTTACGGCACTTTTCAGACTTGGATGTTGCCCACTGGTTGAATCACGTGTTTTCTGTTCTAGACAGCCCACAAACAATTGAATGGGTTGTCTTATTTCAGAGTTTGTGGGATGGCACATGGTACTCCAGATACCCAAATGCATGTACACAAGCACTGAAAAAGTGAGATTTTCATGATATGCCCCCTTTAAACTCTTGACGCCTTTTTCCTGGACCTTGGATTGACTTTTTTCCCCACTTGAGTGATGTCTGTCTTATCACATGTTTTTCTTTCCTGAAGTGTCCAACAAGCCAGGAATCTGTGTGAAGGTTCTCAGCCTGGAGCCTCACGGCTGTCAACTTCAGGAGGAGATGGCTCAGTTAGCAGACTGTGCACTTCCTATTGAACTAAGAGTAAGGACACGATGGCAAGAAAACACTATAGCTGCAACTAAAACTCTTATTAAGCTTATTTTGACTTCCTCTTGATTCTCCCCAGGTTGGATTTGGTGAACTTCCCTTTAACAGAGTCGACCGCTTCCCTACTTATCCTGACATCTGCTTCAGAGTCAACGGGTTTGACTTCTTGTGCCATAAGGTACGAACCACAGAGCTCACACAACATTCCCCAGTCATATTACAGCCTCCCACCCCATCGCTTAAATGAATATAAGAGTTTTAATGTATGTGTGTGCCTCCAGGCGTTTTTCTGTGGACGTAGTGACTATTTTAAAGCCTTGCTGGAGGACCACTTCAGTGAGGGAGAGCAGCTGCAGTCCCAGCCCAGCACCCCAGTGATTACTTTACAAAACATCTCCCAAGAAATATTCATCCACGTCATGTATTACATCTACACTGATGACACGGAGGTTAGTGCACAAATTCTGGCAGAGATTGTGGAATTGATAATCAGGGATGCAAACTTGTCAATGATTTCTTGTGAGTCCTCTAGCCGAGGACAATGAAACAGAAGCTCCACTCTTAGGTAACACTTTGTTGCTGTCAAACTGGTTTCCTACTGTTAGGTATGAGCCTGTAAAAAAAAAAAAAAAAAAAGAAAAAAAAAACAAAACTGTGTGGGTATAGGGGTGTCACAAATATGCAGTTTAACTGTTGAATTGCTTTTTTTTAATTATCCTAAAATAATTTGATAATAATACTAACTTTAAGAGCTCTTTCTATTGTATTTCACATAAAAAATGACACCTTAAAGGAGCTATAATCAATATTTTAATATTAATAATGGATAAAATGACTACTTGTGTGTGAATGCAGTCACTCATGGTAATGAGCAAACAGAGGTTTATCATCTGACTCTGTAGTTCCCCTCAGCTCTACGGACAAAGTTAGCAATTAGCTGGTGAACAAAGTGGAGCATTTAGCAGCTAAAGAGCCAACTATTTCCTTCAGAAGTCAGGAGAGACCAAAGCATAGCTAAAAAGAGGGTGAAAATTGGACTTGCATTCATCAGGTGACCAGAAAAATGACTTTAAATGAATGCTAATGTTGTTCCATGTCTGCATGATGTATAAGTTAGCAACTGATTGCTAGCAGGTTTGCCATAAATATGTCAATGTTGTGTTTACAGATTTAGTCCTCAGTTATTGCTGGTTTGAAATTTAAAAATTTGAGTTCATGCCCTCTAATAACCAGACAGGTTTGCATCTGTGACCTCTGCAACATACTAAATATTTAAACTATATATCGGGTGGGAATATCCTCCAAAAAGTACAACAGCTTCTTCTTTGATAATGTAACCAGTGATTGTAGACAATACAGCAATGCTAATGTTACGCGAGTGCTCATCATTATTATCTGACAGCTGACTGAATTTTTTTTTTTTATTTCCAGCTAATAACAGATATTGTGTTTGACGTGCTGTGCGTTGCCGACATGTATCTGCTGCCGGGGCTGAAACGTCTTTGTGGGAAGACGCTCGCTAAGACTATATGTGAGGACAACGTTGTGTACATGTGGAAGATGGCAAAGCTTTTCAATCTCTCTCGGCTGGAGGATCACTGCACGGAGTTCATGGCCAAGACCATTGAGCTGGTGGGTTGTCTGTTTCTCTGTGTTGACACTGGAGGGGGGGGTGTTTTGGCTGGATAACAAGAGTGTCTGTGATATGGCAGCTGGTAGCTAAAGTGCACACAGCACTTCATGCCTGTATGTTGAATATGAAGCTGGAACCAGCAGGCATTTAGCTTAGCTTAGCATAAAGACTGGGAATAGGGGAAAAGCTTAGTTTCCAGGGAGGGCCGGTGATGGTAACGCACTGCAAGACTAAAATATGCATCAATCTCATAAAAGGCTGACACCTCCTACTGTGGTGTTAAAACATGAGAATAAATGCAGACAAAAAAACCCTATGCTTTGTATTTTTTACATTTTAGTTTTTGTGTGGATTCAACAAACAAAATTCAACATGTAGTTAAATGGCAGTTAATTAGTGAGGTACTGGTAGGCAGTTTGCTTTTTCACCTTTGGACAGAATCAGGCTAGTTGTTTCCCTGTCTGTATGCTAAGCTAACCTTGTCCTAGCTGTTGCTTTGTATTTAGCAGACAGACATCAGAGTGGCATTGATCTTGTCATCTAACTCTTGGCAAGAAAGTGAAAAAGCATATTTCCCAAAATGCCAAACTGTTCCTTTAAAGTGCTCCCATAAATGTAAATCACAATCACAATAAAATTACCCTTGTACATCTATTATCGGCATCTATTATCGGTCAGTCCCGCTCAGTTCACCCCTCAGGATGAATTCACACCTGTCTAACCTGTCTGTCACAGGTGGTGGAGCAGCCAGAGTTTGCAGAGATTATCAAAGAGGACGCTGCATCCGTGGAAGATCGACAAGAGACAGACTCTGTCCCCCTGGTGGACGAAATCCGCTACCACATCACCAGCAACGTGCAAACGTACAGCGCAATAGAGGAGGCCAATCAGAAACTGGACGCCTTGGAGGAGCTGCTCTGCAGCATCAACATTTACTGCTGAGGGGTCAACAGGTTGTGGCTCGTGGCTGCAGCAGAGTTTGAAGTTTTTTAGTTGGATGTTTAGGAGGGGATGTGGTGGTGGAAACATAGCGAGAGAAAACATGTCTGGATGTTAGTAGGTTCTATTTTAGTTATAGTATATTGTTCAGAATAATATATTTTCAAAGGATATTCTGATGCATATTCAGAGAAAGCTCTTAAAGGCGCAGTCAGCGATTCTGGAGAAAGATTGTTGATGTTTGAATACTTTACTTTAGATTTACCGTCCCTTTCACTCCCACTGTCACATCACAACACATCCATGGCCTTTCCTCTGCTCTGTGCATGAATGCCCCCATTGCTGATCAGCTTGACTAGTGTTGCGTAGCTTGGTCCGAGCCGCTTTGTTTGTATTTTGTTTTAGCACACAGAACAGACAGCCAGTGGACCATGAGGAGATATTCGCTGAATTTGACCAAAAGAGTACTGGATTGGAATCACTGACAGCGCCATTAAAATGATTCTTTGAGTGAGAAATATCAAAAACTTTTTGGTATTCAGTACCAAGTTCTGCAAGATGGGTTTTGGAAAAATTGTGTATGATACATTTACACATGCATGGATTTATTTTAGGCATTATTTATAGCTGCTAGAATTCAGACTAGCTGGTTAATTAGCTCTTTTAAAATGCACTTTGGCCCTGACAAAGTTCATCATCAGCCTTCATAGCAGACTCTGAGATTTTATTTTTATGCTCTAAGAAAGCCAAATGACTGCATGGTATGTACTGACACGCACTTGATAACTATGGGTAGAAAGACAAATAGTGCAGTATGAGTTGACTTCATTCATCCAGAAAATATTTTTAACCTCTAAATCCTCGTTTCAAGTTACAAAGAATATAGATTTATGATGTATTTAAGCGCAAAGACATGTAACTTTTTTTGGATTTCACTGGATCTGGTGGCTGGTCTTCACCACACTATACAACTTATAAAACTGCTCCAGAGTGACACTTATTATTATTACTTATTCTCCTCTAACAAATTCCTGCTAGGGCTGGGCAATATTACAATATATATTGTAAAAACAATATAAAAATGTTTATCATGTACATTTTCTACAATGTTCTCTATAATTTATAATAAATATAATGATCTCTATAATTTCACTTAAAATGTTAAGTTTATTTGGCACTGAAGTTCTTAAAATGAGAGAATATTACGTACTTTTCATTTGTCAAGTCTTTAATTCACAGAAGACAATACAAAAATAGACTTCACCATGTTGTTGTTCTTATAGACTATTTACTGAATTACCAGAAAACACAAAATATCTTGATATATATTGTTATCAAGATATGAAATGACGTATATCATGATAGAAGATTTTGGCCATAGTGCCCAGCCCTAATTTCTGCTCTTTGTTTTTAACCTTAATTAGAAAAACTAAGTTCCTGCTGCCTTGTATGATAACAAACCTCTCTTGGCCAGTGTGTGCACAAGAACATAAAGCTGTTACTAAACTCCATGTTAAATCCACCATCAGTACAGGGAAAGTTTGGTTTTCAAAATGGTGATATCCATTTGTCAGTCTCACCCTGCTATTATAAAAATGGATATATAATTGCTCTTGGTTTTGACAATTAAATGTGGTTTTGCAAACCCAAGTAGAGTTTTATTCAGCATGTCATTAATTTTTAAGTGTGGCATCATGAAACTGAATTGCTTTCACCGCCATAATTCATCATGACATTTTTTTTTTTTTGGCAATGTCAGTCTGTCCATCATTTTGATCCAGACTGAAATATCTCTATCTCTATCTAATAACTATTAGATGGATTGTCATAAAATGGTGCAGACATACATGCCTCTCGCAGGATGATCATCTGACTTTATCTAGCACCACCATCTGTTCAGAACTGTATTTTGTCCAACACTGTGGTTTATGACCAAATATCTGCAAAATGAATAACATTAGTTTCCACCTCAGCTGTACTGTTACCCAGGCCTGTCCATAAAAATGGCTGAAAAGCTTCAGTGAATGGGCCCTCTCCATATCTGCTTTATGCATATCAACACCTGCTCTAACTCTCCAACTAAACATATGTAAATAGAGAATTACACAGTGAAAGGTACACACAAAAACACACCATACCTATCTATCATAATAATAATGAAAATAGATATAGAAATATAAATGTATTATTATTTTTTATATAACACTGATACATTTCTCAGCAGAAAATGCAATTTCTTACCTTATAGCTTCACCTTATTTCTGGATGCAAAGTCCTTTATAATGTCTTTAAAGTCCATCTGTTCAGCCAGTTCACACTGGCTGAGTGCACACTGGTTATTGAGCCTCTCTTTGCTCATCGTTAAATACAAGTAATTATTATTTTAAGTTTACTAAAAGATCTCTATCCTCCGGCCACACAAACCGCTAAAGTGCAAAATATTCTCAGTGCAATGCAAATGTCACTATAAACAATGCCAAGCTTCATGTCATAAATCCCGTTGGCCAACTCCAAAGGGTGTTGATGACATGCCTATCTCAACCTGAACCAGTCTTTACCCCGAAATACCGAGGGGGGCGCTATCAAATTAACAGGAGGGAAACTGTTTGTCAAGGGAACAGACTCCAACGTTACACCGGTGTCATGTCGTCGGTGATGCAGGTTCCCTTCATGTTCAGCAGCCTGTATATTCAGTTCTGGTTCCATAGAAGTAAATCCGAAATATCAGCATCGGTGCTCCTCACGGGAGTCACCGACGCCGTGGGTTAAACCCCAGGGTCGTCGGGGTTAAATCGTCCTCTTTCTCACAGCCGGTGGTGGCTCCTTCATCACAGACATCTAAAGTTACCTGTTCGCTAGTGTGTTAGCTGCAGTGTTAGCCTCGTGGCTGTCGTTCAGCCTGGCTCGGCGCAGCTTTCTGAGCTGAAAAAAGTTGGTCATTACATTATTGTTTGGGTTTGAATTCCTTTCCAGCTCTCCCTTTTCGTCTTCTTCTTTGTTTTCTGGCATGTGTAGGCCCCCGCATGGCAATAAAATGCACTCCAACATTAGCTAGCTAGCTTATCAGGCACGCAGGTTTTCCGCTATACTTGGTACAAAAAACGGCTCATACCATTTTCAGGAGAAGAGGGGGCGTTGTGAAATAATATGCTATTTTACTAAAGCAACAATGAAATAAAATGTATGTATTGTTGTTATTGATTGTACAATTAATATCTAAAATTTTGGTCCGAAATAAAATTTGGCTATCATTAAAAATAATAAGATGAAAATAATTATTAATGCAGCATGCCAATCCCCCTAGCGGTTGGTGTTATGGGCGGACCTGCTAAAATGTACATTTTTTTAAGTGTTTATTAATGTACAGTGTATGAAGCAGTTCTCCTCTGAAGCAATGTTATTTATTTTGGTGCCTTCAAATGTTTACCGTGTTTACAAGTTAGGTCAATATGAACTCCCCCCTCATGTTGTATTTACAACCTCTTTAGTGGAAAGTTTCTGAAAGCTCAGAGTTCATGACTTGTGGTGTGTTTGTTGACGTTGTGAGAAATGGTGGAGCCCATGGAAGTTCATTTATCTGTGCATAATAAGTTAATATTGTACAGTATATTGTAATTTTAGTAATGTATTCTTCTTCTTCTGTGATGGACTGGCGACCTGTCCAGAGTGTACCCCGCCTTTGCCCAATGCCAGCTTGGATTGGCTCCAGCCCCCCCGCGACCCCTAACAGGATAAGCGGTTGACGATGGATGGATGGATTATTTTTCTTGGTAATTTTGCATTATGTCTGAGGAAAATGTTGATATTCTCAATGACCTCATCTTTCTCCTCTGTCATTATGCCTTTGCATTTCCTTCATTATGTTACCAGCATGCTAAGTTGTTAGCCTCTGTGGTTTCTAGACTCAGACAGTAATGTTAATATTTCCATTGCTTAGCAGTGGTATTCTTCACGACTGAACCACCTGAACGCAACATGTGGTGTTCACGACTTCTCACCTAGTAAACACAAGTTAACGAGTTCCATTTGAAGGCACTATTATTACAGATCTGTATATTAACATTCATTGTTCATTGTCATTTAAACACCAACCTCTAATTTTGGGTGTCCACAAAAGGAGGTATAAATAAACCACAGTATAGTTGTGTGTGTTGCAAACCATTTATTATGTTTATGTACCACAAGTGTTGAAGTGTATGAACCGCTAGACTTTATATTGTTAATAAGCAAATGTTAGAATGCTGACACGCTAAATTAAGATGGTGAGCATGGTAAACAATACACCTGCTTATTATCAGCATGTTAGCTCAGTCTTGCTTGTTAGCATACTGATGTTAGCATTTGCCTCAAAGTACAGCCTCATATAGGTCAGCTAGCATGGCTGAAAACTCTTTTTATTTCTTTAAGCAATATTTTACTTTTCCAGAAAACATTTATGCTATTACAGCTGTGGCTGAATTTGCAACCGTCCAGTATAAGACTAAGTTTATAACATTTATCCAGAGTGGAATAAAAGTGGAAATAAGCTTTATTTCCACCCCTTTCTTTTATTTAAATAAACTGCAAATACAGTTGCGTGAATCTGAGGAATCCTTTCCATGAATGTACATTTCAAGATTCAGGAAGGCGCCTGAAGATGGCGCCATTCCTCAGTTTATCATCCCCGAGGTTGTGGTGAGTAGCCTCAGTAACACACCTCTTCATGGTTTATGAGAAACAAATGAATCCATCATCCAGGTCTCTCAATTCATGGGAACATTTTCTCAGAAGGTCTGTTTGACATTCATCACAAGTTCACAAAGGTGTGAAGAAGGGCAGTAAATAGTGAGGCGCTGTAACATGTTAGCAGCGGTGTAAATTTGTGTGTGCGTCAGTCTACTTGCCCTATGGTTTGGCGTCACTGTTTGCTCCATCGCTCTTGTTTCAACGAGTCTTGGAGGTGAAGAGAAAGCCGTACGTCACTTTAATGGAGCCCCGAGGTTCAGAGCAGTGGGTGAGCTCACATCACAACAGGGAGTACACTGTGAAGCACAGCCACTGTTAAAATACATTAAAGTGCAGTTCAACTGAACACTAAGGCCATCCGTTAGGCAACAAAACAAAACCCTTGGCTTCTGGCCCAGTGTCTGGAAGGCTTACATGTTAAAAAAGACAAGAATAAAAAAAGACAATAAGTTATTACCCCAGCAAGCTTCTTTTGTAAATGTTTAATACTTGCTAAGCAACTCGGTGTGGTTTTGGTTTTGGGTGGGAATATCCAGTTTATTATGTTTCAGATGGACATCACACTCCTCAGGCAAATGGGTATTTATGCCTTGTACAGGAAAGACATATGATATTTCTTGACACTTTATTCAATTTCCATGGAGACTGTGTTTACAAGTCAACCCAGCGTCTCTATGAGAGCAGCTTGGTGCCTCAGTTTGTTCCCATTCAGTGTCTCCACACCTCTACACTGGCCTCAAGTCAGAGCAGGACACAGTGAAGCCTGAAAACTGGGAGCTTGGATTTAGTTGTCAGTTATATTTGACTTTGAAATGTCAGTTTATGTGAAGGACATGCAAGCAGAATGGCTTTAAGGATGGTCCAGACTGAAAAATCTCAACAACTACTGGACAGATTAGCATGAAATGTATGGACATTCATGGTCCCCTGAGGATGAAACCTAACCTCGAGTGCCACCAGCAGGTTGAAATCTTTTGCTTTTAAGTATTTTATGGATTGACATGAATTTGGGTTATATATTCAGGGTACCCAGATGATGAACCAGAGTGAGTCTGATGATTGCCTGACTTTCCTATAGTGCTAACAGCAAGCCAAAGTTTTCATATACAGTATGTACTTGATGGAATGGCACTACATTTGGAGCAAACATTCATGGTCCCCAGAGGATGAAGCCTGATTACTTTGGTGATGCATTGAGTTTTTGCTGAGCACCACCACAAGGTTCACATTTCATTCATTCATTCATCGTCAACCACTTATCCCGTTAGGGGTCGCGGGGGGCTGGAGCCAATCCCAGCTGGCTTAGGGCGAAGGCGGGGTTCACCCTGGACAGGTCGCCAGTCCATCACAGGGCACATAGAGACAGACAACATAGAGACAGACAACCATTTACACTCACATCCACACCTACGGGCAATTTAGAGTGATCAATTAACCTAAATTGCATGTTTTTGGGAGGAAGCCGGAGTACCCGGAGAAAACCCACGCTTACACGGGGGAGAACATACAAACTCCACACAGAAGAGTCCCAAGCCGGAATCGAACCTGCGACCCTCTTGCTGTGAGGCGACAGCGCTAACCACTACACCACCGTGCAGCCCGAGGTTCACATTTGTGGTTTGAAATAAAATTTCTCAGCCGTTGGATGGATTCCCATAAAATCTGGTAGAAAAAATCATGTCCCCCTCAGGACCATTTGTAATTACTTTGAAGATCATCTGACATTTCATCCAGCATCATCAGGTCACATTTTTTATTTATCTAATCTGACCAAATACCTACAAAACCAATGTCATTCCCATCATCCTCAGCTGTAGTTTGTGTTTAGTACTAATCAGTCAATGTTAGCATGCTGAACTAAGATGTTTAGCATTTAGTTAAAAAGATACGAGAAACTGCACACTTTGATCTATGTATTCTGGCAAAAATTGAATCGAAGGCAACTGGACTTAGATTTCCAGTTGCCTTCGATTCAATTTTTGCCAGAATGAATATGACCTGGATGAATGAAAACCTTCACAGACTTTGATCTATGTAGTATTTCACTAGAGCATGCATCGATCGACCAAAAGCTTAGTATTAAAGAATCTAGTAAAATACTGCATAGATATAAGTGTGCAGGAATCTTTTCTATCATCTTTTAGACTCATTTATGTTTCAGCACCTTTGCTAATTTTAAAACAGATGGAGCGGTTGTTTGGTTAAAAAAAAAACCCTTTGTACTGCAAGCATGGTGATGCCCTCTTGGTCTTGTTTTTCCACCTTAATTGCACAACTCTTGTGTTGTGAGTTAATCTGACACCAACTCTTGTGATCAGTTTGTATTCTTGGCACAATGGCAAAAACATTTTTTGCAGCCTGTCAAGCAAATCAGAGTATCCCTTTGCCCTGCCGGATAGTATTTTCTTGAATCGTGTACAAGTGAAGCCCTGTAGTAACTCATAAGAAAGGTCTAACATTACTGTCAGTCGTCGTTTTTAATATGAATTGTCATTGTCAGCCGTCATGAAACCAAATATATATATATATATATATATATATATATATATATATATATATGGATTCCCAGATCCTAAAGCCATTGTGACATTTTATGGCTGTCCGTTACTTTATCTATTGTTGCAGCTCTTTATGAGGGCTGTCAACTTAACGCAATCTTTAACACAACTTGCAATTTTTAGGCATAGCAGGCTTAGTTTTAAAGCTAAATAAGATACTGGCATCATATAAAACTAGAAAACCTAATGAATCCATTGGTACCAACCATGTCGTACTAGCTTGTCGTGAAGGAGGCTAACAAATTAATGCACTTTGTGATATATATATATATATATATATATATATATATATATATATATATATATATATATATATATATATATATATATATATATATATATATATATATATATATATATATATATATATATATATATATATATATATATATATATATATATATATATATACAGTATATTTCAGTCACATGCAGTCCTTAAAAAACATTGTTTGCACTGATGATTTCCATGTATTTTTGCAGAAAAAAACAAAACAAAATCTTGATGGGAGCAGCAAAGGGTAAAATGTCATTGGTTCTCGACTCATGCCATGGGTGACTCATTGAAACTTCACTGTGACATTTGTCTCCTCATACTGGAATCAACAAGAGCAAAAATATACCGGTCAAATGTGGAGGCAGCTCTAATTTCTGCTTAATCCTTTAACGCCCTAACAATAAAGGTTATTATCTGTCAGTGTAGGCTTGACTCCTGGATTTCCACTGTAATAAATACATGGTTTGGTTCCAGGTCTTTGTTTTCCTTGTTCTTTTCAGCACTTTATTTTTCCTTTACACCCAAAATGCCTCTTCTCCTCCATTCTAACTCATTATGTTGGTTTCTTTCATTCAGGTTTTGCTGTGTTATAAAGTTTTACTTTAGGTGCTATATGGATGATGTGTACTGGACATGCAGGACTGTGTCATCGCATACCATCTGTCTGACTGTCTTTCCTGGAACAAACACTCATCTCAACCATGACGTTTTTCTATATGTGGCTCACATGTAGGATTCATTACATTTGCAGCAGATGGAGAAGGCTGCAGGTGGTCCAACATAAAGCTGATAATGTGTTGCCAGTAAGATATGTGTAGTTGTTTTTTTCATTTACTTGTATTTCCATTTTATGCTATATAATTCTATTTCAATGCTTTTAGTTGGGTAAATATAGTACTTTTACTCTAATGTAGGAATACTCCATTACAGGGTTTTTACCTTTTGTATATACATATTATCAGCAAAATGTACTTAAAGTATCAAAAGTAAAAATACTTGTTATGCCCCTGTGAGTGATGTATTATTATTATCATTATTATTATTAGATAAAATGATTTCATTATTGTTATAGTTGAATTAGCAGTCTTTTAATGTTGCTGGTGGAGGTTAAGCTAATTTGAGCTAGTTTATGTATTGTGGGGTAATTTAATCTCTTTTTGTCCATTGTCTTTTTCTCTCTTTGTCAAGTAAAGTGCCATTACCTCAAAATGTACACTGTACTTAGTTACATTTCACCACTGCTTTGCAAATTCTGATTTTACTGTACATACAAAAACTATGAGATAAACTCCCCAACAGCATAAAGTAAGAAAATTGTCTCCACCTACACCATCTGGAAACATAAAATGCTGCTTTTACTTTTATTTCTTTAAATACATTTTGCCATTAATACTTACATACTTTTACTCTTACGATTCTGATTTGTATTTCAAGTTCAAGCAACTTTATTTGTAATTTGCACAGTTACAGAGTAGACGTTCTTGTTCTCTGAGTCACTTAAATGAGAAAAAGGCCATAAGTGAAAGGTGACATAACAAGAAAATGAGACACACATATTCTAATTACTAAGACAAATAAACACAGTGAACATATGATTCGCGCTGAGTAAAATCAGCATCAAATGAAATAATACAAAATACAGAAACAGACATAAAGGACCCGCTGTTACAATATATAGTGTGTGTAAAATACTGTATAATGGGGTGTTTATTTTTACATTGTTGTACCTAAAGTAAGTAAAGGGTCTGAAAACTTTTCCCACTACTGAAGGATCTGCAGTCTCTCACTTTGTTTACAGGAGTGTATACTGCATATCTACCATCAAATTCAACTGCAGCATCTGTCTGAAACACATAATAGCTGTGTTGTGTTCCATAATGGACAACCAGACATGCACATTTGCGACCTTGTCCCGGAGTATTGATATGTCCTCCCAGGCGACGGAAGACATAACTCACTGCTGCTGTCGCTGCCAATATCTTAATTTGCTATTAGTTAGGGATTACCACCTAAGAGAGAGAGAGAGAGAAAGAGAGAGAGAGAGTAGTAAACCTATTAGCCAGAGACTGACCTGAAAAGATCTGGCTCTCTCTGCACCTCCCTCACTCTATCTTATGGACCACCACAACACAGCATACAGTATATAGACATATAGATGCATGATTTTTGGCTGTATGTTGTAGTTTCAGTCCTAGTTTGGCACCACAGAAAGCCTGTGTTTACATTTCAGTAGACAGGCTTACAGACTTAGGACTTGGGCAAGTGTTGTGTGGTCCCAGCCGGCCATTACGTAAGAAATGGCACAGGAAAGACTACACGCACGAAATTGACCGATAGGTTCCCACCAAGAAGATCTCTTCATAGGATTGTCTTGAAATGAGAGTGGCTGAGCAACCAGTCATTTCCCCCCACATTTCCACCATCATGCCATGTAAATACCAGGCTGAAGATGCCTATAAAATTTTCTAAACACTGATTGCAGCTCAGGCTTGACCTGGAATTCTGATTATCTCCCTGCTCTGCGTGGAGGCTCATCTTGGAAGTGTGTGACAGTCAGATGCTTACACTTAACATAGCCACGGTAATATGGGATTAAGCCTCACAAGCTCTCCTGAAGCATTAGCAGCCAGGACACAGACAAACAGGCGAGCAGTGGTCTTATTAGTCAGTTTTGTCAAAGAGGGAGTCTGAGAAAGCTGAGTAAATATATCTGGCCAATACGTTTGCAGATAATAGGAACAATGCATCCCGTGCTGCAGCAGCAGGATGTTTTTTTGTGGTTTTAGTTCTCCAATTTGAGTCACTTTAGCCTTCATCATGTGCCTATATTGTTTGTTTGTTGCAATGTAATGCTCCACTAAAGGTGAGTCACAAGGTTGCCAGTACAGAACACAGCCAGCTCTGCAGATAGATACAAACAGTGTCTGCATGTGAGGCAGGATTACACCGTTACCATGTGACTGGTCTGCCCTTAGACAGACCTCTAACAAAATACAGGCTAAATCCATCCAGCACAACAACCTCCGGCCCCAAACTATTCAAATGGAAACAATCAGGTGCATCAAACCTGTTGCAAAGGTGACACGTCATCATGAAATGATACGATTCTATCTGCAAGGAAAAGTTGTGTATTTTTAGTATACAAAATATACAAAGTATTCATTAAATTTTAATATTTTCTTTAAATTTAGACATGACAACATTTGGTCACATCAAAGATGCTATTTTATTTTAATTTATAAGATAATATAATTCATGAAGTTTTACTTACAATACAATTTAAAACAACTGGGGGAAAAACAGGAGTATGATATATGGGGCCTTCAAATGGGTTTTTACCGTGCTTACGAGATGGGAAGTCGTGAACATGATATGCGTGGCGTTCATGTGGTTAAGTTGTCAAGAACACCGCTGCTAAGCAACGGCACTATTAACATTACTGTCTGAAGTCTAGAGGCCACAGAGGCTAACAATTTAGCAAACTAGCAAATGGGTAACATAACGAAGGAAATGCAAAGGCATAATGACAGAGGAGAGAGATGAGGTCGTTGACATCAATATTTTCCTCAGACATAATACAAAATTACCAAGAGAAACAATGTATTACTAAAATTACAATATACTCTACAATATTAACTCATTATGCACCAAGAAATGAGCTTCCACGGACTCCACCATTTCTCACGTCAACAAACACGTCACAAGTCATTAACTCTGAGCTTTCAGAACCTTTCCACTTACAAGGTCATGACTACGACATGAGGGGGACGTTCATATGGGCCAAACTCGTAAACACGGTAAACACGACCCCGTTTGAAGGCACTATTAGTATCTTATTAGCAGTTAGCTAACTAGCAAAGTGAATTTCCCATCAAGTTAAATTTTGGCTTTCACTGATGTCATTTCTGAAAAAAATCAGAGTAACTTTTAGTTACAATAAGTATTCGTTTTTGCAAACAAACAGTAGCAATAACCTGTGTACTTAACAGTGGTGAGCTAGCTAGCATGCCAAGGGTTGAAGCAGGGCAGTGTCTAGAGGGTAACACACAAAGTGCAAAACACTTTCGAGATGGCTAAAAGTATTTTTTATGTTTTGTTTTTCTCTGTGGAAGATAGGCTATCTGACGTTTGATAGCTGCTTCTAACAAGATGTGACATATAGTGGCTGAGTGTTATCAGGGTGATCAATAGCAACTTTTAGGCATAGACCTCAAATGGTTAAGTTTAGACGGTGATCAAACAACACAAAAAATGACTATCAGCCTAGTCATTCATTTAATGTCTTCCATAAAATCAACAACTTTGTACTTTCAAAAGTTAAAATTCAACAGCATTTTATGCTCTTTTCAGCTCATTTAAGCTGAGCCACAGAGCAGTGAGGTGAAACGTGAAAGACGTAGAACCTGATTGATTATAAACATTCAGGGCTCTGATTGGTGCTTTGCACTTAGAACCTTCTAGAGCCAATTTAGAAAATGACTGGAGATGAAACTTTTAGGGCCACAAATGCAGCATTGTCAAAATAAACCTACACAAAATGCTGATAACTTCCCAGAGAAGTTTCATGTGACTATAACAATAATTATAATAATTCTAAGCTCACAAAATGGTCCTCAAACATCATTATGCTCTTGTGAGAGTTATTAAAACTACCATGTTATGAGCAGAACTTTATCATTTAGGTTATGATGTTTACCCTGTAGCCATGCCTGCTATTGTAACTTGATATAATTTAGATAATCCTTTCTCTACCCTTGTGTTTGCGCAGCTACTTTAGATTCAAGGTTGGTTTCTGTCACAGTTACAAACGGCCAGCGTCCAAACTTGCATTTTTTTTCAGTCACTTTCCTGTTTCCTGGCCGTTTCACCCCCGGCATCAGAAAGCAGTTGTCCTGCTGACAGTGCTTTTGTTCTTTGCAGGGAGAGACCATCACAAAAACTCAAGGGGACTGGGTGGCTTTGAAACACACTTTGCTTTAACAACATTGACATGAAATGTTGCTTTGAGGCAAATGAGGAAATGTGCAAGTAGAAGCATACGCAGCAGAAATAAGGAACTAAAACAAACCATCTGTTCTTTCCTGTATTTGACTTGAGTGAGTGTTTTTCCATTAAATTTCACAATGAATACTTTTTTTCCACAATGAATACACAATACTTTTCTTTTTGGCACAATAGATAATTATTTAACAAAAAAAAACCCTCCACAGTTTGGTCAATCTCAGCATTAGTCAACCTGCTTCTCCTGTTTCTGAAACAGTCTAGTTGACCTTGAACGACTTCTCTATTAGTACAGTTAATGCAAATATATCACTCTTAACAGTGTATGATGATTTATTTAAAATATAATAGACCTAGATATGTGGTTTGGTATTAATGGACACTATCTTAATACTTTACCTGCCATACATGTCATACAAACAGTTGGCCATGCCATCTGCTTGTTTGGCATGGCTGATGCCCTGGATTAAGACTACACTACAGTAAACTAGCCTATATGCACAAGTCTTGTAGACATAACAAATTATCTGCATTCATCTATTTGGCTGTGCTGGATGAGATTAGAAATATCTCATATTGACAAACTCTGCAGATATAGTCTATTGTGAAATATACTGTTAGATGAAAAGCAAATACAAAAAAACAAACAATTCTGAATTAAATTTGGCATAAAATTATGGTACCTCTTTCTTATGATCCACCTTTTATACTTTGTATATAAGTGGTAAGTAATGGCTCTAGTAATGGTTTACAAATTGTTTAGAAATGCCTCATAAATGAGGCTACTAGGCTAATATGAATAACTTTTAGGTTACCAGGTTGTAAACTCATTTAGACCACTTATTTGTGATGGACAGTGATGCTTTGGTGTTTTTTCACAACCTGGCAACCTATTCTAACTGATCTATAAATCATTATTATGGATAAAGCCAATAGGTTCAGCCCATTAGAAAGAGGCACTAAAATTATTTGCACAGGAACTATTTTGGTGTTATTAAAACGATTTCTACCAGCATATCAGCAATGACATTAACATATCTACTAAATGTCCACTGCCTGTGCCTTTGCACGTCATTGGCAAATTTTGCAAGTGAATATAAATCAATATGTGGGCTAAATGCCACGAGGACATACTGGTGGTGAGCTATCACAGTGGCGGACCGTTAGAGGAGCAGGTGAAGGGCGGAGGGAGGGATGCTGTCGCTTTAAGAAGTTGTTGCATGGAGAAGCTGGTGATTTTCCACTCAAACTGATATTAACGCGCACCAGCCCGTAGAAACAATGGTCTCACAGAAAAATAGATTAAACTGTTTCAGTCAGCGCTAAAACCTAGGCTACCAAAACAAGGACCTACAGGCTGCTTAGTAAAACGAGGACAGGTAATTCGGCATCTTCTTTACGTATCAAGTCAGTAAATGATGGTTAATGTTATGTTTTTATTTTTAAGTAAGATTATTATAGTAGCTATAGGCTTTTAAGCTGTCTCTTTTTTAAGATGATTGTTTTTTTTAAAACACTGCATGTTGAATTTGTCACCGTATTCTGATGTTTAACGTCTCGCTGATTAATTTTATTGTCTGATATAAACAAGACCACATTTGCTGTCTTTTTCCTTGACATGATGCTGTGTCCTAATCACTCCCATATTGCCACCGCTAAAAAAAATCTTGGCGTTTTAACCTTGCTTTAAAAAAACAACTAAAGCAAATACTGTTTGGGTTATAAAAAAACCCAGCTGTGGCCTTTGAACCCGGTTTCCTGTGTTTATAGCTGATAAGACCCTGTTTCTCGTCTCTCTGATCATTTTGTGAAGGTTTGCAGTGGTGCGTTCAGGCGCAGCGCCGACTTCACAGTGACATGTGATGAGTGTGAATGAGTGGGGGGTGAAATGTGTTTGTTGTCTCCTGCAGATTCCAGGTGCAGCTTCACCCTCCGCACCCACAAGTCATCCACTGAATAAATGAATGGATGAGTGAATTGTTGTTGTTTAGAGGAGAGTCTGCTGAAGTAGGTCTGATGAACTAAGACATTCACTAGCTTATATCTTGTGCTGAGTGGCACATACTTAACCTACTTCTTCCATCTCTACCCTGTCCAGTGTGTGATTGATTGACGTGTGTGTCCTTTTATAACCCCAATCCGCCGGGTCAGCAGGATAAAATCTGAAGGGTCGCTGCACCTTTTTTAGCTGCGGGTGCTGAGAACAAAGTTCCCAAACTGGGGCCCGGGGCCTTTTATGAGGTCTGTGGGGGGTCGTCCTGAGGGTCCCTGGCAAAATAAGGAGTGGTTCATTAATGCTCGTCATTTTAACTACTATTGATTGGGAAAATGTGACTTTCTGAGAAAAAGTTTGCATGAACTGAAACTGTAAGCATGTTTGAAACAGAAATGTACCTTTAGATGAATAGTTTGTCTTTCTTGTGCTGTAGTTGGCAAGATTCATGTAATATTTCTACTCAAAGACAGCACAAAATCACGTGCACACGAATCTGCTCCTCACTTGCAGGATATCCATAGGACTGTCCCAACTACCATTTTTTTGGGCTTCGAAGCTTCTGTGAGATATGAACATCATGGCAAAAGTTGCAAAGCTTCGAAGCAGTTGGGTCAGCCGTAGATATCTGATCACACCAATGGTAAAATCAAAACTGAGAACAAATCTTAGAAGGCGAGTCACAACGAAACCAAAACAAAACTGTAGAAGGTTGAAGGTTGTTTTTGCAATCTGCAAAAATACAGATCCAGTGTGATGACATGATGTTCAGCAGCTCCTTTTCACAGTTTTTTCTTTTGTTAGCTATGACTAACAAACACCACAAGGATTTCAGTTTTTTTAAGAGGAACTGTTTGATTTCATGAGATGACCCTCATGAAACAGGCTTTGTTAGAGCTGCAAGCATCTACCTTCAAAATATAAATCCTGTGGTCTCTCGCACAATAGCTTAGACGGCGTCTGTCAAAGGTTACATAACCCAGAATAGTATACAGAGCATGACACCGACCAAAATATGACGGATTACGGCGTCATGCAAAGCTAAGAGGTGTCAAAGGTGTGTGTGCAGCGTTAAAAGGACGGCTCGCCATCAGTTGATCCTTGTCCCCTTTTAACTGTGCAAATCCTGCAGAGGAATTCATCAGTTTTTAATTGACTCTTGCATGCCAGCCTTTGTCCGGCCATTGTGAGCTTTCGGAGCAGTGAATGGTATCTAAACAGACTCACGGACAGAGCAGAGAGAGAGACACACATTACCTTATTAGGAGCTGTTATAGGCCGATACTGTACTTGTTTACATTTCACAGATAACAAACCACATGTCATGAAAGAATGGAGGGTTTAGTGATTTGAAATGTCCAGCATGCCGGGAATTATCACAGCACACTCGGGAATAAAAATAGTTTTCACACACAGATGCAAAGATGGGAGTGGCGTGGGGATGTTGTGAGGGGCTCTTGTTATGAAACTGGGCTTCATGTTGTACTGCTGTTTTTTTTTTTTTTTAAATCTCTCAATGCTGCCTTCAGTTCATCCATTTGTACAAGATCATAATTCATGGCCAACCCCCCAGTGTTGGACCAGCCTCTGACTTGTCCTCTGTGTCTCCAACATGAATAAGAAGTGTGTGTGTGTGTGACACATACTCACATACTCACTCCCCCCTCACCACTAGGCTGTGTGTACGTTAGTGGGCAGGCAGTAGTGGGAAGTGGAAATTTACAGTCTCCCACGTTGGTACCTGAGTTGTCTGTCACAGCGAGGCTGCGTCCAATCTCCACTTTGGATTTAATTGTCTTTAGCCAAGGGGGCGGGCGCTGCTGTCAGCTCCACTTCTTGTGACCCGTGTCGGCATAAAGGCATTCAGTACAGAGGAATGGTGACAGCTGAGAGAGAGGAACTCTATACATATTCGCAGCCATGAAGGAAATGTAAGTTTTTCTTAACTGCTTTGCTGGAAAAGAGATTTGACTTTTCAGGGTTTGCATGTGTTAAGTTTTTCTGCATGATTGGACTTAATGAAAAGAGGTGTAATGGTTTGGTGGATAATGTTAGAGTCTATTAAAATGTTTGCTAAATAGAGAAAGAAAAAATAGAGATTTTTATTGTTGTCTTTTGTGGATCACAAGATTTAAGCAGTAATAATGTAAAAAAAAAAAAACGGTTAAAGAATTTGTAGTTAAGTATGTCTGGTTTGAATCCCAAGGACAGTTTGTTTTAAGTCTTATCTGGTGGGCAGACAGCCTCCTAACACCAAGCAGGCAGGTGAAAGCATACGCTAAGCAGATGACGGGAAAAGGGGGGAAAAGAGATAAAGAGAGAGGGAGAGAAACAGGATGAGAAAACAGAGCGGGCAAGAACTGATCCAGTTATGTAAGGAGGTCTGAGAATGGAAAGCGGTTCAAGTTGACTTGTCATGCGTAACAGGAAGAGAGAAATCCTAGAAAATGATGGGACACAGTGCGCTCAAACAGGGGGGATGGAGAGGTTGTTGTTCAGGCGTTGATTAAGTGAAGAGACGCATAGTTCTGAGGAGGAATGTGAGCCTTCTTAATGTTGGTAGCCATTCCTGAGAGGAGACGTGCTGTCCATTTTTAAATCTCCCATAGTTTTTCACTGTTTCAACAAGAACATAACTCAGGCTCATGTTTTGGACACTTTTTTGTACAATTTGTTCTTTTATCTGAGGTTCAACAATTAACAAATTTGTTTTTTGGGCCTGCAAGAGTTAAGGGAAGTACTTGATATTTTCTTAAAAGAAGAGAAAACTTTTCCCACTAGTTTTACAATTAATCTCTTATCTTACATTTAATGATAGCTTTCTTATTGTCCCTCTTTTTGTTCTTTATCATATGCCAGCTGGCAGCTTAAATCACAGTCTTCTTGGCATGTCTCACGCAGTTATTCCTGTCCTATTAGGGTTTCTTTTCTCCTCTTTGGCTCATGTGGGGAAATATGATACCACGGCCAGTATTAACAAAACCCATCTTTCTTGGAAAGGCGGTATACAGTGTAAACACTCAAGTGAACCTAATCCGTTATATCATCTTGAGAGCAGCCAGGGCTTTGGGAATGTGGGGGGATATCTTTGTCTCTAAATTTGGATTACGGAGTTGGACTTGTTGCTGATACGGTACCATGGGAGAAAGCTAAGAGAAAACTTTCCTCCAGGGTCAGGCGAGGTCTTAAAGGCGTGTATTGGGTCCAAACAGTCCCTTCCTTTTCCTTCAGTGACAATGTGCCCCCTGCTGAGCAGAAAAGACACCCTGGGACTCAGAGTAAAGTGGGAAAACAGCTAATCAAAATGCGAATATGCACATGCGCTCACTAAGGTGGTTGTTTCGCAGTTTGAGTGATGTTTTAGTTCTGTATAACAATGTTCTTTTTTTACTGATAGACTGGTTGATTAGTTGATTGAGACAGATAAAGAAACACAGTGGGTATAAATCTGTTTCAAAGCTCAGCACCTCCCCAAACATTTCTCTAGTCCCAATGACCTCCGTGCATCAGTTGTTCAGATTAGCAAGATTAGCAACATAGTACTGTCTATTATGTACTCAGTTGAAACACAGCACGCTGTAGCGCAATCAGGAGACAGCATTATCTTCTTAATGCTCCTCCCGATCTGTGTCTTATCCCACTCACCTCTGTCTCTCTTTGTCTTTCTCCATCTTGTCTTTTTCCGTTTTGCCGTTCCACAGCATGGCACAAAAAGAGAAGCTCCAATGTTTGAAGGACTTCCACAAGGACACCCTGAAACCTTCACCGGGGAAGAGCCCAGGCACACGGCCCGAGGACGAGGCCGAAGGCAAGGCTCCTCAGAGGGAGAAGTGGGCCAGTAAGCTCGACTTTGTCCTGTCCGTGGCCGGAGGCTTTGTTGGATTAGGAAACGTCTGGCGCTTCCCTTACCTTTGTTATAAAAATGGTGGAGGTAGGCAGAAGATACATTGAGCCAAATAACCATAGCTGGTTATTGTTTCTAGAAGATGTCTTAATTCCTGTATCCGTTCCCCAGGTGCGTTTCTCATCCCTTACTTCATCTTCCTGTTCGGGGGTGGCCTGCCTGTGTTTTTCCTGGAGGTCGCGCTGGGCCAGTACACCTCTGAAGGAGGGATCACCTGTTGGGCAAAGCTCTGCCCCATCTTCACTGGTCAGTCCAAGCACATGAACACTGCACACATTCACCCATACAGAGAAATAAGAGACACAGCAAAAATCACCCCTGACAAGATCATTTAATATTCAACGCTGAGTAAAAGCCTCATTTGCTCAAAGAATCCTGCTATGATTCTCTTCCTGTTTTAGTCCAGCATTCATCATTGCCTTTTGCTGAAATTGGACTAGTCTTGCTTCATTAATCTGCTTTGTGTTCTGTGAACAACATTACACAACACAGTAAAGCAGGAATATTGAGTGTCATGGAGGGTGAATGATATTAGTTATAACTGTGATTATACATACCTGCGAACACATACATTTACTTAAAAATAAATGTACGAACACCACATGCTTGGAGTCATCCTTGGATGGCAGGTTGTGATTGAGGAGTGATGAGTTCTTGGTTTCCGTGGAAACAGACCAGCAAAAGAAACATCAAGTTGCCTAGCAATGGGAACAGTCTCATGCAGCAGGTCTGCATGAAAACATAATCATTTTTGTTGACAGTGTGTTTTCTTTTAGCTTATGGGTTGTCATGAATACTGTGTGTCTCTTGTGACTGTGTCGTCAGGGTCAGGTCTCTTGACCCGAGATCATCAATTAGCTACAGATACTTTAAAACATTCAAGGGCCACTCATTGCTCTCCGGTGCTTTCCTCTACCCTTGAGTGACAGCTGTAGACAGGCACTGAGGCAGCGCACCTTCAGCAGCTGCCGTGACGCTCTTACTCATGTTCACACACGGGACGCGACTTGAAAAAAGAGGAAGCGGTGGTTTCACCGGATCTCTAGCAGCTGCCGATGGTCTCCGCTATTCAAGGAGCGCTGAGGCTGCTGTCTGTCCATCTGGTGTGGCGTCTGGCACAGCAGAGAAAGTCCACAAGTGGCCACAAAACTGGCCAATCACAAACCTCCCTATTGTTCCCCCCTCCCTCCCCCTCGCCTTCACGTGTTTTTATCACACGGTGAAATTCATGACTTTACTCCCTGCGCTCCAGCACGCAGTCCAGTGTACGCACACACACACACACACACACACACACACACACACACACACACACACACACACACTCACACACTCACACACTCACACACACCTGTCACAGCATTGACTTGTCTATCAGTTTGCATTTGGTATGTGGGAATGAGGCGGTGGGGGCGACAGAGATGATGAGTTTAAAAATACTCTTGAGCAGTGGAAGAGTACCGGGGATTTCTGTGTCCAGGTTCGTGGCAAAGTCATCTAAAAATAGCATTAAAACACTAAGGACATTATAACAGTAGATAGCAGAGTCTGGCTCAGGAAGTTTTCCTCTCTTTGAGTCAGTTGTTATTTGCATTTGTGATAGCCTGCACCTCACACAAAGTCTTTGTTTAAAGAGTTATTTAACACCAAGCTGAAAATCTGTGTTTGCTGCCCTCTCTGGCTGAAAGTTACAACTCTGTCCACACCCAGTACCACTGATGGGTGCGGTTGGGTGTGGTCAGAAGTAAACTGGAGAGAAAATTTTTGTAGTGGCAAAAGGGTGGAACTACAACTTCTGTGTCTTTCACGTGATGCTATTGGGCCCAAAAAGACCTTTTCCCATGGACTTACATTGGGAAAGAGACTGTAAATCAGTGGATAGTTTTAGGGAAATGAACTCACCGGTATGAACATTAGATAGCCCTTATTTAAATCTTTAGGTCCTAAAAGTTTTCTGGCAACAATTTAATCAAAGGCAACTGGACTTAGATTTGTCTCTGAAGACATTTCACCCCTTATCCAAGTGGCTTCATCAGTTAGAGTCTGACTAGTCCCCACTAGTCTGACTCAGTCACAGACAGACTGTTCATCTTGTTGCCAGAATGAATATGACCTGGATGAATGAGAACATTCACAGAGTCCTAAAAGTTGTAAAAATGCACTAATAACCGAATCCAGAGTTACTTTCCTTCTTTCGATCATGTGAATGAGAACCAGACTGAGGCTGGAGCTAGGGCTGGGAGGGGGGTTTAAAGTGAATGAATGAAGAAGATTGCTGGATGATCCGGTTACTTTATCACTCGATAGTCAAGCCATTTTGGCTTCATGCACCGCTGAGCAGTATCCAGTTCTTTTAATACATCCATGGGAGCAAGGCCAGAAGTTGAACTACTAGACTCTGTGGTTTACCTCATTGTTTTTTATCTTACGTCTGGTTCCCTCTCATTAGCATCATCTTCAGTCACAGCAAGCAGCTTTTATAAGCGATAAAAGCTCGTAAAACTCACTTACAGACAAAGTTGGCGGGTAGCTGGTGAACATAGTGAAACGTTTAGCAGCTAAAGACGCAGATATTTCTCTTAAGAGCTGGTGGAGACCAAAAACGGAGTAAAAAGAGACTGAACATAGGTGTCAGGTGTCCACAAATGTCACAAAAACGGAATAATTACTCTCTCTTGAATTATATCTTCAGATGAAAATCTGCCTTCTTCCTTCCCACTCTCCAGGTATTGGCTATGCCTCTGTTGTGATCGTATCTCTCCTGAACATCTACTACATCGTGATCTTGGCCTGGGGACTCTACTACCTGTTTCAGTGCTTTCAGCCGGAGCTCCCATGGGCAAAATGCAAGCAGCCCTGGAACACAGAATACTGTATCGAGGACACAGTCCGCAAGAACAAGACACTATGGCTGGCAGCCAACATTACCAACTTTACCTCCCCCGTCACAGAGTTCTGGGAGTGAGTATTCACCCACATCACACACACATGAATACACTGAAGTAACATCGCCTCTTTATCTTGTTTGCGTAAATGTGTTTGAACAGGCACAATTCCTACAAAAGGCACAGTTACTTGTAATTCTCTAGCCAGTTCATCTGTTTGTGCAGCACCTTTCACACATTAAATGCGGCTCTTCGAAGTTTGACTTTAGTCACCTTTTTCGTGCCCATTTGCTTTGTTACTTGTTTGAATTTGCTGATAATTCATCACAATTAACGACTCCAAACTGAAAGCGTTTATGCAGCGTTAGACTAACAAATGTTAAAGCCTCAAAGCTTTTCAAAATAGTCATCTTACCATTTTGTATAGGCAGACTTTGGACAGAAACAGGAAGGCCAAGTCATGTGTCTGTTTGATTTCCACTTTTATTGTCCTTGTCATGGTCTACAGTTGTCACATGATTTACTTCCTTGGCTGCGTTTGAAAATGTACACAATAACCTCTTCTGTTTCCACAAACTGCCATTAACCTCTTCTTTGCTTGTATCCTCTGCAGACGCAACGTGCTGAGCATCTCCACTGGGATCGACGACATCGGGCCCCTGAAGTGGGACCTGGCACTGTGTCTCCTAGCAGTGTGGATTATCTGTTTTTTCTGCATCTGGAAGGGAGTCAAGTCCACTGGGAAAGTGAGTGCTGAGGCGTGGACACATCCTGTACTTATTGTGTTGCCTGGATGCTGTTTTGCCTTTGCTTTTTTTTTTTTTTTTTTTTTTTTTTACCCTGACAAGAAATTGTTGCTCTGAGAAAGGCCACATGCTTGGAAGGCAATTAATTTGGTTGATTTAGAGACACAAGCCTCTGTGCTGTCCTAGAAGCTTCTTGTTGGCCAGACTCACTGCCGGCTATAAACAGTTGACTGCCGCTCCTTAGACCTCTTTCTGTTTCTGTTAGCGGGACAGAAACTGGGCCAGAGCCAACAGGAGGAGCTCTGTGTGGAAACTTAGGAACTCTAAGGACTACTTGTGGGTTTTTTCCATGTGTAACACAAGTTGTTGTGATTACTGTGCATGAAAATGATCAATTTAGAAAGTGAGAAGGCTTTTTGCAGTATTAATACCTCAAACCCTCATCATGACTTCATGGCCTAACCTACTTGTATTCTGTTAAAATACTTAGGGAATTAGAGGGAAATTGTTGCCAGATAGCAAGAACAATGTTTCTTCTGTCCTGCAGTCAGAAAAACACGAGTTAGAAATGAGATGGAAGCCATGTTTGTCCCATTATATCTCAACAGTGATGAGTTGTAAATCTGTAAGTATTGCTCAGTGTTTTGGCAAATAATTCTGTTATCCTGTCAACAGGTGGTCTACATCACAGCAACTTTCCCATTTGTGATGCTGATCGTGCTGTTGGTGCGTGGAGTGACCCTGCCGGGGGCATCTGAAGGGATCAAATTTTACCTTTACCCTAACCTGACTCGCCTGCAAGACCCAGAGGTAGGATCAAAATCTCTGTAATAGCTCCCTGCTCTAACTCCCCCGTCATCTTTCACATTCCTGTCTCCAGGCATTAAAGGAATAGTTTGACATTTTAGGAAATACACATATTTGCTTTCTTATTGAGATTTCGATGAGAGGCTTGATACCACTCTCATGTCTGTACACAAAGTATGAAACTACAGCTAGCAGCTGGTTAGCTTAGCATAAAAACATGAAACAACTAGCCTGGCTCTTTCCAAATCTGCCTACCAGCACTTCTAAAGTTTGCTTTTTAACATGTTATATCTTGTTTGTTTAATCTCTACAACCGAAGTGTAAAAATGTGTTACATTTGGACAGAGCCAGGCTAGCTGTTTCCCCCTGTTTCCAGTCTTTATGCTAAGCTAACTGGCTGTTGCCTGTAGCTCCACAGTTACAGATGGTTACTGAAGTGGTATCGATGTTCTCACTCTCAATATCTCAACCACTGTAAGGCAGTAGAATTTTTTTTTTCTTTTGTTTGTTTTTTTGTTATGTAACTCGATTACATAATTTCTCATGAGTGATTTGGATTAACATCAAAACCAAGCAGACATCTCGGTCGGCTAGCCCACATGTGTCCTGTGCAAAGGCTTGTACAGTTCAAATAAATAAGATTTAACTATGCCTCACAGAGTGCACAATGTTCATAAGGTTTCAGATAAAAAATACTGACATTGCACCACTGTTAGAGCTAAGTGTATGTTTAATTAGCTGTTTTTGATACTTTCTGTTTTGGAGTCTGTATACACTCTGCTAATCTGGAAATTGTGGTGACTTCTTGCATTGTGGCTCCATTTGATTAACAGTATCTGTATTTTTATATTGTTTATATGTGTAAAAGGGGTTGCTCACAATGATGAACCCACAAGGAGCTTTATAGCGTCTCAGAGGTTGGTGGAGACCAAAAACGGAGCTAAAAGTAGAGTAAATATTGTACTCACATTCATGTTCTCCATCTGCTAGATATCCAAATAAGGTTGACCTCATCTATTCTGGGGTGCACTATGAAAGTCACATCTTCTTCTGTCTCCTCAGGTGTGGATTGATGCCGGAACCCAGATTTTCTTCTCCTACGCCATTTGCCTGGGAGCCATGACGTCACTGGGGAGCTACAACAAATACAAATACAACTGCTACAGGTGAGTTGTGTTTCTGCCGGGGGGGAGAGTGGGACTGTAGTAGTGACAGCAACTCGTGTCAGAGACGGTTGCGTGAAAAAGAAAATGGGAACTTCGGTTCCGCTTGTGTTCATTAACAACCTCCATGACATATGTGTGACATAGGGACTGTTTGCTGCTGGGAGGCCTCAACAGCGGTACCAGTTTTGTGTCTGGCTTCGCAATATTTTCCGTCCTGGGCTTCATGGCACAAGAACAAGGGGTGGACATTGCCGATGTGGCAGAGTCAGGTACGAGGGTCCAAGGTGATGGCAGCAGTGATGGTGGGCGCTGTTGCCAAAAAAAAAAAAAAAAGAAAAAAAAAAGCCAATTGGAAACTTATCAAAAGAGTCAAGTCTCGGAAACGATGATGCTGAAATGTAGAGGTATCGGCAATTGCACACTCCTTGAATTAAAGCCCCAAAGAAACAGAATTGTAACTTCATTGTGAAATCTCTTGCACCATTTTCGGAGGACAGATCACACGGCATTGGTGCTGTGTGTTTTAGCTACACAATGAACTGCGGTGTTAGAGCTCCTCATCATTGCATTGCTACAAGTGTTCAATGGCACCAGGTGTCCTCATGTCCCACACTCAACTTTCAAGTCATGTCTTTTAGTAACTTTACATCTTTTTGACCAGGGGACATTGCTAAGAAGATTGGCACCATACTGAATGTACTCTACTGTTATGTGCACTGGCACCCTGAGGTGATATTTCTTCTGTAAGCCCAGTTCTGTTAACAAGCTGTGGACCTCCTGAGGTGGACGCCACCGGTTCTGTTTCTGCCTTCCTTTATACTCTGTGGACTTTGAAGGAGATGCATCTTCTTTCAGCATGCTCGCTCTGTTCAGTTTTAAATTAAACTCTTTGCTTTCTTTAAGACTGCAACTTGAATACACGTAATCATGTGAAATCAAGCTATAATTGTGTAACAGTAATTCTGTGATGGCATGTTAGCGTGTACATACAGATATTCCATCATATATGAAACCACAGAACCAAAATTCATGAATATTTTTCATGCAGAAATAACTTGCATTTTACTCAGCTGTTCGTGTGACTGTCGACTTTGTGCTTCATGTTATTATTATACCTTGTTGATATGGTTAATTGCTTTGCTACAGTCCTCATCTGCTTTGTTTAGATTAGATTAGATTCCACTTTATTGTCATTGCTCACATTAAGTACCAGAAGTGCAGATCTTACCAGATAGTAGCAACAGTAGATAGATAACAGTAGTAAAAGCGCATATAGAGTTATATTTTACATGTATAGTTTGAACCTAGTGAATAATATGTGCAGTAGAAGGGTCTGGGTATGTCATGTACTGTATAAACAGTAGGCAGTTATGTAACATGTACACTGTAAAAGAAAAGGGTTGTTGATATTTCCACATACACAACATTAGAGCATGAAAAAAACACCCTAAGGGGAATTTTATTCTGCTGTAGCAACTCAACACATAAAGCCAGCTAAGAGTAAACACATAACAGTTAACGTCATCCCATGTCTTTTAATTGTTGGACATTATACATCATATTTCCTGTAGATTATTGGCAGCGCCAGACTACGCTCAGCCTCTCTAGCTCGATCTTTACATTATTTTTTCCAATCCCCATATGACGTCCAAGCTGAAATCAGATAGAAATATTAATTCTGTCCTCCACCCCTTCTCCCCATCCCTTTTATGTTCTCCCTCCAGGTCCCGGCTTGGCCTTCATTGCCTACCCTAAAGCTGTGTCCATGATGCCGCTGCCAACCCTCTGGGCCATCCTCTTCTTTATCATGCTGCTGCTTCTGGGCCTCGACAGCCAGGTCAGTATTTTGACAGTCACTGAAGCTATGTGCAGAACAGTTTGTTGCCTGTTTAGTTCACACAGACACCTTCCAGGTCCCATGGGTTAGTTGGCTCCTGCCAGCCCTAATGTGTAAAACACATTTAGTGCCTCTCTGATCCACATCTAGCATCTCCAAGGTATCAGATAACTGACAGACAAGAAAAGCAGCCTGTTCCCACAAAGGCATTTTACTATCACACCTCGACCGCACCACTGTGTGAGGTTTATAGTCGTTTTAATGCCCCTGTAATACCACAAATTAAGTTTTTATAACTTGATAGTCATTAGAGGCCAAACATTTAGTTAGTAAAAGTTATTATAATAGCTTGCATGCAAGCCATCTAGCTTTGATGGCAGGCAGAGCTTTGATTAAGACAAGATAATCTACGTAGACAAAACACAAATGTGCGCCCGAGGGATTCGCCGGTCATATCACATTTCCTGCCTCCAAGTGTAATTCTACCCCAGTGCTAACTCAGTCCTGCACATGGCTGACTACTCGTCTCAGCCAACTGCAAGATCAGGCCGACACTCTAAATTTGAGCACATGTAAATACTCATGGGGTTATTTCCATGAGAGAAATGTTGCCAGATACTGTACAGTGTGTGTGTGTGTGTGTGTGTGTGTGTGTGTGTGTGTGTGTGTGTGTGTGTGTGTGTGTGTGTGTGTGTGTGTGTGTGTGTGTGTGCATTTCTTGACCATAAATTTCACACAGATTTGTAGTCCTGAATGCTATATATTGTTAACATCGCTCACACATACATGCCACTGTTATGTAAGAGGTTTTTGTTTGGTTTTCATGTAACAAAGAAGCACGTTCTTTGTGAATAGGAACAATTTCATAATTTTGTTTTGACATTATGAGGCAATGAAGAGACACAGGGGAGCAAGAGGGAGACAGACTGGGAGACAATGTTGTTTTGTTTCTGTGGTGTCTTGGTAGCAACAAACCAGAGAGGAGCCCTGTTTAAAGTCTCATTACTGCTCAACAAAGAGAGCTCTTATTCTCTAATCACTGGCTTGAACAGCAGAGCTGCATGCACACAGAAAGAGACTTTTTTTTTTTGTCCTCTGAGAACTTAATAGGTGCTTTTGTCCCCACAGTTTGTTGAAGTGGAAGGACAGATCACCTCCATCGTGGATCTATATCCGTCCCTGCTCAGGAAGGGTTACCGAAGGGAGATCTTTATAGCCGTGATGTGTTTCATGAGCTATCTCCTGGGACTCGCCATGGTAACAAAAGTAAGTTCACCAACAGTCACTTCACTGGAGCCTCTGCGCTCTCACTCCTATTGCTTATCCTGTTTAGAAAAGGAAAAGAGAGTCAGTGTAGTCGGATCAGCGGCAGAGATAACGCCACAGACTTTCCACTTGCCTGTCGGCTGCTTCATTGTTACGACCAAATATGGCTTCCTACCACATTCGCCACTCACATCCTGCGTGTCTGAATGGAACAATTCGGAATGCCGTTTTCCGTTTAGCAGTTAACCGTGCTTCAATAGTGTCTCAGCACCTGTTGAACTCTGCCTCTATTGGTGGGGTGCCAGCATTCTTGTGCTCTCAACACCCCCCACCCACTCAGCTATAATACCCCCCTCTATCTCAGTGACTTTCTTTTGCTCACCACACATCAGAGAGGTAATTAATGTGGCTTTCCTTTTCTTTTTTTTCCAGGGTGGCATGTATGTGTTTCAGCTCTTTGACTACTATGCAGCCAGTGGTGTGTGCCTTTTGTGGGTTGCATTCTTTGAATGCATCGCTGTAGCCTGGGTTTATGGTAAGTGGAAACGACTCTTATGTGAGATAGGTTTCTGTAACGTGTGTCGTTTTTCAAAGTAATGATCTTGAAGAGTTGAGGGGAAAAAAGCACAAATGATCTCTGTGGTGGTAAACAAAAGTATCCTTGTGGTTCTTCCCACGTCAGTAGTAAATAACTTTAACTGCACACAGGGGCGTGGTGAGGGAGGGCGGTGATGGTGTTGGTCCCCCGCTAGATTGTGATTGGCCATCCAGGGTTGCCTCCCACCAAATTACATCTGACTATTATTAATGAAGGGAGAACATTTAATCTAATGAAAAAAAAAAAAACAACTGGAAAGAAAACAATGCTGTTACTATTATTGTGAAGCCATCTGATTCTATTAATTGCAATAAATTGTATAGTGCAACCACTATACTTTTGCAACTGTGAGGTTAGTATTGTTCCCTCAAAAAAAAACAACCCAAAACTTAGATTAAGGGGCTCAGAACAACCCTAATATTTCATTTCTTATTCCTAACCACTTCCAACTGGACTCCACCCGACAACTATGTATCACCGCGCCAACATTCACAGGCAATAACACCATGACAGGAATAACCCCCCCCCCCATATCCAAGTAATGCTGTCAATCCAGGCAATTATAAGAAGTTAACACAACACAAGTTCAGTTAATTGTCCCTTCAGTTTTATCAGGAAAAGCACTTTATGGTCCTTTAAAATATAAACTCAGAATGTTCTCATTATATTATTTGTTCTCATTATATTATTTGTAAATTTCCCCACTGTGGGACTAATAAAGGAATATCTTATGAAAAAAAGTGCTGCTTGGCACAATGTCATGTAAATTGTGGGAGAAAGTTCAGGTTGCTGATGTAGACAATATTTGTTAACCATCTTTAACTTTAAATGCTCCTTATCCAGTCATCAACATGTAATGTTTTGTAAAACAAACATTCAATTTAACATAAGCAAATAAAGAAAGAAGAATTTCTCCTACAGTCTTCTCTAATATTTGCTTATTTCTGGTGAAATACTGAAGCGTTTTACCTTGAAGTGGTTAAAATAAGTAATATGAAAAGGGAGCAAGACCTTTGGATGCTTTTTTTTTTTTTTAATTGTCATTATAGATGCTGTTGTAGCAGCATCATAAAGGACTTTAATGATGATGTTAAAGGTGTTAAAAAGAAACTAAAAACAGAGTAAAAGAACATACATATACTCTAAACAGTGCCCTAGAACACATAGTTCACTACAATAAACTCTGAGGAAGGATAAGTAATGACCCAGTGTGCTAGTTATACCCGACAAAGTCGAGACTGTTTATACTATAACAGTACAGTATATGGTACATGACCCAGTGGAAATGGTGCAGTGTAAAGCAGACACCAGAGATAAGAGGCTATAAACCTACTGATATCTCAAGACAGATATGAAGGTCGCTCTGCAATAACAAGCAATAGCACGTGAACAGGAGACTGCTGATATCTTATATACAAAATACATGCTAGCATTCATGTTTTTCTTTGTTTTATTTGTGTTGGATAGGAGTGGATAATTTCTACGATGGCGTTGAGGATATGATTGGCTACAGACCAAACGCTTGGATGAAATGGAGCTGGACCATAATCACTCCTGTCCTCTGCATGGTAAGAGATGAGCGGCCGCTTTATTGTTTTGGATGAGATATTGTTGACAATGTGACGAAATGCTGATAGTTGAACTTTTGAGATCACAGAGAGCTGTACAACTTGTAGTAAAGGAAGCATGTGTTTGTTTCCCAGGGTTGCTTTGTCTTCTCCCTGGTGAAGTACAAGCCCTTGACCTACAACAAGGTGTATGAGTATCCTGACTGGGCCATCGGTCTGGGCTGGTGTTTGGCCCTGTCCTCCATGATCTGCATCCCCATGGTGATGGTCATCAAGATCTTACAGTCTGAGGGACCCCTGATTGAGGTGAGCTCAGTCATTTCGTACTTTTAAAGGGATAGTTTGAAATTTTACAGAAATGCGCATATTCACTTTCTTATACCTGTAATGTTACTCTAAATATGAAGCTTGAGCGAGGAGATGGTTAGCTTAGCTTAAACAGTAGCTTGGCTAACAAAATCCACCCACCAACAGTGCTAAAGAGTCACATGAGCGACTGTGACAGCTGAAGGAGTCGGTAGGCTAGTTTTTGGTAGCACTGCTAGCTTGTCTACTTGTAGGCTAATGTCGAAGGTAAACAGTGAAGCATCACATAACACCATGGAAAATAAGCTAGTGTGTCTTTATTGTTTCAGTTCAATTTAGTTTTGACAAATAACGATTTTATCATGTGAGAAACAAAACTTGTACCTAGCTAACTTCCCTCCAAAATTAGTAGCCAGGTCAAGTCAATTTTATTTGTAAAGCCCAAA
Organism: Pterois miles; assembly: GCA_947000775.1. Classification (NCBI taxonomy): domain Eukaryota; kingdom Metazoa; phylum Chordata; class Actinopteri; order Perciformes; family Scorpaenidae; genus Pterois; species Pterois miles. The sequence continues at coordinate 1,819,491 of CAMQGK010000368.1, forward strand.
ATCACAAATCACAATTTTGCCACAGGAGGGTTTACAGTCTGTGCAGGATACAACACCCTCTGTCCTTCACAATGCTAGTTATTGCTAATGCTAGTTATTATAGAAACTAGTCATTTAGACACAGAATTGTTAGTTAGCTAATAATAATAATACTAATAAATAAAAACGGATGAATATTAGTTTATGTTAGAGATTCACATGCCAAGGTTTCTTTCCTGGGAGTTAAAGGTGGCAATTTACTTATTGATTTTTTTATTTTCATTCTATCCCCTTTTTTAAGGTCACAAGGTTGGCAAGTATGACTAAAACATCCTCTTAAGAAGTGCCGTACAAAAGTGAAACAAAATCATTTATATTGTATCATGATATTGTACTAAAATGGCCTGTGTTGAACAATGAAATATTGTAAATATAATCAGCGGCGGTCAAAAACTGGACTTTTGTCTGTCTGCTTCTATACTCTTTGGTTGCGGCTCGTCCATCCGTCTCCCCTTGTTGTTACCATGAGGTTGCCAGGCAACCAGGCTTGCCGTTTCCCCATGCTTCCAGTCTGTATGCTAAGCTAAGCTAACTTCCCCTGGCTGTAGCTTCATGTTTAGCCTACATACATGACAGTGGTGTCAATATTCTCATCTCAAGTCTTGGCGAAAGCAATTTTAAATCAATGTGGCTTGAATTTTTGTACACGCACAGATGTGATACGAGTTGAATTACGATATTTCCATTTTAAATTTGAGAGCTGTCACGTTGAGCCTTAAACCCCCCCAGTTTGTGATGATCATTAGTCTAATCGTTCATCTCCTTCCCTCAGAGGATCAAAGCTGTGGCAGCCCCGGCGAAGTCAGGCGTGAGCTCTCGCCCGAAAGAGTACAACTTGAAGGGCAGCGAGCTGACACAGCCCCTGGACCCAAACGGGAACAATGGCTTGATCAAGCCCACCCACACCATTGTAGAAACAATGATGTGAGCGCTCTCTGTGAGAGGAATAAGATTGATGTGCTTTCTGTGTTATCTGCTAACTTTGATAATGGTAGGTTTACATCGTCCAATATATACATTAGAGATACTCTGGTTTGATTTCTATGAAGAGAGTTATATATTACTGTTGTAATGTTTTTTTTTCTCTTGTAATTTTTCTTTTTTATTTTTTACTATATCGATATTGTTGATGTTACAATTGTTGTTGCTGTAGTTGGCACTGATCTCAGTTTAGGCAGTATTTTGAGATAGAAAATGTTCAATGTTTACTACCTTTCTGTTGATTCCGGAGAAGAGATGAGGAATTTGATTTTTTGGTGTAATAGAAAAAAAAAAGAGGAAATTTTCGCTTCACATAAATTCAGTAAACTAAACGAGTAATTAACCGCGTAAAAAGGTAGATGACGTCTAAACACCCTGTCGTGATTGTGGCAGTCTCGTTGCCCAAGCTAACTTCTAGTATCTTGTTGTTGTTGTTGTTCATCCCTGCAGTGAAAATGAATGTACCTCCGCCAGCAGCGGAAGTGAGCCACCCACGTCTCTCAGAGTACAAATCCATAAAATGTTAAGTGGCAATATGCAGTGTATAGAGTTAATCTAGCGTGACATCCTTTAAGTTGAACAAGGCCTTGGCCAAATACTGTGAGAAATGCATTCAGAAGATCCATCCTCAAAAGACAACATAATAATACAACTTGATAAAGACACAACATAATAATAATACAACATAATAAAGAGACAACATCATAAAAAAGAAAAACCGCTAAGGAAGGGGAAGTAAGGAGAAAAGGGAAGTGGCATTTTTTGAGTATTTGTACACAGCCTGCGTGACTACTATAGTCAGTCCCAGTGCATTTATTGAAACCTCTCTTTGCACTTTATATGTCGTTTCACCTTTATTGTAGTATTTGTTTTTATTGTTGCAAGGTATTTGGAGTTGCATTTGCAACACATTTCAGGAGGAAATATTTTTAGCTTCTAACTTTTTGATATTGTAAACTTTGATATACAGTATCTAGTTGTCTCCATGCTAAGACAATGACAAAATAGGGTAGAAATCTGATTCAAATTATTCTTAGCAGAATCTGTGAGATCTTCAAGTAAAAACATTAAAACATTAAAAGTAAAAACATTACTTCCTGACAGCTCTCTCCATTGTGCTCATTACAGTAGCAGACGCACTCTGTACAACTACCACTGGATTCTAGTTTCTAATGTTCGGTTTAGGCATTTGTATTGTAGAATTTGAATTGTTTGTAAATCACATATGCCTTTTTGTAACAATTTTATACTGTACATCATAACTCAGCAGTTTGTTTTCTAAATATCAATTACATTGTGAGCCAGGATTACATTTTTCAGTGTGCGATGTTCATTGAAGCAATGGCATTCTCTGCTCGCTCGAAATGCACCATCAAATTTAGAATAATGTTCAATAATGCATCAGCTTGCACAGTTGGATACGACATCTGAAGCATGTGCAGGAGCCATCACAGTACCGTGCTGCTTTGTCTGTTAAAATCTTGGAGATTCAAGTGTACCAAAGTATTTTTGTCTCACAGTTGTCCCCTTTGAGATGCACATTGCATCATTTCTATATAGATTACAAATAAACATCTTTTTCTTTGGATTTTGTGTCTTAAGAATTCATTTATTCTCTAAATGTTAATGTCTCTGAAGCAAAGTTGAGAGATAACGATCTGTGCATCGGCCACCAATTTATTCATTACCATTATTATGTGTTGGATATCTAAATTTTGAGGCTGTGGCAGTTATTAAAGGTACAGTGTGTAGGTTTTGGGTAGTAGTGTGGTTGCAGATTACAACCAACTGAGAGCTCCTCCGCTCAAGTGCAAAACCGTGGTAATGCCATTCACTGTGCGGCTCATGTTACCGCAGTTTCACAAGCTTGTTGGAGAAATACGATGGTACTCGGGAAATGTGAAAACACAAAAGGTTGTCTCTTGAGCCAGTGTTTAGTTTGTCTGTTCTGGGCCACTGTAGAAACATGGTGGACTCTGTGAAGAGGACCCACTCCCTATGTAGATATGAAGGACTCATTCTAAGCTAACAAAAACACAATTTGTTAATTAGTTTCAGGTGATTATACACTAATGAAAACATAGTTATATTATATTCCATTTCCCCCAAAAAACTGCACACTTTTCCTTAAAAAGACAGGATTGACATGTAAGAAACTTTATAATACAGCCCATGATTGTGCTTAACTGTTGGTAGTAGAAGAAAACATAACTAATAATGGAGTAACAGTTGGACATTTTAGAGGAAGCGCTTATATTATAGTGAATCCAAACAACACCAGCTGGCTAAACTGCTGTGCAGTGGGCTGGAGTTTAACCTCTGAAGTAGCTCTACACCCAAAAATGTTTGGCGAGACCCTCGTTATTCCAAGATTTATTCCCCTTTTCTTCATGTTTTCTATCCCAAAGCTACATTACTGTGTCCCAGTTGTCATTTTGAAAGGGTAACCCATTTATTTTATTTTCTTCAATAACCTTTTCATCTGAGTTTTGAGAGATTTTCCGTAAGCCCCCTTTGTCACCCCACTGTACCCCTGTGGGTTTGGTAGCATATTATAACTATGAACTATGTTATATCAGTGTTGTTAATGCTATTTTCCCCAAAGCTCAGTTTTGTTTCCCTATATATGCATCCAGTAATTACAAAAATGCTTTTTTCCCCCTAAAATGCCCAATTCATTCCCTGTATTTTTCCAATATATATACATTTCAGTACCAGTAGGGACCAGTAAATATTTTATACCTGTACCTTTGTACCTGAATCATACAGCAAAATGATTGTAAATTGTGTTCTGTAGTGTTACAAACAGGTAACCATACAAACCATGACTGAATACTGGAAGAGTTGCCTGCTAAAAGGAGATCTAGCATCGCACAGATGATTTAGTGACTGCATTTCAGCATTCTCAATACCACCTTATCTATCTCCATGGATATACAGGCCCTGCAGGAATGATGCTAAGCCGGATATCATTGCAGTTCTTAACTTTCAAGATGACTTAACTACAAGCACTTGCGATTGATGTGTGTGCGCAGCCTCTCGTCTCTGGTTTAGAGGAGGCTGTTACATATCATTTTACACATTAATCTAATGCTGCTTTGTTCCCACTGATGTGATCATGTGCTACTGCTCTACCCCCTGCCAACCTTCATCAATACTGTTTATTTTTAAGTAAGAGCCACGAATCACAATGCATTTTGATTCCACCCCTGAAATAGCTATCTGTAAACGTCCTCCATTGAGCAGATGACACCAATGCCACAACGACACCCACCTCTGACTGCCCCCTGTGAAGGCTCATTGACACTTGGCCTAAATTTTCCAGGGTGACCGTCCCACCATCACTCTAACACCTCCCAGCAGGTGGGAACTGCATTGACATCTCAACCACAAGCATGGCACTGGCTTATTTGGGCATGTCTCTGGTGTCCCACTGTTCGACCTATAAGCCCTTGAGGCACTGATCCCCGGAAGACTTTAATTCATGTTACTTGGTGATGATTAACATGATTTCCAGTGTGCAGGAGGAAGCAAGTCCTCCAGATGCTTCATGGAAATGGGACAGCACTTGGTGAAATCATGTTACTTGAGCTTGCAGATGCATTTCTGTAAAGAAATAAGAAGAATAAGAGGTTCATATTTAGTGTTTGAAGCTCACTTTCTGAACAGTATAGTCGGTCTTATTCATGCTTTCATAAGAAACCATTTTTTTTCTTCCCAGCTCTTCCTAGCTTTATAAAGGATTTTGGACTGAAACAACAATGGTGGACAAAAGGACTTTCGGCCCATTGGTTGATGAGCGACACCATCAACCACACTGAAAACTGTCAAATCCAAACTACAGACTGTACTGATTTGGTTGACATCCAGCATTGTGCGTACTGTATCATGTCCTGTAAGTATAAAATGGTAATGTTTTTTGTATATTAACAGCCAAAACAGTGTGAAATTTTATGTAGCAGCCTACATACATGTAGGCCTAACAATAATTACGTTATCCACTTATACAATATGTGGACATGACCTTGATCATTTTTACATTATTGACATCGTATGATATATGGACATGACCTTGATCATTTTTCCGTCATTGACTTATTGTACGACGCATCGACATGACCTCGATCACTGTTACGTTATCAGCTTATCGTACAATATATGCACATGACCTCTATTATTGTTACGTTATCAACTTATCATACAATGTATGGACATGACCTCGATCATTTGTACGTTATCCACTCATGGTACGAATGTCCGACATTTTATCTGACATGATGCCAGAATAAACAGCAGGGTTTTCCCTGCTATTATACGACTAAGGCATTGTGCAGACCCTGAACATTTTATTGTTAAATTTATTTATTATTTTGGTTGTGTGGTTTTATATCATCTAATTTTTATCTTTGTTTTATTTAGAATATTTTAATATTTTTTTCACATTCCAACATCTGAAAAGTAATGAATTAAGTTCATTGCTCATTTAAAGCGTGTAGCATACATGATTATACTATTATATCATTATAAAATTATCATAAAATGGCAATAATAGAATTCATCACAATTATTTCTGGGACAATATATTGTACAACAAAAGTAGTTATTGTGACAGGCCTACACCCAACATTAGTATCAATTTTTGGACACCTCAGCTCAGTGAAAGCTAAAAGCTAACGTTTGCAGGCTAGCATACTCACAATGACAATGTTAAGCATCATAATGTTTACCTTCACCAGTTCAGTGTGTTAGCATTCTAATTAGTACTTAAGTGCAGCTGAGGCTCATGGGAATGTCATTACTTCTGCAGGTATTTGGCATAAACCTAAGTAGTGGACACATTTAAATGTAGACCCGATATGCTGCTATATGAAAAGTCAGGGGATCCCCAGAAGTTAAACATGAATGCCAGAACTAAATTTCACAGCAGTCCATCAAGTAGGCTAGTTGAGACATTTCAGTGTGGGTAGTGGTAGACCAACGCATTGCATTACACCCAAGGTTTGACACATTTTTGGGTCAGTGTGTGAAATCTCGGGGGCAAGTTACGCACTGTTGAGAAACCAGAACCAAATCAACTATGGTTTCATGAACTTTATTCTCATAAAAAGAAGTACATTTCTTAGTTTATAATAAATTAAATAACAAAAATAAAATCATATCCAATAAATCTTTCAAGTCCCTTTGAAATGATTCCTGACGTACTCAGGGGGGATGTGGAAATCAACCGAACAATATGCAGCCACATTCAGTATCACAGCTTACATGAAGATACTATACTGTAAGTGCATGTACTGTAAATAAAAATAAAGCACTGCACACCCATGATACATTAAATAAAAAATACATTAAATGAATATAAACCTTAAAAATTGGGACAATTAATATAAGACAAGTCAGAAATTGGATTGAAAAAAAGTTGCCACCCCAAGGATTAATTTGTTTGATCTAAATGGGGCAACTATCTCACGAAATCTTCACATCAGCCAACATGTGAAACTTACTGTTTCTTATGTCCAGATGGATCAACAAGCCAAGTTTGTTACACAAAAGTTGTATAAAAACAAAACATTGTGTAAAAAAGGGGGGCACTCTCACAAAGACCCTGTTGGAGCAAACAGAGATTACCCCAACACTGTTTCATTATAACAGGAGAGCTACTTTCTGTCTGAGGACGAACTTTATGCATGCTTAAAATGCTCATAGACATCAGTGGGAAAAACAGCTACTGCAGAGAGGAACATCAATCCAGTCAGATGTGGAGTGAAAACAAGAAAATCATTCAACACTGAAAATTTAAAGGCATTTCATCCTCCTGTTTGTGGAAAAGATGTAGTTCACTTGAGGAAGCATCAGTGATGGACCACAACCCATAAGTCATTCTGGTGTAATGCCACATGCAGAGATTCACACAGTGAAACATAACAAAAGTGAGAGGGAGTTTTGAACTAATAGAATGTGAAATGTGCAAATGCAGTGCTGGAAAGAAATGTGTGCAGAATGTGAAACAACATCTTTGTGGCTGAGTCATCAGACAGGAAACATAAAAAAACAAAACAACATTATATCGCTCAACACTCAAGTCAGTCAAAGGACGCCCACTTTAAAACAGAAAGGGTAGAGTGTCTTCACAAGCATTCCTGGTATTAACATGTAAGGGGCTTTAAAACACAGCTAATGATACTTGGAAAAGTAGTGGAGAGCATTCTGTCTATTTGGAGGCACTGTCCCTTCTGTAGGGCGGGCAGTGTGGGGGAGAGACTGGAAACGAGGGCAGTGAGCCAAGTCGTGGCTGAAATAACTCAAATAAGCACAATGTGCCTTGGACCTTGAGTCCACTAAAACCCTGTGTGTATGTGTGTGTGTGTGTGTGTGTGTGTGTATGTGTGTGTGTGTTTTATTTGCATGTAAAGAACTGCATGTGTGTGCAACAAAAAGAAAGACGTTCTTTTCAAGCTCATTAAAGCAAAATCTAGTAAATTTATGCAGTGCATGTGTGTTTCTCCGGAGCTGAGGCGTGTGTGTTGACATCCTGGCTCAGTCAGAAGCTATGACTCCCCTTGTTATATAACCCTGCATGTGGCTTTGCCCCCAGAGAGGGGGGGGGGTTGAGGGGCTGCCCTGAAGCCAGAGCCTCCTGTGAACTACATCATGTGAACACAGTGACTAAAACCAGCAGCAGTGAACACATGCACTTTGTGAGTGGCTGTTTCTGTGAAGATGCTCTGCATGAGTGAGGAGGTCTGTCTGAGAGCTGCCATGTGACAAACCGTGCACGTCCTTGCGTGTGTGTGGTTCCAGTGTTTCAAAGCAGCTAGCGTCTTATCTTCGTGGTCACAGGGCGATGCTGTTGGTCCTGTGCTCGGGGAAGCAGAACAGTGAGTTTGAGGGGTCGTCACAGTCGTCGGGCAGCCCGGTGTCTGCTGCTGCCAGTGGATTCCTGCTAATGACCAAGTCCAGTCCGTCTCCTGCCTCTATAATTAGGGGCACAGTTAGGCAACAGTCCAAGTCCCTGGTCCGGACACGGTTCACCTGCAAGATTAAAGTCAAATAAATCACTCATCATGCTACAACATTCACATTTATTTAAAGGCATAGTTTGACATTATGGGAAATTTGTTTATTGCGTTATTGGTGAGTTTAATCGAGTTGTAAGTAGGAAAAACAACATAATGATGACCAGCTGTGGGCCTGGCTCAGTTTAGAACGCAATGGGGATTAAGAGTCATAAACTACTATGACATAACAATGGAGTAACAATAATAAAATAAAATAATAAAAAAAGGCTGAGCAACAAACCTGTTTTAAGTGAATACTTCATAAAAAGAAAGCAACAGCAACAACTTTAAAGTGCATACAGAGACAAGTTATACAGAGTTTGAAGGGCTGAGATAAAGGATTAATTGTTGAAATGTTGTTAGTTATTTGCAGTATTTTTAATGTGATATAGCATCCATCCATCTGCAACCATTTATCCTGTTTGGGGTCACTGGGGGCGCTGGAACCGTTTGCAACCGTTCACAGGGCACATAGAGACAGACAACCATTCACATTCACACCTACGGGCAATTTAGAGTCATTTGTGAACCAAACCTGCATGTCTTTGGACTGTGGGAGGAAGCCGGAGAACCCGGAGAAAACCCCTTTATTCCAAATTTTAGTATATGAACAGAAAAATCAATCTTAAACTATAAGTAAGGGATAATGTACAGCAAGCTGGTTATTATTGTGAAATAACCCCCTTCAGGGTGCTGCATGGCCCTGCTGGGGTTTATTTCACAACAATGACCAGCTCACTGCACATTATCCCACTTATTATACGGCTACTTACTAAAGAAAGCAATAATCTGACACAAAAACGGTCTGCCAGAGTCCGACATCAGAACGGCGTCCATAGCAACATCAGTTATACACAGCAACGGTCTGCTATGAGGAAATAACAGACTGTAGAAGGCTTCGATGGACCGATCAGAATCAAGTCTTCAACACAGCTGTGTAATAATTATCAGAAGCAGGTGGAGTTCATTTCATCTGGGATGACTTTGGTTATTCTCTCAAGTCTTGCACTTATGACTTAGCAGAATAATACGGAATAAGTGAAGAAGGGCAAAGGCAAAAAATACAGAGCGCTGCATAGTTATAGAAAGATGAGAAGATCGATACCAGGATATCAATATTCTCATCTAACTCTAAGCATATTTCCCAATAGAGCCAGGAGATGTTATCTTAGCTAAGATAAACGGTGACATGCTGTATCTTCATATTTAGTGTACAGTGTGAGTTAAGTATTGATGTTCTCATTTAATTCTCACCAGAAAGCAAACAGGCAAATTTCTAAAAATGTCAAATTTCTTTAAAACAGTACCTGAAGAATGCGGTCAAAAGGTTTTAACCCTGCCTGGTCAGCGGGGCCATTGGGGCGGATCATGTTGACATAAACCCCTTTCTCCAGGAGCCCGTCAGACACACTGAAACCAAAGTCGTGGCTCTCAACGTCCTTCCTCATAGACACCTGTAAACACAAGGGACCTTGGAGTTACAGCAGAGTAAGTATTCATAAATATATAAAGGCTTTTAGGTAAAAATTGTCAATTTGTTATGTGGGGGACAAATTTTACAAAAGCATGGTTAGTGCCGATGGCTAGATATCCTATTTTTTAGGCCATAGCATGAGTAAAAGTCCAAAAACGTTGAATCCTGCTGGATCCTAGTAATAATGCCAATAATGTCTTTCATTAGGAGCTTCTCAGAATACACTGTACAACTATTTTCACAGAGTATTACTCTCCATGTTGAGTAAATGGAAAAAGAATGGAGTGCTAGATGAGAAGATGGATATCACACTTAAGTAACAGTTAGCTTAGCTTAGCAATAAAACTGGAAAAAGAGAAACAGCTGACTCTGTCCAAATATATACTACAGCACCTCTATAAGGCTCAGTAATTATCATGTTAACATGTTTCTTATTGTGTCCTCTGTTTATTGTAAACCGTTAACATAACTACTGTGTGTCATCTGTGCGTCTTTGGATTTAGACCCACACTATATCAAGGTCAGCAGCAGGTTTAACAAGAAACAGGACTTCAGATGACTTTCCATGATATCATGTAAGATGTGTCAACCCAAAACATGTTTAATTTCCACACTGCAGGACAATGATGTGCTCAGGTATTCTTCTCCCGTTTCAGCCCAGTCAGTCACTCTGTTAAGTGCCGCACAGTTAGATGTGCACATGACATCAAACCAGGCGTTTCAGGGAGTAAACAGGTGCAGACTGGGGTCACAGCATGATGCCGCTGCTGAGATAATGCTGCATAGTTATTGTTGTGTGTTTTTCTTGTACACATACTGCAAGTCCTGACTAGTCAGGTATCCACTGGGTCCAGTTACACCATACCGACTGGCACAGTGAGTCAAGTAAAGGAGGCACACAGGTATAACTTTAATAATGTGCAGATTCCCTCAGGACACTATTGTTTGTACCACAACCATCAAACTGAGTGCAGTTGAATGATTAATCACTGATCGCATTTTTATCTTAGATTACAGTAGAATTCTACAGTACAGATGAGGCATACAGTCTGTTATTTCTTTACAGCAGACCATTGCTATGTATAAACAGACCGTTGCTATGGATGCAGTTCTGATGTCAGACTCTGGCGCACAGTGTTAGTGTCAAATTATTAATTTCTTAAGTAAGCAGCTGTGTCATAAGAGCGATAATATACAGCTAGCAGGTCACTGTTGTGGAATTAACCCCTTCAGGGTGCTGCATCGCCCTGTCGGGGTTTATTTCACAACAATGACCAAATCACAGTGCATTATTCCTCACTTGTATGTTTTTAAAGTAATGATAAAAGATTGGGGAACAGTAATGTAGTTCTGAGATCAAAGGTAGGATCAATAACCCTAACCCAATGTTCAATACTGTCACAATATCAGATATGACAGGACAAATATCAAAGTAGAAGTACTCCCTAACAGAGCTACCTTGTGCAGTGCCAGAGTGGTGGGGGATAAAATATCAGAGGGGTCCCCTCCGCCCCGGGATGGTACGTCTCTGGCTCCAGTCGACATGTCCAGGTTGCTTTTGCTCTTAGCCTCGCTGTGCAGTCCCTCTCTCGTAATGGGACTAATTTCAGACTGAAACATTGAGTCATCATTGGTCTTGGTTTCCTCTAGGTACAGACTGAGAGCGCTACCTGTCATGGATGCCTGAAAGAGCACAAAAATCAAGAGGGAGTATTAGAGCATCATGTAGTACAGTAAAATACTTCCATTTGGAAAGCACAAGATAATAATAATATCTCATGAAGTGTACACAGAGCCTGATTAGAGGCCAGGCCATTGCATAAAATCCTTCCTGGGTCAGTATGGCAGCAGGTGCCCGGCCTGTCTTGTCAGATTTAATAACAGATTACACACTCTGGCGATTATCATAATGCTTCATCTGGCATGGTCATTTAGGCTGACACCGGTCTATGAATACATGAGGAGGACAAAGCAGATGGAGGAGGGGAGGAAACAGGAGCAGGGAGGGGGCGGGGAAGACAGGCGGTCCTACCTCCAGTTCCCTGAGAATCCCCGACTGGCCACAGGTCTCGAGGTCCTGCAGAGCCTGGGACCAAAAGCTGTCTTCCTGGTTCAGGGTGCCATGGCAACGAGGAGGGCTGACGAATCTATGACAACGCAGGAACCAGAACATGAGAGCAGCCCTGCGGGTCTCGTGGGCCGGTGCTGCTTACAAAAGGCAGCATGGGAAATGCAGTTTTTGGGGCCGCGTGCTGGAGAATCCCTTTGAAAATCTCCATATTGGGGGTTTTACTGTGGATTCTCTCACTTGAGTCAAACGCTGAGGAGTCCGCTAGATTAGATAAAGCCTTTAAAAGAGTTCGACCCCCCAAAAAATGCAGAAAATTGAAAGCATTTGACACAAAAGTTCAGAAAAAAAAAGAAGTCAAGTGTGAAGAGACAGATAAGGCTGATGTATCCTTGGGCGCTTTAGGTGGTTTTTTGTGGAAACGTTTTTGTTGTGGACAAGGGGGTGACAGAAAAAGATGCATCAATGTGAAACACCAAAGAGCTCGTGGGCAGTTAGTAAAGCAGATGAGAGAGAGAATACCTGAGAAAGAAGAGAAAAAGGACAGTTTTGGAAGAGCACAAAACATGAAAGCATACAACACAAAATAAAAAGAAAATAAGTCTGACAGTGCAGTTTGCTTTCATCAATGAACCCAAAGAGGGGAAAAGAAAAATCACAGAAGCTCTTATTTATACACAGTGGTGGAAAAGTACTTGCATCCTTTACGTAAGTAAAAGTACCAATACAACAATGTAAAAATGTCAGGACTGTTCTCAACTCTTTCTCTAAGCTTTTATTGTGAAATATTGGATAATTTACCTCTTTAAGTCTCAATTTCAATAAAAAAAATGTCAGGAGTTCAGAGGTAAAATTTCTCTTTGCGATAACTTTATAGATATCTGAAACATGACAAGTCTACTTCTTGAATAAATGCTCTTAGTTACTTTCCACCACTGCTTGTACACAGAATATGATTCAAATCAAATACACCATTTACTGTGAAATCAAAAACACTTAAAGCTGCACTGACATGAAACGAGATAATGGCAGGAAGGAAACTGCAGGCTTGAGCACTAACCCAGGTATCTTGTCCCACTCGTCCTCAGTGAATCTCCCGTCATACAGTGCTGCGTGGTGGACTAGGCCTGCAGAGCTGGAACTGGTTTGGCTCCTGTGCTTTGTGCGTCTCCAATCACTTGGATTAAGCAATATGTCGGATGCTTTGTGAAGATATGTCCCTGAAAACGAAATCCACTGACCTCATTAGATGTAAGACAGGAAATGGGTAATTTATAGACAGCAAGCATCCAGTGGACCTCACCTTGGCTCCCATAGCCCGCGTCAAACCCTGAACTATCCCAGGAGCTCATTGCAGAGTCTATACTGGGCAGAGTGGCGGAGTAGACCTCTGAGTGTTTACTGGTCTTCTGGGAATCTGTTAGGTCGTCCTCTGTGTCACTTAAAAATCCAGCTTCTCTGTCTGCAGGCCGCCGGCCATCAGACTCTGGGAATGTGAGTCAAATCATCATTAAAACAAGAGCTTGTGCACTTCTTGTCATTTTCAAAATGGCAAAAATAAACTTTCACTGCCTTGAAGGCTCAGGAAAAGCTTCATCAAAACACAAATTAAAACCTTTCTCTTATTTACGATCTTATTTTTGTGGTTTGGCTCCTTTTTTATATACATATACTTATCCTGTCTCCCTTTTCCTTCTCCTGTAAAGTGCTGTGTGTTTGCTATATACATAAATGTTGCCATCTTACTACGAGATCAAGCCTGACTGGCGAAGGACGAAGCGAATGTACATTGGCTCAACGAGGATGCTCCTTCCACAGGAGAGTGGAAAAGCTAGATTACTAGACTAAACATATAAACTATGGATAAAAATGTTTTAGTAACCTTTTATTTGTTTTAATGTTTTTTTATTGTCTGTCTGCAGCTGAATTTATAAGCTAATTTTTTCCAAACCACTATGAGTAAACAAAAGGAAATAAAAAATAAGTTGAGACAAAAAAACAACAACATACGGTCGGCTTGTTTTTTTATCTTGAGGGTGACAGACTCCCCGGCCATCTGCAGGAGATGGATGGCCTCGCTCAGTGGCTTTCCTTTCAGACTGACCCCGTTGATGGCCAGGACTCGGTCCCCTATGTGGATGGCCCCGGTCCTGCAGGGTGAGGAGAGCAGAGGAGACAGAGCTACCAGAGAATACCAGACAGTACCGACCAACGGGCCGGGAACCCTGTCAGGTTGCCAGGGCGCCGACTGGGACAGAAACAAAGAGGCCTCTTGTTACAGAAAAAGATGAGACACATTGTTTACCGTCTTGTTACTGTCTTGTTTTTGTATTTGTTTTTGAAGGGGGGCACTACAGATTTAGCTAGCCTCCGCCTAACCCAAGTGTTGCCATCTTGTCAAATAACTATGTTTAGCCCTGACCTGTCATTCCTCACGTCTGCCCTCCTCTCACCTCTCTGCCAGGCCTTTCTTGGTAAGGCCAGAAATGACGATGGGGTCAAAGGGCTCCTCTGTACCAGAGATGGTGATGCCCAGTGGTCCGTTATATCTCTTCAGCTCAACGGTGTAGATTATAGAGCCGGACATCTCCAACTCATCTATAGCAGATGGGGAAAACAGGAGATACCATGTATAAAATTATATATTACATTATAAACCCTGTGAAGATAGAATCCTTTTTGAAAACACACACACACACACACACACACACACACACACACACACACACACACACACATATATATATATAAAAGGTTTGTGCAAATAGCAGCTATTTAACCCAGCAGAGCATTGCCTCTTTTCTCATTTGACTGCTTTTCAATATTGTATGGGATATATACAGTCTAGTCTTTTATACATCTAGGAAAACTATATAACTTCACTGATTATTAATATTTACGGGTTTTCTATATTTTCCATGATATTAAAGGCATTAAATGCAAGATTGAAAGCATTTTTATTGCTTCCATACGGCTCTCAACATGGCGACATTTGAACCAGTGGCTCGTACTTAACGGTGCCTACAGTGCTAACGTTAAAAATAAAACTAATATAGATAAGTGTTAACTTGAGGGGGAACCAGAGGGTGGGCTCTATGCTTCTGCGACGCTGCTGAAGGTCTGAATGGCGTTATCAGCTGTAACCGCCATATGAGTGCAGTGCAGAGTGGCGGTCGTGAGCTAGCCAGTGGGCAAAGCTAATATGCGTTATACACTGCGTCAACAAAGCGAGGATTACAACACACACAGAGGGACTGTGACGTCATTCTCTACTCAGGTAGACATCACTCCTCTATATTTTTACATAGCAAATAGTTGTTTACAGCTATATTAATACCCTGGACCTCTCTGGAAACCATTATCTTAAGATGGTGGAAAGGTTTGTGTGTCCCTCTGACCCTGAGGGTTGTGTTGTTTGGAGCCTAGTGCTCCTAGTAGGGTCTCCCATGGCAAATTGGTCTCAGGTGAGGGGCCAGACTGGTTCACAAGATCCTTTGAACGAACGAGGCAGAGGAAGAGAGACCTGGCCCAAAGGAAGCCCGGGGCTCCCGTCTGAAGCCAAGCCCAGACGGAGGGGCCTGTCAGCAAATGACTGGTGGCCGGGCTTGTCATAGAGCCCGGCTGGGCACTGCCCAAATAAGCAACATGGAACCCCTTCCAGCTCCATCCAATGTGCTCATCGCTTGTGGGAGGAACCATCGGAGCTTGCGTGGGAGGTGGAGCATTATCAGTTAGATCTGGTGGGGCCTACCTCCACTGAGCCTTGGTCCTGGAACCGTACGCCTGCATAGGGGTTGGACTCTATTCTTCTTTGGAGTTGCCCAAGAGGCGAGGTGCCAGACCGTTATGGGGATACTCACAAATCCCCAGTTGAGTGCTGCTACATTTGAGTTTACCCCAGTGGACGAGAGGGTCGCCTCCCTACGTCTTTGGGATATGACTGACTGTTGTCTCTGCATATGCACCGGACATTGGTTTGGAGTATTGAGCCTTCTTGGAGACCCTGAATGGAGTCCTGGATGGGGTTCCAGTAGGGGACTCCATAGTTCTGTCGGGAGACTTCAACATGCACATGGACAACAATGGAGACACCTAGAGAGGTGTAATTAGGAGGAATGGCCTCCCTGAGCTAAACCTGAGAGCCGTTTGTTACTGGACTTCTGTGCTAGTCATGGACTGTCCATAACGAACACCATGTTCGAACATAGGGATGCTCATAAGTGTACTTGGTACCAGAGCACCCGAGGCCGAAGGTCGATGGTCGATTTTGTGATTGTATCATCTGATCGTATGTTTTGGACACTCAGGTGAAGAGAAGGACAGAGCTGTAAATTGATCACCATCCAGTGGTGAGTTGGATCAGAGGGAAGGGGAAGACTTTGGACAGACCTGGTAAGCCCAAACAGGTAGCGTGGGTAAACTGGGAACGTCTGGGGGAGGACCCTATCCGAGAGATCTTCTTACCCCTCCGGCAGAGCTTTTCTGGCAGAGGCACTTTGAAGAACTCCCGAACCCGACTAATAAGGCCTCTATTGTTGAGGCAGAGCTGGAAGCTGATGGAGGATTGTCAATTTCCCTGGTGGAAGCCATTGAAGTTGTTAAACAGCTCCACAGTGGCAAAGCCCCGGGGATTGACAAGATCTGTCCAGAAACGCTGAAGGCTTTGGGTGTGGAGGGGCTGTTATGGATAACACGTTTCCACAACATTTTGTAGAAGCTGGGGACAGTGCCTAAGGAGTGGCAATGGTGGTTGCCCATTTTAAAAAAGGGGACCAGTGCATCTGTGATATCACACTACTCAGCCTCCCCGGTAAAGTCTACTCCAGGGTGCTGGAAAGGGTGGTTGACTGATAGACAAACCTCAGATCAAAGAGGAACAATGCCAAGATACTGTGGAAGGAACTGCAGGAGTATGGGGTGAGGGGGTCACTTCTCAGGGTTCTCAGCAGTAAGTCAGACTCATTTCCAGTGGGAGTTGGCCTCTGCCAGGGCTGCACTTTGTCACCAATCCTGTTCTTGATATTCATGGACAGGATATTGAGGATAGGGGTGTGTTTGCAGATTGGTGTGCTGAAGATCTCATTACAGCTTTTTGCAGATGATGTGATCTTGTTGGCATCATTGGTCTGTGACCCCCAGCACTCATTGGATCGGCTGCAGCTGAGTGTGAAGTGGCTGGGATGAGGATCAGCACCTCTAAATTTGATGCCATTGTTCTCAGCAGGGAACCAATGGATTGCCTACTCTGGGTAGGGGAGGGAGTCCTTGCCCCAAGTGAAGGAGTTCAAGTACCTCAGGGTCTTGTTTGTGAGTGAGAGGACAAGGGAATGTGAGATTGGCCTGAGAATTGAAGCAGCGGGGGTGGTATTGCAGTCACTTTATTGCACTGTTGTGATGAAAAGAGAGCTGAGCCGGAAGGCAAAACTCTCGATCTCTCGGTTAATCTTCATTCCTACTCTCACCTATGGTCATGAGGGCTAGGTCATGACCAAAAGACCTAGATTGCAGGTGCAAGTGGCTGAAATGGGTTTTTTCAGGAGGGTGGCTGGCATCTCCCTTAGAGATAGGGTGCAAAGCTCAGCCATCCGTGAGGGACTTGGAGCAGAGCCACTGCTTCTTTGTGTTGAAAGGAGCCAGCTGAGGTGGTTCAGGCATCTGATAAGGATGCCCGTCAGGCGCCTCCCTAGGGGGGTGTTTCGGGCATGACCAAGTGGGAGGAGGCCATGGGGAAGACCCAGGACTAGGTGGAGAGATTATATCTCTACACTGGCCTGAATGCCTCGGATCCCCCAGTCAGAGCTGGTTAATGTGGCCCGGGAAAGGGAGTTTAGGGTCCTCTGCTGGAGCGGTTGCCCCTATGACCTGACCCTGGATAAGCGGTTGACAATGAGTGATGAGATGAGTAATGGTCTGGCTACTGAGAACCTTTAAACTGAATATATTTGAAGCTTTGACGGTTAGGTGATAAAACAAAAATACTTGAGCTCTGGGAACCTGTGATAGACATTTGTTATAATTTCCTTAATGAACAATGAATATATTATTTGCGAGGGAAAAAAAGAATCGTTAAAGCAAATGATTGTTACTGGCAGCCCTTGTTCAATGGTTCCCAACCCTGAGGTCAGGCCCCCCACAAAAGGTCACGAGAAAATCTGAGGGGGTCACGAGAAAATTAATGGGGTTGGAAAGCAGAAAAAACAAGTTCTAGAGAAATTCAGCTACACTAATTTCAGTTCTTGTTTTTTTTTTTTTTTTGAGAAGTTCAAAAGGGGAACTCATTTTGGTGGAAGTGCTAACAGCTTACAGACTTTCAAAATATGTCAAGTGGATATGTGCAGCTTTTATGTAAATGGTCCCCAGCCAAACGGGAACCACTTGTTTAATCGATGACAATCTTGTGTATTTTATAAGCTTAAGGGTTTTTAAAAAGTAAAGACAAGTAAATGTGCAATTTGCATGGCTACGTTTCACCACTGCTTATACACAAGATGCATGTTTGGTGTTTTCAGGGATTAATGTACCAATGTTGTCCTCGTCTTTCTGGATTCGGAGTTTAACCATGTCCTCGGCCTGCTGCAGGACGTGCATGGCGTCCTCCATGGTGCAGTTCTCCAGACGCACGCTGTCGATGGCCAGCAGCCGGTCTCCGGGCTCCAGAGTGCCTGTTCTACCGGACACATGAGCACAAGATCTATTAAACGGAACCAGGGAGTTGCTCCTCTTGACTCATACAAGAATCCTATTAGTGTTAGTGTCCCAGTGGGATCATTGGAGGGTGACCGTCACCTCACCCTCAACCTGATCAACACTGAGCCCTGCTGAAATGTAGCTGCTCTGTCCTACTGATCCAGTTTTGATAGCTCAATCCAATTAAGTAAATATTACACAGTGGATTCACTAAATAATTTTATTTGGTTGATGAAATAATCCCACATGAGCCTAGAAAACTTAGTTCACCCCAAATGGAAATAATGTGTCTTTAATGTCACCTGAAAGCAACAGACCATTTTTGTATTTACAGAAAAAATAAAAAATGTATGAGTTAGTGCTGCGACTGAGAGCAATAAAATGTTCAGTAGAAATATTATGAGCTCTGTGTAATGTTAGGACATACCTGTGTGCTATGCTTCCTTTTCTGATGTCAGAGATGATGAGGGGCTTGCCAGGTTTCTTACTTGCTGGTAAAACAGAAGAAAAAAACAAGTTTTTTTTTTAATTTAGGGTGTATGATATGAGGATAAAACCATTTGAAAGTCACTGAACTTCCTTTTCTTTTTGTTATACTAATCTCACTCTGCTTCCTGATTCTGTTTATTCAGAGCAGAAAGAGTAACGATGAATGCTAGTACAGGCCAGTACTATTCAGAGGTAATGAGGTATGCACTCTTGTGGAGGTTTATGGATCACAAGACATTGATTCAAAGGAGATTTCATGAAGGTCTGTCGAGAATAATTGAGCAACACTGCCCCCTGCTGTAAATCCCACTTCTAACAAACTCACCACTGATGGTGATGCCCAGCTCCACTCCTCTCCTCTTGGGTAGTTTAACGTGGAATGTGCCGCTGCTGGGAACCACTGACTCTAATTGGGAATAAAGTGAAGATAAATGCATGTAGGAAGGCACCAGAGATCTCACAATAAGAATATATCTTCACAAACGATACCTGCGACATCAAACTCAATCTCCACTGTGACCTTATTGGCCAGAGCTGAGTCTCTGAGCAGCTGATGGGCCTCCTCCAGAGTGCCATCTTCAGTTGGGATCCCGTTAATGGACAACAGTCTGTCCCCAACCTGCAGCAGCCCACACCTTCACATGGAAACAAACACAGTACAGTAGAAATAAAGCTCCTGTGACTGTGTTTTTCCACTACAACAGTTCACATAGTGATAAGACCTCTTTTAAAAGAGAGAATAAGTGACATATATAAACTACCAGTTTATTGGGTACACCTGGCTGAATCTAATGCAGTCCAATATACACCAATCAGCCATAACATTATTACCACCTGCCTAATATTGAGTAGGTCCCCCTTCTGCCGCCAACACAACCCTGACCCGCCGAGGCATGGAATCCGCTAGACCTCTGAAGGTATGCTGTGATATCTGGCACCAAGCCGTCAGTAGCAGACCGTTTAAGTCCTGTAAGTTGTGAGGCGGGGCCTCCATGGATCGGACTTGTTTGTCCAGCACATCCCACAGATGCTCGATTGGATTGAGATCTAGAGAACTGGAGGCCAAGTCAACACCTCAAACTCGTTGTTATGGTCCTAAAACCATTCTTGAACCATTCTTGCAGTGTGGCAGGGCACATTATCCTGCTGAAAGAGGCCACTGCCCTTAAGGGAATACTGTTTCCATGAAGGGGTGAACTTGGTCAGCAACAATGTTTAGGTAGGTGGTATGTGTCAAAGTAACATATACATGAATGACAGGACCCAAGGTTTCCCATCAGAACATTGTTCAAAGCATCACACTGCCTCCACCGGCTTGCCTTCTTCCCATAGTGCATCCTAGTGCCATGTCTTCCCGAGGTGAGCGACGTGCCCGGCCATCCGCGTAATGTAAATGAACCATGATTCATCAGACCAGGCCACCTTCTTCCATTGCTCTGTGGTCCAGTTGTGATGCTCGCATGCCTAATGAAGGTACTTTTGGCAGTGGACACGGGTCAGAATGGGCACCCTGACTGGTCTGCAGCTATGCAGTTCCATATGCAACAAACTGCGATACACTGTGTTCTGACACCTTTATATTAGAGCTAGCATTAAATTTTTCAGCAATTTTGAGCCAATGTAGCTCTTCTATTGGATCAGACAACACAGTCCAGCCTTTGTTCCCCACATGCATCAATGAGCCTTGGCCACCCATGACCCTGTTGCCGGTTCACCAGTTTTCCTTCCTTGGACCACTTTTGGTAGGTCCTGACCACTGCAGACCAGGAACATCCCACAAGAGCTGTAGTTTTGGAGATGCTCTGACCCAATCGTCTAGCCATCACAATTTGGCCCCTGTCAAATTCGCTGACATCCTTACACTTGCCCATTTTTTCTGCTTCCAACAAATCAACTTCAAGGACAAAATGTTCACTTGCTGCCTGATATTTCCCACCCACTGTGAGCTGCCATTGTAATGAGATAATGTTATTCACTTCACCTGTCTGTGGTTAAGTTATGGCTGATCGGTGTATAAGATGTGCATAAAATCCTGCCTTTATGAAGGCTAAAATGTTTTTTTTTTTTTTTTTTTTTTTTTTGCTGAAATTATTTATAGAGGTGTTGATTCGACTGTATGGTCATTTTGTGGTGGAGTTGAACTCTATTACAATACATAGAGAGGGATTTCTATTATTCAGCCAACACTCATCAATATAAATGTGGTGTACAAAATAAAAGGAACACCTGTTAGCATATAAGTACTGTAGAAGTATGTAGAACTTGCATCAGCAGAACGAGTGCCTAAATAACTTTTTTTTTTGTAGAAACAATTCTCCCCAACCTCCTTGTTTTGTCCAACTAACAGTTCAAAATGTAAAGATATTGAATCAAAAATTTTATAAAACCAAGAAAACTGTCTGGAGGTTGGAGGCAGCAAATGTTTGTCATTTTTTGCTTGATAAATGACTTGGATAAGACATTTTCTGTTGATTAATTGATTAATCTACTAATGATTTCAATATAATCTGCTAATGGTTTCCGTAATAATGTTAATGATATCAATATTATTATTAATAATAATAATATAGCCACACTAACATCAGCAATGTTTGGATTTCTGCCTTCAGTGAAAGGACTGTGACGAGTGACACATTCAGCCTATGTGACACCACACGTCACATGCACTGAATGTTTAAAATGCCATCTTTAAAATGATATGGCCTCTGGGCTCGACATAAACACACTGAACACTGACCTTACTTGAACTTGGAAAATCACCCTAGCAAAGCAAGCACTGGTACAGCCTAAAAAAAAAAAAAAAAAAAAAAAAAAAAAAAAAAAAAAAATTCCCACATATCACACATTTAATCAGATCCCTAATTGCAAGGGCAAACACCAAAGCACTGTCAACTGATATTAATTCACTAGCCACCGCTGCTCATTAACCTTGTATAGAGGCTGAGACACCAACATCACAGTCGGATGCTGTACTGCTCACTCCTGTCCAACTACTGCTGGACTACATCGTGTTACAAGACCCAGGGGACATGGCCCTGCAGCGCCGGCACAGACACCATCATTAATCTTGCAAGACAAGGACAGATACGACACACTGGCCTGTTCAGAGCTGTGTGTTAATTAGACCGCGACATCTAGTCTTGATCAATACAGTACTACATACGGATATAAGGGGCTTTTCACCATTAAAAAAAAACACTGGCTGCTGCATCAACGCCTCACATATGTGTGATAAATCTACTACTGGGGACAACTTACTGCTCCTGGAAGTTTGTCAGAAATGCAATCAAGACTAAAGTAACTGTCATAAGTGCTGGGAACGTCTGCTGACATGACAATTTGGACTCTTTTACCATGTCAAGGGTTGACAATCATAATTTATGTAGGATTTGGTGACATCTAGTGGTGTGGTTACAGATTGGAACCAACTTAGTATCCCTGCGCTTACTCCTCCCTTTCCAACACCGCAGGAACGAGAGTCGGAGAGTAAAAACCTGTAGTAACACCACCTCGCTCAGACACTATCCTTACCATAATGACACTTATTTAAGAGCAGCAGAAGTCAGATGGTGGCTGTCGGTTTCCCACGGTTGTGCAATCTGCAGCTCATGCTACCCCAGTTTCACAAGCGCGTCGGAGAACTACGGTAGCCTTCAGGTAACGTAAAAACATGAAAGTCTCTCTCTGGAGCCAGTGCTTGGTTGATCTGTTCTGGGCTACTGTAGAAACATGACGGGACTCTGTGATGAGGACCCATACCCATTATAAGCTAACGAAAACCCGATGATTCTTAGTTTCAGGTGATTATACACTTAAAAATAGTTATGAAAATTATATTTAATTTCTGTTAATAGAGCCCCTGAAATGATTATTACTGTTCCTTTAATACAAAGCAATATATGTATACAGTACTTCCGACACTTGGGCTGAATCTGAAATTAGACACTATGCACTACATACTCAGTAGGTGTACTATTGTTCAACATACTTTTGTGTGAATAAACACTAGTAAGCATGTTCGTCCTAGAGGCCCCTTACAGAATGGAGATGTGTAACCATGGTAACCCATGCCGACCTCATGTGACCAAAACGTCCATATGTGAGAATCAAAGTCTGAATTAATTTAAAATATACAGTATAATACAACTAGAAAAGTGAAATCTTATACTCAGAATTAAATTAAAGCATTACTTGTTACAGAGCTGTCCGTCAACGTCCGTTATGAACGTCACTACCGCATTGCATTATGGTATATTTATGCTGCTGTAGTGTCCAGCATTGCATACAACAACATTTCATTGGAAAGAGTATGCAATTTGTGTACTATTGGTTTCATTCTAAGGTTTTGGACGTACTAAATAAACTGTTTTAGGGTTACTAAACAGCATGTTATAGTATGGAATTATGGACACAACCCTTGTTACCAGTTATACCAGTTACCGTACACAGTATGTCTACCAGTTGTGACCAAGGCTGTTTTTTCATGTTTTATGTGAATAATTTTTAAAGACAAAGAGAATCAAGCACAGTGGTGCTTTGAACTAAATGGTAAAGGCAGCATGCAACAGGAACAGGAAATACAATGGCGCCCATTTAGAGCATTTATGTTGTTAAGTTTGAAAAGGGCTACACAGTGTACCATGTTTATGTTGGTTTAGTGTGCTAAATTGCTATCCATCCATCCATCCATCTTCAACCGCCTGTCCCATTAGGGGTCATGGGGGGCTCCCGGCTGATATTGGGCAAAGGCGGGGGAGTACACCCTGGACAGGTCGCCTGTCCATCACAGGGCTGACACATAGAGACAGACAGCCATTCACGCGCACATTCACTCCTACGGGCAATTTAGAGTCATCAATTAACCTAAACTGCATGTCTTTGGACTGTGGGAGGAAGCCGGAGATCCCGGAGAAAACCCACACCAATACAGGGAAAACATGCAAACTCCACACAGAAGGGCCCCAAGCTGAATTTGACCCTCTTGCTGTGAGGCGAGAGTGCTAACCACCGCACCACCAACTTTGACTGTGTTAAATTCATTACCACGGCAACCAGTTAGCAACTTACTGTTCATCAGACCACAAATGAGACAAGAACCGGCTCAGCACATCGACTCTTTCTCACTCGCCTTTTACCGTTTCCTTTTACTGTAGTCATATGTTACGTTTCCATTTCAGCAGCAACTTTTTTTCGTTGACTCAGTGTGCTAGTTAAGAAATGCCAACATGCTAACATTTCTTAATTAGCACACTGAGTCGAGGGATCACATAAGTTAGCAGGATTAATACCATAGGTGACATAGGTTTGTACAAAATGACATGACAATCTAATATTTATTGAGATATTTCAGTGTAGACCAAAGTGGACGACTGACTGACAGACCAATATTGCCATCCATAGCGCCTACGAGATTAGATATAAGTCTGAAAAAATAAGCATAACTTTTCATAGCAGGTAGTTTTTCTCTCCTTTAATCATCTTGTGACCCCGGCTGTAGGTCAGGACCTCACATATGCAAACAACAGCATTAGACACATGCAGCTCTAATGCCGTCAGCTGAATTAGTCATAGAGACACTGAGGTTAAAATGAGCCTTTTTCACATGTGGCTGAATGATTAGCACTGGGGCCGTCTAGTTCAAGGTGACTCCCTATATGATACTTGTTTACTCGTTAGGTGTCTCAGTGCGTTACCTCTCAGCT
The DNA here is from genome assembly GCA_947000775.1 of Pterois miles. Classification (NCBI taxonomy): domain Eukaryota; kingdom Metazoa; phylum Chordata; class Actinopteri; order Perciformes; family Scorpaenidae; genus Pterois; species Pterois miles. Next base: position 1,843,986 of record CAMQGK010000368.1, read on the forward strand.
GGGCTGTCGGGCTCAATAAAGCGGATGACTGGGGGAGCAGACAGGGTTTCTGTGGCAAAGACACCCCCCTGCAGCTGGATCCCAAAACCTGTGAGCGGATCCCCCCTCAGGAAGACCTCGCTCGTTTCCACATGAAAAACCTGCCCCCCCGGGCCGACAGAACTGGACGCCAGAGATACTGTGGGGCCGGGAGGGGGACACATAAGAGATATTAGCGGAGAGGTGGCGGATAAATGGAGCAAGAGAGGGATTGTAGGAGGAGACAAAAAACGGAAGAGGGTAAGTGATGTGTACCTGTGGAGACAGCATGAGAACGGAGAGGGAATGAGTCACTTATCAGAGTTTACGTCAGTCGTGTTTACGTCAGTGATCAGTCAAGTCTGTTCACACAGTGAGGGGGCGAAACAGGAGGGAACGGTGTTTTAACAGCACTGCAGCACATTTTTAAAGGGTCAGTTCACCTAAATTACAAAAGCAACAACAAAAAAACAAACATATTTACTCATTTAAAGGGGAACGCCACTCAAATTGAGAATTCTAACATGTTATTTCCATGGCCAAGGAAAGTTCAATCATGAGCTACTCTCTCTCAAAGCCAGAAACCAAAGAAGTAAGTCTCAAACTTGTGACGTCATAGCTTATAAAGTCTGGAGCTGCTCCATCAGTGAATGGGAGACTGATTCATGGACCCACTGAATGTTTGTTTTCAATTTTATACTTAAATGAGATTTATTCTATTGTAGTGTTGTCAGCTGTGAAACAGAAAATGTTCCCATATACACAGAACATTCCCCTGGGTGCTCTCAGTGTCATCTAGAACATCTCTCCCCATTCATCGTCTATGGACATCACATCACAAATCTGAGTTTTGCACTCTAGTTTTGGGAGAGATTTGGGAGAGAGTTGCTCATGTAACTAATATTTTGGACTACCTTAGACCATAAGAATACAATGTATGAATTTCGAAAATGGCCGTAGTTCCCCTTTAACCTCTAGTGGTATCTCACCCTGCAGATTTCTTTTACTTTTATTTATCTATACTTGCCTCCACTCCAATACAATGGCTGTACTGTAGATAGCTAAATGCTAACATGCTCATATTGAGGAGATACTGCAAGATTTGACAGACTGGAAGAAAACAACCAATCAGACCTGAGCTAGCACCTGCCATCTATGAGAGTCACAAGTTGATCACTTGCAAACTCCAATTACACAGTTAAACTAGGCAGCATTAATCAAATATGAATCAATATTCTGTTACTATCATGACTATATCTCACCTTAAATGTTTTCAGAAACATCTTGTTGTTACTGTTATAAGATATAAAATGAGAAAGTTTGTGACCCGGCAGCCATGTTGTTATCAGCTGATGAAATACAAAGTACCATCCACCAGCCAGAGCACAGCCAATAGGAATCACTCTCTCTGAAATGACTTGTGATTGGCCAAATTCTCCAGTATGGGGTAAGGTGTTTTAAATCCTGAAAACAGAGCCATGAGGAGGTGCAGAAGTCTAGTTTTCTCTCAGAACACTTGATTACAATATGCTGAAAGGTTATTATGGATCTTTTACCCAATGATACCAAAAATATTCTACCTACTGAAACTTTAAGGTATTGGCCATACAGGAGGGTGCCACCTTCTGGGACGTGCTGGTCATTCTCTGAAGTTTAAATAAATACATAAAAATTTAAAAATGCCAGTGGGTGCCCTCCCTCATATTCTGCACTGAGGTAACAAATGAACAAAAAGTAAGAAAAGAAAGAAAGAAAGTAATAAATACACTTTTCACCCCTGTAACTCTCATTGTACTGAAACTGACTAAAAACTTTTAAGCCAACAATATTGGACCAATTGTTCATAATAAATACAGTTATTTATGAAAACAAAATCTGCATTTTTGTCTGAAAACCAGTGCAATGTCTGATGTGTATTACAGTTTACAGGACTAGGGTTACAGTTCTGGGGGATTGAACCCGAACCCTTGAGTGGGCCACTGTTTCTGTTATTTTAGCTTATTGATATAAATGGGGTGGACAAATTAATACATTTATTTTGTTAATTTGGTTGAACTGACCCTTTAATATGGTTTAAAAAAAAAAAGGATTAAGGCAGGTGGTTTGTCATACATGAGCTCTTGTGATCCTTCTTCCGGTTCCTCCTCTTGCCCGTGGAGCTGCGAGGGCTGGTGGGGGCGGCCGGAGGGATGGGGCAGGGCAGCGTGTTGCTCCCCTGGCTGCTGAAGCCTGAGGTGGCTGTGGAGGAAGGGGAGAAGCCACCGCTCACCAGGGCTGAAGGGAGACATAGCACTACACGTATCAAAAGCCTGGTACAGTTAGATTAATCCACATCACCATGATATGTCATTCAGCAACGTACGCCCATGGGAACATGCAAAAAAAGACAGAACTGTGGTAACACTGTTGGAGTAAACCTCTTGGAAGAGATTTAACAAACGTGCTGAAGAAAAGGCTCCCACTGTGGCATCTTGCCAGCAGCAGTGCTGTCACAAGTGATAACTTACATTTGCAGTGGTCCTGCTGGTTGTGTGGGTGGCTAGGGCTGCTCCACGTCTTGCTGTGGCTGGCATGTGGGGGATGGAAGTAGTTGCTACTTTGGTCCCAGTGATGATGGTTGCTCTTCTGCACTTTTACTGCAGCAACACGGAGGGAAACACATCCATTTAGTCAACCAGATCCTCTGTTGTGCACTTTTCTAAATTCTACCCGTGAAATCACGCTTTCATTCTCATGTCTAAATCTGTACCACAGCACACACAGCCTGGAGGAGAATTTCAGAGCGGAGTAATTGATATTTAATGTTTTCGTCATGGTACACTAGATTAAATCCTGTGGTTTAATGTACTTTGATGAGCATCTGAGGCTCAGCTAGACACACGGTGCTGAATTGGCTGAATGGAAGTGGTGCTCTAAAAAGAAAAAAAATCTTACATTTACTAGCAAGCTTCCAAAAAGCTATGTGCAAACTGGAGATCATTTTTATAATTTCATTTTCAAATGAGCCAGAAGGTGTAAAAAGAGTCTGCAGTTGACCGCTGGGCATGATGTTGTTGTGTTCAGCAGCAGGAAGTGAATCTGGCTGTTAGGAAGCATGTGGCTGGAGCTTGATTGGGCACAGCTGAAAGCCTGATTGCTGATGATGCCGGGTGTCTGTTTCTGCACCTGACTGGCAGACAGTTTGGTATTAACATGTTTTAATTTAATCCTTGTATCCTCGCATATTCATGTTTTTTTTTGTCTTTAGCAATTCTGTTGACTTAAATGAAACGGAGAGCACAGATTGTTAATTTGTCTCTAAAAGGCGTCTCATTATGTGATATGGTATCTTGAGAAGCATTCAAAGGGAAACAAATGACCTCCTGTATGACGCACACCTCAATAATTAACTTTCATTTACATATTCATGCAGCTAAAAATTGTCACATAGCGTAACATGTGACAGTAATCCTTGCTGCTTCATTTGCACGGCTCTAATCTCTAGCAACTTGTTCACATGGATGGAGGATTTGCTGGAAACATGGATGACTGCAGCGGCGCAGAGGACTTTTGCCACATTCACGGAACCTGGTTAAATCCAGACGTATGCAATCAGAATACAAGCAGGAGAACCCGCGGCCCTTTTTTGGAGAACCAGTTTCTATCAGACTCAATCAAACCTGCGAAGCTTTGGCTCCGACAGCTTACGTTAAGCTCACCTAGGGGAAGCTCTCCAAGATACAGTGTTTTCGATAGACGCTGGTGGAAAGAAACATTAACTCCTAATCTCCAAGTGGCCATATCAGTCTTATTAAATCCCCGGAGGAGATTAAACAAATTGCATCTCATAATCATGTCTTATCCTGGGGGCGAAAAGAAGCTGTGAAAATATTGTTTCATCATTAACGTCATGGCGCCTTATTCAAGAAGTGAATCATTATTGAATAGGAAATTCAGGAGACAAGATGCTTGTCATTTCACAGAGATGATACATGAGCTGCACTTTGAACTGAGACAGTTAAATAGTCAACAGGAGCCAATGCAGTATTTCAAATTTGTATGCCTTCTTCAAGTTATCCCTAAATATAAGACACAGATCAAAAATATATCAGTAAATAAGCATAAAAGACAAATGGAAGTAAAAATGAAGACTGGGTCTGAAAAAAAAAAAACTGAACAAAGGACAAAGAAAACTGTGTAAGAAAGGATTCAGCGACTGCCAGACAAGACTAAACTACATCTTATTTCCTTTGTCATGGTGTATGATTCCTCCCATGCTCACATGTTAGGGAGCCCCTGCAGCTGCTGACCCAGAAATAAGTCTGCAGAACATGATCTCTGACAGAGAAAGTGTGTATTTGTGTGTGTAGCTTGTTGGTATTGACCGAGTGTGTACCCAACGGCACAGGAACTACGGCTGGTAGTGTACACACACACACACACACACACACACACATATATAAATAAACACACACACAGGCTGATTCACAGTACATGTAGCTGGAAGGCAGCCAGGCTCTTTACAGCTGTAGGTGGAGAAGTTGAGAGCAGTGCAGTAGCACATATCTATGGTGAGATCTGTATACTGTTATATTCTCCACAATGTACACACACAGAACTACTTCTAAATACCGGTATTTAAATGGTGTAGTGCTGAAACAATTAGTCAGCATTGTCCACTATGGATCTGTTGCATTGCCCTGCACATTTGCATATTTTGCACTAGCATAATGTTTTTCTAGTTTGCTTTACAATTGTGACACAGTATGTACATTTGTAACATACTGAAAAAATTCGCACCCAACCTACACACCAGACCACTAAACACATATTTCAAAATTTATATTACATTCAGTGGTGTGACAAGTATTCAAATCCTTTACTGAAGTGAAATTATCACTAGGACAATGTAAGAAGTACTCAAGTCTACAAGTAAAAGTCCTGCATACAAAATTCTAGTGAAGTAAAAGAATAGAAGTGTTGTCAGCACTTCTATACTTAAAGCCACACAATTTATACTTAAAGCCACACAATTTCAGTTAATCTGGCTGACCAGAGCAGGGGTCATAGGTCAAAGGTGTGTATAAACTAGTTGAATGACATCTCACTGAGTCTCCCTCAGCCTCTGTGCAGGTGTTCAGAGGCTTTAAAAAAATCAAACGCAAAAGTACCTATTCTGCAATAAAACTGACCCCTGTGACTGATATATTATCATGTATTGCATTTTTAGTTCATGCAGATTTGATGCAGGTTTTTGTCCAGAGGTTTCCAAACTATGGATCTGTCCTGCCCTCACAAATTTGCCTCAGGGGGCTTTACAATCTGTACACCCTCCATCCTTTATACTTTATAGTATGACCTTCTCATCGGATGAGGAAAAACTTCACTCAAAAAACCTTATTAACAAGGAAAAAATGTAGTGTACGCGATAAGCTCATCATATGTTTATTAATGTAAACTGAATATCGTTGGGTTTTTGATGGTCAGTTGGACAAAAACAGGCAATTTCAAGATGTCAGTTTGGGCTTGAGAAACTTGCAATGGTCATTCCCCACCCAAACAATGAATTGATTCATGAAAAAAATCAACAAAACAAACCTTTTTGTTAGTTGCAGCCCTAAATGCACGCTCTGATGTCTTTTTCTGTTGCAGTATCTCACAAAGTTTTTTTTTTTGTGTCACCTCCAGGACATACCTGTGTCTTGCGGCCTGACAGGAAGTCTGCTCTGACTGGCTGGGAGAATCTCCAGTTTCACCACATCAGTAGTGCTGGCGAGTAGCTGCGTGGCCTCCATCAGAGAGCAGTGCTCTGCGCTGGTCCCGTCTATAGACAGAAGGATGTCGCCTGTGTGCAGCGCTCCACACCTGAGAAAGTGAGGGAGACTGTCAGGAAACCTTTTATTTAGTGTCTGTGGCTCAGTACACTGTAAGAGGATGGCTTCACCTTTCCACCACGCTGGCCGGCTTTATCTTGTCAATAATAACAACTTGTTTGCTGCGGTATATTGTTGTGGTGAGGCTGATTCCCAGGCTGGCAGCGGGACCTTTCACTATCTCCACCAGCAGAGGGCCCGAGGCTTGCTGCACTGCCTCTGAAACAGACAGTACACACAGATATGAGAGAGGCCTACAAGATCACTGGATGCATCTTAAGTCAAGAACAACACATACTGTACAGTATATTCATGTTTTCTACAATTATAACCGATGATGAAAAGACCCCAAAACAGTCACAGATGAGCACACTGCGATCAGTTTTATATTGTTATAGTTTTCTAAAGTGTTGACACAATCATTGCATCCACCGCTCATTTTATCACATTACATGCATTTCTTGTTGCTTGACCTCGTGATGCTATGGCATTACCTGAGTAATCTAATGGTTTGTATTATTATTCAGCACATTTATGCTCAGGGCTGCACGGTGGTGTAGTGGTTAGCGCTGTCGCCTCACAGCAAGAGGGTCGCAGGTTCGATTCCGGCTTGGGACTCTTCTGTGTGGAGTTTGTATGTTCTCCCCGTGTAAGCGTGGGTTTTCTCTGGGTACTCCGGCTTCCTCCCACAGTCCAAAAACATGCAATTTAGGTTAATTGATCACTCTAAATTACCCGTAGGTGTGGATGTGAGCGTGAATGGTTGTCTGTCTCTATGTGCCCTGTGATGGACTGGCGACCTGTCCAGGGTGTACCCCGCCTTCGCCCAATGCTAGCTGGGATCGGCTCCAGCCCCCCCGCGACCCCTAACGGGATAAGCGGTTGACGATGAATGAATGAATAAATGAACATTTATGCTCATTGTGTGAATTCTCAAAATATTAGCCAATCTTTGTAACCTTTCAAACATATTTTCTTCAGATTCAGTTCATCCTCAATTTTTATTGCTTATTCCATGTCCTAAAATGAGTTTACAGGTGCAACTCCTTGGCTAGAGACATTTACACAACAGGTGGCAAAACTTTTTTTTTTTTTTTTTTTTAATGTAGGTTTCACTGTTAGTGGACGCACATACAGAAGAGAGGATGTAAAAGTATATGCCCTGAAGAAGGCTCTGCCGATGCACGTGGGTTGTAACCCATCTCATAATGCGCCAGCATTGTTTATGTTTTTAGTCTTTCACAATGAAACAGCCATCTGACTAAAGGCTTTTTAACTTTTTGCTAGAAGAGTGCCTTGGACCTTCATTCGTATGTAAAAGTATATGTTGGTTTTATCAGACGATGAGGTGGACATAGAGCGACAGACAGAGGGAGGACAGAGCCTACATGAGGATGTCGCAGTAGAGACATGTAGGGGAGAGCTGCTGCATGCAAAAATGTTTACTGGAAGAAAATATCACGTAAAAGGGAAAACATTTTCTATTTATAAATGGTCCCCTACATTTCAGTCATTTTAGTTTTACATTATTGTTACATAAATGGGCCTCACTGAATAGGGAGCATACCAGAAGGTGAACACTGACAGTGAGAAAGCTGTGAACATTACACTATGTCAGTGGTGTTTGCATAACATGAGTTGAAGATATTGTATGCAAGTCTCAATGAGAAATAACAAAGAAATACAGTTTTATTGTCCTCTGTCCTTTGGCACAGTTCCTTAGACTGTGTGTGTTGTTGAATGCAGCATTGTGCTTCAGTATGAAATGATGAGATGCTCTTAAAGGAACAGTGTGTAACATTTAGGAGGATTTATTGTCAGATATGGAATATAACATTTATAACCTGAAACTAAGAATCATTTATTCCTAAGCTTACAATGAGCCCTTCATATCTACATAGCGAGCGGGTCTGACATGTTGCTCTGCCATGTTTCTACAGGAACCCAGAACGGACAAACCAAACACTGACTCCAGAGAGAGGCTTTCCTGTTTTTACCCTTCTTGAAGGCCACTGTACTTCAACAAGCTTGTGAAACTGCAGTAACATCAGTCGCAGAGTGCAAAACTGTGGTACCGCCACTTGCCGTCTGACTTCTGTTGCTCCTAAAGTAGTATTATTATGGTATTATTATTATATGAATGACCTCTGAGTGAGGCAAATGGTGTTACCACATTTTTAGACTTGAGGGCTCACGTTACCGCAGTCTTGGAAAGGGAGGAGAGAGAGGGGTACTCAGTTGGTTGCGATCTGCAACCACACCACTAGATGCCACCAAATCCTACACAGCGTAAATTTAAGCAATTAAGAAAAACTTGAACCAGTTTAAACCGAAAAATCCTGTTTTTATTTTTGCAGATTTCAGTTCTAAAATGTTTCTTATACTTTACAAACCCTCTGACTGGTCTGGAGACAGGACGAGGTCTGGATCCCAAACTCCCACATACAGAGAGATAATAACATGTGTCAAATGTCCTCGGTGACCTGCTCTAGTTTGTACAGAGCAGAGTTTGTGATCTTACGGAGAAGTAGTCACCGAGACCAAATAGAGGCTATAATCTCTAATGAGCTCCCGTCTTCAGTGGCATATTTTACTACTTTTTGAGCCAACAGTGAGGATGTTTTTTCGTAACTCAAAATGGATTTGCTCGCTCCATACACTTACAGTCAGACTGATCTGCGTTTTCCCAACAGTAGAATGAGATCTGTACAAACCTGTATTACCAAATGTTCTTGAAATAATATTGACATGTACCATTTACTGTATCGGCAATGCCCTTACTGCAATGGCTCTGATACCGAATATATATATTTTTTTATATTGAGGTTGAAGCAGCTGTGATTCAGGAGTGGAGAGAGATTACCCATCTACCCTTTCCCTTGGTGAAGTGTGCTCTCGGGCCAGTGTGACTCCCCTGGTGGCGTCTCCAGCACCGACACTCACTCACTTCCACGCAGCCAAACGGCCACATTATTTACCCTCAGAGCAACGCTGCCCTACCGAGCCTCCACATTGCCCTACCGAGCCTCCACATATTTATTCCCCGCGTGTGTGTGCTCACCCACGACAGAGACGTCATACTCAATCAGGAACAGGGCTTCCTGGCCGCTCTGCATCAGCATGGTCAACGCGTCGGCGTGCTTCTCCCTGCTCAGAGGCATCCCATCCACGCTCAATACTCGGTCCCCGGCCTTCAACGTGCCCTCTCTGGAGAAACACGGGAGGAGAGGAAAAAATACATAACAATAATAATAATAAAACACAGGCAACCAGCACAAGATGCTCATGCGAGCGTTATTTAAGCACCAGTCACAGTGAATCATTAAAGAGTTCCGCATGAGCGTTTCCTCCCAGGTGAGATGAAGGATAAACGAGATAAGCGGCCGTAAAAGTCTTTGATGGTGAATTATGTTTGCTTCACTGTTTTGGTGCTCTCGGTTTTCATGTGGAAACGTGCAATGTAGCAGTAGCCTCAGGATGAGCAGTGCCCTTTCTGCTTTGCAGATAACATACATATGTGCCACAGCCAGTCTCACGCACTGAGCATACATAGACTGACTGTGGATTGAAAAGCATGATTATTAATAATCTAATTCCATATGGTTCATGGATAAATATATCCAAAAATGAGGCAGTTAGTAAAACACATATCCATTAGGCCATACATCTAAACACGTATAGAAACATGCATGTATGCACGCATACAATCATGTGAATAGGCTCGTTCGTGCATGATCAAGACGCAAAATGCGTAGAAGCCACATAAATAGCTACACTTGCGTACACAGACACAAACACTGACTCGTGTATTTGTGTCCTCACCTGTCAGCTGGACCTGCGGGCCTCACGTAAGTAACCACCAGAGGACGAGACCTGCGCCAGTCCTCGTGGAAGCCTCCTAAAAAATTAAAAAACAGATAAATCAGTGCAAAAAGCTAATTAGTTTTACTGGAGGATTTTACACAAAAATATCTGGTCGTCGTCCTACCTCTCATGACAAACCCGAAGCTGTTTCCCTCCTTGTGTAAACACACCTCCATGGTTTTGGTAACGACTCCTGAGGGGTTCTGGACTAAGAGTCGACAGGAAAGGACAGATTCAGGAAATTATTACTACAAGGCTACACATAAAATTAAGTATTAACAGCATAGAAAGCTTTCACAACAGTTTGCTTATAGTATTATCTGACTGTTGTATGTGCTGAATCGTGAGAATGAACCAAGCATTGTTGAAATATGTTTCATTAATCTCAGTGCGGAGATTAATTGTGTGTATTTGACCCACGTTAATGATTTAAGAGCAACTAGGATAACTAACTTTCTGCGGCCAGAGCCCTGATCAGGGAAACCCAACAAGTATTGATCTGGTGATTTGCAGGTCAAGAGATGTCTAGATATCGAGGTTAAACTGGGGCTGACATCTTGGTTATACCGGTGAGTTTTCGTCTTAATAAAACACAAATGTCTTTATTGAAGAAAATTATTTATTTACTATTTTTTATTATTGTTAAACAGTGGGTTTTATTTTCCAGCTTATGCATTTTATTTATTATGTTTCATTTTATTTTATCTTTTATAACGTGTTTCTTTATGCTTTTAATATTTTATGTAAAGCCCTTTGAATTGCCTTGTTGCAGAAATATAAATAAATTTGCCCTGCCCTCACTAAAACAGTTTCAGACAGTTTTATCTAACTTGAAAGTTTAATACATATTGCTCAATTTTAACCTAGACATGTAGAAATCATAAACTGGGGCTTTTTTTTACAGTATGTTTATTACCCCATTCCTCACTTTGAGAAAATACAAAGCATTTGCTTTAATGCCAGCAGCGTCTCTGAACATCGCAGCATTTGTTGGCCAATCAGTCAGGCAGAATATTCATCTTGCAGAGGTTCACCTACCAAACGGAGGCAGCTCGTACTCCACCTCCAGCACCACGCGCTCCCCGATGTTCTTCAGCAGGCTGATGATCTCATCGTGGCGAAGCTTTGACAGGTTGATGCCATTCACCGACTTGATGTAGTCCCCGACATTCAGCTGGTCACTCCTGTGGAAAGTCACGAACGGACCATCAGGAGAAGGAAACTGCCCCAGGGTCCTGAAAAGCTTGTGATATTGCAATTTTCTCACCAAGGGGCCTTTTAACACCATAAAACTACAAATATCTGTAATGTGAGAGCTGTGGCTTGTAGTGTCGGACCCACAGAGAAATATTAACAACAGAGCAGAGCTTTTTAGACACTTTCTGCTCGTTTATTGGCTTACACTTTTCACTCTAAACTCACTGTAATCTGTGTGTTACAGTCAGGCCCAGCAACATCTACAAACAAGCCCATCCGCAGTAACTAAATACATTTAAGTACAGTTCTGAGGTACTTGTATTTTACTTGTGTATTACCATTTTATGCTACTTTACACTTCTACTACATCATGGAGGCAAATGCTGTACTTTTTAATCCACTACATTTATTTGATAGTTTAATTACTAGTTACTTTGCAGATTTAGATCATTAATACAAAATATACATCAACTAAATGTATTATTATAAGATAAAATGCAGATATATAAAATCATTAGTATTAGCTCCACCTTTAGCAGCTACAACAGTATGATGAACACTTTAATGCATCACTAATTATAATTCAGTTATATAATATAGATAAATCTGAAATGGGACACTGGGTACTTTAAATACATTTTGATGCAGTTGGTTTTATTGACTTGTGTCCAAACAGTAATGATAATCTGATTATAAATCCCTTTGCAGCGTGTAGACTGACATACAGAGTCAGCTGAAAGTGTCTCCTCTTCAAACCCTGATGCAGATGATTGTACATGCTGTCTCACATATGACATTCTGAGTCAACACGCTGCTCATTGGACGGCTAATTAATTAAATAGATGTTGTGGGCTGATCGCCCCTCTCACCTTTGGGCTACTACCAATCAGCAGTGACAGCAGACAGAAAGAGACATCTTGACCAGCAGAGATGCCCGTCATCTGGTCACCATCAGTCTCTCTCCTGTCTGCCTGTCTGCCTGTCTGACTGTCTGTCTGTCTGTCTGTCTGCCCTGTCTGCCTGCCTGCCTGCCTGTCTGCCTGCCTGTCTTTCTGCCTGCCTGCCTGTCTGCCTGTCTGCCTGCCTGCCTGCCTGCCTGTCTGCCTGTCTGCCTGCCTGTCTGCCTGTCTGCCTGTCTGCCTGCCTGTCTATCTGTCTGCCTGCCTGTCTGCCTGCCTGCCTGCCTGCCTGCCTGCCTGCCTGCCTGCCTGTCTGCCTGCCTGTCTATCTGTCTGCCTGCCTGTCTGCCTGCCTGCCTGCCTGCCTGTCTGCCTGTCTGCCTGTCTGCCTGCCTGCCTTTATCTCCACCCAGTGAATTAGCGAGCACTTCTTCCACACAGGCATGAACTCAGCAGTAGGAAGACAAGCTGCTTGGAAGAATTAGCACAGTGTCTGTCTTTAAACCTCCTCGGACTTGACAAGCCATGGCATACAAGATGTTTTCAGGGGTGCTGTGTCATTCTTACAACACTGTATGTGTGTTACACTTCAGTCACACGTTGCTTAATCATCATGAAACGTGAGTCCTCCACTATGTTTTCCTTTCGTGTGGTTGACGTTGGGGAAAATTAGTTTAATGGTGTTGACCTGGGAAAATATTAGTTTAATTGAATCTTAATAAGCAATCTGAACCAAAAAAAAGAGCTTTCAAAAGATTTATATTGAATAATTACCACCAACTGCCAATAAAGAAATGAAAATATTAAAATCTAAATTAACAAAACTTTTAGGATACAGTACAGTAAGGTGATATTTTGCATGGCAATAATGTACTGATACACAGATGTCAAGTATCAGTCTTTTTTTATATAAATAATCCGACAATGGGCCTGGACGCCGTTCTGTCTTCCTGAGGGTGTAGTGGGCTCAGTCTTAAAGCTACAGTGAAAATACTGGTATCATATCATACTAGAAAACCTAAGGAAACATGTAAGCCTACGAACCGTGTCATGTTAGCTTATCGGGAAGAACGCAAAGCAGCGCTCCAAAGTCACGCTACATTTTGGTGAGGAAAGGGGTCCTTTGACCTCTGACCTCAAGATATGTGAATGGAAATGGGTTCTGTGGGTACCCACGAGTCTCCCCTTTAAAGACAAGTCCACTTTATGATAATTATATGCAGTTTGGGGCAAGTCAGCACACTGACACACTGACAGCTGCTGTTGTCTGTTGGGCTGCAGTTTGCCATGTTATGATTTGTGCATATTTTTTATGCAAAATGCAGTACCTGTGAGGGTTTCTGTCATTTGTCATTGTTTTGTGTTGTTGATAATAAATAAATAATAAATAACTAATGTATATTTGCATAAAGCAGCATATTTGCCCACTGCCATGTTGATAAGAGTATTAAATACTTGACAAATCTCCCTTTAAGGTACAGTTTGAACAGATATAAAAATGTGTAATAATCGTGATTAACAATGGACAAACGTGATTAATTGCGATTAAAGATATTAATCAATTGACAGCCCTGTTAAAATCACAATAAGATCATAGCGTGACTTAAGTATCCTAATAATATCAAATCACGGGGTCTCCTGCTGATTCCCACCCAGGCTCTTACATATATGATTTCTTGGATTTTTTGGTATATGACTCTGAGGAACGGCATCAAGCTGATCCAACAATGCCTACAACCCTGCAGATAAGGCGAGCTGGTGTAACTTTGCGACACATGCACGTTTGTGAGAGCACAATAACAAGTCTGGACAGCTTGGTGCAGTTGCCAGGTTTTAACCGCATCACAGAGCAGTGATCTCACCTGGCAGCTAGCCCACCTGGCCGTAGGTTTGACACTCTAGGCTTGCCGTCCTTATCGGAGCCTCCGGAGATGGTGAGGCCAAGGCTGCTGCCTTCCCTTTTCATCAGGTCCACCGTGGTCACTCCTCGGTACTCCTCTGCTGACAGATACAGACACGGGCACAGATCCACAGTCAGCATTAGCGTCTGCTTGACAGAATCACCCCATCTGAGGGGCAACTCCATCTTTCTCTCCTGAATCTCTCACAGAAATGCCCTCTGAGACACGACCACATACTTTATTGTTTCACTTTCCTGTCCTCTCCTTGTTCCTTCAAATTTCTCCATCTGAGTGAATCTTTGTGACGGGCTCAGGAGGAGGAGGAGTACAGAGCTGGTTTTATTAATAGCACACTAAATACTGATAATGGAGAAACAATTCAAGCCATTATTTCGAAAGAAAATTACAGCAGACCCATCAGATCATAAAGTGAAATCCAATTATATCCTTTAGTGAATGAAAATCATGGTTATGTGGCTATATAGTATCATCACAGGACTCGTTCTGTCTTGTGGTCCACGTTCTGCTGCGCTGTTAAAATCACTCTACGTGAAGTGTGGTTTAGTGCAAATGACAGGTATGCCACATAAGCTTTTTTTCACCTTATCTAAGCATTCAAAACAGTGCAACATCAAGCAAATCTCAGACAAAGACGGCGTGATGACTCTTCTTCATTTTGAGGATGCAGTAGCATGAATCAGATAACAAAAAGAAAACAAACTGTCAGGTTTGACTGTATTGTACCTGAGAAGCTGCGCCTGCAGGACGAATGTGATTGGTCAGTTGCCCCGGACTCCTTGCTCCCCTTTGAGTATGGTCCTTCATCTGAGGAGACAGCAGGGAGGTATAGGCGTGTTATGGAGCGTGTGGTGACATGTGGGAAGCTTGAGAGAAGGCTAAATGAACACGACCATCCACGGCCCATCACGACAACTGCACACATGTTGATGCTTTGAACTGCACCCTGGGTAATGTGAGGACTCTGGGATGGGGGTTAACACTTCACCGACAGCCACATCCATCCATCAGACATGAACTGAAACAGAGTGATCAGCCTGAACTCAGGACCCTGGTAGGTCACCCCGCTTTGTTTCCACCATCCTATAAAAAGGTTCAAGGGGTTTAAATATCTCCTCTCTGTCTGCAGCACAAACCCTTGAAAACCATTAATTTAACACAAGAATACATTTGTGGTGAGCTTGATGTACGCAGCCACTAAAGCATGGGAATTTTCCTGAAGGAACAGCATGCAGTTAATGGACTGTTGGGGCACAGAGAGAAACACCATCATTTTCATGTCATTTACAGCAGCTGCTACAGAAAACTGGGAAATGTTCAATCTGCTCTGCAGGGAAACAGATTTTTTATTTATTTATCTATTTTACCCACAGTGGGAGCCATCATTGCTGACAGAGCACAGGGCTGGCCTCAGATTAGCAGAGCCACTGCTCAGGCCATCTGAACCTGAATGCAGCCACACAAGCATGTCAGCAGTCACAGTGATGAGGAAACGGACTTGGCACTTTTCTAATCCTGTCCACTGCGGATTACCTTTTCAGCTGTCCGGCACAGTGACTGAACATCATCTTACAAACTCAAAGAGGAGCTGTGCCAAGGTGTCTTTTTAAGAGTGGAGGGGCCATGTTGGTGCCTGGAGCTACAGGCATCAAAGTAAAGTCACCTCAAGCTAAAGTCTCCAGTGACTGCTTTGAGTGCCAGTAACTTATTTTTCTGACACCACATATTCAGAAATTAGGTATAAAACGGAGGTTTTCATACTGTTGGGCAAGAGAGGGATACAGCATGAAACAGACAAGTGCATACTGGTGATTATGGAGGTAACTAGCTAGTTACCTTATTGTGGTAATGTATTGTACATATTGTAACGTTACTCCTTCTCTGCGTTATGATATCAAATTTGAAAACACAGACATGACACACATTTTAGACACAATATGACTACAGTTTCCGGGGACATCATTAACTCCGATGTAAAACAAAACAAACGTTCATAAATTCACTTTTTAGAAAGCATTATAAAAGACGCTCCTTGTAACCCCAGAACTTGCTTGAGAATCATCACATTTTTACCTTTTCTTCACTGCCATAGTAATCCAGTAAAAGTCATCTGTATACCGATGGGTACATTACAAACAGGAACTGTTAATAGATAATTCGGCATACTTTTAATGGTGTCAATTTGGTCAAAAAAGTAAATACAATTAGGTTAAATACAAATGGAGCTCACATTGTAGCCCACAGCCAACTCACTGAATCCACTGCAACATTATGCTATACATCCTTTTTACAACTAAAGCGCAGGCTATGATTATCTGCCAATAATTATATGAGTGAGAAAATGTCTTTATCTATTTTATTGCAGAATTTCTCTCAAGTTTGTCTGAGGGGGAGGGTCACAACATCAAACCCTCTGCTCTAGACCAATCAAAGTCAATTAATTCCGCTGTGGACCAATCAAAGTCAACTAATGCTGCTGTAGACCAATCAAAGTCAACTAATTCTGCTGTGGACCAATCAAAGTCAACTAATTCTGCTGTGGACCAATCAAAGTCAACTAATGCTGCTGTAGACCAATCAAAGTCAACTAATTCTGCTGTGGACCAATCAAAGTCAACTAATTCTGCTGTAGACCAATCAAAGTCAACTAATTCTGCTGTAGACCAATCAAAGTCAACTAATTCTGCTGTAGACCAATCAAAGTCAACTAATTCTGCTGTAGACCAATCAAAGTCAACTAAAGCTGCTGTAGACCAATCAAAGTCAACTAATTCTGCTCTAGACCAATCAAAGTCAACTAATTCTGCTGTAGACCAATCAAAGTCAACTAATTCTGCTGTAGACCAATCAAAGTCAACTAATTCTGCTGTAGACCAATCAAAGTCAACTAATTCTGCTGTAGACCAATCAAAGTCAACTAAAGCTGCTGTAGACCAATCAAAGTCAACTAATTCTGCTGTAGACCTATCAAAGTCAACTAATTCTGCTGTAGACCAATCAAAGTCAACTAATTCTGCTCTAGACCAATCAAAGTCAACTAATTCTGCTGTAGACCAATCAAAGTCAACTAAAGCTGCTGTAGACCAATCAAAGTCAACTAATTCTGCTGTAGACCAATCAAAGTCAACTAAAGCGGGCTCTACTTCCATGTGCTCTGGAGGTCAGAAATTGGACCCTTCATCATTTAAGAAGTATCATCCCAGGCCTGACAGTATATCAGCAGTTTGACATGAAAAAATGACATTCCCTGAACTGGGGAAAGTGCTCGGAGGACATGAAACAAACTCCCTTCTCTCTGTCCACATCAAGTTTCCACATCTGCCCAAGTGAAGATGAGGCCTTTAGACAGCTGAGAGGCATGGATACTTTGTCAAACCTTCTCTGACCTGAAACCTTCGGGCAGGCCCTGGATACGAGGAGCAAAGAAGATAATTCAGCCTTCTTGTTGGCACAGCTGCATGAGTCAGACCTTAACTATAGAAATATCTTTACTGGACTTGGCATATTATGGCAATATATAGAACATACATATGCATAATATGGTATTTCACACTAATTTACACACATCCTTGCACAAATATCCTATCCAGTAGCTGTGAGGCACAAACAAAGTGAGTGACACATCACAAACACATTAGGCCCGGGCAAAAGCCTTATAACCACGCGGCTCCTGAGGGCCCTGACAGTCCAGCAGCTGTCATTGCAGTCAAAAGGCAACATTAGCTCTGGGTAACGCAGACCCAATGCTCTGCACGTGACTGAACGCTACTGTACCATCAAGCCATCCCCCAGTCATCCTCCCTCCAGCTTAAAATAACCATCATCCACCCTAACGGCCAAAATTAAAATCAGGATGGAGCTGATTAATAAACAGCCCCAATAATGAAACAACTATTGTAAAAAAAAAAAAGAAAAGAAGTAAATCTCTGCTGTGTTGTCTTTGAAGAGGAGGTTAATTAATGGCTCAAGGATGAGGTTTGCCTGCATCTAAAGGACCTCGGAGCGCTCGCACTGAATAAAATAAAATCTGGTGCTACTGCATAAATATGTGGCCAGTTAATTAACTCCTGGTTTAATTCAGGGCGCTGTGTGCCATCCCTCTAATAACCAATCAGAATGTAGGTTAAACGTGGGGGCGGCACTCACAATGACAATGAAATCATAATGCTATTTTCAGATGTAAAACTTTATTTATAAGCGGGGCCCCTGCCAGACCCAGTTTACATTGCTATATCTGCCCCAGTTACACATGGCAGGATGGCATGCAGAGCTGGTGGTCAAGTCCACTGACATTTAAATCTTTCAGAGACACTACATGCATAGTCATGATTCTACATTCAGGTTTGCTGTCTGTCAGATGAACTACACATTTCTTTACAGGTGATCCAGGTGACACATATCCTCTACCACTGACCCCCTTGACTCCAGGTTGCAAAGTGTGGTGCTCTTACCGATGCTGTTCTTGGTGTCCCTCCTCAGACCACACAGCATGGCTGTAGTTCAGTGAGTGCAGCCACCCTAGGGAAGTAACCTTGCTGATCTTTAGTAGTGGAGCAGAGAGCTGAGGTTCCACCAAGAGTTTCAGCTGCTCAGATAAAACAGAAATCTTCGTTTCTTCATTCCTTTGCCTGCATTTGCTTAACCTTTCGCCCCTGTTTGTAAAACCCAGTGAGGAATTTGAGCTCCAGAGGGCAAATTCTGAGCCTCAGTTGGTCTCTAGTTACCCTCTCTATTTAAACTTGGTGTGAAAAAGATGTCTTCTCAGCTCTCAAAAATCTCTGTTTTTCTATAAAATCCAAAACATGGAGAGCAATGGTTCATGTCCTTTTCTTGCCATCTTGCCGTGGTTCCATTTTTGAGCAATTCTCACTAATCAGTCGTCCTTTTCCAGAGGGTTTATCATCCCCTGTTCATACACTCACATGAGCTCACACATAACCCTCCTCTCTGGTACAGAGCGGGAGTGAGTGTGTTTGCTCTCTCTCTCCCTCTGCCAGAGGGGTTCAGTGAGGCAGGCACACACGATCGTCACTCCCTCCCCCAGCGCGCACGCACACACACACACACACACACACACACACACACACACACTCTTTCTCTCTCTCTCTTTATCCATTTCCCACCAAGACAAACACCCCTCATATGCACATCTGCACATCCTCAAACCCACCCACACACATTCACACACACTGAGATTAGACACGACAAAACTGCACACGCTCAGCTCTCTGCACAATTAACACCACCTGCACATTCATTGTCAGACTGAGCCCCGCAATGTCACGTTTTTTTCTCACGTAGAGACTGCTGCACCCATTTTTACAGAGCTTGTATCGCTGTGTTTCTCACACACACATGCACACAAGTGCATAATGGAAAAATGCATATGCAAAATTCCTGTGCAGAACAGTTGCCTGTTTGCCGTGTCTAGCAGCTGAAATGTTACGCAGTTGTCGTGCACAAGGCTGTGATGACAGATTCAACTTCTCTGTGATCAAGTGAAAATGAATTAATGAAAAGCAAATAGACGTAAAGGAACATTTAGAATCCGAGTGATTGTGTGGAAGATAAATGCATTTCCTCTAAAGCCCAGCGTCTCATGTTTCCCCCTCAGGAGGGTAACAGGACCCTCTGCTAATTCTGAGGCCTGCCAAGGTCCCTCCACCCAAACACAGACAGACTAACGGGTCTGATGACTGACCCTTCGCCACATGTATCTGACCATTTGTCACGCACACACAAACCTCGACGCCTGCAACTTCCTGACCCCCTCTGCAAACCACCACCACCACCACGAACAACAACAACAACAAATGCCCTCCTCCAGCCCAGCCTCACTGGCAGCCCCTCATCTGCCTCATTTGTTTTTGTCACTGCGGACAAATTTCTGTCATCACTAGACTGTGGAGGTGGTGGTGGGGGGGGGGACGACAAACCCAAGGTACAACACCAGCAAAACCACGCAGCACACAAAAATACACAGAAAATCATACCCACTCTTCCACAACTGCTTAATTTACAGATGTGCAATTACAAACATTTTCATGCTTCCACCTACTGTTGCGTGGAGCCTAATTAGTAAGCTGTTCCAGTGGACACAATACTCTTCGGTGTAGATAATTTCCTCAGAGACTTTTGTCCTTAATACCCCATTTACAATGTGACCGAGCGCAGTCTTTCAGAGCGAGACTAATTAATTTCCAACAGAATAAAGAGAATCGGGAGACAGAGCAGTGTGTTGGACTGATAAACCCCCTGGAAATATGTTAGGTTATGAGAAAAATTGACTCTTTTGCACTTATCAACATTACTGATGTAGAGTGAGTGATCATTTAATGTTTAGATTAAGAAATCAGATGTTTTTTGCAGTGACCTTGGTGAACAAATAGAGGACGGGAAGGCTCAAGCAAAAAAGAAATAAATGAATTTAAAAAATTAAAAAGGTGCTACACATTTAAGACTAAGAGAATAACCTGTGATTGTGTCCACTGGTTACTGCTGGTTTGTACATTTTCACAATGTTTTATCTGCATTATCGTAAAATGAACCCTTCTGAAAAATTGCCTACATTTCCATACAGGAGCTGTAAATAAAGTGTGTTCTGTGCAGGAGGACCTGAACGTTAACCTGCCCTTCAATCAAACTGACCACACTGCCATCTCATGGAGATCACATCCAGTTGCAAGTGAAAGTCTTAAAAAAGCAAAATGACTAATTCACTTGTCAGCCAGCACAGATCAGTGTGTGACAAAAAAAGAGCCAAAGGATAAGGATGTGTCACACTTACTCTCATGCTTCAGTGTTCACCTTAAAGGTCGGTCAAAAGGCCAGCTTTCAGTCGGTTTAACGGGCCTGCTGCACACATACAAACAGTCTAGCTCGGTTTTTAAATGAATTCAGGTAATGTATGTAATTCTGGGGAATTAATTACACATAAAGTTATTTTGTGTAGACAAAAAAAAAAAACTTTCAAGTCTCACATGTCTTTTTCTACAGTATCAAAGACATCAGCTGGATTCATTACCATTTCCCAAAAGATTACCCTCCTGTAGGCTTTACCTTTGCTTTTCCCTCTGATGATGCCCAGTCGACATCTGAGAGAGAACGAGAACATCCTCCTCTTTCCTCCTGCAGACCGGCTGCCTCTCCTCAGGGAGTCTGTCTGAGGGAAAGCAAAAGAGAGCTGCTTGGGAGTGAGGCGCCCCTTTCCAAATACTACCCTTGCAGACATGTTCATTTTCTGAACAGTGACGAGGAAAAGAAATGGATTGTGTGCTCTTCCTGACACTCTTCAGCATCTCGTCGCAGTCTCTGCCTGTCCTGCTGTTCTCCTCCCTCTCTGGAGAACTTCCAGTCCTCTCAGGTGAGACGCTCCACAAACAGGTGCAGGTTCTTGAAGAAAAAAAAAGATAGGAAGATTCAGATCCAACACTGTTTGTTTTTACCAACCAGCACCGGGAAGGAACTCGCTTCCTTCTCTTCCAAACAGCCACAAGCTGACTGGCTAAATAAATGTTATGCTTTTACATCTCTGGCAATGTCAGTTTTACAGGAACAGATGGCAGAGGGCTCAGGGCTGTGGGGCACAGCTTGTCTGCCAGAATGCAATGGAAACTTTCTCTGCTGGGAGCCGGCCCCGAACATCGCAAAACAATATACAATCTGAGCTGGCCGTTTCAAGGCAACGACGCCTGATAACAGTTTGTGTAATCTATTATTACAGCTGTAGATTAGTCTAAACATGCTGATACATAATCCAAAATTAGTCTAAACCCTGGGAGGAGACTATGAGCTTGCTTTTTCGAAATAAACATATTGTAAGTACAGGTCTTTGAATCCAAACTCTGTTCAAACCTTATACAGTGTGTTATTTAAAGGAGCAGTCAACCAAATTTACACATCAATATCAGTTTACTAGTCCTGGTTAACAGAAAGCCTGAGGTCCATAGTGGAAGAAGTAATCTAAGTAAAAATACCTCTGTATCAGCTGTACTCTGCTACATTCAAGGTTTTATTTCAGTACAAAACAATAATCTGCAAACTGTATTAAAACTACTCATCGGGCAGAATGGTTGCTTTCAGAGTATTATACCATTATAGGATTATTATTATCATATCACTGATCCCTCAACACATTAGCAGTTTTACTTCCAGTCATGGTGAACCTAATGTTAAACACTTTAAGGCGTTGGTAATTTTATTCAGTCCATATTACTGCATCAAGTTTTACACATTCTGTATGTAAAATTGCACTCTGCAAAGTAACAATAGCTGTAAGACAAGTGAGAGTACAATATGTCTAGGAATACAGTGATACTGCATGTTTACACACACACAGAGTACGTACAGTATATAGTAGTCTTAGGAGTGCAATTGAACCTTTTCACAGCAGCTATTATGACATGTAATTGCAGGGTAAACATGGGTGTAATTGATGAAATTAATTATGGTCCCATTTTATTCAATGTGTCACAGCCAATCCAGTGAGACAGCATGCACAGTACCAGAGCCCTGGCTCACCTGGATCAGGGACATAATTAATGTAATTAATTACACGTGTTCATCTTCAATGACATGTTAAAATGGCTGTGAAAAGAGCCCATTGTTTTCTGAGCTTTCAATGAATTTACAATCCTTGTAGTTCTTGTAAATCTAGCACATTACATGATTTATACGTTATGAATACAATTATAGTGTCTCCATGCACGAGCAGCTTCAGCAACAGAAGCTACCACCGTCCACAATGCACCACAGGACATCCTTTATTCCTGTGGAAATCAAACTTCACAAGGGATCAAGCACACATGTACAGCGGTGAGATGGAGTACTGAGATAGCTCCAGCCTCCTCTTCAGCCCTGCTCTCTCACCATTACCCAGTTAATTAATGATCCCTACCATTAACCTGTTTACATTTCTGGCATTGCTTTTTTTCATATTTTGTTTTACTTGCACTTTCCTAATTTGTACTGCACACCACTTTTCCTCTGGATAAATACAGTTTTACTTTATTAACATCTCTAATTTGTGAGTTTTCAGTGCTGCTTATTTGTTCAGTTAGTTATTTTGGAAAACGTTAAGTATTAAAAAAAAATTACACGACCTGAATTGAGTGTTCTTTGACAAGCTATGGGAGATCACATCTTGGAGGGAAAACTGTACAAATGTATGTGGCCTCCATTTATAATATGGGTCAACACTCTTCTTCAGGCATGTTTGCTCCTTTTGTTCTGTTTCAGCATCCAGTCATCTGTAAGGAAGTGAGGAATAACCCCATTTAAGCAAGGGAGAATACAAGCAGATCTGTAGCCGTCGGTGTAGACACCAAATCACGAGTGAGCATTTCTTTACTATTTTGACGCCTGTTCACCATACAGAAATAAATCATCTATGGGGCATCATTCCCCAAATGAACTACCCATCTGTAACTGGTCACTGCAACAACTGTTAATACACATTTTGCCTTTTGAAATTAGATCTCCTGCCACCAGTGACACTAGTTTAAATGAGGGTCAGTGCAAACGTGTGTTGATGCTGTAAAACAACAGAACATCACTGGCGTGTCAGCTTTACTGAATATTAACTTCAGACATACCGGCTATTTCGATTGACTGAAAAGGCAAATAAAACCACTGTGTTCCAAGAAACAAATGTGCTCTGTTGTTACGTCTTTGGACAACCAATCTTCCTTGAATTTGCCAGAGTAAAACTTAAAGTTTGTCTGTGTCCAAACTGCTGAACTTCTAACCATCTCAGCAAACAAGCAACCCAAACAATGAAGTGAAGAAAAATTATCCACAAGCCTGTTTCAATTTTTAAACATTTATTGTGAATAACCAGTTTATTCATTCTCCTCGCTCCTGAGCCTGGCGTTGGGGTTGGTAATCTTGATGGCCAGCTGAGCTGCCCTCTCTACGATCACCTTCCTGTTCTTGGAGGAAACGTTGTGGGCGATTTCAGCACAGTGAGTCCTACAGAGGGAGAGGGAAGGGAGTTAGGTTACTGATGAGGATTTCATTGAAATGCGAGTTTAGGCTGCAATTGTCTTGCGATATCAACTTAATATAAATTCAGTGGAGGACCCAAACACCTCTAACAAAATAAAGCAATATTGATGGATGGATGTGCTTCTTGTGAGTATAGATTCACTCGGTAAAATTACCTCAAGTGTTTAATGCAGCTTCAGTCTCATGAGCTAAATATCATCTCTACTCTGGATTTTCTTCAACTTGGGCTGATTAGATTGAGCTTGTTATGTAGCATCCAAACAGTTAAACTTATCTTCATTGGCCAAACTGGCCTTGCAACGTATCTACATGCTCAATAATACTAACTGGCTGCTCTAAATGCTTTTAGCTACTGGCTCTAAAAAAAACAGTGGATGGGAAAAATCCGACCCTCTCACTTGAAACACAGATTGATTCCTTAACATATCACTGTTTTAGACAAAGGCGATAATCTGTAATCTACTCACTCCTGTGAAGAGTAAATAGTGTGGGCAGGGTTTTATGCATAACCTGCTGAGTGAGTTTAGATAGCTCACTCACATTGCTCAGGTTTTAAAATATTAAGTCTTTGATTAAAATTATGTAGCTCCATCCTTGCACCAACGCAGGCATCCATTATTCTAATCTACAGATGAATTCCTTCAGAATACAGTAACAAACTCCAACAACAGATCACTTCAATCCGTTCTCTGAAAATGGCAGAATACTGGTGAGTTATTTTAGGTCTAAATTGTCAGACTAAACTCAGATTATGGAGGTAGTATCAGGGATCAAGAAGCAAAATAATCTCATCCTTAAGAAATGAAGGGAAGTTAAAGCTTTGAGCTATTTGACAGGCGTCTCAAGCTTCAAGCTAAGTGGTGGTAAATGTCATCTGTTTGGCCCACCTCAGACACACTGTGTTATTAATATTTTCTGGTTTAAAATAAACTGACAAGATGAAAACATCTTAACACTAAGCTTCACTTCAGGAAACCTATGAATGACATGATCAGCACCTGATCCATGGTTTTAAACCGTTTACAGTGCATATACAGCAAGAAGGGCTACCACAGGGAGTTGTCTGGACTGCATATGTGTCACCACGTCTCTTAGAAACATGGGGCATTTTTTATTAACTTCGTCTTTAGCCAGCTTCAAATTGAAACTGCACAAAAGGGGAAATTTTGCCAAACACAACAGCCATATGCCTTTCTACTTAAATGATGGTCTGTTGGCTTTTACTAACTCTTCTGCTTTACCACTCAGAGCTATACCTTCTGGTTAAACAAAGCAAGTTGATAAACGACTGACAAACTGACAGAATCAGGTTGTTCTGAAGGCAGCTAAACTATGTTGGATTTCCTCACACAAGTATCTCATATGGCTCAGCAACAATGTGATTATCATTCCCATCAAATGTCAAACACTGGACTAATACTACAAAGATAATCTTTTTACATGTTAAAGGATGCTTCTGCACATTCCTTATCACAGCTTAAGAGTATTTACTCAGTCATTGAGAAAATCCTAATTTTGAGTCATGTCACATAGTTACGACAATATATCAGTTCAAGTCTTGCTACTGTGTAAGGCTCAGTTCATTCACTTTGTCCTTGAGCTGTATTGATTTGGAATTATTCTTATTTGCCAAGATCTCTGCTACCGAGACTTCTGCTACCATGTTTATATACCGGAGGTAAATGCCTTCAATGGTACTCAAGGCACTGAAAAATAAAAGTGGAAAACCCAACAATAATAATATCATCTCTTAACAAAGCACAATGTCCCAGTTAGTCAAGATAGTCAGCCAATCAATCCATTCAAAGCTTATAAAATGTGAAATGCATATTTTCTATGAAAGCTTAACTCAAACAGTTGTATTTGCACTTATAATTCCATTTACCTCTATTATACTCAAGTACAGCAAAAGTCTCAACAGGATCTCAAAACAGAACAAACCTTGCACAGTGCACTCCTGATAATAACTTTGATATATAGGGAAAAGTAATTTATACTATTTTACAGTATGTGCACACAACTTACTTGTTACTCATCATCAGGACCTCCAGCTCCTTGACATTGTGCACCAGGAACTTCTTGAAGCCTGTGGGCAGCATGTACTTGGTCTTCTTGTTGCTACCATAACCAATGTTGGGCATCAGCATCTGACCCTTGAACCGCCTGCGGACCCTGTTGTCAATACCTCTAGGCTTACGCCAGTTTTTCTATTGGGAGACATGAAAAAGAAAACCAAAAGGTCAAGCGCTTGCAGAGCCACCCCAGCATGTGAAAGCAGCAGTTTAACCCAGCTATGCATGTGTTGTGTGTCATGTAGACTCTTACCGCAATCTTGACATATCTATCAGACTGGTGGCGAATGAACTTCTTGGTTCTCTTTTTGACAATCTTGGGCTTAGTGAGGGGCCTGAGGGCTGCCATGGTGACTGAGGACAGAAACACAAACGTTAAAAACCAAGGTTACAACATGATTATGGCAGCATTACCCCACAACCTGCAACATACTAACGATATCTGGGTTTTCTTAGCAAGTGTTGCGGTTCCTACAACAAGGCCTAACCCACTGAAACAGTTAGACAACACTAGATCTCACTGACAAACGATCACCGAGCCCGTGATTAACAGCAATGTAGAAAGTATGCATCAACTTTTCTTATGAGTGAGCCTCAAGGGAAACGTGTTGATCAACGTCAGCTAGCTAGCTTCTACGGTCCAATGTTTAGCTAGCTAGCTAGCGAGATATGCTACTCGACTTTACGCATTCTGCTTAACAATATAACCTAAAAAATATAAACATTTTACATATGTCTGATGTCGACAAGTGGTGGTTCTTATTTAACAGTGCTTATCTCTATAGCACGCAGTACAGCGGGCCTTTACTGAACACTACAACTCCATTTCACTGGGAGAGCGCTAGCACCCGGTGAGCAGCACCTCGCTCCAGAGCGACACATTAAAGTCGTTATAAGATAGAAAAACAGCCAATTCTATCCAACATGTATATAGCGGACGTCTGTGGTACATAATCCATATCAGGATGGTCAAATAACGCTCTAAATCGCTCTGATGAACATAGATTGGATCGACTCACCCGCCGATGTAAATCCAAAAGGGACACCAGCTACGGCGGAAGGAAAGAAAAGGACTTCCGCGAGTGTAGCAAAGGCTCATGGGTACTGTATTTTATCAAAACTACAGTACTTTAAGGCGCCTGTGGTACACTGGAATCCACACTTACTTCTAAAAAAATGTTCAACGAAACAACATGAATCTCGAAGTGTTTTGTTATTTGTGTTCATGTGCGTTATATTGTTGTACTTAAAGGTTTATGCAATCTGTACGCCCACCTCCGATATCTGTTTACCACTATAACGGATTGTGCGCACTTCCTGGACATGGTTTTCACTGGAAGAGGTTAGGGGGCTTTCTCTAACTGTTACTTCTCTAAAACTAAGTGGGCAGGGGCCTTACTATTAAAGACGAGTCTACTATACACTCAAGCTAAACGACAACAACAACAAAAAAAAACAACAACAACAAAAGACGAGTTATTATTGTTTTTAAGACTCGGAAGAGACGATCGCCGATTTACACGTTTATTGAAACAGAGGTGTGGTTTGAAAAAAGGTAAATGATCTGCTTTTTGTCACATGATGCTTGATGGCACTGTGTGATCAGACGTATAAAGACTAAGCATTTGGTTGTTTTCCAGCGCTTTGAAATGGAGTATCAGCCTGTGTTGGGGTGAGCGTCGCTTTATATTGCGTATTTTACTCCAAACTATTCTGTATTGTTTTCCACCTAAATGGCCTAACTTTCGTTTTCCCTGTTAACAGCCACCAGAACCGCACCTACGGGATGGCCAACCCCGGTTATGTACCAGCAGCAGAGGGGGTGCCCGGTAAGCTCCACGGTGGACCATTTTGCGCTGAACTTTAAGCGATTTAGGGATATTTAGAAAAGTGGTTGCACGCTTCCGTTACACCCCCCCCCCCCCCCCCCAAGACACACACACACACACATACACACACGCGCCACAGAGTGACGTCATTTTACGCGTACAGGTTATTTGAGGCAGCACCGCGTAGCTGTACGTGAGGAGTCGGGTGCGCCACTACTTATATACTTACTATATATATACTATATATATATACTACTATATATACTTTATACTTACATTATAGTGTTTGTTGAAGGACCTAACCCCGTGTGTGAGTCTCTTGTGCAGCTGTAAAACATATCAAAATGGATACTAACCCGGAGGGGCAAGGTAAGTCAGTCTGTCGCGACACACGTCTTCAGGTGTTGTCATATACAAACATATCACAGCTTCCGAGAAATCAGCTGGATTTTCTGAAAAAGTTCAAGTGATTCGTTTTTATTTTAAATGGGCTCGTCTTTTGTTTGGTGCTTGAGAACTTTACAGAGATTTAAGCTGTAAAAGTGTAGGTCGACGTTCATTCATATGACTAAACTGGTTCTTCTGGTTTGTTGAAGCAATGTTCGCCCCACCCGCAGCGGAGTCCCACGGCCCCAGCGCTCCTCCAGCCAGTATGTTTGACAGCATGCCTGGCTATGAAGGAACCGTGGCAGGAGGAGGTACAGTACGCTACACCAGATCCTAATATTAATAATTATAAGTCATATTGTCCCCATTCACAGTACTGCCATGTTCACTCCCCTGGACACTTTATAAGGTACATCTGTGCAATCTAAATCAACCCAATACAACAGCTTTCCCACATATTCTATATTTCTTACAAAGTTTATAGGCTAATGGTTAGTTTTTGTGTGTTGTGTGTGTTTCTAATATTTAATATATAACTACAACCTCTGTGTGAAACCTCTGAATTAGGGAAATTCAATTTTTTTTTTCTGTCCTGATACTGATAGTGATACCTGGGTTTTGGCTATCGGCTGATACTGATTACGGAGCTGATACCAGTGTTTGATTAATAAGTTGTATGCCTCACTGTGTGGAAGTGACTGGGATCATTCTAAGGCAATGTCAGGTTTTACTTAAACATTTGCTTTCCGTAATTTGCAAAACAAAATGTAGCAAATAAATACATAGATATACATTTACTGAATTGTTATGTATTATTAAAATAATATATTGTATACCAGAAACTTGGTAAAAATAAAAAAAAATCATCAAAATTAACAGGAATCACAATTCAAGTGTAAACCTTTTAATTATTGGTCCCTGGGGGAAACTGGGATGTTACAGTGGCTCTAACAAGCATAAAAAAATGTAAGAAAATAGCAATAAAGGAGTATGCACCATGTACATAATGCTACAATATATAACACAATATAGGTAGAGAAATATAAATTAAAATATAAATATGAAGTATGTACATAAAACGTGTATGGAACACATACAATACACAGTATAACCACAGTGTAAATACGTAAATACAATATAATGAGAAGTGGGATGATACATATAAATACAGAAGTCTATAATTATATGATTATATTATTAATTCTGACAGTTTCAAGCAAAAATGAACATTATCTGTGTAAAGGTTGAATATATGGCTGAGCTGTTGTTGCTGTGTATTCGATATTATGTATAAGTATAAGGATTTATTGCTCTTATGATAAAGCAATGAAGCAGTGTTCAATATCTGCTGTAGGTGGATTTCTGCCCCCTCCGATGCCTACTTTCCCAGTTCCCCAGCCTGAACCTGGACCTGAACAACCACAGTGGAAGTGAGTAAAACTATTTCCTTTTTTTTCAGGATTGATATTTCAAAACATTTCCATGATGTGTGGTAAGATTAAAGCAATCACTTCCTCTTAAAAGATAAAACTGCGTGACATACTGTATCTCCTTCCCTCACTGCTGACAGTATCCCATCTATAACTGAAGATACGGCCCAGGAGGCGTTTGTCCTGTTTGCCAAAAGCAATTGCTGCTACAGTACAGCACCAGCAAAAGATGGTGTGATCACCAGCATGGATGCATTCAATACGTACAGGGTAAGAGGAGTGTGTGTGTTTGGAACAGTAGAAAGGCAGGATATAAAATCAGTAGTAGTATTTTTGGATGATTAGTGCATGAATAAATGAATAAAAAAATCTTTCTTCATTTCTTCAAATGTTCATTTTAGTACCGCCTGGAAACCTTTACTGAGTCAAGATCTACAGAGTGGAGTCATGAGCCGTACAATGGTACAGTGCTACCTTGTGCATTAGTTGAATGAATTGAATTCTCTGTTTTCTGCTGTTGGCCAGCTATATAGGGTGACTGCTTGTTGATGGTCTGATATGTTGTTTTATTTTGATCAGGCCAGCCAGTGGATGCCTATGCCCAACCACCTCCAGGTCCTTGGGACATTCCTGCTAAAGCCCCCAATTTTTTTGTGGATGACAAACAGACTTTAAAAGTTCCCTACACATCGTCCATGAAGGTAAATTATATAACACAGGTCTGAGGAGGGAAAAATCTTCTGTAATTGCTATTAGAGATTTTTCCTCACAAGAGACATTTCATATACAGGCCTGCCACGCTTGTGTGGGAATGGGGCGAAAACCTTGCAAAGACTGTGCCGGTGCTGGTAATGTAAGTAATTTCCACAGACCTCCTTTAAAGGTTCACCATAAGACCTTTATGTTCATCATCTGATCATGCAATTTATTTTCTTTGCTCCTGGCAGAAAGTTTGTTGGGTTTGCAATGGCTCTGGTTATCGCCACGGAGATGATCGATGCCATCACTGCAGCGGCAGAGGGAGGGAAAAGTAAGCGTCACCTATCTCATCTTATAGCTTCCTAAGGAAATAAAAGTACATTTGATGAACTGTATATTTTGTGTTTCTCCTAAACGATACTGACAGTTATTAAACATTATTCCCTTTACAGTTGCAGCCACTGTCATGGGCAAGGATCGAGGCAATGTGACACATGCAAAGGGAAACAGCAGCTTCTGGTCTACATCAGCCTCACTGTGAAATGGTGCCATTTCTCTAAATAATGTCTGACTTACCTAATGCAATGTTCAGAAAGTTATGAAGATTTCTGATTACTTTACACTGCTAGTTGCCACATAATTGTAAAATGAAACAATATTTCTTCTTTTGTTATGTACATGCTTTCAGGACCAACAACACTGACAACTATGTTGTGGAACAGTCAAGTGGACTGCAGGTGGACAACCTCAGCAACGTGTCTGGCAAGGAGCTCTTCAGGGACTCTCAGTACCTGGTAAAATATCTTACTTTTTCAGGGGGCACAAGATATGGGTATGGGAGTTTTTTTATGTATATAACATGCAGATTGCTTGGATTTTTGGTGAGAAATGTTGTGCCTGACTCTTTAAACTGATAACCATGCATGCTTCTCAGTGGTACACATTTAACCTCATCTATGTATGTACAACACAGGATGTGTTTCAGCCTCATTTTAGTCAGTTCAGTGGTCTACACGGCTCACATAACACTCTTATTAGACATGCGCTTTTTGAGGTTAGCTGTGTCCTGAAGTGTGTTTTTAGGCTTCAAGTCTATATATGTGTAGATACAGGTCACAGTTTTGGGGTCTCACAGGAAACCACACAGAAGCATCCTGTGTGACACTGAGGGAGGACTGAAGCTGATGCTACTGATTTGCACTTACACTATAAGATAAGATAAGATATTCCTTTATTAGTCCCACAGTGGGGAAATTTACACGTTACAGCAGCAATACAAATAAAAATAAATTAGTATATACATAATAGAAAATAGAAAAAAGTAAAGACAGAAAAAATGTGTCCATCATATCAATGATATAATTGTACATAAAGTCCTTATTGCACTTATGTCCGGTGAGTTTGTTGTGAATGTGACTGTGATTGTGGTTTTACTGGGAGCAGTGCTGGTTGTGGAGTCTAACAGCTGCAGGCAGGAAGGACCTTCTGTAACGCTCCTTCGTACACTTAGGGTGTAGCAGCCTGTCACTGAAGGAGCTCTCCAGAGCTCTGATGGTGTCTCTCATGGGGTGGGAGTCCTTCTCCATCATGGATGACAGCTTAGCCATCGTCCTCCTCTCTCCCACCACCTGCACTGAGTCCAGAGAGCATCCCAGGACAGAGCTGGCCCTTTTAATAATCTTATCCAGCCTCTTCCTGTCTGCAGCTGTGATGCTGCTGCCCCAGCAAACCACTCCATAAAATATGGCTGATGCCACAACAGTGTCATAAAATGTTTTCAATAGTGTCCCCTGCACTCCAAAGGACCTCAGTCTCCTGAGCAGGTACAGCCTGCTCTGGCCTTTCTTATGGAGTGCAGAGGAGTTTGTTGTCCAGTCCAGTTTATTGTTCAGGTGAACACCCAGGTATTTATAAGATGTCACCATCTCAATGTCTGATCCCTGGATGTTCACCGGTGTTGGAGGGGGATGAGTTTGCCTGCGGAAATCCACCACCAGCTCTTTAGTTTTCCCCGCGTTGATCTGGAGGTGGTTCCGCAGGCACCAGTCCACAAAGTCCTGGGAAAGTTCTCTGTACTCCGCGTCGTCCCCATCAGTGATGAGGCCGACGATAGCAGAGTCATCAGAGAACTTCTGCAGGTGACAGGTTGGTGAGTTGTAAGTGAAGTCTGCAGTGTAGAGCGTGAAGAGGAACGGAGCCAGAACCGTTCCCTGCGGGGCCCCCACACTGCAGACCACCGTGTCTGAAATGAAGTCCTGTGTCCTCACAAACTGTGGGCGGTTTGTGAGGTAGTCCAGTATCCAGGATGTAAGATGTTGATCTACCCCTGCAGTCTCCAGTTTGTCCCCCAGAAGTGTCGGCTGGATGGTGTTGAATGCACTGGAGAAATCAAAGAACATGATCCTCACAGTGCTCCCAGGCTTCTCCAGGTGAGACAGAGCTCGGTCCACAAGGAAGATGACGGCATCATCCACCCCAATGCCAGGTTGGTAGGCAAACTGTAGTGGGTCCATGGATGGACTCACCACAGGGCGGAGATGTTGGAGGACCAGGCGCTCCAGGGCCTTCATCAGGTGGGATGTTAATGCCACCGGCCTGAAGCTGCTGGGGTCCTTGGGGTGTGGGGTCTTGGGCACAGGTACCACGCAGGATGTCTTCCACAGTTGTGGTACCTTCCTCAGCTTCAGGCTCAGGTTGAATAGACGTCCAAAAGTCCCACACAGCTGATCTGCGCAGGACTTCAGGAGCCTGGAGCTGATGCCATCTGGACCCGCTGATGCCATCAGCCCTTATACAGTGTTGACACAGCGTTTGGCCTAATACTGACCCTATTTGATCTGTCAAACTGTGAATGATTGAACACTTGTTAATATTTTTCTGATTACTCTGTGCAAGGTTTACCCTGTGATGGGCTTCCCAGACCCCACTGTGGTGAATGCTGCACAACGCCTTGTCAGTGAACACCAGGGCAAGTACTCAAGGACGTCACGCATTCTCCAACAGGTAACAATGCATCTACTTTATTTAGAAGAAGAAGAAGATAGTCCTTTATTAGTCCCACAGTGGGGAAATTCAGTTTTACACTCTGTTGTTCACAGTACACAGTACGTAGTACATATACATGTCAATGGAGAGATGTCAGAGTGAGGGGGCTGCTCCTGACAAGCGCCCAGAGCAGTTGGGGGTTTGGTGCCTTGCTCAGGGGCACCTCGGCAGTGCCCAAGAGGTAAACTGGCACCTCTCCAGCAACCAGTTGGTCTTGGTCCATGGGGGATTTGAACCCGGGTCCTCCACATCCTAACCCAAGTCCTTACGGACTGAGCTACTGCCGCCCCCCAAATAGCCTACTATTTGGATATAAAACAATTTTTGTCAGTGTTAATACTTGTGATCCAAGTGTGTTTCTGTAACATGCTCACATTTGCTTTCTCTGTCTGCAGCGTCAAACCATAGAGCTGATCCCTGTCACCAAGGTGACCTACACGTGGAAAGGGAAATCACACATTTACTTTGTTTATGGGAATGAGTTCAAAGTTAATGCCGATAATTATCCTGCTACCTGTTGCTGTACAGTAATGTAATTGCAATGGTTGTGTATGAAGGTTTAACTTTCCAGACCATAGGATATCTGTATAAGTCAGTTTTACTGATCAATGGGGAGTTCCCTGACATGTGGACAGTTGATGTTCAATAGAGTTAAACAACATTTAACCTAGGAATTCCACACAGGTTAGTAGAGGTGATGAAGCCTCTAAATTAAGCGATCTTCAAGGCTACACAGAAAGTCAAGTTACCTTTGACAAGATAACTAATGTTACCTGCCATTTGTATGCATGCACCTCATAAATGAATTGCTTACTGACACAATATGGACTGTAATCGTACTATATTCCTTGAATCTTGAATATTTTTGCTCTTATATGGCAGCAATGATTTTGTATGATAAGTAAAATCAACGATTTGATATTGTTTTTGCAGCAGTGATATTTTTTGTTTGAACCTAATATGTTTGCTTTAATGGCAAAACTAATATTTCTATGTTAATGTAACATACTGTCAAATGTGTATGACCGTGTAAGACAAAAACGTGTAATGCTTCATTTGTAATAATTCACTACTTTTAATAAATACAATAAATGCTATTTTGCAATGTTTTGCTGTTGAACCGTTTCGTCATTAAAAGTGGACGGTCGCGCGTCCAATGACGTGGGGAACGTGTTCGCCATAATGATAATAAACCGTGAACACAAAGCTACAATAAAGCGAATTAAGCTTGGGCCGTGAAACTGTGATAGATACGTAGGTATTCACTTAGGAACAATCAAGTTTGGTGTGATATCGGTGGATACAGGTCTCGGTAAATTTGTTAAAACCGAAGAACAACTGAGCGGAACAACGAGGTAAAGTTAGCATGCTAGCTAACTAGCCAGGTTCACCTATGATGCTGCTAGCTAATACCTTTACCGCTAGGCTACATGCACCGACAGGTTTCGCGGCTTCGAGTATGATTTGTATCTGACACAATACACAGTACGTGTCTGGGCAGCACATGCTTAATGCAAATTATACCACTGGAACTCAAAAGTGGCCTCTCTGAGTGTGTCGCTAGCGAGCTAAGTATGTTAGCTTCCTTATTTAGCCACAGTCTAGCAAGCCAAACACGGCAACAGGCAGAGTTTGCTGCTACCTGGTACAGTGAGTGACTAAGTAAATGCGGGCAAACACGCAAAGTGTTGATGCTGAGAGTAGTAGTAGTAGTTTCCAGTAAAGTCGAACAGATATTGAAATATTGTAATCTGTATGCTAACTTGTAAAGTATCAGTGCTGCGTGTTTGACAGTTGCAGTCCCTGGAGGGCAGCTGCACCTGCTAGTGAAGCAGTGGAGCAAATCTACTTCGTAACCTTTTGATCGCGTGATTTTAGCGAAATATATCATCTGAATACAATTATGTTTTCCTGTGTTACTGCTCCTGTGATTATAGGTCAAGACATAAGCCACAGTAGCACACTTTGGTATATTCCCCCAGTGAAGCAGATAGGCCCACGTGCGGACAAAGTTGTAAATAATGTACTATTATTATGAAATTAATACATATTAAGTGCATGACACCCTGACAGGCTGCGCTATGGCGTCGGCATCTGCCAGTGTGGACTCCAAGGCAGAGCTGACTGCTCTACTGGAACAGTGGGAGAGGGAGCAACAAGGCAGCACACAGGAGCTGGTTAACATCCTCACCAAGTAAGTAGCTATGTACTGTATGCTTTTTGATTATTTAGTCTAAGTTAGTTTCACAAGCTGTGTCTTGGAGGGTGTGACTTAAAGATGGTAAATATGTGCTTTCAGAATCTCAGAGCTTGTTGAGAAAGAGACAGAAGAGTACCACAAAGCAGATCCAGACCCTTTTGATGATCGACACCCTGGTACGGAAAAAGAAAAAGATCACATAATGGGAATATTCTTGGTTATTTGAATATGGTGTATGTTTTTGACATTTCTCTCTTGGCCACTAGGGAGAGCTGATCCAGAATGTGTGTTAGGGCACCTGCTCAAGATCCTCTTCAAGAATGATGACTTTATGAACACAGTAAGAATGGATGGATTGACTGTTTAAATGCGAAATAAGGGGACAGTTGATAGCCTGAAAGTGATTTATTTATTTCTTCCCTTTTGTAGCTGGTGAATAGCTATGTGATGACCAGCAGAGAATTCCCCCTCAATGCAGCAGCTTGTCGTCTGCTTCAAAACATCATGCCTGGATTGGAGACAGCTGTGGTTTTTCAGGAAAAGGTGACCTATATCTGAGTTCATGATAAGATAACAGCATTTAGTGTTGTTCTCTGTACAATCAACATGTATAGGTATATTAAATGAGGGGTTCTCAAACCTTTTGGGGCCAGGGACCCCTTACAGTGGAGAAACTTTTCCAAGGACCCCCTCTTAATCATACACCAATTAAACATATGTTTGCTACCATTTGTACTCTTAGGTGCTATTGGAACTGTTTGTATTGCAAAACCTAAATCCTACAGACTTGATACATAGTGATGAACATAAACACATTTCAGTTTGAATCATGTTAAGATCAGATGAGATAATCCTTTATCAGTCCCACAGTGGAGAAATTTGCAATATTATTTTATGTTAATACCACTTATGTACCTTTTAAACAGAAGGTGATTCATGATGATTTATTCATATTGCATTTGTGCTCAACTTCACAGCATTTATAGCCTACATTTCAAGTAATTGGTCTTAAAAGCTTTCAGAAAATGAACAGTAGCAAGACTGGAATAGTCCTAATAAATCTAGATATTTAAACTTACCAGTTTGAAGCTGACTTTCAGTAAGTGCTTCAAACTAAAAATATAGAATATATAGAAATAATAAATATAAAAAAAATAAACCTATTACTGTGTTTCACAATCATATCAGAGTTTCTATTGGCCGAAAACTAATATGGGTAGGAGTAATAGACAATATATTTTGTTTTACATGCACAAATAATCCCTCTGTGTAGGTATGCACTTTTTAATGATATAGTACCATTTTTTGATTTATAGCTAATTATTTTGCAGTCCCCCTGACAGAGTGCCACAGACCCCTGGGGGTCCCCGGACCCCACTTTGAGAATCACTGTATTAGTAAAACATGTTTACACACTGTCTACTGGCAAAAGTATACATTTGTGTTTGGCATGCTGACATAAATAGCAAAGAAGACCATCACACCAACAAAGAGGAAGCTGCACAAAAAGGGAAGAGTTCAGACACACTGACCTCTTTTGTATTCAAGCAGTTGAAACTGGAATAGGGTAGAAGGTAATGTCAGGACGCTCAGGTATTTATACAGAGTAGGGTCACAAAGTAAGATTTGAAAGCCAAGTTATTGCTGATTCAGTGGTACTAGACAACAACCTTGTCAAATGTAGATAACTGGAGACAGCACAAGTTTTCGTTTGTGTCACAGTCCAGCCGAGTTATACTTTGACCGGTGCTCTGTGAGGACATAGATAAACCTGACTCCTTTTTTTTTTTTTTTTTTTTTTTTTTAGGGGGGGTGTTACACAGTGGTTTAAGGATTAATTTGCAAAAGTTAACATTGAGAAAAAATACCATCTTTTATGTAGGACTACACTTAAGAAATTGTGATGGAAGCCATCCAAAAATGAGAAAAGTTGGACAAAATGCAGTGTTCACCATTTTTTCTGATTAAGAATATGTTCATAATCTTGTCTCTATACTTATTTCACTATTCTTCTGTGTTTGTCTTTCTTAGGAGGGCATAGTTGAAAGGCTGTTTAAGTGGGCTCAGGAGGCCGAGCAGCCCCTCAGAATCTACGCCACGGGCTTGTTGGCTGGCGCTATGGAGAACCAGGACATTGCAGCCAACTACAGGGAGGAGAACTCTGTTTTGGTCAGTAGGGGATTCTGCTGTCTCAAATGTTATTTTTATTTTACTAAATAATGTGAAAGTACATAGTGATAGACGAGTTATTACAACAACTAATAGAATGCATCATCCCTTAAAACGTCAGAGCAGTTTGCTCATCATCAGTAGGTGATATGAAGTAGCAGCTTTTCCATCAACTTGTTTTTCATGCCTCACCTTGACAGGTGCCTTTGATGCTGCATCGGTTGCGTGAGCTTCAGGATAAAGATGCTGAGAATAAAAAGGATATCAAACGGCCCAGCCCCAGGAAGACTTTGAGTGAGCCGTTGCTACCTTTGGATGAGGAGACTGTTGACGGAGGCTTTGAGGAGAAGCCCTTCACACCAGGGAGAAATGGAGCCGAGAGGGAGGGGACCGGGCCAGAGGAGGATGGCGAAATTCCCTTCTCAACCATTGAGCCTGAAAACGAGCTTTCGTTCCGACTCAACTCCCCTCATAAGACCAGCAGCCGTGCCAACTCAGCTGTTAAAACCATGATGAAGCCCATGTCCGCCCCGGGTTCATTCATACACCAAGGCGTGTCTGATGGCAGCAGTTACCTAAAGAGGAAGGCAGAGAGGGAGAGCGGCAGGACCTTAAAACAGAAGTTAAATTTCTCTTTGCCAGACCCAGACAGGAACTTCAGTGAGCTGTCTAACAGCAGCTGGTCTGAGATGAGCCCCTGGGTGATTGGCAACAATTATCACCTGTACCCTCTGACCCCGGAGATCGAGCAGAGGCTCATCCTGCAGTACCTCACACCTCTAGGAGAGTATCAGGAGGTTTGTCCTTTACTATCAGTCTAGACAGTTTGTAGTAAAATACTGTTGCAGCTTGAAGATGTGCTTTATAACTTTATGCAAGTTATAATTTTATCTTGTCTTGTCACAGACTTACCAGCAGATGTCAATCTTCCTTAATTGTGATCAAAGAAATTATTGTGTTCTGACACCATGAGAATAGTCTTGAAGGGTCACCTCATGCATTTTCAGTTTATACAGAAAATTGTTAAAGACTAACTGTCTTTTTGTATAGTTAGCACTGGTTCCAGCAACTAGCTATTTACAGGGTTTTAAATAAAGCTGCACAATTAATTTAAATTTGATTCAAAACACAGTAATTTTCAAATTACACTGTCAAAATACCATTTTAAGTTAATATTGTGATGCTGCAGAGATGTCCTGGCCTACATATCATATTCTGCATTTTAAAAAGATTTAAATTAAAAAAAAAAAAAACATATCCCTGTAAAAATCACACAATCATTTTGATATGTTTTTCAATGAAAATGTGAATAATGAGGTAGAAACGATTATTCCTTAAAATTGCAAGTCATATCGCAATTGCAGTATCAGTCAAAATGTCAAAAATTGTATGTTTTTTTCCAAAATTTCCAGCCCTAATTCCATAGTAAAGCCAATTTACATGATTAATGTGTTCACGATGCCCGTTCCTCCTCCTTCCTCCAGCTGCTGGCGGTGTTCATGCAGATGGGAGCTCGTGAGCTGCTCATGCATTATATGGATCTAAAGCAGACCAATGACGTGCAGCTCACCTTTGAGGCTCTCAAGGTAAACGCTAACTCCTCTAGTTGACTTTCCACGGTGCTGAAACACCCACAAGGTCAAACACTTCTTCGTCATTTCTCTACGTTTCTCTCCTCTCACAGTACCTGGCTTCTCTGTTGCTGCACAAGAAGTTTGCTGCCGAGTTCGTGGCTCATGGAGGAGTTCAGAAGTTGCTGGAAATCCCCAGGCCGTCTATGGCTGCTACTGGAGTGTCTCTGTGCCTCTACTACCTTGCTTATAACCAGGACGCCATGGAAAGGGTACAAAGCAGACACACACGATGCAAATACACAATGAAATCTGGAAATCTGCCAAATTTTTCGTACAGCTTGATGTTTTGGTACTGTACATGCCAAAGGAAAGATGTTATGGGGCGGCAGTAGCTCAGTCTGTAGAGACTTGGCTTGGGAACCCGAGGGTTGCCGGCTCAAGTCCCACATGGATGAGTATAAACTGGTAGCTGGAGAGGTGCCAGTTTGCATCTTGGACACTGCCAAGGTGCCCTTGAGCAAGGCACTAAACCCCCGCCTGTCAGAGGCAGCCCCCTCACTCTTTATGTGTTAAAAAAAAACAAAACAAAAAAAAAACAACAGTGAAAAAAAAAAAAAAAATTGAATTTTCCGTCGGGATCAATAAAGTGTGCTGCCTTTTTCTTCTTCCTTTTGAGCTTGTCTCTGTCATAATATTGCATTGTGATATGAGATATTGTCTGGGATTTAGATAACGGTAATATTTATGTATTTATCTCTCTTTTGTTAAAAGATAAAAAGTAGTGTGTGTGCCCACTTGCTGTTGGAGAGAAGAGAGAGCAGAAACATAGCTGATAGCGTATCAATACTGCGGAAAATGAGTTTTGAAACCTTATCAAATATTCAGTATCGATAATTCTTCTATTATTTTTCATTTTTGACACTAATTACTACACGCCTTAAACCAATACAGTAGTTAAATATTGATATTACAAAAACATACCAGACATATGCACAAATGAACAAAAACCAGACCCTAAGCTAAGCTTTTCTTGTTGGGCTTATATCCAGCCAAAACATGTACTGCACTGCTATGGAAAGATATGCACAGACCAAGCACTATTCAATGGATAAGACGGATCCAATCAAGTTTTCAATTAGAAAGGATTACTTATGTATTAAAGGCTAAACAACATAACAATAAATAATAAATAAATCTAAAATAACATCATTCATTCATTACGTTAACGATTTTGATTTAACAGATGATCAAGTGAATGACTAATTTCTGTGGACAATGCTGTTTCTGAGCTTGTAGAATTTAAATTTTTCTTCTAAATACTTGTTATATTTTGCATCTATTGCAATTAATGTACTTTATTTAGCATGGATCGCCATTTATTGAAACAGGAGGAGTTTTCTTGTTTTGAGTTGTTTAATCTTTCTGTGTTTTGTGTCAATGTAGCAACTGTATGTTGTGTTATGTATTATCAATGTAAAAGGCTGCATTTCATAGTGTAAAAAATAATATATAAAATGTCATGGACAAAAAGAAGAAAAGCGACGTACTACACAAATAACTTTATCAAAACAGCAAAATATTCATTCACAGAATAATCTTGACATTAAAATTGAGGGATTTGCTGAAAAGAATATCAGATTTTATCGGTATTGCTCTAATAGTAGTAGTAGTAGTAGTAGTAGTAGTAGTAGTAGTAGTAGTAGTAGTAGCAGTAACAACAGCAGCAGCCGCCGCACACATTTGTATTCATAGATGTGTCCTTTCCTCTCAAGGTGTGCATGTTGCCCCATGCCATCCTGTCAGATGTGGTTGGTTACACGCTGTGGCTGCTGGAATGCTCACACGCGTCCGGCTGCTGCCACGCCACCATGTTCTTCTCCATCTCTTTCTCTTTCCGTGCTGTCCTGGAGCTCTTCGACAGGCAGGATGGGCTCAGACGCCTTGTCAATCTGGTAGGACAAACCAGCAATCCGCTGCATGTCATCCTCACTCTTGACCACGTAAACGTGACCCTCTGTATCATTCACGGAAGACACAATACGTTTCAAGAACTGATAAGCCCGGCAGTTGAAGATGGTTTAAGTGTACTAATGTATGATATGGACTGTTTCCAGATCAGCACACTGGAGATCCTGAACCCCGAGGACCAGGGAGCGCTGCTGAGTGATGATGAGATTTTCTCCAGCAGGCAGACGGCCAAGCACACCTGCATGGCCCTGCGCAGGTACTTTGAGGCCCACCTGGCGATCAAGGTGGAGCAGGTGAAGCAGTCCCTGCAGCGCACGGAGGGGGGTGCCCCCATTCACTCCCAGCCATACTATAAGGTAAATAGAGGACAAAGGATAAGTGAGTTTGACATTACTGGACTATTTATGTATTAATATAAACATTATAATTTGTAAATGAAATTTGTGTTCCTGTACTGATCATTTGTGTTCTGGTTTTGTTCTCCAGGCGGTCAGCTATAGCCGTGAGCAGGTGGTGGAAATGATGGAGTTTCTGATAGAGTACGGTCCACTCAGACTGTACTGGGAACCAGCGGAGGTCTTTCACAAGCTGTCATGTGTCCAGCTCCTCCTGCAGCTCATCTCCATCGCCTGTGACTGGAGGACTTACTACGGCAGGTATAGACCAGGCAGTCATTCCTGTTGTTTCATCTATCGCCTTTTGCTTTTTACCTTTTTTTTTTTTACCTCAACAAAAAGAGCAGGTCTCACTTCCAATTATTCAGTCACTTGTGATGTATTATGTGGTGATATAATGATTTGATCATATGATATAATGATTTTTTTTTTTTGTCTCTCTGTAGGAGTGACACGGTGCGTTATGCTCTCGACATCCTGAGTATCCTCACAGTTGTTCCAAAGACCCAGCTGTGTTTGTCTGAGGCCGTTGCTGTGCTGGATGAGGGAGGATCCACTGTTTCAACTGTTGGTAGGTGTTTTGTATTTTATATGAAACAATGTAAGAATAATTGTATGCAGCCAATCACTGACACATGGCACTGACACCTGTTTTGTTGGTTGTTATGCTCTTGTCCAAACAAATTCTCATTAGTCAGATGCTGGATCGCTGGTGCTTCTTAATCCATTATTAATGAGTCAGGTGGGTGTGGGTATTAAAAAATCCTGATCTGCACATCAATACTTGATGTGGTTTGAGTGTGAACATGTCAGAATTGGCATATTTCAATATGTTTAGTCTAATAAATCGCCTAATCATTTTGTTTGAATATAACCTCAGGGATGTTTGACAGGTCATTCTATCATATGAATATGGGCAGGTATGTGCTTGTTGGCTTTGAGTCTGTTGTTAGAATAATTTGGTTAAAATAATTTAATGCTATGATAATGCTGCAAATAGCTTTTAATGTTTATTTATAATTCATTCAGGCTACCAGGTAGAGAGCACGATTTAATTAGTTAATTTAGAGATAACGTGCAGATTTTTTTCCCCATCACCAATTGATTTGTTGAAGAGAAGGTAGAATTTGGTTTGACCAAAATTTTCTTGGTTGGCTACAGTTCTACTAACGCATTCAAGCAGTATGGCATACAGTATGTAAGGTAGAGCTGCCCCCTCTTTTCCTCGTTTAGTCAACGAAATTGGTTGTTTTGGTCTTAGTTGACTAAGATTTCTTTTGTTGATAAGTCATTTTTTTATGATTTTCATGCTGAATGGCTTATTTACAATAGGGTTATGAGCAGTCTCACTATCTTTGGTTTCTCAGCTCTGTCGATTAAATCAGCTGATCGATTAGTCGACAAAATCGTATGAGTGTTAGTCGGCGAAGAATTTCGTTGGTTGAGGTCACAGTGATTGTGAATGTGTCCATAGTGTACTGGTCTGGCGTCCCATTATATTTCAGCATGAAGTTGAGCAGTTGCTTTTTGGAAATGTCGTGTAATAAAATTAAAATGATTATCACCCTCCACAGAATGTAGTAACATGCAGTAGCTTTGTATTTTCATTGTAGCTTATTTAATAAAATTGGTGCCCAGCTCTGCTGAGAGATGGCACAACTCCAAGTATTATTTTTGTGCAAGGTTTTTCATTTAATCATTTGTGGGGTTTTTTTCCCTCAGGAATGAGTATAGTCCTGGCAGTGGCAGAGGGAGAGGTATTTGTGAATGATGCCGAGATTCAGAAGTCCGCTCTGCAGGTCGTCATCAACTGCGTCTGTGCTCCAGACAAACGCATGTCTAGCATTGGCAAGTTCATTGCAGGCACCCCCCCGCCGCCGCCTGCCTCAGCAGACCAAAGCCAGTGAGAGTGTGCTCACTAAGATGTGGAACGTGGTGCAGTCCAATAATGGCATCAAGGTAGAGTTAACTTATTCCAGTCACCAAAGCCTTTGTGTTTTGTTTTTTTAAGGCTGTACTTGACATTTTGTAAAATACTGACAAAAGGTGACCTCACAGTCTTTCTAGTTGTTAAGTACAACCGCAGTGGCCAGAACTTTTAGACATATTTGTACAATGTGATGGTGCTGCTACGAGCTGTAGTGGCAAATGGACTGGAATGGTGTCTCCATTCAGATACTTCCGTTAGTACGCTTCCATGTAGCACACTGTGCATACAGTGCATGAATTTCGACT
The DNA here is from genome assembly GCA_947000775.1 of Pterois miles. Lineage (NCBI taxonomy): Eukaryota > Metazoa > Chordata > Actinopteri > Perciformes > Scorpaenidae > Pterois > Pterois miles. Next base: position 1,887,743 of record CAMQGK010000368.1, read on the forward strand.
GGTAGTGTTGTCTCAAATCATACACAGCTCTTATACACTCATCGGAGGCTTAGTAGATCAGCTGGTGATAGCCACAGGCATTGCGACGTATCACCAGTAATTCAGTTCAGACAGATAAATTAACCCATTACTAGCTTCTATCCAACTCCAGTATAGTGCGACTTAGTGGGGAAAGAAAAAGTGCGACTTAAATTTGTGTGGTGTTCACTGTTTCAATCCAAACAGCTGCAGCTTCCTTGCCTGCCATTTTCACAAGTTTGAAATAGGTTTGTGGACCCTCCGCTTCCACTACGTAGCAAAGATGGGGACCATTGAGGGTGAGAAGTGTCCAGCGTTTCACACTCCATGTTTTGACCGTTTTGAGTATAACATGGAGTACTTGGATTGCCCTGCCATGCTTGTCAGTGTGAACGCACTTACACACTCAAAATAGTAAGTGTAAGTACGGAAGTACACAAATTGAGACACAGCAACACACACACACTGGATGTATTGGAGCTGCCATGCAAGGCACAGACCTGCACAGCAGAAGATTTGGAGTTTTGATAGGCAGTTGGGACATCGCTGAAGGAAAACTGGACAGACATTATATGATAACTCACAGGCAGCAAGACAAATCTGTTTCTGTGTACATCAATAGACATTAACTTACACAAGGATGTCTTCATCTTGGATAGGAATTAAAGTTAATGCATTTATATGTTAAGCCTTAAAATTGTGTTTTAGAAGACAACCATTGTGCTGTGAGGCTCCAACTACACTTGGAGTAGTTGATATAAAGTTAAAACATGACAAACATTTGTTTGAAACAAATGTTTTGTTGGTTTTGTAAATCAGTTTGCTCAGACACGCGTTTGATCATCAAGGCAAAATCTTTGTCTTAAAGTTGGTTAGACGGATTGAAACAGTGCTCTTTTAAAGAAGTGCTCTGTGCTTCCGAGGATAAAGAAGTAAGCAAAGCACTGAAGCGTCTTTCCTTAGCATTTAGAAAATTTTTCCAGCTCTTATCATGGCTGCTACTTAGACACTACTGGGTCAGTTTGCACAGTTGGGAGCCCTTGTAAAAAACATTCAGACATGCTCTCTGTTTTGTCAGTAATTGTTTTGACACCCTGCGTCTGTCCTGTAGGTGCTGCTGTCCCTGCTGACGGTGAAGATGCCCATTACAGATGCAGATCAGATTCGAGCCTTGGCCTGTAAGGCTCTGGTGGGTCTGTCTCGCTCCAGCTCCGTCAGACAGATCATCAGCAAGCTGCCTTTGTTCAGCAGCGGACACATCCAGCAGCTCATGAAGGAGCCGGTGCTCCAGGACAAACGCAGCGAACATGTCAAGTTCTGTAAGTTTGCAGCTGAGCTGATAGAAAGGATTTCAGGGAAACCGCTGCTGATCGGTACGGACGTGTCTCTGGCGTGGCTGCAGAGGGCCAGTGTAGTTGCCAAGTCCAGGATCTCCTTCCCTGAGAAAGAGCTGCTGCTGCTTATTAGGAACCACCTTGTGGCCAAAGGTCTTCATGACACAGCCACCACACTGACAAAGGAGGCAGATCTCCCGATGGCATGTCTGTCTCATTCTGCACATTCAACTTCTGCTTTCACTCCTGTTGCTCCTCCCCCACCTGCCACCCCTGTTGCTACTCTACCCCGCACCCCACGGCTGGCCAATGGTGTGGGGTCAAAACTCGGAAGCTATCCGTCTCATTCATCCACCCCAGGATGCAGCAATCCACAAACACGTCCCTCCACGTCACAACCCACTGTGTGTTCTTCTACTGCTTTCCCATCAGCGTCCGTCCCACCCTGCAGCAATGGCTCCCCGCTGATTGGAAGAATCGTTTTCTCTCGTGAACGCCAAGCGGGGTGCGGCATGGTGAGCTGCAAGAAACCTCGGGTGCTGAGACAGAAGTCTGACCATGGTGCCTTCAGCCAGAGTCCGGCCATGAAGAAACAGTTTGACAGGCACCTGCCTTCCCCGCCTGCATTAGACAGCATCATCACAGAGTACCTGAGGGAACAGCATGCACGCTGTAAAAACCCTGTGGCAACATGTCCGCCTTTCTCTCTCTTCACCCCTCACCAGTGCCCTGAGCCCAAACAGCGACGCCAAGCACCCATCAACTTTACATCCCGTCACACACGGAGGGTTATATATCCTAAGTACGGAGGGGTGGATGGAGGCTGCTTTGACAGACATCTCATCTTCAGCAGGTAGGTGGTGCTCAGTTAGATTCATTTTTCCGTACTTGAACATAACATTGGGTTGCTTGACCGACCTCCACATTCTTTATTTTCCATTTCCCAGATTCCGTCCCATCTCCGTGTTCAGGGAGGCAGACGAGGACGAGAGTGGATTCATGTGTTGTGCCTTCTCAGCTCGCGAGCGGTTCCTGATGCTCGGGACGTGCACGGGGCAGCTCAAGCTCTACAATGTGTTTACAGGCCAGGAGGAAGCTAGCTACAGCTGTCACAGCTCAGCCATCACTCACCTGGAGCCCTCTCGGGTCCGTAGAGGAAACTGCTAGAGTATTAATAATTTTATGCTATGTCTCGCTGTTGTTGCTGAGTGTATTCTTACTTATCCTCTCACATGTGAGATATTTGATGATAGAAAATTATCATGGTCATTCCCATGATCTATCATGTCTCATAAGTTATTGCAGCATTTGCGGGGTTACCATTTGTTTCACTGATTTGGTGCAAAATTTAAATACTTTTAAAATTCAGTAATAAAAGAAAAATATCAATAGTCCCTCCAAAGTACCACATTAAGTCACCAAGACCTTGAGGAACACCATACAAAAAGCCATGTTGTGATTTGGAATCAAAAAACTTTTAACATTTGGAGATTTCTGCATTTTTTTGGGAGTTGGATGGTGAACCGTGTTCTGAAAACTGCTCACAAATCCCCTTATTTTCAGTCTACCTAGGAAAGCCATCGATCCTCTGAATGCTGTAGGTCTCTAGTTTGTGGTTGCAACATTTCATGAGACTGTGATTATCCTAGAGGTCAACACAGGTAATTTTATACAGTGATGTCAAATAAAAAGTAGTGTCACTATATTAAATGGCTACCATACTAAATACACTATACTGCATTAAAAAAACTGCATGGTTTTTGCACAAAACTGTATGGGATTAGCATAAAGTGGGCATGCCTATAAAGGAAAGATTCCTGAGTACCCACAGAATCCATTTTATTTCATCTTGAGGTCAGAGGTCAAGGGACCCCTTTGAAAATGACCATGCCAGTTTTTTCAGTTTCTTTTTCTTCTAACTTCAGAGCGTTATTTATATTACTTTACTCTAGCTCTAAATCTGAGCCTTCTACAGCTTCTGAAAGAGACTAAAGTAGGCTTGGGGTGCCGGGCTCTCAATGAGTTTTAGAGGTTAAAGCCCCCCTCTAATTGAAAATTAGTTTTGCAAATTGTTACTTGGATGTCTAAGTTTAAGAAATGTAATATCTCATTTCGGACATCTCTAACAATCACATTTTGTGTTTCTAGGACGGCTCCCTGCTCTTAACATCAGCCTCTTGGAGTTACCCTCTGTCTGCACTGTGGGGCATGAAATCAGTCTTCATCATGAAGTAAGTGAGACTTAACCCATATTTTTTTACCAGTCACATACAAAATCTTAGATACTGAAACATAGATACTGAAACATTTGCAGAGCAGAAATGCAAGAAAGCAAGTACAACATGAACACTGTCTAACTATAGATCGACCAACTATTCAGCTGATCAAGCCTGTGTGTGATCCCGCTTCCTATGTGTATGTGGTCCTCTCTGCCCAATGTTACAGCAGCTTTATGTTGTCATAAGAGGGAGCTGTGGAAAGGAGATGACATGCTGTTTAATTATGCACGCTAACAGCCGGAGGGCTGCTGTCTTCAGTTCATGGAACACAAGCAGCACTTGGCATCATTCATCCGTACAGTTTAACCCAGGCATTACTGGGACTGTCGATGGATTCAGATTTGTTCTACAATCTCTTTAAGTAGTTATAAATTTTAACCTGTTTAGGTTTTATACTGACTCCACTTTTTTGAGTAAATGTTGAAATGTTGCTCTCATTGTCTTCAGGCATTCTTTTCTGGGCGACCATTATGTGGAGTTCAGTAAGCTTTCACAAGATCGTGTAATTGGGACGAAGGAACATATAGCACGGGTATGTATTTTTGAACATGATGATATGAAACATTAAGTACAGAAAAACATTAACCATCAGTGGTGAATGCTTACATTCAGCTTTTCTCTTTGCCAGATTTATGACATCCAGACAGGTCAGGTAACTCTGACTCTTAACAACCCTGACCTAGCCAACAACTACAAGAGGAACTGTGCCACCTTCAACCCGACAGATGACCTGGTGCTGAATGACGGCGTGCTGTGGGACGTGCGCACGGCTCAGGCCATCCACAAGTTTGACAAGTTCAACATGAACATCAGCGGTGTGTTCCATCCCAACGGCCTGGAGGTCATCGTGAACACAGAAATTGTATCCTTGAGACTTCAGTACTTGGGTTGATAAGAGTACAGTAGTGGCAACAGCCTCATCCCTAATCTCATTAAACAAGACAAAAGATTTTACAGCAGTGTTAGCGGCTCTGCGTGGCTGTACTTTGCCACGGTGCACTTTGAGCTAAATGCTAATATCAACATGCTAACATCCTTACAATGACAATGCTAGCATTCTGATGTTTAGCAGGTGCAATGTTTACCTTGTTTGTTTAGTCTATCGGCATGCTAACATTGCTAACTAGCACAAAACACAAAGGAGAGCTGAAGCTGATGGGAATGTCATAGTTTGCAGGTATTAGATCATAAACCAAGTTGAAAATTTACCCCTGCTGCTAGATGAAAAAGTTATTACACACCATCCTGAAGGGGACATGTATGTCTGGAACAGTAAACCATCCAACAGTTGTAAAGACATTTCAACGAAAATACACAAATGAAAACCTCATGATGGCACTAGGGGAACAGTCAGTGGATTGCCAAAATCAGTAGGAGTCATGCTGGGAACTGTGAATATCTGTACAAATTTCTTGACAATCCATCCAGTAGTTGTTGAGATATTTCAGTCTGAACCAAAGATGCGGACTGACAGGCATGGGCATCCCTTAGAGCCGCTTAGATGTTGCTAGCGTGGCTAAACATGAAAGTTTTGGACTTTTTCCAAAGTGTGAAGCATTAAAATGACTGCATACATTTTTGTAGAATAGGTGGTTAAAAAATGTGTATATTAAAAATATAATTGTATATGTACATCAAAATATGGTGTAGGATTTAGCATCATTTAGTGGTATGGTTGCTGATTGCAACTAACTAAGTACCCCTCTGCCCACGCCTGTGTTTCCAAGAGTGTGGTAACGTGAACCGCTGAGTCCAGAACCGTGGTAACGGTGTTCACCTCGCTCAGAGAACATCTTTACCATAATAACACTACTTTAGGAGCAACGGAAATCAGGTGTCAGCTGGTGTTACCACTGTTTTGCACAATCCAACTCACGTTACCACAGTTTCACAAGCTGTCGGAGACCTACAGTGGCCCTCAGGTAATGTAAAAACACTCAAGACCCTCTCTAGAACCAGTGATAGGTTTGTCCATTCTGGGCTCCTGTAGAAACATGACGGAGCAACATGGTGGACTCTGTGAAGAAGACCTGTTCACTATGTGGATATGAAGGACCCATTCTAAGCTAACGACAGCACAACGATTCTTAGTTTCAGGTGATTATAACTAATGAAAGCATAGTTATGAATATTATATATCATTTCTGCTACGGGATCCCCAGAAATGCCACACACAGTTCTGTTAAGTGATTGCATTTTTGTTGTTCTAGAGAGATTGTTTAACATTGGACTTAAGTAATGAGTAAACAGTGGAACATTTCATAAATCTGACCTGGACAAAACAAAGAGATTGTATTGTTTAAATTTGTAGTCGCTCCAGTGCCTGTTGAGCTTTTATTTCACCGCTAAACATTAAATATTTATTGCACTGAAAATTAATTTCATTACCCACAGGGATGGTTTTAATCGCTGTGTAATTAAATTTGTAGCAGATTTAGCTGATCCAAATGAAAAATGGTGTCATGGTCCTTAGTTTGAATTCAGTGGGATCTGCGGACCTTCCACCTCCTCCACACAGTTCCTGCTCTGGACCAGTGCAGAATAGTCTTCAACAACAATGGCACCGTCATCTATGGAGGTAAATACAGAAGCCACTGCATGATGGGTAATTTAGAGCTTTTGGCATCAAGCCTGTATCTCACTCCACAGTCGCTGCAAAGTGTGTGAAAGGTGTGTTTGATTGAAGGCTGGTAATTATGAAGCAAAGTGAGCATGTGTGTGTTTGTAGAGGTGTGAACAGAGCCTGTAGAGGTGTGTGTGTGTGTGTGTGTGTGTGTGTGTGTGTGTGTGTGTGTGTGTGTGTGTGTGTGTGTGTGTGTGTGTGTGTGTGTGTGTGTGTGTGTGTGTGTGTGTGTGTGTGTGTGTGTGCTTGATGCCACCATCACTCAGAGCCATATGGGCAGAAAGCTCAGCGTTGGACCGGCAACAGAGAGCACAGAGAACCAGCTGGTTCACGTCACCTCACAGGAAGAGCCATGGGCGTTGCTGCTCATACGACGGCTACTTGGACCTCTCAGGAGCCTGAACCACGATGAACCACCTCGCTGTTCACAGTTCACAGTTGTTATTCACTCTCACTCATACTGTGGCTTTTTGGTTTTGCAGCAATGTTGCAGGCTGACGATGAAGACGACATGATGGAGATGCAGATGAAAAGTCCATTTGGCTCATCATTCAGGACCTTTAATGCCACAGACTACAAACCAATCGGTAAGGTGTCCTGCCGTCACCTCACTATAATTTCAGTTGTTCATGATAATTAAGAGTTTTTCACTTGAAGACCCTATTTTGTCCAATTTATGAGTATATATTGTACTCTGTAGTAGTTGGTCGTCATGTTTAATTACTATAATATTTTATGTTATTTTCATACTTCTTACACGTTCTTTGTTCTCTTCTCAGCCACTATTGATGTCAAGAGGAATATATTTGACCTTTGCACTGATACCAAAGACTGCTACCTAGCTGTGATTGAGGTAAAATCTCATCATAATATGGCTACTGCCCAGGCCACACAGGACGAGTGAGCAGCACAACTCAGCTGCTTCTCTTCTAGAGATTTGAAGTCCACATGCCGCGCACGGTTCACAGCAAAGACAAACAGTGAAAATGATCTTTTGACCGTATATTAACATCATACCAGCAACATAAATACAGTTTCAATGTCTATATCTAGAATATCACAGACATGAAAAAAGTTAAATGTTAATTTTCAACTCAACGTTTCCTGTTTCTGTTTTTTTTATTTTTATTTATTTATTTATTTTTACAGTGGACAGAATCCCTTCATTTGTTCACACAAGACTTTTATTCTGAAATATTTGCAGGAGCGTGTAATGGAAAATGCAATGACTTGCAGGACTTCATAAATTTTGCACCGGCTTTTAATGATGGATTATTATTATTTTTTACAAATGAGCACATGCCTCTTCACCTTTTTCTGTCTGAATTAAATATGAATGACATTTATAATGACGTGAAATGACCATTATGAAAGGCAGAAGGCAGAAATATGCAGCAGCAACACTGTCAGTATGGACACTACAGGCGAGATGAGTGAAGTAGCTGTTACATGCTGCTCATGTATCCAGTGTGGCCCGGGGCATACTTTTTGGCCTAAGTTTGTGACTATACGTGTGTTTAAATATATTAAATAATTTGATTTCATTTTCCTCCTGCCGGTCCCATAGAACCAAGACTCTGTTAACACTGACACAGTGTGCAGGCTGTATGAAGTTGGCAGGCAGAGACTTGCAGAGGAAGAGGAGGAGGATGAAGAGGATCAGGTTTGAACTTTGTTTTTTTTTTAGTTTGGTTAATGCAGTGCCGCTTTGGTTACTGTAATTGTAATTTTTTTTTTTTTTGCCATCCGTTCACCAGGAGGATGACGATCAGGAGGAAGATGACGACGATGACGAGGATTCAGACGATGACGTCGATACAGATCCCCTTATTGCCGAACTGGAGAATGAGAATGGCGGAGAGGATGAGGACGATGAAGAGGAGGACGATGGTAATGATGAATTCTCTCCCTCTGATGAAGAGGTGGCACGCCTTCTCGAAGATGATGCTGATGTTGGAGACGATGACGATGAGGATGACAACGACGAGGATGACTCTGATAACGATGATGTTGATCTGGATGGTGACAATGGTGAGTAAAGCTTTAAGTGAGCGAGTTTATCCACAACGTCTTTAAGAGTCTTACAGCGCTGTTGAGTTCAAGCCTTTGAATGTCCTAATGTTTTTTTTTTTTTAACCTTAACCTTTACCTTTATCTTTTCTGTATTGTTTATTTTAAGTTGTCTGGACCGTGTTCTTCATATGTGCTGGATTTCACTGTAGATGATTTGACACAAGTCAGGATTTTTCAGTTTTTCAAAGATTTATCTGCAGGTGTCAAGTCCTTAAAGCGCAAATCTGCAAAAGTCTAGGCTTAAACCACATAAGGAAAGTAATTTTCAAACACAAATGACTCCTTTCCTTAGAGATACAATGATTTTAGATAAAAACCTATAGGAAACCTGGGGTGATTATCACTAATTTTCACAATAAAGAGAAAAATAGATATATATAAAACACACAAGAAAATAAAAGTTGCACCCTTAAAAAAACAAAGTGCCAAACTTAGAAAAGAAAGACTTGAATTCAATTAAAACTTTGTTAAAAGACTGATGGAAACAGACAATTATTATGCGATTAATTCACTCATCAATATATTTCTTCAAACTGCTGTTTTTGTCGTCAGTACTTTTATTATATTATGCGGTGAAAAAGCATCGTAATGTTTTTTTTTTTAGAAAGAGTTTGATTTTCTGAGCTTTCACTTTTACTGCAAATGAAGACATCAGCTAGTAACGTGTGGAGCCAGTTGTGTTGAGCCTATATTTATGAAACTACAATGAACCAGGGTGGCAAACTTTATTATTCCTTTCAACCTTTACAAAAGCATGTCATATTCACAGGCTAGTATTTCCCATTTTCGATTAGCTTATGCATCATGCCCCTGGGGTTTAAAGGGCTTTTGACAACAAAATAACAGAATACGACTAATATTACAGTAAATTAACTTATGCACTGAGAAATGAACAGATCTGATCTTCACTTATGTTACCTTTATTTCAAAATAAGAGTGCACCATTATTGATGTTTAATAAACCAGCCTTCTATCTGGATGTGAATTAACATGATCCTTTAGTCTGTTAACAACATGGTAGCCTGGATAAGTTGAGATGCATTTGAAGAACCCTGGACTACAGTCTCAGCTAAGTGATGCAACAACGCTGATGTTTGGTCCAGTTTCTGTGTTTTCATGCTTGTCTGGTCACTGTTAGGAAATATTGTCTTTCCCAGTGGAATTTTAAAAACTGCTGTCTTGGCTTATTCCAGAGAATGACACAGGACACATGAATTTCAGAGAAAAAATGGATGTCTTTCACAGTTTTTTTTTCAGTCTCTGTATCCCCACATTTCTAAATCTGTATGTGTCTGTCACGCAAACAGACAGCTCAGACAACTCTGACCTTGAGGATGACATCATCTTATCCCTGAATGAGTGAGGAGCCGCCGGCATCTGGGACCAAGTAACCGGACAACGTGTCAAGACTTCTGCCTCAGAGACATTTGAGCTGCAGGACAGGAGGCAAGACAAGAGGATAATATCAGCAGATAAGGTGGGAGATAACCTGGAGCACTGCCAGTTTGAAACCGTAGGTGTCTGCACTCTGAGTGACAAGACCAAGAACAATCTCATAGAGATGAAAAAACAATGCACACAAATTGACTTACTGGTGGGCAAAATGATTGTATACGATATAGTTTTATAAAAAAAAAAAAAAAGAAAGTGGGCTTTATCACATTTACGGCTTTTTGACTGAGCCTCTTCATATGATATTGATCCACTCACTTTGTAAGCCTCTGTTTGGTCACAGATTAGTATTTGTAGGGGAAAAGGCTTACATTGCAGTGCTGCATTTGTGTGGCAAAGAATACATTGCTCTCTCTAAAGCTTGTATTTTGCCACACTGCCTGGAATAATCACCAAAAAGTAATATAGCATTCAATTAGGAAGCTAATACGATGCACAAACATATTTTCGATGGTTCATCAAGCGTCAAACTCGCCTTCAGGTTTTACTTTCATAAACCGATGACCAAAACGCCACACACACAGCAGTGCCATTCGTGAACGTCGCCTTCTGATTTCATTTTGTAAGTAGAGAGATTTAATCAGCTCGGTGCTCTTGTATTGTTGGAAAAACTATAACTAGTGTGACAAAACTATAGACACACCTGCTCACTATCAGCACATGACAGACTGTAAAGGCGTATTCAGCTCTCTATTGTCGTTATTTTACGAGGCTTTATTGAGCCGTGCAAGGATTTGGCTTTTGTGGATGTTTCTTAAAAAGATTCCCGGGCTTGGTGCTGTTGATAAAGCATACAGTCAGTCCAATCATACAGTGAACATTTTACTTAATCTTATGTCAGTAAACCTTGGATGAAATCGATCTTGCTAAATCTTGAAAACGAGCTTACATTGGAACATTGGGGATAGAAGACGGTAGCAAAAATATTTTCATTTCAAATTTGATTTTCCTCCGAGCAGAGCGACAGGAGGCTTCAGACTCTCAACATTGTGAAAAAAATGCCTTTCACTTGCACACTTTTTGAAATCTTATTTGATTTTTTAATCATTTTTTTTGCCTTGTATCTGTTCATTTTTAACAGTTTTCTTTTCCATGAGAAGATTTGATGTTGAGTTTCTTGAGGTTTATGTACAGCTTGTATGTATCTAAAGTATTTTTACTATAAATAAAGTCAAAATTAGCTTTGTGTGCTCCTTTTAATGAAGTGTGAATGATGCTGGCAGGCAGCAAACATTTAATAAGATGTTACAGCGCAGTTAAACATTTGTGTCTCTCTTAAAAGGAAGAAGATTGCAAACCGACAGTGGTGCCAATAAGGTCTAATTAACTCACAAACTTTGTTATATTTGCTTCCTGAAAGTAAGGAGCTTCTAAAGGGAACTTGTAAGAAAATATTTTGAGCTGTTGGGAACTTTAGTTTGACTGAACACAGGGCATGTTAAACTTTACTTTATCATCACATACAATCATACACAGCACAATGTTGTGATATTCACCCTCTCACCCGAAGCGTTAGGAGCAGTGGGCTGCTGTAAAGCACCCGAGGAGCAACTTGTGGTTTAGTGTCTCTCCCATAGACTGTATATATAGATGGACAACGTGTCACCACTTCCTCCCACAGTACAAAAGTGAAGCAAAAATATCTTGGATACGGGAGCTGCCATCTTGAGATTTTGATGTCTTTGACAGCAGGCTTGTATCGAGGTCCTGTCCACACACCCACCTTAGCCAATCACAAGCCGAGCACGGCCACAACTCAGCTAACTGCTACGTTAGCACCACGATAGCTGTTTGGCTAGGAAGACACAACAGCTAACCGTAATATCTATATAACTACATTTACGGTCAGATTTTATTACGCATGCTTTGACTTTGACTTTTTTTTTTTGGCCCATGTCCCTTCTGCTTACATGGGGGGGCTATACTGCAGCCAGCCACTTGGGGGCGATTAAGATGTTTTTGTTTCACTTTTCTGGAGCAGTTATGTCGTCCATCTTTATATACAGTCTTTGGTCACGCTCAAGGACTCTTTGATATGCATACAGGAGGAGCCAGGGATCAAGCTGCCAGCCTTGTGACTCGCTCTGCCCTCTGAGCTGCAGCTGCCCCATATCTATACTGATGGTCTCACAGCAACCCCCCCATACCCACAGGGACCCCATTAGCTTATGTGCTTGGTCAAGTGTTATGTATTTATTCCAACACACAGAAGATCAATTTTTATGGAGATGATACAGTTTTATATTTGCATGGCTCCTCTCCAAATCAAGTCTCAAACTTCAAACTTGTACTTAAATTAAAGTATTTGGGAATTTGGTTGGATAGCAGTTTTACATTAAACCTCATGTGGAACAGCTGGCACAGAAAAAGAGTTTCTTATATCAGAATCTGTGAAAATGTTTTTCTCTTTTTGTCGACCATCGCATCTGTGCTCGACTACGGAGCTATTCTGAACTCATGTCATTCCACCTCACCAGCAACAAGTAGAGAACAAAACACTACAATTGTTTGTATTTGTATCCTACTAAGCAAAGCTGCCTCAGTGCATCACATCTCACAAACTGAACGCTACTGTTCATCTGACCAGATCACATGACTGGCTAACTCTTGATACCACACAAGTATAGATACTGAACTGCATATGCCTTTCCTTCCCCAACTTGGCGCCATATAAATGGGTACTTGAAAGTTTGTAGATATGTCTGTGATAGTTTCTGATGCTGTTTGTATGTGCTTGTGTGTGACTTTGGTCTCTGCTGCAAAACAGATCTACTTCATTAGATAAAGGTTATGATAATGTGTCATTTCTGTCAATATAAAAGCAAAAATCGTAATCTTTTCCATCGGTAAAGTTAGTTTTTGTAAATTCTGTCCGGTGAGATGAGATTACATTAAACATTTTGCAAGAAATAGATCTAAGACAACCTGCAAGGGGAGGGTGCATTAAGAATGAGCAGGAGCAGAGTTTAGATTTATATTTTATAGTCATGATGCTAAACATGTGTTGCATGTGAATAATTCCATCTTTATTGCCTTTAAAGTGTTTAAATGTCATTCTCCTTACATTGATTGTTGAATTGTGCATGCTGGGATTTGCTACTAAATTCTCCTGTAGCCTCCCCCACAGTTAATAATGGCACACATTCAAATAGCCACCAGAACTACATTAAGAAGAATGAAATGTTTTCTAAATTGAGTGCATGCGCATGTGTCCAGACAGTGATTGTTTGTCGAGGGGGCACTGAGTGCATGAAACATATGATCCTGAGGAGTGTATAGAAATAAGAATGTGTGTGTGTTTGTGCGAAGGCAGGTGATGGATGAGTTGCTAGGACGTGCTTCTTATTGCCTGCTAGCTTTGGGAGTGTTGAAACAGATAGTAGCTCTCACTGTATCAGCCGATCCCTGTTTGCAGTGGACCAGTGTTTGTGCTGCTGCATCAGAGCAGGAGCTAAATGTAGCCACAGCTCCTCCAAAGCTGAACAAGGCACTTTTCAAATCTTTCATCATTTAAAACGTCCTTTGTGCCAGGTTGAACACCCGTAGTGTCACTTCAGTACATTTTCAGCAAGTATGTTACATTTTTTTCCTCAAATGTTTATGAGCTGGGATGCATATTTAGCTTACAAAACGCCCCACACTCCTCCAGTTTTATGTATGTGATTGGAACACCGCCCACAGTGTTCCACTTGAAGTAATAGACAGATGGGAGTCAGTCACAGCGTCGCTATGATGGAGAGAAATTACCCTGCTGAATACTGCCCTCCCTCCCACACTACATCAAACTCAGTGGACGTTCAGTATTCACCAATTCACTCTATTTTTCTATTCATGATTGTCTTGTCTATAGCAGAAGACGTCTTAATGCACTGAAACATCAGACGTGCACTGAGCAGTGGGTGAGATACTGTATGACAAGACCGAAACTGTATATTCATCTGGTTTAAAACATCAACTCTTCCCACAGCATACAGATGTCTTCATGTTCAAATCAAGGTCTTGGTGAGACAGAGGAACATTTTCAAGGTGACACATTGATAGTGTTCCTGAAAGTATGAGGCTGCCTTTCCTGAATTTCCCCACTGTGGGACTAATAAAGGAATATCTTTCTTTTTTTTTTTTTCTTTCTTTATTGATGATGTATGCCATATTGAAATAATTAGAAGGTCATATCGAATTTGTGCAAACTGTTAACTCCACAGGTTTAAAGCGTCACAGCCAAGTTCACACTGGTTTAACAGCAGTGACTCAACTCAGCTAAATTCACTGCATCACTTTTGTTTCTTTGTCTTTTACAGGCTGATTACAGTTTTTTGTTTTTACGCCATCATGAACAGCTCACTACTATGTCCCCGCCAGAATTTTGTTCCCAGCAGGATGGAGGCTTTGAAACTGCACTTTAAACCTTCTTGTGTGAAATCACAATTTTCTGAAATATAAGTGAGCAGTTAACAGAGGAAATAAAGTATCTACAGATTATACTCTCAAAAAGAAAACACACTGCATGATGTTGGAGAACAGAGCGGATGTGTCTCAATTAGACCTGCAATGATTAATACATTAGTTGCCAACTATTAAATTATTGCCAGCTATTTTGATAAGTGATTAATTGGTTTGAGTATTTTTTTAAGGAAAAAATTGAATCTGATAATCTGATTCCATCTTGTTAAATGTGAATATTCGCTGGTTTCTTTAGGTAAACTGATTATCTTTGACATGTGGACAAAACAAGACACCTGAGGACGTCATCTTGGGCTTTTGGGAAATGCTGATTGACAATTTTCCCCATTTTCTGACATTTTATATCCCAAACAACTGGACAGATTAATCGACAGTGAAATAATAGTTAGTTGCAGTCCTAGTCTCAACTCAAGTCCAGAGAGAAGTCATATCCACACCTCATGGTTTACAGCTCATTAAACTACAACATTAAAGCTGCAGTAGGTAGAAATGGAGCAAATCTGATTATGCAAAGTTATTTTTTATAAAATGTTCGCTATATCCTGACAGTGGTGCATGAGGCAGGCAGTCTGATAAAAATCAAGGGCCTGTGTGTCCTCCGGTGCTCCTAATGGCATCTACAAGATTTCACAGACCAGAGGAAAACAACCAATCAGAGCCGAGCCGGAGTCTGTCATCTCTGAGCAGCTGTCAATCACTCACGAACTCTGATTTAACAATCAAACATCAAATATGAATCAATATTCTGTTACTGTTATGCCTATTTCTCTCCTCAGATGTTTTCAGAAACATCTTGTAGTTACTGTTTAGCTGTAAAATGCAAAAGTTTGTGACCTGGCAGCCATGTTGAGATCTGAAGAAATACCAAGCACTGGCCTCCAGCCGGAGGAAACTGAAAACAGCCATGAGGAGGTGCAGAAGTCTAGTTTTCTCTCAGGACACTTGAATTACAAAATGTTGAAAGATTATTATGAAATTGTTGCCCAATGATGCTAAATGTAAATATTTTCTGGTTTCTTTAGACAGTAAACTGAATATCTTTGAGTTGTGGACAAAACAAGACACTTGAGGACGTCATATTGGGCTTTGGGAAACTGTTTGACATTTCTCACTGTTTTCTGATATTTTATAGACCAAATAACTAATCGATTAATCAGGAAAATAACTGTTAGTTGCAGCCCTAGACTCAACTCAAGCCCAAAGTGAAGTCATATCCACACCTAATGATTTAGTTGAATAAATGACAAACTAAATGTCAGATTCATTGTTTATTGTGTCTGAATGGCATCTATAAAGCAGCACGAGGTCGTGTGATGTAGGTTTGATGGGAAACCCACAGTTTGCCAAAACATCTCAATCAAATCCAAAGGGTGAAACTGGCCTTTCAGGAATTAGTTGCATCTCATCTCGTCATTAGTTGTGTGGGAGCATGACTGCACTATGACAAAGCAGCACCGGTAGTGGGTCTGTTTCTTTGAAATGACTCAACCAGGAGGTGCTTCCCCACATGGTCAGGCCTGATCAGTAACACCGGGAGCTACTTTATGGCCAACAACCTCCCAAAGAAACGCATTCAATCAAAAAAAAAAAAAAAAAAGAGGCAGCCATCATCCTAGCAGGAGAAAATGCAGTTTGTGTTTGTGATGGATGCAACTGCCACGCAGAGAGAGAGAGAGAGAGAGAGAGAGAGAGAGGGGGGACGCATATATTTGCAAATGCTTGACACATCAGTGTTGACAAAACGAGTCATGTGACGACCACGAAGATGGCGCAGCTTATGGTATATTGCAGGTTTCTCGGCGTTTTCTTGCACCATCTCGACAGTTGGGACCGCGGAACGATATCATCGCGACCTATTACCTACTAATTACCGAGCGATTGAGCCCCTTCATGCCGGCTGAGCAGCCTATTGTGGATCAGCTGGATTTGCGCGCGATTGGCTGAAAGAAAGAAAAAAAAAAAGCAGAAAAAACAAAGAAATTAAATAAATAAGCTTCGAGGGAAAAGGAGACCTGGTTCCACTTGAAATGCGGCTGCAATAATAACACGTTTTTGTTTTTTTTTTGGTGGAGGAACCGCTCACCGTGTGCGTGCGCGCCTGCCTGCCTGCGTGAGTGTATGTGTTTGCGCGTGTGTGCGTTACATTAGGTGGACACGGAGACTGCATCAGACTGGAGACACACGCCGGGACATAATAGAGCGGAGATATCGAGGCTTTGATGGTCCTTCCTCCCCCTCTGCACACACACACACACACACACACACACACACAAACGCCAGGATCCTGATTCCGGTCGAGACATGTAGTGCCATGTACGAGCAGCCAGCACAATTTGTAGCCTTCAGCTCTCATTTTTTAGCAGCATCATCTCACGATATCGACATAATGTGGCTTGCTCTCCCGGAGGGAAAATAACCAAATATGTGGATACCAACAGAAGAGGAGAAAATCGGAGTTGGTGAGTCAATTGGCTCCATTTATTGCTATTTTATTAACGTTTGGTTCTAGCTCTTTTAATTGACTTTAATCGTACAGCGTTGTGACGGTAGTTTTTCCACGAGAAACACCCAATTTCTGTTCATCGACACCCCGCATTGCCAATCCAGCCCATCTCCCTCTTATTATGCCCATTACACCCAATGAAAAACACATACACTTCTAATGGCTGATATACACGGCCAGTGACTGCATAGAAAGGGAAATTGCGTGGGATGATACAGCCTACAGCCCACCACCTTAAAGATGCTATCGCAGTCTGTACACAACCGCAGGCGGTGCTTTAAATCACGCTGCTGCTCTGTAGATGTGTGGTTGTGTAGAAAAAAAAAAAAACAGCAAAAAAATGCGTCAGTGTTGCCTTTTAGCTTTTTCTTTTTATGAGCATATCTGGAGGGGGGGCGGAGGGGGGGAGGAAAAAACGCGTTTCGTGTTGAAACCACGAGGGGGCATCGTGACTGCGTCCCTCCAACAGGTGTAGGCTAGAGTGGAGCTGTGGAGTCTACCTGTAGACTGAAAACTGCTCTAATGGTGCTGCTGCTGCACCGAGAGGCACCGCACTGCACTACATTTCCCCCCTGCATGTGTGCACTTTGACCCAGTGGAGGAGGTGAAAGTCAGTATTTCTCCAGTCAGATTAGCCTTTTATGAGATAAAAAAAAAGCCAGAGCAAGCTGTATGCAGTCTAGTAAGTAGAGGAGGCCTTATGGTCATTATACACCCCACAGCCATGGCGAAATTATCCTATAGAGGGTTTTCATTAGGGGAATGAGTCATGTCCAGATGCTCTACCGCTTGTTACTTGCAGGGCTACTCATGCTGGCTTGCACATGATACCCGACCCCCCCCCTCGCCACATACACACACCCACACTTAAAAACACTTTGGAGGCATTATATTTTGTCATGATCGTTTCATAAAGACTGCAGGATGTGAGCCCTAGTGATAAATCCACCATAATATCAGCTATTGTAGTGGCTGTGCAGTAATCTTATCGCGTTCAGTTCGTTTGTGTGTTCATCCACGTATCCATTTACCCATCATTGAGTCACTGCAGCGCAGATATGCTGGGGTTTTAACAGGGAGGAAGGTAGTTTTGTGTGGGGAAGCAACAGTTCGGCACAGCCTCCGCATCAGGCTGTGCGGAATGACGTGGCGCTGTCCACGGTGCTGAAATGTGGACATGGCGCTGTCCACAGCGCTGAAATGTGGAGATGACACTGTCCACGGTGCTGAAATTGGAGATGACACTGTCCATGGTGCTGAAATTGGAGATGACACTGTCCATGGTGCTGAAATGTGGAGATGATGCTGTCCACGGTGCTGAAATGTGGAGATGATGCTGTCCACGGTCTTGAAATTGGAGAGGATGCTGTCCACAGTGCTGAAATGTGGACATGGTGCTGTTCATGGTGATGAAATGTGGAGATGACACTGTCCATGGTGCTAATGTGGGGAAGCAGAGCTACTTTGTACCTACACAGTACATACTGTACTTTGTAGAAGCAGCCCACATTACTCTGGTACAATTCCTCCCTTCGCCTCAGATAACGTATTGACATGCTAGGCACAATATCTGTCTTGTAGATGAAGCCCACGCTGGTACGTTAACTGAGCTGTATGTACAGGCCCTTACAAGGCCTGTTATTAGTGGCACCGTTTTGCACATTTCTCCATCTTCTTTGCTTTTTTTGTCATTGCCTGTAAATTGTGCCTCACCAATGCACCAATATGAAACTGAGATGTGGTCTGTCAGCAGCCAGAGATGCCTTTCTTGTCTCCTGAGTTGTCTTAATGGGCAACAGGAAACAGTTGGAGACCACCTCATGAAACGTTAATGCCTTTCTTAGAATCGCTGCCTATTCATTATTTTGTTGGTTTTCAGCAGGAAGTAATATTAGTTTGTAACTCACTTGTAGAGTGGCAGCAAAGGCCTGGGCTGAATGTAGTGGGGTGCCGTCTTTCTACTCTGGAATTGCAACTGATAATCATTTTAATCACCAATTAATCTATAGTTGTCGTTTTGTTCCTCATTTAATAGTTTAGAGCTAATTATGATGTTGTAAGTTGTATATATTTGGAATCTAATTTGATAAATTACAAGAGATTTTCAAAAAGATAACCACTAAATCAGCCATCAGCCCAGTCTTCAAATTTCTCTTATCTGCAACTGAGTAACTGATGGATTTTCTCATACAAGCAGCAATATTGCAAGAATTTTTTACACTTTTATTGGCGAGAGATTTGACTGTAAATCAGTACCTGCCCACATGAGAGAGGGTGAAATTAATCAGCCGGCTTTATCTGTGGGCACATGGATGCAAACTACTGTAACAGTATATGAAATTATCAAGCAGACTAGGCCACCATTATCTGAAACGGACAGCTCTAGGATCAAATGTGTTCACAGCAGAACAAAAGATAGAGCTAATGTTCAACTGAGAGTGGGATTAGAGAGATTAATGTAGCCCAAAGCATTTCTCCGTGGGTTTTAGCCATGGTGTTAGTGGGAAGTTCCTCAGCTTCATTTTGCTGAGCACTTCTTGGATTGCTCATTGGATGCTGGATCACAAGTTCATTAGTACTGTAGTTTTTTTGTACCTTAGCTGCACACCAGCACCGTAAATAACATATTTATTGTTGCATGTGTGATAGTCATGTATATGTTTATGATGGGGTCATCGTCTTGCAGCTACACAGACCCCTGCAGCTGGGTAGCATGCCTAGATTTCTGTGACACTGACTTGGGATCAGCTATGGTCCTCTGTGGCAGAAATCCCTACTGTAGGTTAGCAAGACTTCAGCGCAGTACTGTGTCTGAGTAAGTGAGTGTGCATTCAAGTCGTGCTGAACATCATGACTCAGTGGGCGAAGCCCGAAGACCGTTGTGTAAATTTTAACTTTGCTGGATGTGGGACAGGGCTACTCAAGCTTGGTCTTCATACTCACATTGCATTACTGGGAGTTCAGCTTCAGTTGTACCAGTCATGATTGAAACTGGAACTAAAAGGACGACAGAAACAGAAGCAAATAAGTTCATTTCAGTGCTGCAGTTTAGATGAGCACAGTGTTGTATTTAATAAAATGTTTCATAGTATAGTGATCCCATCAGCACTCAGTTGTTTTGAAAAAAATAGCAGACAATTCATAATCCATAATAGTGTTTACTGGCAGGATTTTGATGACACCTCTCCTGTCTCTGTCGAATGTTTCTCCCCAGTGGGCTGTTTTTACAGTGAGGTACTCTGTGTGTCACACAGATCCTAATACAAGGTCATCAGGCCATGCATGTTGTGTTTAAAGCTTCACTATATTACATATAGTGGAAAAACATTTTTCAAGACATGGCAGCAAGTAATAATATTTACACTGGAGGATCTTGTTTCATCTATTTTAAAAGAACAATGTTTTTTTTTTAACACATGATAGCCTACATATTGGATTTGGCTAGACAATAAAAATGACAGAGAACGGCAGGAAACAGGAAAGTGAAGGGTAGACAAGGGAGTATATGTCAAAGGTCACCTCAAACAGAGTCTTAAATATTGTAGACTGGCGTTGTAGTGAACACATTCTGTCATATTTGCTCATTTTTGACAGCAAAGACAATTATATGACTTCATTCAAAACTCTGAAAGGTATTACAGTTTGCTAATATGATGCTGTTGTGTGATACAAGAAAAAGCTCTCAACATTGTAGGCACAATATTTGTGGAGCTATAAATCTTTATTTTAACACAGTGGAGAGCTCGGAATAGCCACATTTTTTCTTGCAATCACAACATTTCAGCTCTTTTTACACTGCAACACTGCAGGATCCAGTCAACAAGTTGAGGCGGAGGTTTTTAGTCTCCACTTAGATGGCAGTGTGGCAGCACTGCTTGTGAAGAGCAGCGAGTTAGAAAATAAAGGCACAACAGAGGAAGAGCATTAGTAAATCTCACTCATGCTGCTCCGGTGATTTTAAAACTTATTTTACAATTGTGCACCAGTCTAATGTTTATTTTAAACCATGATGCTTGATCCTCTGTACTCGGTGGGTGATTTTCCTTCCATGATTCTCAGTATTAGGTGACCTGAGTGACACCATAGACAGTGTAAACTTCATGGCTTCAATGTCATAATGTCTGCATAAATAAATCCAGGAATATTACTATTTTAATCCTACAGGAGCTGGTGGTGGTAGTTATTAGGTGCTGTTTTAGAAAATCAACTCCAGTGTCCACTTCACGCCAACACAGAAAACTGACTGTAGAACTGTTTGATGGATATCTGAAGAATAATTCAGAACAGGAAATGGAGAATGCTGCGTGCTGTGAGTTTATACTTTTCCTGACAATACATGGTAATTATCATGAACATTTAACGTAACCACACTTTTACTTTATGGTGAAACCTAGCTGCAAGTTATAGTTCTGCTATCTTAAAGGTACAGTGTGTAGGATTTGCCAGTATCTAGTGGTGTGGTTGCAGATTGCAACCAACTGAGTTCCCTTCTGCTCACTCTTCCCTTTCCAAGACTGCGGTAATGTGAGCCGTTGAGTGCAAAACTGTGGTAACACCACTCACCTCGCTCAGAGGCCATCCTTACATAATAACGCTACTTTAGGAGCAACAGAAGTCAGATGGTGGCTGGCGGTCCCACGGTTTTGCTCACGTTACTGCAATCTGACAAGCGTGTCCAAGAACTATGGTGACCTTCAGGTAACCTAAAAATGTGAAAGGCTCTCTTTAGAACCAGTGTCTGATTTTTCTGTTCTGTGCTACTGTAAAAACATGGCACACATGACGAAGACCTGCTTCCTATATAGATATGAAGGGCTCATTCTAAGCTAACAAAAACACAATGGTTCCTAGTTTTAGGTGATTATACACTAATGAATACATAGTTAACTGTTGTTTCTGC
Organism: Pterois miles; assembly: GCA_947000775.1. Classification (NCBI taxonomy): domain Eukaryota; kingdom Metazoa; phylum Chordata; class Actinopteri; order Perciformes; family Scorpaenidae; genus Pterois; species Pterois miles. The sequence goes on from CAMQGK010000368.1 coordinate 1,909,386, forward strand.
TGCATTTGCTAAGGCTCGTAATTATTTATAAGATAGTTTTGCATCTCATTACTGCCATCGATATTTTCACTTCGCTTTAACTGCAACTGAGAGTCACAACCAGATTACTCACCCCCACCATGTTGCTGTGAGGTTGCCACTTTGGAGGAACTTTTTTTAAATTTCTGCTGTAAGAGCTGTAGCTGCGTAGAGCGTTGATAAATTCAGGTGTTATACACTGTGGTGTCATAGTGGTGGGAATACAATTTCTGACAACCCAAGGTCCCAAGCTGAGTGGGCCCCCGACAGAGTCTCTGTTATTCGCGTAGGCTTTATATGTAGTCTTTACTTTCACTTTTACCTGAAATGCTCTGAAACAATTGTTGTATTCAATCTATAAAATCTCAAACAATTCTTAAAAATACAATGCTATACAATGCTTTTATTATCTGAGACCTGTCAGAGGATTCAAATAGGGCTATTTTTTCCTGGCAAGACTTGCTCCAGTAGGAAAAGTATGACAGCCTTAAAAAAAGCAGTCTTGCACCCCAAAGCCAAGACTTGATATTAAAGGAATGCAAGTGATGTTTGAGTTATGGATGATAAATATTTGTCATGCATGGAACAACATAAGTGAGGTGCGGTGAGAGGAAAGTGGCGAACAGCAGGAGCCTCCTCCTGTGCTCAAACCCTGTAATTCCTACCAGTGAGTTACTGGTTACACAATAGTGGCCATAAGATGCCATGTGGACTATGAATGCAACTAAATAGAGGGACAGTCTGGACTGATATACTGTTGCTTAGTAAAAATGTTGCCGTTGCCAACATTTTCCACTGCCTGACTGTCCCGTCAGTCCTTCCAACATCCTACGTTCAACATGTTGAAGTATAAAGATGAATTTTGTTGTTTTTTTGTGGATATGCTAATGCTCCAAAGCTTTTAGGCACAATGAAAGAGTGTTTACACAGCTTGGAGGTTTTGTGAGGGTGGACTATGAAAATATGAGCCTGCTTGATGCGCCCGTCTCTCTCGAAACATGACAAGCTCATCTTGCTCTGACGTGGCCTCCGCTAAAGAGTTTTCAAATGGTGTCAGGTTTTGCAATGCAAATGAAATAGAGGGCATTAAAGAATAGCACTCTCAAATAGGAAACGCTCAGCCCTGGCTGGAAAAGGGCCCGAGGCAAACTGGAAAAGGTGACAAGGAGGCTCTTTGAGTCCATCCATCTCTCTGACTCTGCTACATGCCCAATACGCTTGACTTGAACTCTAGTGCCATGCAGCATCCATAAGCATTGCCATTTTAAAAGGCCCAGATCCCTGCAGCAGCTACAGTGAAGAAAGCCCTCCAGTTTGTAGATGATCTGTTGCCATAGTTACCCGAGCACAGGAACTGAGCGCTCGTTACCCTCAAACAGGCGACGGAGACGAGCCCAAGCCCCTCCTCCTCTTCCTCCCCCTCACTGGGTCCCCTGGCTAGTTCATTAGCATAATGATTCACACCAATCTCTCCTTGAAGGGCCACCATTTGTAGGGTTTTTTTTTTTAATCGTCAGTGGAGCCCTGTCATTATCAAACAAGTTTGTCTTTACTGAGGCTTGTATGTTACATAGATTACACAGATAAAAACATCCCCTTATGAAAGCCTTTACTGTGGCATGCACCCCTCAATAATCATGTTCTTTATAAGAGTCACAAGATGTTTCTGTGTATGGTTAAAGACTGCATGGTGCTGCAAAAAGCAAAGATTTATTGGAAGATTTATGCAAATACCAACTTATGATAAAGCGGCGTTCACCACTTAGCGGTTTGTGTGGGCCCTATTTTGGGAGACAGTTCAATTAACTTAACATTGCACGAAAATCAGGCCGCTTAAGAATTAATTGCTTATTAAAATGACTACCCACTTCAGGGTGGGAGCTTGTTTACAGTTTGCTAAGCAGTGGTTCCTGTGTGACACTGAGTTTAGGTGTTTGGATTAAACAGCTTATTAAAAGCCCACTACAACCCCAAAACACATGCTGTGTGGAGACACAACAGTGTAGGGGAGGCACCTCGCTTAATCAGAGGTCACAAAGATGATCTTTATCCGTAATGTAATTTCTCTTGACAGTGAACTACTATAATAAGGTCTAATATACACACATATATTATCACCGTTGTCTCATGTTTGTTGTCTCTTTTTCTGCGCAGTGATCTGCAACTTCCGGTCGTCAATATGTCAGGCCCTGGTCCTGGAGATTGGGGAAACTGTACAAATTCTGGAGAAGAGTGAAGGTAAAAGCAGATTTCCTATGGCAATGAATTTTATAAATAGAGGCATGGTTATTGGGTTTTATTGTAAATGATAGCAGTCCTGTACTGTAGAAAGTGGACACTCCTGTTGTGTGTTGGCCATTTTCACCCAGAGCCTCAGTGTCTTCAGTATTTTATCTGGGATTTTTGTTTTAGCTACCTGTAGTTATTTAAATTTGACTGATCTCAGACCAAATGAATCATTAAATAATTCTTTATTTGTCAATCGGGACTTTATTCCTCAGAAGAGAGAGTTTTGAAACACTGCTTAGATCTTTATGTTGGAAAATAAAGTTAAGCATTTTATATGTTGATAGGCTAATTATAGGCTAGGGAAAATAGAGGCAATGTTGTAAAACACATTTCAGATGGAGTTTAGTTAGTTCACATTATTAGCAGTTGTTGATTTCCAGATGAATTTCCTCAAAAGACCTAAGCCATTTGAATAAAAAAACAAAGAAAGGATCACTGAAGCTGAAAAAAAAAAATCTAAATAATTGAATTATTTTAGAGACTTTCTTTTCAGTGTCTGTGACGAGGTGGCTTGTGGGACTTTGACTAACCACTGGTTAAAGCTGTAGTAGGTGAGATTGGAGGAAATATTTAAAAAAGTTATGTTTATAAAGTGCTCACTATTTCCTGACAGTAGTGCGTGAAACAGGTAACCTCTGGTGTCCTCCGGTGCTCCTGATGGCATCTGCAAGATTTCACAGACTAGAGGAAAACAACCAATCAGAGCCAACTTCAGGTCCGCTGTCTAGCTGCTGTCTATGACAGCTGGCTGTTAATCACTCACAAACTCCAACCAAACGGTCAAACTAGGCAGCACTGATCAAATATGAATCAATATTCTGTTACTGTGATGCCTATTTCTCACCTCATCTTGTAGTTACTGTTAAGCTATAAAAGAAGAAAGTTTGTGATACGGCAGCCAAGTTGAGATCAGTTGAGAAAATCCATGGATGTATAAGAGAACTACGAAATAATGGATTCGGCTATTAGTGTGTTTTACAACTTTTAGCCAATGGGAATGATCTCTCTCTGAAATGACCTGCGATTGGTCAAAGTCTCCCATCACGGGGTAGGTTTTTAAATCCTGAAAACAGCCATGAGGAGGTGCAGGAGTCTAGTTTTTTCTCAGAACACTTGAATTTAAATATGCTGAACGGTTATTATGGGATGTGCCCTGCGATGGACTGACGACCTGTCCAGGGTGAACCCCGCCTTCGCCCAATGCCAGCTGGGATCGGCTCCAGCCCCCCCGCGACCCTTAACGGGATAAGCGGTTGACGATGGATGGATGGTTATTATGGGGATTTTGTCCCCAGTGACGCAAAAAAAAAATAGTAAACTGCACTTGATGACGCAGTTCTGGCACAGATCTTTTAGCTCTACTCTAGGCTAGTATACCTATCTCCACAGCGCTGTAAGCTAATGAAAGTTTGACGAGTAGTTGGCTATACACGGTATGTGAAAACGTTGTTCATAGTTAACATTTAAACATGAGAAAAATAATATATCTTTAAAATTGAGTTAGCGTCTGTGTTATAACAGCAGAGAATGACATTCATATCGACATTTCAAGCACAAGCTGATTCAAATTGCAGTAAAAAAAGATATGGCTTGCACACTGTATATGTATGTATGCTGTATTCAATAATGTGTTTCTTTGTGAGGTAGTGAGGTTTTCTGATGTGCGCTTTGCTCTTCCTTTAGGTTGGTACAGAGGCTTTTCCACCAAGAAGCCTTCTATCAAGGTAATTACAACAAGCGCACACAAATTACAGGTTTGACATTGTGTTGATTCCTGCAGGCTGCATAAAATATTCTTCATTTAAATTAATTCAGAGTGAATAAAGCACATCAGGAGACTTGCATGTAACAAAAAATATCTGGATTGTAAATAAAATATCTACCAATGCAGCAGACCAGTCACTAAATAAATTGTTGCACAGAGGTCTTTATCCTATTTAATACATGTTAACTAAGACTATCAAACACGTGAAGAGCCACCAAAACATCTGTAACACTGGTTCCCTTGTATTACAAAGTGGTCTCCACATGAAGGTTTTATCAGATACATTTTTTGTGAATGATAATGTGATGTCAGAGATGTGCATCCCAGAAATAACTTCGTCTAGACATAAAAGACATTAACGATTGATTAACTTATTGAATAGAGCTTTGATCTGACAAAAATAGAAATCTCCCGACCTGTATTTTCCAGATGTGCTGTCATGCGGACACCATTGTAACCACGTTGTTCTGACTTCATAGCACAAAAGCACTAAATGTAGATGTTATTTACAAATAGTAACAAAAAACTACACAGCAAATATGGTATTATTGGTGGTATATTGGTATGAGGCACATGCCAGTTGTGTTATTTCATTTCAATTGTTGTATGGCACTTTACAGATTATCAGAGCATCATGGATCATTGTTACCTCCGTGCTGTTTTCTATCCTTTGCAGAAATCCAAACTTTGTTTTCCCTTCAGCCAGCAGATGGTGCAAATAGTGATCTGTAAAACCATTTTTTTCTGTAAAAATGCTATTTAAAAACATAAAACGAAATTTTGTTTAAAGAAAAGAACATGTTCTTCTGCAGTAGGGATGCAGCACATGCTTGTTGTGGTGTTATATCTTTGATCAAGGCAGAGAGAAAGTTATGATGGAGGTCAAGATGGAAAGATTGAATACAAGCCTCTCACTTCACAGTATGCATGCAGCATCATTATGGTAAATCCCAGTCACTAAGAAGAGACCATAGGTGCAGAACACAGAATAATACAACACTGTCACTGCTAACAGAGATCAATACTCAACACTGCAGTAAATGGTTATTATATACAACCAACACATCTGCTCCCCATAGGGTTGATTGTTCAATAAAGACTGCTTATAACTGACTCCATCCTTGATAACCTGTAGCAGATGCTACTCAAAGTTGGACACTTGTATACACAATACAAACATTATCATCAGAAACTAATCACTAATAGATATGTTATTAGAAACATGAGAGCAGCAGGTATTTTTTTTTGCTTTTAATCATATTTCCACTGTGTTTTAAACTGAAATGTCAAAAACTGAAGTGTTATGTGATGTTGCTGTAATGTTTTAAAGAAAGCACAAAAGCCGTCCAGTCCTGGTAAATGTAGGTGTTAGTGGCTACATGCTGTCCTTCTCCACTTTCATCAGCTATTTACAGTTCTTACTAACACCCCTCCATTTTGTTATGTACTCTGCTGCCCACATTCAATCGCCCCCATACTCTCTCTCTGTGCTGAGAGAATTAGTTGTGCTCACTGTGGCCAATTCGTTCACATCTGGCAGATTAGAATAAGAAAGATGAACTGCAAGGGTGGCAGTTGGCACCACTCAGTCTCCTATGGCCTTCCCCTGCTAAGCCAAGCCACAATAGGGCTCCTGCACGTTGCTCTGCCTCTCGTCCCCGTAGTGTGTGCAAACAGTATCTTTTTGTCAGCGCACAGCAAAGCAGAAATTGTCGAGATACACAATAAAGGAAGTGTGATCTTGCATTTCCTTCGACATATAATGTGTTGCCAGCAGAACTGTATAATCTCAACTCAAGACAGTTTAGGTTATTCTACCTAATAACACAAACACAACACAATACTGTACATCTTGGTTACATGTTGCAGGAGAATTAAAAACGTGATCCTGTCACACTCAGTAACATCTCTGCTCCTTCCTCTCTGTCCACAGGGTATTTTCCCAGTCAGCTATGTCCACATGAAGAAATCTACTGTGACCAACAGAGGGTAAGTTGTATGATGAAGCGCTTTTATTTGAGTTTGCGCAACATTATAATTATGGATGCATTGCATGCATGGAATTTAAAAAAAACAATTGATTTATGTACCCCACCACGTAGGGATGCCAATCTTGAAATTTTTTTAACCGATAACCGACCCTCCTTAACAGATAACCAGTAACTCTCCACCGCTCATTTATTTTTGTTTAGCAGGTTGTCAGCTGTGTGTCTGCTTGACGTAACGGTACTCTGTCGCACGGTGTAACGATAGCGAGTGTCCGACTACCCATGTGTGTTTGTGCTACGTTAGCAGCTCTAGCTGCAGCTTCATGCTCGCCATTGCCACACACAGGTCTGTCAGTGTGGTGTCAGGTTAGCGAGTGTCCGACAGATACTGTGTGTGTGGCCGCAATGGGTGTGGGGTTGTTGGTGGAGTTATAACTGCGAATTTAGGTGAGCAGACAGTGTGAGTACAGTTTATTTGTCGATGAATAGCATGGCTGTATAAAGAGAACTGGATACAAGGTGGGGCCCCGTTCATTCCTATGAAAGCTGCTCAGTTGTGCATGATGCCAAAATGGCTCGGCTTCCATATGGAAACGTACCCGGATCTCCCAGTGATCTTCGGCATCCACTGGACCCATCGACCATGCGCAGGAGCGTTTGCTAAGTCACGTGACTCGGTCACGGGATCCCAACATCATGCCATCATCATGGCTTGCACTGTTGTCACAGTCTCAGTTTCATTCACATGAACAGAGGAGGGATAATAACTCTGGATTCGGTTATTAATGCGTTTTACAACTTTTAGGACCTAATGATTTAAATAATTAGAGTGTTCATACTGGGAAGCTGATTCACCTCAAAAAAAATTATCTGCTGAGTTACATACGTGTCTTTCCCAATGTCAGTATATGGGAAAAAGTCTTTTTGTGCCCAATGGCATCAAGTGATGGACACGGAAGTTGTAGTACCGCCCTTTGGCCATCACAAAAATTGGGATCAGTGACCGGGGCTCTTTCTGGGGGCTTGGTGAATACTTGCTATGAGGCTGCAGCTCCTCGGCTCCACTCCGGGGCTCAAGGGAGCTCAAGGTGGGAGCCGCTCCTCTGAGTTTTGCTCAGCCTTTTAATTAATTATTAATATTTCTTTTGGAATGGTTTAAGAAGGTTAATTGGTTAAAGTTCTTAACATAGTTAAGGTTATTAATTTCGGGGGGTTAAATAAGGGGGGTCCCCGAGAAAAAAAAAAAAAAAAAAACCCAATGGAACCTAGAGAGAGGACCAGGTTTTTGTTTTTAGTTCACAGTTGATTGGTAATGTTGCTTAAAATTAGTAAATACTCAGTAACTTAACAGGAGTATACAAAATAGGCTTTACCATGTGGTTTTTTTTTTTTTTATAAACTTACTATTTATTTATTGAATGATCAGAAAATATGCTATTTTGTGATATTTATTGTTATGAAGATAGGAAATGACCTATATCATGATAAAAGATTTTGACCATATCATCCAGCCCAGACCAGTGTCAGTCACACTGAGATTGCTGTGAATGAACACCTTGTCTGTATGCAGGAAGCACTACATTATCTGATTTATGGCTTTCAATGTCTTTATTATTAAGTAGACTCACATTGTAAAAAAGTGAGTTGGATTTATTGCAGCACATATTATTTTATGTAGGAGGGGAGTGCAGCTCAAAATACTGAAGACAACATCAGCAGTGGTTTCTCTCTACAGATCCATCGCTACCTTTATTGAAACATATTGGAGGATGTTATGAGAAATGATGAAAAACAATTCTGTTTATTCCGTACTGGTCAAGAGCTCCGGTTCACTCATTACATAGGGAGCGTGATGCAGATTTATCAACTCATCAATGCCAGAGCATGACGATCTGTGATGATCCAGTCTTCAAGACAATATGATGCATCCACACGCTCGTTCACACACGTACACACAGTGACGGTCATCTAGAGTTCCCGTCACAATAGTCAGCCACGGCTGTAGAGGCCAGAATAAAGGCGAAGACAAAAACAGGCAGCAGAGCTCTTTATCAGCCTGAACTCATGGATGTTAAATCTGCAGACTGGGAGCTATGGCTCAGTGTGGACTGGGAGTTTGCTGTTATATCACCACCCTCCACTTGAGCTGCCACATAGCAGGAGGACTCTCGTTTGCACTCAGACAATTAAAAGTGCAGACTTGGAAATTGACATTATTATACTTCCGCGCTCCAGGAGTTGCTCTTTGGGAAATGTGCTTTGCTGTCTCTTGGAGTTAATGAGGTGACACACCTACTGCATATCTGTACTTCTCCCAAAGCCACAGACAACCACCCTGACTCATTGTATAATGGATGGAGACGCTTCCATTGTTGCAAAAACAAGGATACAGTATTAGAGATAATTCTTTGCAGCATAGGCCAGAGCTTAGCGAGCAAAGCACAAAGTCTCAAAAGAGACCTAACCTTTGGTTTAATGTTTCCTTTGAGTGTGGTCGCACAGGAAGGATGTGTGTTGTGGTTTTTACTGGAGTGCTCCACCTCCGTTCCTAACTGCAGCCAGAGGAAACCTCATTACTCTTCTTGATATTACTTCTTTGTCATGTAGCTGTTGTTGCTTTAAAATGCTGGCTTGAAGCAGTGACACTCATGCATGTGAATGTTTGTCAGTCTTTGGTGAGTTACTTGAAAATGTTATATACATTACATATTAGTCATTTTGTAGTCAAGTATTTACATTATTTATCACTGAACTGCAAAAGTAATCAGTTATATTGCGCGTTACTTTACTTTTTGTTACTGGGCTCAACAGTAACCCTAGGTCATCAAGTCCGTATTCTTCGTATGTATTTTTTAATCCATTATCTGATAAAAAACATTATGCACAGAAACCTACGAAAAAAAGCTGAGTTATTTACATCGGTGCAATAGATTTAGTTTTAGTCCAAATCAGGGCCAATGAATGAATGACATTAGCATCATTTAGCTGCTTGGCTGTTTTGTAATCACCTGCCATGATCTTCCTTTAAATTCCACATCGTTTTCTATTATTTCTTTATCGTAAAGTGGTTTGTGCTGTGAGACGAAGTGAGTTATTGTGAATGCCATTTTGGATGATGACGTTTGCAGAGACGGTGGCTCTGAGTGGTCAAATAAGCCTCTTTTGCCTTTTGACAGATGGGGAAAAAAAGCAGAAAATCAAAACTGCCAACTACATTAATGATGTACAGAAGTTTTTCAGTGTGTAAACGTGATTGACACACAGTGAGGTTGTGTTTATGTTAAAACGTGCGACAATATTGGCCGAAGTATACACGGTACCTTTACACTGTATACACCGTAAAGTGTGTCTGCAGGGGCGCCCCCATTGAATGGATGTTACTTTGTACCAGTGGTTGTTGCTATTACTTCATTAGGTGTTTTAAATCAATGAATGAAAGGCAAAATACCAGACAGTATCTCATGCTGCATAAATTTGCACAAATTTCAGACACAGTAGAGGGTCAATTTCTGATAGCCAGTGTCAGAAATTATGACCTTCACTCTAATGTGCGTCTGTTGACCTGCACCTGGAAAAAAAACAGACTGCATCCAGTAATCATCACATACTTGGAATTTCTCCAACCTTCTTCAGAGGCTGAATAACACCACCAAAAATATGTGTTAGGGGTCAACAGAATTTAAAATTGTAATCCCTTACTCTGCTCATTACTGAAAAAAGGTGTTCTGCCGACACTGCATTACAGCCCAACACTTGTGTGTATCACTGTGTGCACTCACATTCCTGTACATGTTTGTTTTGCTGCAGACTGTGCGAGACGGTGGTGCCCCTCGAGGACCCTATTATCACAGAAACCACCTCCACGCTGCAGGAATGGGGGGTCTTGTGGAAGCAGCTCTATGTGGTCAGTAGCACCATATTACAGGACATCTCACTCAGCCTAAGCAATAAAAGTGATACTGAATCTAATATGAACCAAGACGTCCAAGGGAGTTAGGTGAAAAACAGCTTTTCGCAAAAAGAAATTGCGTCCATCGTTGTTTCATTTGCATCTTCCTGAGGGGTTTTAGTGGAATAAGCTTTATCAGTATGTTTTTCTTCCTTGCACCTAATTCAACACGCGGTAAAACCAGCAAGTGTAGTGAATAGCCTAAAGACATACAGCCCAAAGATACAGTGAGAGCTCCTTTAGATATTACCCTATAGCATGTCATTCTGACTGTCACCCCACATTTTCATATACCATCTATGTAGGAGCAGAAATGGTGGTTGGACACAGATAATGGCCTACAGACCTGTCGTATGCAATTTCATGCTGTGTCATTCAGCAATTGATTGATTTAAGCCTGCCTCTCGTAGTTTCTGCGTCATCTTAAGATCCAGCTCAGCTCGCCACCTTCAGTCAGCCTTTACTTGCCGGGCAAAAGTGATTACTGGAAACCTAAAGCGTCCTTAATCCTGCTACGTTGTCGAGGGGGCAGGCAGAAATGGTTGGTAGGGTTTCGAGTTTGGAGCTGAGTGGATACATTGCGGAGCTTGCAGCGAGTTTTTACATAACCTCTCACTGAGGACTGCTCATGCTCTAAGCAACTAAGGAGCCCGAGGCATTGGCGTGGTGATGTAACTTCCTCTGAAGCTCGACTAATGTGAAGCGCTGATTTAACAGTGCTCGTTTTGGTGCTCACCCTCTGTGTGATATGGGCCATGTTGCCACAGTTGCATCCATAATAATAGGATGTCGCTTTGGCTAGATGTTGATGCATTTCACCTTATTGTTGCCAATTACAATTCGTGGTATTACTTCAGGGAGCAATGGCCTAAGCATAACTGTGTATCTGTTATAATGTTTGTAATTAGCCCCGCAGAATAGACACCCGAAAGGGCTCATCAACCCTGACAAAAATCTTTGTTTTTTAGCAGCCTTTGAGAACATGCAGGGTTTATCCTCATTAAATTTACATTGTGGCACCGCTTAATCTTTGCATTTATGTAAACAAACCTGGGCATTAATGTGGGCTTGCCATGCCATTAGGGAGAACAGAAAATGCCTAAATTAAAAGTGTTGTCCTTGGTCTGCAAGAAATGAAATTCATTACCGTGAGGAGGTCAAAGCAGACTTGCAAGGGGAATTTATTTTTTTGTTTCATTAACAAAACCAGTGGGCTTTAAATATTAGTAGCGGCACATATTTGTTCTGCTACCTGCACAGGCTGGCAGAAGTGGTTAGTACGTGTTTTTGTTTGTCTTGATCATACATTAACTGAATGTACAATTAATCATAATCTGATGTCAGAGAACCAGCAGCATGTGGGCTCTTATTTGTCTCACTGCTTTGTAGTTATAGAGTTATATCAAACAATTAACAAAACTGATGATATGAAGTACATTCTGAATTTGTCTTTCATATAATTGGTGCATTTGGAGGAGATCATATATCCTAACTACGTCTTTTTTGGCTGCTTCTATAGAAACACAAGGTGGATCTATTCCACAAGCTGCGTCATGTGATGAACGAGCTCATCGACCTGCGCCGGCAGCTGATCCAGGGTCACCTCGCCCAGGACCAGACTCGTGAGATTAAGCGGCACATCACTGTACGGCTCGACTGGGGCAACGAGTGAGTTACTCTTGTACTCAGTGCAACTGTATCGAGATTGATACCGAGGAACACAATATTTCTTTGGCACCAGAGTGATCTACAACACTGGATGAGTGGATGCGAAATAGCATCCTCTATGATGTAATTTTATGGTCATTTAGCAGATGAGTGAATCTCAAGCGGCTTAAAGTCAATGCACATCCCCCCTGGAGGAGCTGTGAAGCCATATTCTTTCTGTTGCCAGTTTTAAACTCCATTCGACTGAGCTGTGACAGACATCCATAACAGAGATTAAGATGTGAGGGCTCTCAGGAAGAGCTTCATGTGGAGGGGGGCATCTGTCAGTTGATTATAAGATTGATGGCACAATTGGACATAAAAGTACACTTGAACTATATGTGTTAATGTGAAATAACAACAACTCAGAAGTGGAGCCTTCACTGTATTTTGTTCACCACACGTGTTGAAGTCAGGGCTCTGTAGTGCACACTGACCTGAGAGCTGTAGTGATCTGATCTTCATGTTCTGATCACAACAGCACTGATAGTTCGCCATGATTTGAGGCTTAGAGACAATTTAGTCTAGCATTCGAGTGATTGATAGATAACAGCATGAACCAGAGGTGTAAAGCAACATTTACTCCAATACTGTTCTTAACCTCTTTAATCCCTCAGACTCATTGGTGGGTTTCTTTAATACAAACTCATGTTGAGTGATTAAGCACATTTCAAACCCATAAATCCCAATTCCAGATCCAGATGTTTCCAAAGTGGCCAAAAATGTTTTATGCGCAAGACTAATCTGAAATGGTCCGTTGGATGTGATGCTTGTATGAATAAAAATAGAGTTTTCTGTTTGCTGACTGATATCAACACATCAATCTGTAGCGGGATGTCCTGGAGCAAACGGGCACAGAATACAGTTTATATTAACACAAGTTTAAGTGGTTTTAAGTAGAAACACATATCTTGCATATTTATTATTTTGCTACATTATATTTTTACTCCGCTACCTTAACTTACATTGTCAATATTACACCCTATTACATCCATCTGACAGCCAGAGAGGAACAAATGATAATAATAATAATTTCATGATGCATTGCTGGAATTTCAACTAACGCTGCCTCATGATAATACGATTATACGATATGATTAGTACTCATTATGCAGAATAGCCCCTTTTAGAGTGATATAGTGTATATATACATTGCATCAGTGATTGTTGCAATGATGCATTTACATATTAATATTTGTGTTTTAATGTTGCAGCTGGTTGAGGTGTAGCTACATTTGACAACTTTAAATGCTGTTGGGTAGTTAATAACCAAACCTATAAGGATGCATAATGTCTGATAAAGTAATCCTGTATTTTATATGCAAAGTCTTCAAGCAAAAGTTTGACATTTTGGGAAATACGCCTATTAACACTATATTTTAGCCGTGAGCAGTTTCCAGGCAACCAGTGGAGACTCCAGGAGTTAATGTGCTTAGGCAAGAGATAGTCTGGCACATGAACCCCCCAGTAAAACAGCAAACTTCAATTTTTACACTTCAGCTTTTGTACGGATTAAACAAACAAGATATAATGTGTGAATTAGTGAGCTTTAAAGGTGCAGGTGGGCGGATTTATGGCTGGCTACATTCAGACAGCGCCAGGTTAGCTGTTTCCAGTCCACATGCTAAGCTAAGTTAACAGTCTGCAAGGTGTAGTGTGAACTAGTAACTAGATAAATGAAGCAAAGTACAATATTCCCCTCTAAAATACTGTGGTATAAAGTAGAAGACAGCATCAGAAATACAGTTATTAGACCTATGTACAATACTTAAATAAAGCACAAAGGCATGTTTATAACATGATGTTTTAAGATTTGATTTGAAAGTTGAATAAGACATGTTTGGACAGTGCTTGTCATCTTTAAAAACTTACTCCAAGTGATTTCATGTGTAGAGCTCAACATTTGATGCACTTTTGCTTAAAGCTGTGACATTTTGTGTCTTCTGTGTTTTCTGTGTTGTACACTCCTCATCCCTCTTTCACCAGGCATCTTGGCTTAGACCTTGTCCCCAGAAAAGAGTTTGAAATGGTGGATCCAGATCAGATCAGCATATCAGAGCTACACAAACTGGTATGTTTGGTGGGAATATTCTTGAACCAGTGCATGCTATGCTAATTCAACCAAGTGAATTATTGAATGCAATGAATTAATAAACTAAAAGTGCATTCTACGAAGGATAGAAACGCTATTAAATTCATACAGTATACAACAGTAGAGATACACTATCTATTGCAATGACTCAAATGATGCCGTCTTTACACACTGTGAGCTTTTTTGTTATTGCACAGCCTGGTTTTGCATATAGGAATGTGTTGTTGGATGTGTAGGGATGTGTGAATGTACCGATTATCAAATCATCCATAAGAAGGTGACTCACAAGAGAGAGAGAGCGATTCAGCTGCTGGAGCTGCCTCATGTGACCTGTTCTTTATGCTTATCTTACCGCCATATTGAGTGTGTCCCTTCTCTCGCATGCACGTGACTCTCACAAGCGTGATTGCCAGCTAGCAATGCAGACGTAATGCAAAGTGACAGTCCCAGGTGAGGCTATGGGAAAATACATGCAAATCAATTTTTTATTGTTATTTTTAAAAATAAATTAGGTATTTTACTCTTGGATGCTTTAATCCACCAACCAGACTACTGTAGAGACATATTTCTATAAATAAATTACGCCTCAAATGTATTTTGGCTCCGGTGACATGTGGCTTTCAAACGTATACACACAGAGAGAGACTTACTGAAGCAGATCCAATTTTAGAAATATGCGATTACAGCACAGATGTTATGAAATCTAATGTAATACTGCTGGAGACTGTTATCTAGGAGGGAGATCCTTTCTGGTCAGAAGTTGAAGCTCCATATGCTGATCAAAACACTCTCCAACTGCCCCGCAGCCTCCCATTATCCCATCGCCATGTTTCTCAGCTTTGCACGCAGAATGCTTGTGCACTAAATGCTCTGTCCAGAAACAACAGTGTAGCTCTTCCTTGCCAAAAAGCCTCCTGACTCTGTCGATGAAAGTGAGCTTGTTTTTGGCAGGGCACAAGGCCTTGGCACCTCTTCAGGTAGGGGAGTAGAGGACTTCTTTTTAGGCTGCTGAGCAGAGAGGTGTGTGTGGGCGAAGCTGGCTTTGTCCTCTCCTCTCCCACGCGCTCACGTTTTGCCTCATGTGGGCTTCTTTTAGCGCTGCAGGAGCCGTAGTATAGCCACTCTGCAACATACGTAGGTGAAATTTTGTCCGATTTGAATCATCGAGCGAGGCATCGCTCAGGTAGTGTGTGTCTGAAGCTGCTGTAAGGTAAATAAGTGCAGTGCTGTGTGGGAAGAGTAAAGAGGGACTGATCTGACATCTTTCCTTTGAACTTCACTCTTTTTTAGCATGTATCCAGCCGGCACTGTGGTCAGCAAAGCACAAACCAGGTATAGTGTTTTCAAAGCTGTTTGTTTACAAAATCATCAGTCCCTTTCATACTGTGCCAGTCCCTTCATCTAACATTTTATATTTCACTCTCATTTCACTCGTCACCTTTAGACGTGGTGATCTAGGAAGTTCTCTAATTGCACCGAGGATAAAAAGCTTGTAGGGTTAGAAGTCCTTGATATAAAATTCAAATTACTAGGTGTCACTGCCATGCTCCATAGTGTGAGGGTTGATTCCCACTGGGACAACATATGCCCCGAGATGTATGCACAAATGGTGCTGCAGGGCTCTATATGTAGTTGTTTCCACTGAAATTTATCTGTGTGGAAACATCAGTTTAAAGACCTGTTGCATTTTGCCTCTATTAAGGGGTATAGTATTTTAATATACAGTATAATTTGTCCTTCATATTATTTTTCATGTAGACCCTAATAGATCTCCTATAAAGTCTAGATTGAGTTCATATTTATTGAGAGAAGGCCTTAAAATAATAGTTGTCTGTGCATTAAATATGAAGCTACCACCAGCAGCCAGTTAGCTTAGCTTAACTTTTTTAAAGATAATATTTGGGGCTTTTTGCCTGTAATCGACAGTGATTGTTATGAAAGGGAAAGGAGAGAGAGAGGGGATGACATGCAACAAAAGGCTAGGGCTCTGTTTGAGGGAGACAAAATAGACCTGCAAGTACCAATAAAACTCACTAATTAGCCTCCTGTAAAACCACAACATGTCGTTTGTACACCTTGGCTTATGTACAGACTACATAACTTTGATTATTGAGTTTTAGATGTGCTGGCCCATGGATTTTGTTACCTTTGAGCAGAGTAAGGCTAGTTGCCTTCTCCTGTTTACAGTCTTTTTGATAAGCTAAGCTAACCGACCGCTGCTGGTATCTTTGTAATAAGCAGGCAGACAGATTTTCTCATCTAACTCTAGGCAAGAAAGCAAATTAGCGCATTTCCCAATAGCTGTCATGCATCATATAAGTAGAAAAATGTACATCACAGGAATGCATCCTCCCTGCATCCCTTAACAACAAATATAGACCCACCAGAGCTGCATCATTCATTCATCATTTCTTGTAACATACATGGCTTGTGACTCTACTGTAATAAAGCATGTACATGTGACAGGATGAAATACACTGTAGAGCATATATCAATGAATTATTCACCCCTTATGGAACCTCCATTGATTTGTTAAATAAGCTTATCTATATACAGTGCGGCAGGTACTTGGCCTGGCTCGCAGTAAGGACCTGTCTTGTTAGTGGTCACTTTCATCTCCGTTCCCAGGGTGACAGCACGAGACAGCGGCACGGTGATGGTTGCCGTGTCCCTGTGTCGCACCACCTCTTCATCAATCTGAAGAGCTTTACTTACAACAGCATCAGCGAGGATGCAGACGTCTTCTTCTTTCTGTACGATACTCGTGAGGCCAAACAGATCAGGTATGTGAGGAAATGTCAGTGCACTGTACTGTACGCATGCAACGGCAAGCACACACAAACATGTCTACACACTATCTCTGACCAGCAGATTCACTGAGGCTGACAGACACTCTGAAACTGTGACCTGGCTTATTTTGCAGTGAGAAGTTCATGGTGAAACTGAACAAAAATGGAGGACCAAAGAATCCAGAAAAGGTTGATCGTCTGTGCGCTCTCTTTACGGTAATATATTTTCCCCTCTAGACATTAAATAAAAATATTCTGCCTTTCAACTCTTCCGCTAACATATTTCATCTCATTTCTTTTTAGGACCTGAGCAGTAAAGACTTGAAGCGAGACCTGTACATTGTTGCGCATGTCATAAGAACTGGTAAATAAAATACAGTGTTTAATGACAGAGGTTTGGTTTATCAGTGTTTCTTCTTAGTGCATCTTTCTCTTTTTTTTTGTTTCCAGGTCGTATGCTGCTGAACGACTCAAAGAAGGGCCCACCTCATGTGCAGTACAGACGGCCTTATGGTTGCGCTGTTCTTGCCATGAGTGATGTTTTTCACACCATCACAGACCTCAAAGAGGAGAAGGACTTTGTGCTCAAAGTTTATACGTGAGTATACGTGTGAAGCTCCTCTTTGTCATTATAAATATAGCTGCTCAAAAACAAATTCCTTCAGTATTATAAAGTGTGAAACACAATATTATCATAACAATGGTCTGCTGAATAGTTGCATGGCTTCGGTACTTCTGGAAATGGAGTTGAAGAGTCTATGGAGCGAGGCAGGAACGTCTGAATGTTCTGCAAATGTGGTGCATGACAACCTAGTGCTTCAGTGTTGATGCCTGGTGTGTTTTGACCAGAATGATAATGAAGTGTCCTCTGGAAAATCAATAGCTGCTCACCCCGGGCCCGATATAGGGCACTTGGCGTGTTGTGAATCTGGCTGCTTCTGTTAGGCTTCGCCACAGAGAGCCACTCCTGTACGCCGGCCAACCCCAGTGAAGGAGGGAGATGCAGAGAAGGAGAGGGGAAGAGGCAGAGAGAGATGACACTTAGATAATGAAGCAAAGTTAGAGGACAAATAAAAAAAAAAAAAAGAAAACACCAAGCTCAGCATATTCTCCTGTCAGTCAACAGCTAGAACATCTCTTTGTGTCGGCACTGTCCCCCTCAGCGTCCACTCCGGGTCGGAGGTTGTTCGTACACTTTGCCATCCTGTTGTTTGTGTGACATTTTTCTTGTGTAGTATTTTCAGGATAACTTTACAGCTCAGTGTGAAATACAGATTTCCAGAATAGAAAGCTGTCGTTTTTATTGGATTCCTCTGCTGAGGCGAAGAGCTCTTCCCTTTAAAAAGCAAGCAGTGATTCAGTGCTGAGCTGCCTCCAAACTGTCGGCTCCTATAACGCTCCAGTCTGTGCGTTTCCCCATGCCATCCCAGGGGCCTACGGGCCCACAGTAATGAAAAAGGCTGGTAGAGAGCTGGCTGTCAGGTTTGCTTAGTGAGCTGTGCATTTGGGCTAATGTGCTGCTTGATAGCACCTCCCCCTGCTGCTACCTTTTCTCCAGGAGGAAATCGGCTCTGGGACACATGCTGTTCATGTAGTCCCCATGCACACAATCCCGATCCCTCCATCTGGACCCACTAATGGGTGTGTTGTTAACAGCCCCACCCAACTGTCTTTCTTTCCAGATGCAACAATGAGAACGAGTGGTACCAGATACAGGAAAACATCATCAGAAAGTCCAACACCAAGTACTCAGCTCCCAGCACCAACTATGGTAAATATGTTGTGCGAAGGCGGGGTACAGACTATCACAGGGCTGACACATAAAGACACACAACCAGTCATGCTCTCATTCACACCTACTGGTAAAAAAAAAAAACAAAAAAAAAAACATGGGGAGAACATGCAAACTCCACACACCCTCTTGCTGTGAGGTGGCAGCGCTAACCACTGCACCACCGTGCAGCCCTGGTGTAAATTTAAAGACCAAAAAGTCCAAAGTCAACGTTTGTTACCAGTGTTTTTATCCAAAGCAGCTCACAGTGAGTAAGCGGTTGGGGGTCTACCTCATATTACTGCTATGTTATATTGGAAGGATATGCCATTATGTTTTGGTATCTCAACATATAGACAGTTTTTGGTTGTTTTTTGCCAAGATTTCTGTCTCCAGTCTAGTGCTATGGAGATTAATGGTACTTCATTTGTCAAAGCATCATAAAAATTCAGCAGTAACACATCTTTCTAGACACAATGTCATATTGAACATATTGTCTACAGTTTTTATAGGGACTATTTCCTTCGTAGAAATTAGTTCTAAACAAAATTGTGCCCATGAGGTTTGTTTATTATTCTCAGAAAACAGGACATCGTCTCAGGAAAGACACGTTGCTATTGGCAACTATATAAAAACAATAAAACCAAAATGATCAACATTATCCTTAACAGCAACAAATAATGTATAATAAGAACTGTAATATATAATAATCTTTTCTGATCTCATGAATTCTTTGTCATGGTATAGTGTTGATCACTGTGAACAGTGTAGTGGTCATATGATAATATCTACCATGAGATGGTAAAAATGTATTAACTGTCAGAGATTTTCATACAGTGTTTATATTGAGATAACTATTCCTTAAACATCTCTGAATGTATTAGGTTGCAGTGTTGTAAATTAATGAACAGGACTGCTTTAAAGACGTTTTGGATTTACAAGATTTTTGCATCAGTGTATGTCTTCAGAGTTAGATAGAAAGATCGATACAACGATCGTGTTTATAAGTAAGAAGTTACAGACAGTAGCCAGTTAGCTTAGCACAAAGATTAGCGAGAAGAAGGAGCGCTTCTCCCAGCTCTGTCCAGATGTAAAAAAAACATGCCTCTAAAGCTCATTAAAAACCGAAGGTACCTTTTTTTTTTTTTTTAAATTCTGAACAAAAGCAGAAGTGTAAAAATTATATTTTGTGGTTTTATGGTGGATTATGTGGGGGAGTATTTCTATAGAGAAATAGAGCTTGTCCTTAGCTAAGCTAATCGACTTCTGGCTGTAGCTTCATATTCAAAGGACAAAAAAGAGCATCGCATCAGATATTCATATTTCAGAAGGTTTTACAATTTTTATTTTGTTTTAAAAATTACTTTGTCAAATGATGATAACTGTTGCTTATTGACCCACTAACCAATTAATCAAGTAATAGTGTCTGCTGTGAAAGCGAATGAGCATAGTTCCTAAAATGTTGAACTTTTCCTTTAATCCATTGAATCAGTCAAAAACAAAAAAGACATTCCCTTCAGATGAATTTATCTATAAATTGTTTTACATCAATGGATAGTTTAAACTCTGGAAAAGAGTTTGGAAATTTGTGTTTGGTGGATTATTTCTCTGTTGTTACAGTGCTAATTGTCATTGTATTTTACATCATTGGACAGCATGTTTATTTACCTTCACAATGATGTCCAGCTTGTAAGGATCATGCATTTGTGGGATGAGCAGCACAGCTGATTATGTGGGTAGCGCCCAAATGAAATTTGCCAAAATTCTCTGCCAACGCTCAACAGTATATTCTCCTGTTGTATTGACTCTTGTTTTGAGCTCCAGGTGCTGCCAGTCAGGCACCACAAGACCAGACCACAGGATCACGAAATGATCTGTTTTATTCTGAAAAGTCAGCTTTTTAAAAACCAACATGGCTCAGTTCAAAATTTTGTGTCAAAACAAAACTCCTCATCTCTTCTCTGATCTGATTTTGACATCAGATGATTTGCTAACAATCAGTGGTGCCAATCAGGCTCCTGACAGCATATACACAGTTATACACTAGCTTTGGCAAACAATTTTGTCAAATTTCACTTGGGCAGTTCCGACATAATCAGCTGTGCTGCTCATCCTACAAATGCATGATCTTTGCAAGTTGGCCATCACTGTGAAGGGAAATAAACAGGCTTTCCAACGATGTGAAATACATTTCCAATTAGCATTGTATCAACAGAGAAATAATCTACCAAACACAAATTTCCAAACTTTTTTCCACAAGTTACCCTGATTTTTTTTTTTTTATCAGTGTTAATTAAAATGACCTCACAGTATATCACCCATCCCTAACTGTCACTGTGATAATAATCACCGGAAGGAGAAAACAAAACTCCCGCCACTGGGTTAGCGCCTATGAAACGATAATGCAGGTCACTTTGTGTCTTTGGTATTAAACAGTGTTGCTGTGTAGAGTTTTTAAAATGGCCTCTCTGTAAGCGTGAACTCTCCTAATTCACGATTAATCCACTTTTTTTATGGTGCATCTCACAGTTTGATATATGACTCATGCCATGCAAAATTCTGTCACTAGATTTGTGTGGCATCCATATTTTTCCTTGCGTAATTTCACTACACCATTTCTCCTCCCCCCTCTGTTGTCCCTGACTCTTATCACGTCTCTCCATCCACTCTCGTGTCTGTCTTCTCCTCCCCCACATTCTGACTAATGTCCTTTTAATACCCCTCTGTCCCACCCTTCTCCCATCTCTCCTCTTCTTCTTCATACCTTCGCTTTCTTTCCTTCAATTCCACTTTCCTCCCACAACCCCACACCTCTTCATTTGCCCTTTCCCCTGTTTTACACACACACACTAATATGGCCACCCGCCACCCCCTTCCTGCCCCCAGGCCTCATCATTTCCCTGCAGCTGCTGCGGGGTGAGTTGGAGCAGATCAGACGGGAGAACCAGGCTGTGTTCAACAGGGCCCTGGCACTCACACGCAAACTGGGTTTCCCAGATGTCATCCTGCCAGGTAAGGAGGCAAAGAGCAGTGGGCGGTAATGGGGACAGAGAGGTTCAGGGAGGAGGTGGAGACCAGAGGCCAGATGGCTTGGAGGAATGAAACGAAGGGACAGTCACAGCCAGGGCACAGAGGATGCAGATGAAGGAGGACAGAGACAGGGCAAGAAGGATGCAAGAAAAGACTGGGGGTTGGAAAGATGTAGAGAGAGTGGGAATTTATCTGAGTGCTACAGTTACATTGAAAACATTCACTAAGCTTACTAAATACACTATACGTACAACATTTTGTATTAGTGGCCTCTTGTTACATATCTGATGTCTATGAGTTGTTGAAGTTACACCAAAGAGACTTTTCCCCTTTAAACTGGATGACGTCTGGGCCACACTGCCTGCGTGTGCATCGCAGAACCTGTTGCTTTTCATTTTGGCGCCCGTGTTAACAGGTTAGAGCAGCCACTCGGCTCCTGGGAGCGGTGCAGCTCGGCTGGGTGTTTCATCTTGAGATTCACGATCTTGCCTATTTTTCTGCACGCCGCATGCAGTTCACAGCAAAGTTAGACGGTGAAACAGTGGTGGAAGACGTATTCATATATCTTACTTGAGTAAAAGTAACAGTAAACTAAAAGTACGAAAGTATTACCATCAAAATATACTTTAAGTACCAAAAGTAAGGGGGCGGCAGTAGCTCAGTCCGTAAGGACTTGGGTTAGGACGCGGAGGACGCCGGTTCAAGTCCCAGACCAAGACCAACTGGTTGCTGGACCGAAAACTGAGTGTGAACTGGCTGGAGAGGTGCCAGTTTACCTCTTGGGCACTGCCGAGGTGCCCCTGAGCAAGGCACCGAACCCCCAACTGCTCTGGGCGCTTGTCAGGAGCAGCCCCCTCACTCTGACAAGGAATATCTTCTTCTTCTTCTTCTAAAAGTACTCATTCTGTACAATGACCAATTTCAGAATAAAATGTATTCTATTACTGGATTATAATTATTGATGCATTTATGTGTCAGCATCACTTTAATGAAGAAGAAGAAGAAGATCTACCTTTATTAGTCCCACAGTGGGGAAATTCAATTTACACTCTGTTTAACTTATACATGGTACATGCACACAAACACACACACATGCAGTAATGGAGAGATGTCAGAGTGAGGGGGCTGCTCCTGACAAGCGCCCCGAGCAGTTGGGGGTTTGGTGCCTTGCTCAGGGGCACCTCGGCAGTGCCCAAGAGGTAAACTGGCACCTCTCCAGCTACCAGTTCACACTCAGTTTTCGGTCCATGTCGGGACTTGAACCGGTGACCCTCCGGTTCCCAAGCCAACTCCCTACAGACTGAGCTACTGCCGCCCCCATAAATGAAGCGCCCAACGTGGGGCTCGAACCCACGACCCTGAGATTAAGAGTCTCATGCTCTACCGACTGAGCTAGCCGGGCTAATGTTGCAGCTTGTAGCTTTTCTTACTGCTGGTAGGACACCGGAGGACACAGAGGCACATGATTTGTTTATTTTTGATTTCCCGTCTCATTCACTGCTCTCAGGATATAGTAACTGTTTTATAAAAATAACTTTTTAAAATCATAGTTGCTCCATTTCTACCCACTTCAGCTTTAAGTATAGTTGTGGAGTAAATGTACTTTATTACATTCCACCACTGCACTGAAAATTATGTTTTGACCCTATTGACATTGGACCAGCAACATTACGACAGTTTCAATGTCTATATCTGTAGAATATATCACAGACATGAAAACAAGTAAATATTATTTATTTTTAACTCAACACTTCCTATTTCCATTTCCAAATAAAAGTCCTCTAGTGTTTTTTCTGTGGACAGAATTCTTTCGTTTGTCAACACAAGGTGGCTTTTATTCTGAAATTTTGCAGATATTTGTATATTTGTATATAAAGTAGTTCAAACCAGACACATGTCCACCTGCTGCAGTAGTAAATGTGACACTTTCGCATTGATGTATCAGTATCAAGTATGATTTTAAATGCAGGACTTTTACTTGTAATGGAGTGATTCAAAGTTCTTGTATTGCTATTAGTACTTCTTCCACCGCTGGTATTTGGGAGGCTCTCAGATTTGTCACTCCCTGTTTGCGTGAGATTGGCATTTAGGTCAGGTGCTGAGCAACTTATGAAAAGCAGAGGTCTTCAAAGATAACTCAAAGAAGAGGGAAAAGGGAGAGGTCTGTGTTTATTTCGGTATATTTCATCAGATATCACTGCTCTGCTTTGTGTCTACTGAGAATGTATGATCTGCACCTCTTCCTATCCTATCCTCTCCTCTCCTCTCCTCTTCCTCTCCTCTTCATCTCCTCTTCATCTCCTCTCCTCTTTCCTCCTCTCCTCTCCTCTCCTCTTCCTCTCCTCTCCTCTCCTCTCCTCTCCTCTTCATCTCCTCTCCTCTCCTCTTCCTCACCTCACCTCTCCTCTCCTCTCCTCTTCCTCTCCTCTCCTCTCCTCTTCATCTCCTCTCCTCTTCCTCACCTCACCTCTCCTCTCCTCTTCCTCTCCTCTCCTCTTCATCTCCTCTCCTCTTCCTCTTCCTCTCCTCTCCTCTTCCTCACCTCACATCTCCTCTCCTCTCCTCTTCCTCTCCTCTCCTTTTCCTCTTCCTCTCCTCTCCTCTTCATCTCCTCTCCTCTTCCTCTCCTCTCCTCTTCCTCACCTCACCTCTCCTCACCTCTCCTCTCCTCTCCTCTTCCTCTTCCTCTCCTCTCCTCTCCTCTTCCTCTCCTCTCCTCTCCTCTCCTCTCCTCTCCTCTCCTCTTCCTCTCCCTCCTCTCCTCTCCTCTCCTCTTCCTCTTCCTCTCCTCTCCTCTCCTCTCCTCTCCTCTCCTCTCCCTCTCCAGTTAGCCTAAAATACCTCCCGATATCACCTCTTGTGACTCATCCGTCCCCAAGGAAATGACTTGGATATAAATAACTATAATCTGATTTTATAAATAACTGCAATATCTTCCTCCGCTGTTGCCACTGATATTTATTGCATTAAACACTGACCTCGCAAAAGGTGCTGAGGCAGTCATGAGCTACAGTGTATCACAGCTCAGCAGGGTCATTTCTCATCGACAAGAACAATGACGTGTGGTGCACGTCTTAGTCTTAATTTATGTTGACCACTTGCGGTTCGTCTGTGGAGCAGAGGCTGACATGTACATTATAACTTATTAACATCACCGAGGCAGGAGACATGTTTGTTTTCATAGTCTGGGAAGTTCTGAGATGTTTTTGTCCTGTTGTTGTCTCTAGCTTGAACCTCAAAAGGCAATGGTTTTGCGCATGACGTCCAAGCTGGTGTATCAAGCTCAGTGGGCAGCTCTAGGTCCAAGAACTGAAGCCAATGCTGAAGTGCCTTAAATAGCCAGCGGGGGGGGGGACTCCTCTCGTTGCAAAAAGAAGTCAGATTGTCCCGTGTAGAGTCCAATAGACCATAAAGCAGGGTATGCTTTAGGACGTGGCTACCTTGTGACGGACGGGTTGCTACCATGGCATTGTCTGGTCTGGAAGTAGTCCGTGTTTTCGTCTTACAACTTTAACCCTTTCACAGTGTGTTTTCAGTTCATGAAAGCTAATTACATCCTTTTTGGTTGCCTAAAAATGTCTTATTCAGCATTCGGTTGTACTTAGCTCCACCCTCTCGTGTCACTTTTGGTTGCAAAAAACCAAGACCAAAAATCAACATGGCAGTGACCAAAATGCCAAACTCAAGGCTTCAAACAGTAATCCACGCACCAATGGGTGCCGTCATGCTGATTACATCCACTTCTGCACTTCTATAACATTGTCGAACTCACAATGAACAACAAAAGTAGAATCAATATTGATGCAGCACAACCAGAAATATTGTCTTTTTTTATTCCAGGCATTTTTCTTCCTTGTCTAAACCTGATGCCTACATTATCCGCAATGCAACTTGATTGCTGTCATTTTGGATCGGCGATTCTGATGTGTTACGCTTATAGTTGCTAATGTAGCCTTGAGCCTCAAGCAGAGATGAGGAGTGGGATACAGAGGTGTAGTAAACCTCTCTTCTTTCTCCACACCATTGATGATGGATAGTTTAGAAAAGCAAATTTTATTTATGTGACGCCATTCAACTTCTATTGGCTGAGCGGGAACATGTGGGAGTTTGGCAGCAACGCAAAAGCAACCCTGGAAGATAGACTCTTCATTCAAGTGACTGGATGAGTCTGATATCCAGTTCTTATAATACGTCCATGCTTCACACCCCCAGATTCTTTTCATTTTCAAACTTGCTGTCCCCAGCAGACTCCAGAGGAAACCATAAATGGCATTATACAACTTTTTTTGTGGTAGTACTCCCCAAGACTTGTAAATTGACCTTAATATGTTTGTGGAGTTTCCCTTTAACTGAAGTTTCCTCTGTGTAATTGTCTTAGGTGACACACGCAATGACCTGTATCTGACCCTGGAGCGGGGGGAGTTTGAGAGGGGCGGCAAGAGCGTCCAGAAGAACATCGAAGTCACGCTCTATGTACTTTATGCCGACGGGGACACACTCAAAGTATGACACATATGTACATGAGTTATTGTGTGCTATATCATGCATATATGAGTCATGATGAGTGTAACATTCTCCCTATATATCCCCACATTCATTTGAAACGTCATTAGTGGTATATGTCACTAAAAATATTCCACCCTGCTCTTTTTCTTCTCAGGACTGCATCAGTTTGGGCAGCGGCGAGCCCAACACCAGTGAATATCGCTCTTTTGTCCTCTACCACAACAACAGCCCTCGCTGGAGCGAGATGGTCAAGCTGCCCATTCCCATAGATCGTTTCAGAGGATCCCACCTACGCTTTGAGTTCAGACACTGCTCCAGTGAGTCACTAATGCAGCCCAGTGGCAGTCCTTCCACAGCGCAGACAGATTGGGTCACGATTTGAGTCATACAAGTATGGTTTGTGCTGTGTAGATACAGCATGGTGATGCATGATGATATGATGTGCTTCCTTTCAGCTAAAGACAAAGGAGAGAAAAAACTCTTTGGCTTTGCTTTCACTCCTCTGATGAGAGAAGATGGGACCACGCTGTCAGATGAAAGCCATGAGTTATATGTATACAAGGTATGTGCAGGTTTAACACACACAATTTAGATATACAGTTTTCTGTATCAACCAATGCATAATATGATATTGATTGTTATTGTACAAACATATTAACAAGGTTCGGTGTCTCTTTAACTTTGACTTTTTGAGTATTTAACTTTTAAATTAAAAGTCGAATGGTGGGATGTTTCTGTGTTGGTGGGGAGTCCTCAGCTGCTGGCAGCTCTCTGTGTGACGTTATTGTATTTCCTCAGCAGTGGACCTTGGATCATGGTCTGCTTTTACTCTGACTAAATGTAATTAAATGCACCATCCATTTTGTCTGCTCTACTTCACCAAAACATGTACAGCAGCTACTAGCTACACTGTGATAGCTAAACAGAGTGACTGATCCAACTAATGATTTGTGTAGAGTCTATTTTCAGCATTTTCTGAGCCCATGATCGTCATTTTTCTGCCTTAAATTGCTATTAAGGAATGACTGCAGCAGTTAGAGAGTTGTCTCATAAAAAATGATTTCAAGGATGACATAATCCACCAAGGCGCTTCGAAAGGATGTAAATAATATGTCAGTGAGGATTTCCAGTCTGTGCATTTGGAAGAGAGGTCTTCAGACATATAAAACAAGTTGCCCTTTACTTAGCACTGGAAATGATAATTAGTGTATTTGAAGCATGCTTATTTAACTAGCATCAATATATCAATGTTTGAAACATCCTATGACCCAGACTCTAGGCCAGTGATACTGGGCCAGGTAGGGTGCCAGGTGGCCCGCTGACTGTTTTCTAATTCACAATGAAAATAAATTGATTCTGATTCTTGTACATTGAATGTAAATAAGGTACCAGAGTGCATAAAACAGCATTGAAATAGACTAATAGAGCGTGTTTCTAAAAAAAAAAAAAAAAAAAATGGTGACAGGGGAGGATCCCCGGACTCCCGGACAGTTGGTCTGGCTAAGTCCTGAATGTCTGTTAAGTGCTTAGGCCCTGCTCTAGATATATACTACTTTATACAGTGGTATATCCCTGTTAGCCATTTTAACATGTTTTAGCATGCTAGCATTATGTATGATGAACATAACCTGCTGCTAAAGTGTCACCCTCCGAGTAACAGTTTTGTGCCAGAAAGCTCACTCAATGTAATATTCATATCGTACTAATATGCTAAAGGGGTACGTCAACCTCTTTCACTGGTCGGTGACTGGTTAGCTATTTTACTGCTGCTAGAGGAGCCAGTTAAATGTTTCTGATCTCAGAGGCCGGTCACCAACATGAGAGCACCTTACTGCAGCTTTACTCAGACCAGATACTGATGAGAACCCCAACTTTCTGTCCCATGATGAGGATGATGATGATGATGATGATGATGATGATGATGATGATGATGTTACAGTACCATTCTGTTTCCCTCTGATCCTCTAGTGTGATGAAAATGCCACCTTCAGTAACCAGGGTCTGTACCTGAGTCTGCCCTGCTGTAAAGAGGACTTCAACAGCTGCCCCAACCTGCCGGCCAACCTGCCCTTCCAGAGAAGCCCCAAAGAAACCTTCTGGGTCTCCACGATACTCTGCTCCACCAAACTCACACAAAATGGTAGTCAAACACTTTACGTGCTCTTCTTTATGTATTTTCACTTCCCATTCAGTTCCATTCAACTCATTTTATTCTGTTTTCAGTGGACCTTCTGGCTCTTCTGAACTGGAAGGCTCATCCAGACAGAGTGTTGGACATCCTCGGCCGATTACGTCAGATTAGCGGAGAGGAGATTGTTAAGGTCACTGTCATTACATTATTTATCTATTGATGTGAACAATTTAAAGTATATTTACCTTCTATGTGGCTGGAGGTTGTACTTGACAGGACAGTACACAAAATAATATATTTAGCTTCAAATTCAGTAAAATTCTCTCTCTTTCCTACAGTATTGAGGCTAAGAAAGACATTTTCAGTTTTCTAAGTGAAAACCTTTTGTGTGACTTTATTGATTATAGATGATACAATATTATTCTTACTCTACTGATATATCTGGTAGGTATTAGGCTTTTACAGGTTTAGATTGTTCACATTTCTTTTTCAAGTGTTTATGAATAATCTAAGTAAAACATTGTCTACATGTAAAAACATATTAGATATTATTTAGAAGTCACATCATCATCTCAGAATTAAAAATAGGTTTTATTGCCATGGATGAAGGGGCTACCCTTTGTTTCTATTTTAGTTAGCAGCGAAGCCTTTAATGTGATGCCTGTGCTGTGTTGTTCCTTTTTTCCTCACAGTTTTTGCGAGATGTCCTGGATACGCTCTTCTGTCTTTTAGATGACAACACCGATAAATATGGGCCGCTGGTTTTCCAGTCACTGGTAGGAAAATTAAAGGAGCGCAACTTCTGAAAATTCTACTATTTGACTGATTTGGCTTGTAAGCAGATGAAATAAGCATAACATTTATTTATATATATACATGTGTTTGTGCGCTTAGGTGTTTATCATTAACCTGCTCAGGGACAGCCGTTTCTACCACTTCAGACCTGTCATGGACTCCTACATCCAGAATCACTTTGCTGGAGCTTTGGCATACAAGTATAACAACAAAGCAAACACAAACATCTGAATTTAGACACCTACAATGTCACACTTGATATTGACTGTCATAATTTCAAATGGTTTGTCTGCAGAGAGCTGATTCGATGTCTTAAGTGGTACATGGACCGCTCGGCTGAGGTCGTCCGACAGGACCACATCCAGGAAGCCATGAGGGTAAAGTATCACACACGCTTCCTTCTGGTCCATCCTGGCTCCTTCTGCTGGGACTAATTAGTAAGAAATGGTAACAGCTTGCCTGATAAGAAGTAATGTGATGCCATATAAGGCCTCAGAAAGTGACTTCCCTGCTGAGAGAAAGGAAGTTATATAACACCTCTGCAGATATTGACGTGTTCAGAGTGAGTCCTTGAATTTCCTTTTCTGATTAGATTATGTGAAGAAGTATTCTCTTATGAGACCTGAACATTGGAAACATTTCTTTTTATGTATTGATTTTCTCTGGATGATCAACCAAAAACTCATTCAGTGCTTATTCGTTGTATTTTTTTTTAATGGAGTTTGTAGTATGAAATGATGTGCTGACTGTATGTCTCTGTACATCTGCTTCCTGCCGACACCCCCCTCAGGCTCTAGAGTACCTGTTCAAGTTCATCGTCCAGTCTCGTATCCTGTACTCGAGAGCCACCTGCGGGATGGAGGAGGAGCAGTTCAGAGCAAGCATCCAAGAGCTCTTCCAGTCGATCCGCTTTGTCCTGAGTCTGGACAGCCGCAGCTCAGAGAACCTGGTGTTCACGCAGGTCAGATAGCAAACGCTCTACCGCTCTGACAACTTACAGTGTCACCTTAATCTCTGGTTATAAATGTTTTTATTTCTCTTTTATTCATCCTCTCAGTTTGCGTTCATGATTCATTGATCAGTTTTTGTTTGTTAACTTGCTTCTTGTTTCATTCTTTTTACTTATTTTACTTCATTCTGTGAATTTTGCGATTGACGCTTCAACCCCTCTCCGCCACTGTCGCCCCATCCTTGTCTCACTCTGGGACAGTTTAGGGGTGTGATCAGCTGCATGCCTTTCTGTGGTCATACCCCGGGGCTCTCGTCCATCTCAGTAAGTCACAGCGCCCCCCTGTGTTGGTTTCACAATGCAGCAGATGCTGTGTGTCTAGGATGATGTATTGTTAAGTAACTGGTACGCAGTCAGTGCTTTATGGTCGAGGAAAGAGATCATTTCTATTCCTCTTTTAAGACCTTGGTGCTCCTTTTAGAAGAGAAAGAGCAGGTTTAATTTTGCGCCATTTTAGTTTGTGTCCGTGTCACTCAAAAAAATAATATTAATATAATTCAGTATTGTTAAAAGTGGTATATTTTGTGATGTTTTCATACATGTAAGTGCAGCTTCTTTGAAACGTGCGTATGCATACAACAAATTACTTCTCCCTGTCCTTCGTTTCTCCTCACAGGCAGCACTGTTGAACAGTTTCCCTGATATCTTTGATGAGCTGCTGCAGATGTTCACTGTTCAGGAGGTAGCCGAATATGTCAGGGGCACCCTAGGGAGCATGCCCAGCACAGTGGACATTGGCCAGTCTATGGATGTAGTCAAACTGCAGTCCATTGCTCGTACAGTTGAGAGCCGCCTCTTCTTCTTCCCTGGTGAGACAATTGTGAAGGTTTATGCAAAGTGTTTCCTTTCTCTGCAGATACCAAAGTAATCAAACATGTGAGCCTAACGTGCATACAGTGCTTTTCAGTTTCATCCTCACGCTTTCTTGTTTTTACTTTCTCTCTTCCCTCAGAGTCTCGTAGTATTCTGCTGCCGGTGGTTCTGCATCACATCCACCTGCATCTGCGCCAGCAGAGGGAGCTGCTTATCTGTTCTGGGATCCTTGGCAGCATCTTCTCCATAATTAAGACCAGCTCTATGGTACAGTACATTGTACCATATGCAGACTCAATATATTTAACTATATCACACGGTATATAAATGGACTTGCATTTATATAGCGTTTTTCTAGTCTTCTGACCACTAAAAGCGCTTCACGATATCCTAAAAGAAGTTTAAAAAAATGCAACATAACATTTTCTTTTAAAATATATTGGATGATGGTAATGCAACTGCAGCATGTTGGCACAAACTGTCTCTCTGTGTGTCTCAGGAGTCTTCTGTTCAGGAGGAAGTGGAGATGATGGTGGAGAGTCTTCTGGATGTGCTGCTGCAGACTCTGCTGTCCATCATGAGCAAGTCTCACTCTGTGGAGACGTCCAGAGGACAACGCTGTCCCCAGTGCACTGCTGAGATAACGGTAAGCTGCCACTAAATGTGCCTCTTTGACATGCAATACACATAAGGAGTTTCTGAGTTGATTAACCTTTTTTAAATATGTGTCTCTGTCATTTTCGTGTAGGGGGAGTATGTGTCTTGTCTTCTCTCTCTGCTCCGCCAGATGACAGAAATCCACTTTCACCATCTACTCAACAACTTCCACAGCAAAGAGGAGCTGAAGGTGGGAAACTCTTTGAGTCACGGAGCATGATCACAGCATTTTGCTTCAGCCTGCTTACTACATACCTTGACTGGATATACTTTCTTAATATATTCCTTGGCAGGAGTTCTTGTTGAAGATCTTCTGCGTATTCCGCAATCTGATGAAACTGACTATATTCCCCCGAGACTGGAGCGTCATGAGACTTCTAACTAGTCAGTGAGTCTGCTTTTCCATTTCTGTCATGCACACTTCTTTGTCCCAGAGATGGTAAGGGAATACAGCCAACCACTAGATCAGACTCTCTTCAGATAATCCTGCTCTGAAGGTGACGCCTGTGTTGCAGATTTTTTTCATCTATTTTTGGCAGCTACCTCCTTTTGTGAGCTGACAGTGTAATGTTTGCTTTCTGCAGCATCATCGTAGTGACAACACAGTTCCTGTCTCCGGCGCTGCACAAGAACTTCTCAGAGGCCGATTTTGATTTCAAGGTGTGTCTGAACAGCATTTAGGAAACCCACCACACCATAAAGCCACACACGACGTGACGCTCTACCATAATTCGATTTATGAAACTAGCGTTAATGATTCAGTGTATTTACTTTCGTATTTGTCTGTGGTGTGTGTTTAGGTGTGGAACTCCTTTTTCAGCCTCACTGTACTGTACATCAACCAGCCCAGTCTGCAACTGGAGGCTCTCGGCCCGGCTAAGAGGAAGAAAGTCCTGGACAAGTCAGAAGCTGCTATACATTCTTTGTGTGTATTCTCTCCAACACAGTTTAATTATTTATCTCACTTTCTATACTTCTATACTCTTTTCTTTGTAGGCACGGAGATATGAGAGTGATGATGGCTTATGAGCTCTTCAGCATGTGGCAAAAATTAGGTGCGTCAGACAACCCGATTCAACACACACATACTGTATATACTATGATACTGAACTCCATTTAGATTTTTATGAAATTCACAAGAAGACATGACTCCTATCTATGTGAATTTATGTAATCCAGGTGACAACAAGCCCCACTTCATCCCAGGAATGATGGGTCCCTTCCTGGGCGTCACCCTAGTGCCCCAGACCGAGGTTAGAAACATCATGATCCCAATTTTCCACGACATGATGGACTGGGAGCAGAGGAAAAACGGCAACTTCAAACAGGTCATTATTATTATGCTCTGAACTAGATTGTGGTAGCTGTTGTGATGAAAAATTGACAGCTTTTTGTCACATGCCCACATCTTTTGGCTGAATGTGTGTGTAGGTGGAAGCAGAGCTGATGGATAAGCTGGACAGCATGGTGTCGGATGGGAAAGGCGATGATAATCACAGAGAGCTCTTCAGCCTTTTGTAAGCATCAAACCCGTGTTTAGCGATTCTGTGGAGTGATACTCAGAATAATTCCCCTCTAACATACTTCTCTGTGTTGTTTGGCTGTCAGGACCCAGCTGTTTGGTCCTTATCCAAGGTGAGGTTGTAATGCTCTCACAGCTAAGATGAAGAGACATTATCATTCATATCTGCGTACTTCATTGCTTGTCACCTTTAGTCAGAGCATCTAACTGTATTTTCTGTGCAGCCTGTTGGAGAAGATAGAGCAGGAGACCTGGAGAGAGACGGGGATCTCATTCGTCACGTCAGTCACAAGACTTGTCGAGCGATTACTAGATTACAGGTATGAGATTTACTCTCATCCTTCCAACATATTCAACATACAAGGACTACTGACTGGAGTCCCCCCAAGAATACATTAT
Source organism: Pterois miles (assembly GCA_947000775.1). Taxonomy (NCBI): domain Eukaryota; kingdom Metazoa; phylum Chordata; class Actinopteri; order Perciformes; family Scorpaenidae; genus Pterois; species Pterois miles. The sequence goes on from CAMQGK010000368.1 coordinate 1,942,616, forward strand.
CAAACATTATGAGTTATTGAATTAATGCTATCTGAAAAAAGTTAAGTATTATTATTCTAGGAGTGTTACAGTACATTTGCATATTGTGTATAACAAAAATAGACAGAGCACATAAGAGATGAGATGTCTGTCTCCTTCAAAATGACTGATCGAGTATCCCTTTCCTCCTGACTGTGTGATACTTTCAGTTAGGACCCATGGCAAACATATCATCTGTCTATTATATTTTAGCTGTTTAAACTGCATAGGTTGCAATTGGGTGCTTTCGACTGGGGTTCCCCCAGGTGCCAAATACAGAAACAGAAAACAATGACATGAAGCAACTAGGAACAGTTTGATTGACAAAGTCATGGAAAACTGGAACGATAAAATAAAGCACCTATGACAAAACATAGACCTCTGACTTCCTGCAGGGATTAAGGTTAAGTTGCATATAATAATACTATTTGTTTATGTGATGAAATTGCGGCGCAAGGAGAAAAATATGTGTTTTTTATTCTTAGGGACTGCATGAAAGGAGATGAGATGGAGAACAAGAACAAAATTGGTGGTTCTGTCAACCTTATGGTGAGACATTCAAGGCTGTGTTTTTAGTCTGGATTTTAGAAACATTAATGAATACTTCCACACATGGATTAAGATTTTAACCTTTCTTTTAAAATCAATCCCAGAACTTCTACAAATCAGAGGTCAACAAAGAGGACATGTACATCCGTTACATCCACAAGCTGTGTGACCTGCATCTCCAAGCAGAGGACTTCACAGGTAACGCACATACTGGGTCGTTTTTTGTGACAGCGCATGGTTTATGACGGAGGTTTCGTTTTCCCGGATAAAGTGGCCTTTTTGTTTGGTTGCCACAGTTTTTTTTTTTTCCTCACCTTTGACTTGTTGCTCTGCATGTGTTGTCTCCCTTCTTTCATTGGATTTCATCAAAAGAGACCTCTGGAGATGAAGTAGTATAGATATGGTAGAGAAAGGCTTACGGCAATAGAAAAAAGCACAATACATGGAGCAGAATCATGACTGTATTTCTTTTAATTGATCCTGCATACTGAAGGTGATTTCCCTTGTTTTCTCAATGTGTGGTCAGATTTCACTCCCCATTAATTTGTATGAAATGCAGGGCGAAACTTACGCATGGGTGTGAATCAACTCTCATTTTTTGCTTTGTGTAAAGTTCATTCAGATAGAAAATCACAAGGCTCTCCAATGTCCAGCCAGTTTGAGGGAGGGGATGGGACTGACCTTTCATTCAGGAAACACTGATTGTATATATCCTTGTTTTATAACTGCATGATAAAATAATACAAATAGTAGAGAGGCTGTAGTGAGTACAGGACAGTGACAGAGATAAATGATAACAAGCTGTATAATTTAAAACTTTGTAGGCTGCTTTTTTAGCCCGCTGGCTATGCTACCTCCTGCAGTTTATAGGTAAAATTTGATCGTTAAGCTTTATGACTCTTACTAGCACATGGAGCCCGATGACCTCCCATACCTCCCAGTATACTTCCACCTACCTTTAACCTGAGTAGTGGTTTAATTAGTGAGAGTAACTGAAAACATGTGAGTATGCGGGGCTTTAAAAGTGATAGTTTTACCCTTCATGGACCCTTGAACAGGGTCCATGAAGTGGCAATACTCCTTGTGGAATGAGCCCACAATGCTTATGAAGGTTGCAAATGTCTACAGTGATAAGCCAGAGATATGGCCTCCGCAATCTAGTGGGACAGCCTCTGGTGGGACAATATCTTGTCCTTGGCACAAACAGTTAATCCCCTTTCCTGAAACTTGCTAATCTACTCACATAGACATGCAAAGCCCATAATGTATGAAGCCTCTGCTCCTCCATTGAGGAGAATGGAGGTGGGTGAAAAGCCAGCAGCTTCCACACACACATATAGGCCGACTCCACCACCTTAGGCACAAAAGCCAGATTGGGTTGCATGCAGACTTTGGTGAGGCCTGGGGTAAACTGTAAGCAGGAAGGGTGGATGGATAAAACCTGTGTATCACTCACACGCTTTGCTTTGGTTAAGGCTAAGAGCGACACTCTTTTAAGTGAAATAAACTTCATCCCCACCACCTCTATAGGCTCAAATGGGTGATGAGTGAGGGTGTCCAATACAACGACAGATCCCACAGAGGAACCAAGGGCCTGGAAACAGGGAGCTTGTGGCGTGCACCTTTCATGAAGCAACAAACTAAAGGCCTATGTAACAGGCCGAGATGGCCACTAAATACACTTTAATCGTAGAACAGCCATAACCCTTATTCACTAACTCTTGCAGGAAGCACAGCAGGTCAACCACCGAACACCGTAAAGGAATGTTGTGCCTCGACTCACATTACTCCTCAAATATCCACCACTTGCCACCGTTTAAGTCAACGAGTGGAGGAGGCCTGCACTCTGAATGTAGTTATTTAGAAGAGAGTTATAGTAAATTTTAACAAGGTCATGTAATGCCACTCTCAGTCATGTAAACAGGAAATCAGGGGAATTTGTCAATCTATATAATCATGTAAACGCTTTAAGTGTTCTTGCTTCACTTACATTATTGGCAGTGGTGGCTTTATTGTGTTCATGTAAAAGTAGCCAAATATGACTAATTAAATGCATCCTTACTTGTCACTTAAATAAAACAAACAATATGCAGCTGGCAAGATAATTGAAACACATTTTAATGTTCTGCCGAGTTTGCTGTGAGCTTTCTGTGATTGCATGTGTGGTTATTGTGCAAATTATTGTCTAAAAAAAACATTCTGGACATAAAAAGAGGCACCATTTGTCTGATTTTATACTATGGATGCAATAGATTCATACTGTACTGTTTTTTTTTAATTTATTTTACTAATGTTTATATTCATTATTGATTAATTGTCTTTTTGATTCAACTATGACAGTAAAACGGTAAAGAAAACAGTAAATAATGTCCACCACAGTTTCTAAAGTCAACAAATTGTTTGTTTTGTGTAAGTAAATCCCCAAACCCTGAGGCTTTTTTTATTTATTATCTCATAAGACAAAGACAAGAAGCAAATTCTCACAACTGAGAAGCTTTTTCTGTCACTCAACTAATTGATTGATTGAGGTCTGGTTTCATTCATTTTTTATTACAGTTTTACAGCCAACACAGTTAAACGTCTAAGGAACTATTTAAACATGACAGAAGTCGCTAATATTGTGTTCCTATATGTCATTTCTCATTCAGACCCACCCAACAGTAAATTCAAATATCCTTTATGCTTCATGTTATACAAACACTTGTTTAGTGTATTTATTTATTTATTTTCACCTCTTTGGTATGTCCCATATTCACACAAAGTGCCTTATATGTGACAGCTATATTAAACAGAAAATACAAAAATATACAACAAATGTCTCAAAGCAACAACTATGAGGTTTGAGAGTGTTTTTATTAGAATCATGATTTTCATTTGAAGCGTGTGTCAGAGCAACTAAGACAGACTGTAATACGGACTGAGAGCAGCTGATATGATTTCAAATGTGCAGGTGCACGTTGCACCGCTGGCTGCCAATATACCAAAACATACTCACCACGCTCTGGGCAACTTGTGCTTTGTGTCACTTACATTCGCCATCTGTTCACGAAACCTGGACCCAAAAAGATATCAGTTCATCACTGTGGCCAGACGGTTCAACATCTGTAGCCTTTCTAGATAGCAGATAATGCAGTTTTGTTCTGATGACCTTTGACCTGCACCCCTTCCACCACAGAGGCAGCGTTCACCCTGCTGCTGTACTGGGAGCTGCTGCAGTGGGAGGACCGGCCCCTGAGGGATTTCCTTCACTACCCCTGTCAGAGCGAGTGGCAACGCAAGGAGAACCTGAGTCGTAAAATCCTCCACTACTTCAACAAGGGAAAGGCAAGTGATTTATTTATTTATTTATTTTTTTTTTACAGCTTTATCTCTCACTCGTGTTTTGACTGACGTAATGCCAGTATGTACCGCAGCTGAGGCTCACACAGGAAAACATGAAAATGGAGGCAACTAACTTTATAGTGATGAAGCTGTGTTGGTATTTTTGTGGACAAATCACATCAGAAAATAAATCAACTTAGATCACATGAAGTTTTACAGCTTTATTAAAATGTTTTTATTTTTTGCAATCTTCAAGTGGCTATTGGTTCTCATCTGCAGTGCAGCTGTTCCCAAACATAATTAAATTTTTCCCTCATTAACACTGGGAAGCAGACAGACTCTTGTCGTGTTTCTTATTATCTTTCTCAAAGTTTTTTTTTTTTATTTTTTTGATCATGTTTTACACCAAAATTCACTCATGCTTGTACCCATTGAACTAGATTTATACAGTGGTGGAGATGAACCAAGTATCTATCAATATCACAATGTAAAATTAAAGTGGTTGCTATGCCAAAACTAGCCATCAAGATTGTTATATTATTATATGTATACTGTATTTTATTAATATTAATGAGGCTAAACAATAATATTTAAGTACCATTTTAATGTTGTAGCTTATAAACTGCTTTATGACAGTTCATCATATTATACAAACTGATCATAGTTATGTGTAAAGTCTTATCAGAAAGATAAATGTAGTGAAATAAGAGAGAGAATTTAAAGTAGCTTAAAATGGAAAAACTAAAGTAGGCTGTGTATCTCAATACTGCAGTTAAGTACAGCACTTGAGCAAATGTACTTTCCACTACAGGTTGTATAGCTGAACATCATTTTTACAGTGTTGAGAGCATAAACAGAACTGTAGATTACCAAACAACACCATCTAATTGTCATAGCTTTGGCATATATCATAAAAGAGCTTTCTGTACTAAATCAACACTGAATATCATGTAGTATAATATAAATACAAACCTTTGCCCATGCCACAGTACTGCGCAGGAAAGGGTTAGATGTCTTCTCAAATGTGATTTGCTTCCCCTCATCACTCCTCCCTGGCTGGTATTTCTCCACAAAATTAAATTAGTTGACTGGTCTCTGTGCTTTGGAGAGGACATTGCCCTCTGGACTCTGGGAGCAGCTGAGGAGGAAATAAAAGTGGCCTCCTTCATTAACTCTTTGTCATGTCTGGGTTTTATTGCTGCTCTATAAGTAGCCGGTCTGTACCTGTAAGGAATCTCCTGCCGCTGTTACGAATGTTAAAATTCATCCAGGACAACAAGAAATCGACTTGGGCTTAAAGAGCAACTAGCAGGTTGGCGACCTCACTGATGTAGAAGCTGAGCTTTGAATAAAGTATAACCGTGTATGTGCTACACAGTGTGTCATTTCCTTTACTCAAGAAGTAGAAACTCGAGAAGTAACATTAAAGTGCAAGATCATCTCTTTTTCTATTTTGAAAAGTCAGATAAGATTATAGAACATGTGGTCAATCTCATTATTTTATTAGGAAAATTCAGTAAACTGTAGATATGTGTAAAGTAAATGTAAACTCCCTGTTGATTTATTTATAATTAAAGCTAAAGATAAAGAGACTCAAAAGACAACAAGAAATGTTTTCTATAGTTTTAAAAAAAGTATTGAAGGAGGGGGATTTTATTTTTTTTATTTTCTTTTATTATTTTTCTTAAACATTCATCATCTTCTTCTTCTTGTGTTTATGTTTTCGACTTGTGTTTTTAACTTGTAAGTTACCTTAAATACTGTATACAGTATGTGATTTTTTTCATGTCATCACTCAGTCATTGTTGTTTGTTAATGTGGAGGCCAAGTTTAACAATAATGGATCTCATTCCAATGTCAGTTTTAATAGTAATACACATGATTTATTAAAAACTATTTAAAACTACACTTACAAAGTGCTATACATAGGAAAAACAAAATGACAAAAATGACTTGTTTCTTTGAAGTTTTGCTCATATGTCATGTAAAAAAATATCTTACATTAACTTTTCAAATAACCAGCTCCATGAAACATAACATATAGATCCAGTAAGAAATTCAACCTGCATGTTGCCTTTTTTAAGTATAATTGGTAGAGGCTGCAGTTTTTAATCATTACTGTATAAATAAATGGAGATGCATGATGAGATGTACATACAACTTCCTGTAAAGAAAAAAAAAACAGAAAGAAAGCCTGACATCAGATTGGCCTCTTTTCAGATCTAACACTTATTTTAAAGTCATATTGAATTGCAAATATAATATTCTTACTTTTAGCTCCAACCTTTGAAATATAAATAAAGCTAAGCAAGCAAACAAGACTCGTACAGACACTTTAAAATGATCAGATATGTTCCTCTCATGTTTAGATGTTACTGTCTCAGTGATTCTCCATCTAATAAATGTGTGTATATGAAACAACTTTATATTTTTTGTATACTTTCCCCTAGTCCTACAAAGTTTCCCCATCTTACACAGTCATTTTAATGATGACTTCTCTGTATTTAAAGGCCAAATGAAGCATTAATGATTTCTTACATTCATCTTATTTATATGTGGCTTTGCAGTGCTGGGAATATGGAATCTCTCTCTGCCGGGAGCTGGCTTTCCAGTACGAGACTTTATATGATTATCAGAGCCTCAGCTGGATACGGGTAAGTAAAGTCTTGTGTGTTTCCTGATATTATCAAACAAACATCCTCTGTGATGCTGGAAAGTGACATTTTCATTGCCATGCTTGCATGCGGTGCGAAGTGCGTATAGTGTCAAACACAATGTCCTAATTACCTGCGCACGCCCACGCTCATCAGGAAATGCAGAGGATTCAGTAATGTGTGTGATTTAATCATTATTCATCATGGCTCTTTTGCATGTTTATTATTCTGTGACAGAAAATGGAGGCAGCATATTATGACAACATCATTGAGCAGCAGAGGATTGAGCCGGAGTTCTTCAGAATGGGCTTCTACGGCAGGAAGTTTCCCTTCTTCCTCAGGGTAAACCTAGTCCCATCTCTGTCTGTGCTGATACAGTTACGATTCTGCTGATGCGGCTCTGTTCCTTCACGCTTCAGCAGGAGACAAAGTTGGCTACAGTAAGAGAGCAAGAGAGAAGGCCGGGATGGGAAGTTGATGTTGAAAATTTGGAGCTGATTGGGTTGTCCCTCTACCAGCCGTCGCAGCTATTGATATCATGAATCTCATCAGAGTATAATAAAGTATCTGTAAAATTTCACCACTGAAAACCATCAGCCTCCAAATACTGTAGATGCTTACATATTTATTGGTGCATCATTTTAAAATAGAGGAAAATGTGTCAGCTACACTGTCTAAATATCACATTTTATTTAGTGGCTTATTGAACCAATTCCAGTTTCCTATGCAGAAAAATAACAAGTTGTAAATGACATTTTTATTGATAAGGCCTCATATATTTTATGAAAGCAGCTATGATCTATATATTTTTTAAAAAATCTGTTAAATGACATTGTGATAGGGATAGATATCAACCAACAGAGAATATCACCTGAATCTGGAGCTCCTGTCACTTTTAAAGAGCTTTATATCGATTTTAATCTCGTTGTTTAGCTGTCTGGCTAAATTCTGCTGTTTTGGTTCATAGTCACTGCTCTCATAGTGTCAGCTGCAGCAGGCAGCTGTTTTCAGCAAAAAAAAAAAAAAGCTATTAAAAAAGCTCTAAAAGCTGTACACTACCTTCTCAGCACCAAACAGCAGATGGACACAACAACTAGCTGATGAACGTAGTGGAGCATTTGGCAGCTAAAGAGCCAGATACTGTATTTTAATCAGGAGTCGACAAAACAACATATAGTTGCTCCATAAGCAAAAAACAAGCTATCATGTCAACTGAAAAGGTGATAATATGTCAAAGTGTTAACAACTTGTTTCCGCTGTACATTGCCTGCAAAATCAGTTTTTCAACTTCACTCATATTAAAACAACTAAAGTAGTAATACTAAAAAAGCAGGTGCTGTCAGTACTAAACCAATAAACAAAAATCACTTTTTCACTTCTTAGCTTCTGTTTCAGAGTTACATGCATCAGTTTCTCATCACCAATGCCACTATCAGTCTTGAATACATCCAGCTGTTGTCTCCTCTTTCTGCAGAACAAAGAGTTTGTCTGTCGTGGTTATGACTATGAACGGCTCGAGGACTTCCAGCAAAGGATGCTGGGGGAATTTCCACAAGCCATCGCCATGCAGCATCCCAACCAACCCGACGACACCATCCTGCAGAGTGACGCTCAGTGTATCCTGCTTGACTCATAGGGCTAAAACAGTTATTTTCATCATAAATAAACATGTAGTTTATTTTTTCTTTTAAGACCATTGGTTGGAAATCATTGCATGTTTGAGGTGGTACACTCTCTTTGGTATTTTTGCTTGATAAATGACTTGAACGATGAATTGATTCTTAATTTAATTTATTTTCTTTAGATTAATTATTTCAGCATCATAGTGTGCACTATGCATTGTTTGTGTGTTAGAGGTTATTACAAATCAAAGAGGAGCACTGCATGCCATGTTGAGATTGATTTACAGGATCTCTCTGTAAGCATTTCCTTTGAATCTCCTTCCTCCTCTGTGAATATGCATGTCTATCTGTCACTTCCTTGACGCTTGGCTTCTAGACTTGCAGATCTATGCGGTGACTCCAGTGTCAGACATCTCTGATGTGCCTCAGCTGGAGCGTGTGCCAGAGAGGATCAAGAGCTTCTATCGCATAAACAATGTCAGCCGCTTCCATTATGACAGGCCTTTCCACAAGGGGCCCAAGGATCGCGAGAATGAGTTCAGGGTACGGTGAGCCAGCAGCGCCGCTCTCCATTCCTGCCTCACAGAAATACTGAATTCAGACACTTGTTAAAAACATGAAATGGATCAAACTCAAAACTGCAGTGATATTCATGCAGAGACATTTCAGCTGATGTAAGTAAAGTCGTCAGTTTTATTGATATTGCCCAATATCATAAATTTACCCCAAGGGGATTCACAGTCTGTATCCGTAGACCCTCAATTCGAATAAGAAAAAACTCCCCCAAAAAAAACTTTACTGGGGGACAAATGGAAGAAACCTCTTCCAAGACGGGTGTGCGCAGAATAAACCAACATAGTAAGATGACAGTATTGACAATCAGGATGACAAAATAATTGATTGTAAAAATATATGAAGAATGGATCCAGGAAGATGTCAAGCAACTTCCAGGTGCCACAAAACTGAGCCACACAGCCTTCTCTCCACCATGTAAACCTGGAACAAGACAGACTACTCAAATCACATAAAAACGCCAAATCTCAAGCCCACAATTCATACAGAAGGAGAAAAGGACATGCACAGAAGGGAGAGAGTGAGACCAGAAGAGAGGAAGAGAGAGAGAGAGAGAGACTGTAGTGCTCGACAGACAGAGGTTGAAAGAGATGCAGTTGTTTTCAGAAAGTTTACAGTATTCTCGTTAGCAGGACAAACATCTACTACACATGGCTTAATACTTTTCCTTCTAGTCTCTCCCTGATTATTTCACCGCAGGTGCATTAGTCATAAAAGCTGACGTAATGCAGCAAGAGGAAAACTTTCTAAAATCATGACGACGTAAGCCAGAGTCAGAAAACTGCATTAGTATGAAGAAATTTACTATCAAATTGAGTTAATATCTCAAACAATTCTCAAAAACAAAACCAGTGCAGCTATTCCCCTGTACTGAGGACTTTTGTATTGTTTGTAGGGCTACAACTGATGATTACGTGAATTAATGATTAATCCATTGATCATTATTCTCAGAAAATAATGAAAAATGTTTGTCCATAAAAATGTCCCCCGTAACAGTCCACAGCCCAACAATTAACAACACTATGAAACAGAGAAACAATAATTGTCTGTTGATCCACTAATCGATTAAAGCCCTAATTGTATTGCAAGTCTTTACTCACCCCCGCCCCCCATCCAGTGTCTAACAGCTAACAGTGCTTCAGAGACTTGGACCAGACATGATACTCTACTATAGTTTCCTCTGACACAGTAACCTCAATTAGGAATCGAACCACACCAGGACTTTTACTCTTTACTGAACTGTCCTACGTGCTACTGTACTCTAGACACACAGACAACACTGTTTTGAGGTTTCCCAGCCTTGTCATTACAATAACCTCTGTTCTGCATGTTTAACAGAGTCTGTGGATTGAGAGAACAACCCTGATCCTTTCCCGTCCTCTCCCTGGGATCTCCCGCTGGGCGGAGGTGGAAAGAAGAGAAGTGGTGAGGAGCTCAAACATTCACTCTTATCTTATCTCACCTCAGGAGCCATGCTTCTGAGGGAGTGTGTGACTAACGTGTAGCTATATAAACATACTTCCTTCCCTTTAATCATGCCTATATTTATTTTCAGGTGGAGGTGAGCCCTCTGGAGAACGCCATTTACGTGGTGGAGAATAAAACCCAGGAGCTGCGGACTCTGATCAGCCAGTACCAACACAGGCAGCATCATGGCAACATCAACCCGCTCAGCATGTGCCTAAATGGGGTCATAGATGCGGCTGTGAACGGAGGCATTGCCAGATATCAAGAGGTAGAGAGGAATGAATGGGTGGATTTATTGAGTTTGATTTATCAATTGGTGTTGCGACAGATCCTAATTTTTTAAATCATCCTCTTCTACAACAGGCCTTCTTTGATAAGGACTACATCAGCAGTCACCCAGAGGATACAGAGAGAATCACACACCTGAAGGATTTGATGCAGGAACAGGTCAGACTCAGCTTTGAACTTAATCATATGTGGAGCCGGTAGTTAAGCATCCTCTTCAGTGCGTTTCCTCCTCTGATTAAACTGTGAACAGGTGCACATTCTCGGAGTGGGGCTGGCCGTTCACGAGAAGCTGGTGCATCCGGAGATGCGTCCCCTGCACAAAAAGCTGGTAGACCAGTTTCACATGATGAGGACCGGTTTACATCATGTGAGTAGTCCCACACATGGCTCAGTTTTTATTCTTGCTGAGTGCTGCTTTTGCAGTCTGTTTCTATGCATCCGTGTGTGTTATGAGTGTGCCATGCGAGTGTTTTAATGCATGGGTGAGCAGTGTAAATATTCAGAGCAGTATATGGTTGGGTCCCAGCAGGGGGTGCCCGGCGTGGATCGATTCGGCCCTGCAGGCTGCCAAGGTGTCAACTCACCCAGAGGCATCCTCTCCTCCCACAGCCACATGAGCCCTGAGAGTGTCCGCCTCATACACAGACACAGGTCAGTATATCACACACACACACACACACACACACACACACACACACACACACACACATTCACGAACACACAGAGATAAAAGTCTTATACAGCTCTGTCTTCGTCCTGCAGCCCTCTGAACCTTCAGGGTTCGATCCGCCACTCGTCCTCCTCGCTGTCCTCTCACACATCGAGTGAGGCGGGAAACCTTGTCATAATGACTGACGGCCTGATGGGGGAGCACCCAGAGGAGGCATTACACATGCAGGTGAGGTTTGAAATAAAAAACACACAGTGGCATGAGTGTAGTGGAAATGATAAAAATGTATTTGTATTGTTGTAGTGCGCATTATAAAGCTTAACTCACATGAAAACTAGGCCAGTTGCACAAAGAACCTCAAGTTAAGATTTTCTTGAAAGTCAGAGTTAAGGCCTCCTTAAAATAGAATCGATTGCACAAAAAAAACCTTAAGTGTTTTCCTTATGGTTTCCTTAAAATGTTCACTTTTGTATTCAAGTAATTCTTAAACAGTTGCACAAAATACCTTAGCAACCAAAATAAGTAAAAAAAAAAAAAAAAAAAAAAAACCTGTAAGGTATGTCTGACTCTCTTAACTCAACATTGCAGAGTTTATTGCGATAAATGGAGAAAATGAACGCATCCCGAGACAAGTGTTCTGCAACCGGGAGAGCCCAATAGATTCGCTTAACAATGAGCAATTGATTTTACACTATATTTGACCGGAGACTGTGTTACGTAAGGGCTTGAAGCTGGGCACTGCTGGAGAGGCGGTCATCACAAAAATAAAATAACCAATGTTGTAGCACAGTGGCCTGGCAGTTCCAGCAAACGGTCTCCATGGAAACAGTACAATTTCACTGTTGTGAAATGTCTTTCAATGCAGTAAATGCCTTAAGGTGTTTCCTTAATTAAGGAAAGCGTTTAAGGAATTCAGTGTAAGAAAGTTCCTCAGCTAAAGCGCTAAAGAGAGTGTGAGCCTTAAGTATCATACTTAAGGTGAAAACTTAAGGTGCTCTGTGCAGCTGACCCCTGGTCTATTCAGGATGTAAGTACTGAATAATACTTGTATGATTACTTTTATCAACCTTGATGCTGTGAGTATGACTGCATGGCAATGCCACTGCCAATGCACATAAACTTAAATTATTAGTTTCCCGTCTGCTAGATGAAATATAAAAGGCAGATACACCAAATGTTTTCTCTTACGCGCTTTGTTTTGCAGCCGAGCCCCTCCTCCTCCAGCCTGAGCTCAATCCGCTCCAACTCTTCCCAGATTATTAACTCTGCTCCCTCGAGTGCCAGAGGTGAGTAAGAAGGGCACATCAGAGATGGATACAGGGACTGAAATACCGTATACTGCACCCAAAATGTCGCTATCTGTGTATATTATACGTCTTTATGGAGGTTTTATCAGTTACAAATGCTAAAGAATAAAAATAATGCTCATAGATATCTCATAAATGACATCTTTTTGACAAATGACATATTTTTTTACTGTTTTAATATTTCAAATTTAATCAATTCTATTATATTCCCTTTTATTTTATTCTGCTTTACATATTTTTAAATGTGTTCACAGTTTTGTTTAATACTTTTAATACTTTTCCTCCTGTGTTTCCTCAGTTCATTTTATTTCTTTCTTAATTCAAGATAGCGTTTCCTCAGTATTTCTCCAGTACTTAGTTTTGCGATGATGTAACATGATTGTCGATTGTGTGAGTTGTGTGAGTGCTGATTGTAAAGCACCTTGTGCTACGTTTCCTTTGTATGAAAAGTGCTATACAAATAAAGTTATTATTATTATTATTATTATCTGATGGTAGCAAGACATAAAATACCTGCATTTGTAAAACAAGATATATCTGGGAAATATATAACGAGGTTGCTGCCAGTAGAAATGGTAATATCTTCATGTCTTTTCTCTGTCCAGGCTCTCCGTCTTTGCCTGACAAGGCCAAACACAACCGAGAAGTGATGATACTGTTGCCGTCTCATCGCGAGAGGGCCAACAACTCCATGTACTACAACATGGCAGAGAACGGACAGGTAGGACAGAGCCACAGCACCATATCAGTGTGCAAAATTTACTCTATGCTAAATTTGTTCGTAATCTTTAAAATCACAGTGTTAAATGTTCATATGGGATTTTTAAATGTGCTTTTAGCTCGCAATAAAAAAAACAACAAAGAACTTAATTATAACTATAACATAATTGTAATTGTTCTGTGTTACAGAACAACCACATGCAGCGTGCCTTACTTCAGCAAGTTAGCCCCTGTAAGCCGTGTGCTGATCCTCACATGAATCTACCAGAGAAAGGTGACATGACGCAAACAGGCTGAGATGTGCAGTGTTATGTAGATGAGATGCCTCACAGTGGGTGTTGACATGTTTTTGGGTTCCCCCTCCAGTGTTTCCTAACGCTCCCAGCAGCTGGAGTCTGGATGGAGAGAACAGGGAGCAGATGTCCTACATGCCGGCTTCTACTGGAGGGGTGATTATGCCCCCTGTCCCACCCAGGTCCTTCCCACCAGGTACCTGCTCCTTTTATTTGTTTTTTTAATATATGGGATTGAGAGCTTTTGAGATGTAGGCTGGATTTTCAAGGCTGTTTAAAGGGAAAGTTTGGATATTTTTAAGTGGGGCTGTGTGAGGAAATAGAAGCAGGCAGGAGTTGGAGCAATGTTTCTGCAAAACATATTAAGCCACCTAAAATAAAGGCCCACCTAAAAAAAAATCAATATCAGTTTAAGTGTACATTATAGTTAGGGAGTTTTGGGACTCTTCTGTGTGGAGTTTGCATGTTCTCCCCGTGTTAGCGTGGGTTTTCTCCGGGTACTTCGGCTTCCTCCCACAGTCCAAAGACATGCTGTTTAGGTTAATTGATGACTCTAAATTGCCCGTAGGTGTGAATGTGAGCGTGAATGGTTGTCTGTCTATATGTTGTCTGTGCCCTGCGATGGACTGGCGACCTGTCCAGGATGTACCCCGCCTTCGCCCAATGCCAGCTGGGATCGGCTCCAGCCCCCCCGCAACCCCTAACGGGAAAAGCGGTTGACGATGGATGGATGGATATAGTTAGGATATTTTCGTGGGTTGACGTTGCCATCAGACAGCTAAACAGTCTGTTTCCATAAGAGAACCGAAGACATTATCTTTTCTATTACCAAAGCAACCAGATTCCATTAGAAAAAAATAATAATTCAATCATTTAGTTTGTTTGTGCTATTGTGTGACTTCAGTCCAAACTAACCAAAATCACACAATAACCAATAAACAAACCAATTGAGGCCACGGTAGACCAGCAACTCTTGTGTTTTGCTAAGTAAAATTACAAGTTTTTGAAATGGAGTCTGGTTGTGTAGGCGAGACCGTAGATGGATACAACAGCTTCAGCTGTCCATCAGAAGGGGCTGGTGGTGACGGCAAGGTGAAGATATGAAAATTTTCTAAACATAACACGAACTTAAACTGATATCGAGTTTTTAGGTGAGACTTTCTTTCAGGAGGCTAAAGTTTGCTTTGCTGCCGTTCCCGTCCACAGCAGTTTTATTGCTTTGCTCCCATGTTGGTCCTTCTGTCTGTTTTTCCAAACGGCAGTGTGCTGACTGTCAACTACTTCCCTTTAAGACCTTCATGTTCTAAGCAAAGTATGAATTAATCATCTCCTCGTGAATTTTTTTGCTTTGCAGGACACTTCCTGATGCACTGTGATGCGTTTCACCACCAGAATAGTGACCCTCCCCCTGCCCTGCCCGTCCGTTCGCTTCGAAAGGTACAGCCATCAGAGAAATTATATATAAAGTCTTATACTGTATATCTGTCCAAAAAAGGCTTTTCCTCCCCCTCATCCTCCTGCTTTTTTCCTTTTTCATTTCCTCTCCTCTTCCTTGTTTCCCTTTATAAAAAAATATAATATAATAATATAAAATAATAAATAAAAAAAAAATTCCCCCGGGGGAAAAAAAGGGAAATTTTTTAATCCTGAAATTGCAATCTTAGTTTTGAAAAACCTAAGACATTTGGAAATGACAGTCTTTTGTCATGGTAACCCTGCATTTGCAGAAGCTCCTATTTCCCAAGTTGTCAACTCCCACACACTTACAGTTTGTTACATATACACTACAACAATGCCTGATGATTGAGTGGAGACACAGTATTTGTTTCACTCCAGTAGTCAAGTCATAATTATAAAGCCATTCTAAATTGCCTCACTGTCTTAAATACGGACAGTGTCAGAATGATGAAGTAGTTGTTGTCTCTTTATCTTCTTTTATTTGCAACTTGTAATTCCAATATTTCTGACAGCATGTGAAGGCAGCGTGTTGAAATTCAGGTTGTCTTGACAATGCTGGACACTCCTTTAACTGTAGGTCAGGAGAAATACACCCATGACACCCTTTGTCTCTCTCTACCTCCCACCAGTCTCCTCTCCACCCGATCCCTGGCTCCCCCACCAGTCCTCAGTCAGCTCTGGGTGGCAGTAACTCCACCCTGTCTGGCAGCGCCAGCAGCGGCGTCTCCTCTCTGAGTGAGAGCAACTTCGGAGGCCAGTATCCAGACCCTGGCCCCATCAGGAACGATGCACTGGAGCCTCTTCCCAGTCACCTGTGGTCCCCCCCTGATGAATACCTGGCCTCTCCCTACTTGCACATCCACTACGGCGGACCAGAGATTGACTCCGTGGACCCAGTCCGCCCCTTCCACTACCGAAGCCCCGCCTCGCACCCGCACAACCACCCTCATCCTCACGCTCACGCCCACCCCGGGATGGACAGCCACTCCCACGGGCCGCCGCCTCACCACCATGCCCCCACTCACGGCCCCCACCACATCCCGTACCGCCGGCCTCAGCCTCCAGCCGTGCCGCCTAAACCCTACCTGAGAGAGGGATGCATCCCAGAGGAGGAGCTGCCGCCTCAGCCCATCCCGCTGCCCCGCAGGATCTTCCACTCCCCTCACGGCCACCGGGAGGATCAGGGGAAACACCCCTGGGAGCAGTGCATCAGCGAGGAGCACGAGGAAACCCAGTGATGAGGAGGCTCCAGCTATATTCCAGTTAGTTCTCCTTGTCTTCTTCCCTTCATTTGCACTGAGTGAAAGGAGCAGTAATAGGAAGAGGCTCATATGAAGCTATGCTCACTTGACCCTTAAATTTAGTGCACATGAAGGAAAGAAATGAGGTGATGAATCTACAGTATGAGGCACAACTGCCGTCACTGCTCCGTGTGGCCTCTTAGATATATAATTAAAAGAAATGTGTCTGTTGAACAATAACACAGATTAACTTTGTTCAGAAATTGATATTGATTGTACACAAATGTACAACTCGTCTGTGAGCATGTTTTTTCATTTGAGAATAATACGACAACCGTTTTGTGACACATGACAACCGCGATCATAACAAACATGATCCCCGGTGCAGTTTAAGCTCTGAACCTTCATTTTGCTTTTCATGTCATTTTCACAACACGAGGCAATGACCGAAGGTTATTATTCACAGCAAAGTGACTTCTCTGCTTTAAATGCTTCATATATATGAATTCTTATTTTAATAAATAAATACAAAATACATTATAGTGTTTTCAAAGGCTTAATGTCCATTATGTTTTCCAAAACACTGTTAAGTGCTCCTTAATAGTGAATCATATCAAATGCTGCCGGGCTGTCATGAATCTCTTAAGGTCGGACTTGCAGCTGTCCTCTTTGGACCGGCACCTCAAGGGACATGTACTTGAGTCACTGACGATTTCCCATCCGTACTGTTGCGTATGGAAACCTACTTCGTGAATGTATTCAGATGAGATGTTCTATTTGTATTGCACAAGCTGCAATGCCGGTTTTTGTTTAAGTGCTTTAAGTTGAGTCTATGTTGAAGAAGTCTCTATTTGTCTCTTTTGTGTGACAAAGATATCTCAAGAGGACAGAGAGGGGAGGACAATGACAGACAGGTGTCCCATCTGTCATGTTCATGGTGAACAGAACGAGAACTCTCCACACCTCAACCACCTGCTGGACTCTGAAAGCTAACGCCATCTCTCTCTTTCTCCCTCCATCTTTTTCCTTCTCTGTATGGTTGTCAGACATGTTAAGCGGTGAGGGCTGAACCTGGACAGCTGCAATGGCATTCGCCTTGCGTCTGATGACACTGTTTAGACCCCCCTGCCTGCTGAGTGGCCAGTGGAGGAGCCCACTCAGACAGCGTTGGAATCGCCTACCTGCCTTAAGTGCACTCAAATGCAGTTTGACCTCTCATCCGGACTGTGAGAAGCTCATTTAGCGACAGCCGTTCTCCTTTTCATTCTGTTCACTATATCCTCCCTGTAGGAAAAACAACAACAAAAAAAAAGATATCTACCTAGTGATGTTTTGTATGGTTTCGTCCCGCTTTGGTTTCAGGTTGTTGTTTGGTTTGTAGCGCTAATATTTCTTATTCTGCCTGCAGCTCTTTCTCAATCACCTTCTGTTGTGTGAAAACTAATGATGTGTTTCAGGAGAGAGAGAGGTTTAATTTTATGTGGAGCCGAAGAACAGCGCTGTTTATCGCGATGCAGTGAGTTGGAAGGATATAGCTAATATTTTAACAATTTTCTTGGTTGTTTTTTTGTTTTTTTTTTTTTTTTTTTTTTGCAGGTGGATGCTTTGTGTTACCGTACATCAAGTTGTCAGCTGACTAGACAACATCTATTTTTGTATGTGAGATCATCAGTTGTGTGAACATATTTCAGAAACAAGACAGAAGGCCCAGGTACTGCATCAGCCACTGTACTTTGTATGGAGATGGACCTGCACTTAGATATATACAATATGTGAGTATCTCTCGTGAGGCTGATGGCACTGAGGATAACTGGTGACTGAAGTGATGCTCAAAATATAGGTACAATAGAATTTTTCAATGTAAATTCTGTTATTGTACATACAGCAGTATTGTGAAATATTTTTGAGAATTATTGCAGACGCCCCAAAAAGGTTTATCGTTGTTTTGTGTATATACATGTACTCCAGAGATCAGTGTAATTGATAAATATCTATAATCAGTGTTTGAAAAAGGACAAATCCATTAGACTGTGGCCGTCTCCACCGTTCTTGACTTTGAGTCTTCTCATATAAATACTTTATACACTTTTCAATGTGCTTTCCTGTACATATGGTGTTAGCATGATCAAACAGTGTTTGGTTGTAAAAGTGGTTTTCCTACTCCCATAACTGCTGTGGTATGGAATTCATTAACAATGCCAAACATTAAAGACAATCTTTTATCAGCTCTAACTCTTCCTCCTTACCTTTCCTGTGCTGTGATTGGTGGAGCAGTGGGCCAATGTGGGCAATAGAGGGCGCCATTTGCCACGAAAATACATGAAGTTGACACCAAATGCAGATTTTGTTTTACTTGCACTGTTTTCTGAGCGTGCGTGCTTCAGTGGTGGAAGAAGTATTGGGATTTTACTTAAAGCAGCTATAGTCAACGTAGTGATGATGTGAAAGGAAAGGAAATGATCACCTGAATCTACAGCTCTCCTCGACCTTACAGAGTTTCAGCTCATTGCTTAACTGTTCGGCCCACAACTGTAGTGTTTTGGTTCACTCTCTTTGCTGTTTCCAAAATTGTGGAGCACTTAGCAGCTAAAGAGCCAGATATTTCCCTCAGAAGTTGGTAGAGACCAAACAAAACAGAGCCAAAAGAGGATGAGTAATTGGACATTACATTCACTAGGTGATCAATATCATTACTGACGAATTAAAGGAAAAGTGTGTAACATTTCGGGGGCTCTACTGGCAGAAATGGAATATATGTTTTCATTATATTCACCTGAAACTAAGAATCACTGTGTTTTTGTTAGCTTATAATGACGCCTTCATAGGGAGTCAGTCCTCTTCATGGAGTCCATCATGTTTCCAAAGTAACCCAGAACGGACAAACCCAACACTGGCTTGAGAGCCTTTCATATTTTTAGCTGAAGGCCACTGGAGTTTTTCGAAATGCTTGTAAAAATGTGGTAACGTGAGCCGCTGAGTGGA
This sequence comes from Pterois miles, assembly GCA_947000775.1. Classification (NCBI taxonomy): domain Eukaryota; kingdom Metazoa; phylum Chordata; class Actinopteri; order Perciformes; family Scorpaenidae; genus Pterois; species Pterois miles. Next base: position 1,961,779 of record CAMQGK010000368.1, read on the forward strand.
AAACCGTGGTACCGGCAGCTGCAGTCTGCCTTCCATTGCTCCTAAAGTTGTGTTATTATGGTAAGGATGGCCTCTGAGTGAGGCAAACAGTGTTACCACGGTTTTGCACTTTGTGACTCACATTCCCACAATCTTGGAAAGGGAAGAGTGAGTGGAGGGATACTCATTTGGTTGCAAACTGCAACCACAGTGCTAGATGCTGCCAAATCCTACACACTGTACCTTTAACATGTAAGCAGCAATTACTCTGTTAGCAAAAGTAACAAGTAACAGGAGTAGTCAAATAAATGTGGTGGAGTAAAAAGTACTGTATTTTCCTAAGAAGTGTAGTGGAGTCAAAGTGTGAAGTTGCCTCAAATGGAAATATTCACGTAAAGTACACGTACCTCTAAATTTTACTTAAGCCCAGTATTCGAGTAAATGTACTGGTGTGCATGACGAGTTTGTGGGTGTGTGTCACACAACCCTGGGGTCCGCCAGAGAAGAAAAAACTCATATAAAAAGACAAACTCTTGAGTTACAGTGACAGCTAAGGTCCCTGCTCCCACCAGCTCAAGCTTCATGCCTTCAATAACATCATACTTTGATATTCAAATGCAGTATCTTTCTCTTTGAAATATGATAATGCACCTGGAGTTAAAGCTTTATTCAGCCATAGCACATACATAGCGTGGTCTGCGCTACACATAAATGTAAGGGGGTAGTGCTGGCAACTCTCTCTGCAAATATCATCGACATGGATCATGGATGCTTTGGAGTCAGTCTACACCATCTGAGTAATGAAGTGATGTGTGGCCTACAGGTGGCACAAGTGACCCATTGAGGATTCCTGCACGGTGGTTAGAAATAATTTGAAACCATTTGAAAATACAGCATTACTTTATTAGCAATAAACAGAGTCTCATAAAGGTGAAGAATGACATTTTAGCTCATTCGGTAACATGTTTATTTTCCTTTCTTTAATGTTAGATAGATATACTGTATGTACAGTATGTATGATATATAGACAGACAGATAGACAGACAGATAGATAGATAGATAGATAGATAGATAGATAGATAGATAGATAGAGAGGGTCATATTTTAGCCTTGCCACTTGTTGGACTTCAGCTGAATAACAGTGAAGTTGTTAGTGTGGGCTGTGTGTCTGTTTGCCTCTGAAATGTCTTTGGTAACAATGAAGACTGTGACTCCGTGTCTCGCATATCCATGATGCAGTCAGAAAAAAAAAAAGAAAGCAGAAGAGTTGGGATGAAAGGATCCTAGCTGCCTCTCCAGAGGATGACGATGCTGTGGTGCATGCTGATGCAGATACTGACTTTCATTTTTACAGCGTCACTGTGGCTCCTCTCGTTTTTACAGCTCTCTCTCTCTCTTTTCTTTTTTTCACCTTCATCGTGTCTTAAAGTCTCACTGCCTTAAGGGACTTACAGGGAGTGGATTCAGTATAATAATGTGCTCTCCACCCTGGATCTGTTTTTGTTTGTGCCCACTTGCATGTCAGTGTAACGCCGGCGTGCAGGCGGAGCTCTTCCCTCTTCTGGGGTTGCGTCGTCTCATTCTGCTGTTATTGTTTGGGGCACAAGAGCACAGCGATGTGAAAAGCATCTCTCACACATTCTGGCAACTGGAATGACAGGCTGCCATCCCACCCTTCTGTTTGGAAGAAAACAAAAATAACCTGCTGGATCTGGCATTGCATCTTTGTGTGCACTAGTTTCCTCCTGAACGTGTTCTTGTGCTGCTACATTAATTTGACACAGATTTGGTTCAAGTGTTGTGTCTGCTGCTTGAAGCAAATGAACAGACTGGCAGCCTTTTGTGCACAAATAAATGTGGAAAAAGATGCGACAAATACATCAGGAAACAAAGATTTTTAATAAATGAAACAATACTAATAAATAAAGATTAAACAAGTTGCACATTCAAAATAAAATCCAACAAAACGAACATAACACTGAACAGTAAAGTACAGTACCATAGCACAGATTATTAAAAAAACAAAACCCCAACCCCCCCCAGACATTTACAAATTTTCTTAAAAACTTCAAGAGGCAAACATAGACATTGTATAAAAGCATCATAGAGTAGAGCATTTGTCATCTGAGTATAATTTACAAATTTATTGAAGGATAAATACTTATAGCTGATCTCTAACTTGAGTTACACATGTGAAAAAAGTGATTTAAACATGTGTTTCTCAGGTGAGGTTCCAGCCCTGTTTTTAGTGATCAATAACAGTGATGAGGTGACGACGAAAGCAGTCCATCAATTCATGGGAAACTCACAAATTATCTATAACTGTAAATAACATTTTAATAGCTTTATCCACATCTCCATTGGTCTCTTCTCTGTTGGTGCATCACAGAATAAAAGTCAAGAGCATCTCTGCCGGCGGATATGGCTACATCAGGCGTTGTGTGGAAGAACACTCCTCCATCTGACCCCCCTGAGGCTGCGTCAGTAAGGAGCAAACTTCTGTCTCTCTGGCTTTTTGATGCAGTTGGCTGAGGAGATTTTGGCGGTGTAGGCGGCCAGAGTGGTGTGGGAGGGCGCTGCGGTGACGGCCACGGTGGGGCCGGGGCTGGACAGAGTCAGAAAGGGGACAGACTTCACCCCCAGCAGGCCAGAGAGGGGCATGGCACCGTATGGGGTGCTCAGCATGTGCGCCGGGGTCAGGGCGCCCATGGTGGCCAGGGTGGGTGCGGGGGAGGCAGCTGGGGAGGCCGGCTGGGTGAAGGCCATGTTGAGGTCGACCGGCGCTGCCATGGTGGCGGCCTGGGCCGTGGATTTGGCTGTCTCTAAACTATGAGGGCAGAGATAGGAGGAGGAAGGACAGGGAGACATGAAGGAAGGACAGATGATGAAGATTAGAGGATTATACTGTTGCTGCAACACTGGGGGGGGGGTCTGGAAATGTTGTAAAGAGGAACTCCACTCCAAGTCTTGGTCTTGGGATGTACTACTGCCTCAAGCCATGTCACTTGACCCTACTGCTCTATTTGGTGTTGTGAAGCCTCAAAGGCTCAAACAAACCCCCAGCATACTTGACATTGTTCTATCAGCTGATAGTTAACTGATGACACATTTCAGAAGTCCACCACAGAAAATGATGTCTTTCTTCTTTTTGTGCGACTGAACATGTTTAAATACAGTGGATTTTTACATGTTCAGTATCTGTTATTGATCCCAAATAAGCAGGAGTGGAAGTAACTAAATACATTTTCTCTCATTCTGTGGTGGAGATTGATTTAATTTATCCTATCTATAAATGGATTTACTTACTTTACTTGCATTTTTTTGTGTAAATTGTTTTAAGCTGTATTATGGTCGTTTTACCCTTTATATGAAGAACCTTGATATTTTGCTGTATTTTGTGTGCTCTATAAATTAAGTTATTATTATTATTAAAGTAACTAAATACATTTACTTAAGTACAGTTTTGAGATAATTGTACTTCATTGAAGTATCTCCATTTTATGCTATTTTATTCTTCTAGGTCACTACAGTTCAGAGGGAAATATTATAGGCTACTATTTACTCCACTACATTTATTTGATAGTTACTAGTTACTTTGCAGATTCTGGCTAATAATACAAAATCTAATCAACATTGTATGTATTATCAGGGACAGACTGTATTGAACCCTTGGTGAAATTCACAAGCTACCTGGTACTATATAGTCTACAGTACAGTGAAGATAAGCCTCAACTTTAACAGCTGCGACATTAAAGAGATGTATTAATCAATAATCAGTAATATGATAAACATTATGAAAAGAGCACTTTTACTGTTTGCACATTAAGTGGTTGATGCGAACACTGTTGTACTTTTACTTCGATAGAATTTTGAATTCAGGACCAATAGGCTTCTTTACAGAGTATTTGTACTATGTAGTATTATTACTTTTACTTGAGTAAAATATCTGAGTAGCCTACCTCCACCAGGACAGTTGTTTTTGTGCTCTTGTAGGTACTTTATTGAGTATTTACTGGATCTACCTTATGCTCCACCCGGCTAGCACGCTCAGTGATCCAAATCAAACGCACCCAGGATGTTACCTGACCAGGTGCATGCTGGATCCGGCTAATATGCTAAATGCAAAAATGCTACCTTCAGTGAGAGATACTGAGAGAGGCTAAGTGGACTGAATATACTGGGACAGAGAGGCTGAGTGGACTGAATATACTGGGACAGAGAGGCTGAGTGGACTGGATATACTGGGACAGAGAGGCTGAGTGGACTGGATATACTGGGACAGAGAGGCTGAGTGGACTGGATATACTGGGACAGAGAGGCTGAGTGGACTGAATATACTGGGACAGAGAGGCTGAGTGGACTGAATATACTGGGACAGAGAGGCTGAGTGGACTGAATATACTGGGACAGAGAGGCTGAGTGGACTGGATATACTGGGACAGAGAGGCTGAGTGGACTGGATATACTGGGACAGAGAGGCTGAGTGGACTGTATATACTGGGACAGAGAGGCTGAGTGGACTGGATATACTGGGACAGAGAGGCTGAGTGGACTGAATATACTGGGACAGAGAGGCTGAGTGGACTGAATATACTGGGACAGAGAGGCTGAGTGGACTGAATATACTGGGACAGAGAGGCTGAGTGGACTGAATATACTGGGACAGAGAGGCTGAGTGGACTGGATATACTGGGACAGAGAGGCTGAGTGGACTGGATATATCCTGCTTTGAGAATGAATGAGCAGAGCAGCTGAACCTGGATCAGACTGAGGAGGATTTCACAGGTAAACAAGACTCCAGTTCAGACAGGTGAGTACAACAGACTCACTGTGACAGCTGTAATTCTCTCCAGAGCATAATGTCAACCGTTGTGTGCTTGTGTGCTCTCTACAGGTTGTAAACTTTGCAGCTTTCTCTTTGCTTTAATATGTGTGTTTGTGGGCTGCAGCTGCTGTGGTTTGTTTAAATACATCTCTGTTTTGTCTTCATTGCTGGTGTTTCTTATTCTACTGATGAGTCTAAAAGAATTGGATGCTATTTATTTAATTGATGTGGCTTAATATTGCTTGTTGCATCCATCATTGTGTCCATAGCTCTTTTATCTATTGTGACATTCTTGTCTGAGTTTTGTCCTCTTTTCTGGTGATCAGTTTTGTGCACAGGCTGTCTATTGACAAATAATATATAGTTGGTTTGAACATAAGGGCTCCACTTTTGTGGTGGGATGTGTGTGCTTGGCATGTTAGTGCACTTTGTTCATATAACATCAGAATTTTTTGACTGTACAAAGCGGTGCCATGAAGTTACATCATTGGTCATTTGAGTGTTGAAGTTTCCAAATTCGATGGTGCTCTTTCAAAACGTAGATGCCCTATAGTGTTTCTGCTGCTAAAGTTTTGCTGTTTTGACTGTTATTGTGAAGCATGTGGGACTATGTTGTATAAAATTCAGTGATTTGCAGGGTTCCTATATGGTTCCTCAAATGACATTATCACATTTTTACCCACAGTGATTGAAAGGACAATAATGCTTTTGATGAGTAATCCAGATAATCCAAATTATTGAAAATAGCATGGAAATGTACATTATGCTTATATAGCGTGCACATTATAAGACTTATGGTGTGTGTTCGCCCCAGCTGTATTTAAGACAAGCCTTTATTTATCTGTGGTGACCACTTGGCATTTTTTAGTTGATAAAATACAGTAATTTATAGCATATTTGGTTTGTTTAAAAACAGAGAGAGGACAATGATCAAACATAGGAATGGAAGAGAGGAAATTACAAATGAACATTTAATATCCAGGAATTCATATTATAGTCTATTATCTACCACTGACTATCCATATAACAATTTAAAAATTTAGATGAGTAATGTACTACTTTTTTTTACTTTTAAGTACATTTTTACACAAGCAATATTACTTGTACTTGAGTAAAATATTCTAGTTCTATTGAAGACTTACACACACTTATTGGAGTGTTTGGAACAGTTTATTTAAACATTTCTGGGGTCTAATTGATGCCAAAATCAAATGATTTATTGTTTCTATGTGTACACAGAGCAGTGGGGTCACTGAGGAAGTAAATCCAATAGACAGGAATACACAAGAGTTAATGTGGGACTGTTCTTTTGTTTCTCCTTTTTGGAAGTTAAAGTACTGGAGTGCTGCTGCATATATGATAAATCATGCCACAGTCTCCCTACCTGTGTTTATTAGGAGAAAGCTCTCTTCCAACCAACGATAATCCAAATCCAAACAGCAATTATTCAGCTTTAGATTTAATCACTCAGACAGATATAACCTGACTTTGTAGTTCTTTGACATTTGGTCTCATCTTTTAATTTACATAAAGAAAGAAATAACACAGGCAGTAAATATTTCTGCTATTTTTATTGTGAAAGTTTGCTGCCCATTTTTGTTGCATATGTTTATTTTATTTGTACCTTGCCCTTTTTCTCTCTGTCTGTATTCTGATTAATTTTATTTGTATTAGCTACTTTTATGTGTCCAGATTTGCTCTGTCACCTGTGTGATTTCACTCTGAGACTTCTTTGTCTTGTGTTGCATTATGATCGTTAAGAATTGGAATAGATAATTTAGAAAAAGAAGCCGGAGCTGTGCTGCACATAATGAATCCCAGCAAGACACTGCTCCATGTCGTACAATACAACCAGGCTTTTACTCATTCCCTTGAGGCCAATTATACAGCAGCACAAGGACATACCTCATTATCACTTATCACTCTACAGCGTGACCTTTGACCCTTTTAAACCGATACATTTCTCTCAGGCCTGCACTTGTGGTGACTCATTAGATGGCTGATGGCCTTACCAGGAGGTAATGAGGTACTGGGCCAAGTTGATGCTGACCGGTGTTCCTGTGATAGTGACATGACGGTCACTCGTCCCGTCCAGCTGGCTGCCGATCTTGATCTGAGCTCCTGACACCTGCCTGATCTCGTTGATCTTAGTGCCCTGACGGCCGATGATCGAGCCGATCAGCTGCAAAAGAACAGAGGCAGATGCGGATCGGTCAGTTTGATGGAGAAAGTAGACAAGCTTTACAAGGCAAGAATTCGATAAATCAGTTGCTTTCTCTTACAATGCTGATGAAAGTGATTCTGACTAAAAGACCAAAAGTGAAAAACACTAGAACAATATAAAAATGTGCAGTGCTGTTGGGCCGACTTAATGCAGTCCACTTTGAATATTGCAATTACATTGTCTTCAGTGGACTGGTCATCCATCATGCATGTCAAAAGCACTTTTTTTTCCCCCAGGAGTCTCCCTTAATTGCTACTGCATGTGCACCGGTAAAAGAGACGAGAGGAGGCACATTTGCCTCTCATTAATCTGAGTGGCTAAAAGGTTATTGATTCCTCAGAGTGGTGATGACTTCCCAAACAAATCACTTCCCAAACACATGCCAGCTAGATGCATCTCTGCACTAATGGAAACCATAATGGGAAAATAACTCAAATACATAACGTACAGTCCCGTCAGGGCTTGAACTCTCTCTCTGTCTGCTGAGAGTAGATTAGACAATGCCATGAGTTTTTTTTTATTGCATTCCAAAATGCATTATCACTTTTGTTCTGCTTTCATTAGCCAACCTGGGCCCCTGCCTATTAGCGACAATAGATATTTAACAGAGCCAAAGCTCGAGGGGCTGCGTATCAGCTCAAGAGCAGGGTGTCAGGGCTCAGTGACAGGGTTATGCTGCCAGATATATAGTGAGTGGGACAGACAGTGATGAAGCACTTGTAGTATGCGTGTGTGCTGGCAGCTTAGCAGCGGCTGACGCATGCTGTAGGTAGAAATACACAACACACACTCGTCGCTGCATTTCACATTCCTTTCCTGAGAAGTAAGCAGCCTGTTCCACAGCGACCTGGTTGGTCCGCCCGGCTATTATTGGCAGTTTATTTAGTGGGGGTGGGGGTGGGGGGGGGGGGGAGCAGCCAGCCTAAAAGAGCAACTCCAGAAACAATGGCCACTACAGACCTCAAATCACAGATAACGTGCTCCCCTTCCACGGAGACCAAGAATCTCCACAGGACCTTTTACACCAGCTGTCAATAGACACCAGCTGTCAACAGATTGGCCGCTTTGGTGTGCATGACCTCACACAACAGCATTCCTCTATGAACAACATTAAAAAATGCAAGCAGAGCTAAATAAACAGCCCAGCTGCACAGCAATTCTTGAAATAGTCACAAAATTTAACACATCGATTCATGTACAAAGACGTGAATTTCCCGTTTTTTTTGTAATGATCAGCATGAAACCATTATAATGTAATCCACATATTCATGAACTTGGAAGTAAAGAGCGATGAACAGCGCATAGGGATGAGGTCAGGGTTGATGGGTGGGTCAAAAACACAAGACCCCCTGCTCAGGGGACCAATGTTTGTGTCCCGTGTGAAACCAGAAGTCAGAGATGATTTTTTTGCCACATCACTTCTGTACTTCAGTCACGGCACTTCCAGTGTTATTCCAACCTGAACTACAATCTTTTCCTAAACCTAACTATGTAGTTTTGTTGCCTAAGCCTAACCAAGTCAATCTATTCCTAAACCTAACTATGTAGTTTTGTTGCCTAAGCCTAACCAAGTCGATCTATTCCTAAACCTAACTATGTCGTTATGTTGCCTAAACCTAACTAAGTCAGACTATTCCCAGACCTAAGTAGTTTTATTTTTAAAAAAACTGGAACGGAAACTGGGCTGCACAGTGGTGTAGTGGTTAGCGCTGTCGCCTCACCGCAAGAGGGTCACAGGTTCGATTCCGGCTTGGGACTCTTCTGTGTGGAGTTTGTATGTTCTCCCGTAAGCGTGGGTTTTCTCCGGGTACTCCGGCTTCCTCCCACCGTCCAAAAACATGCAATTTAGGTTAATTGATGACTCTAAATTGCCCGTAGGTGTGAATGTGAGTGAACGTGAATGGTTGTCTTTCTATATGTTGTCTGTCTCTATGTGCCCTGTGATAGACTGGCGACCTGTCCAGGGTGAACCCCGCCTTCGCCCAATGCTAGCTGGGATCGGCTCCAGCCCCCCGCGACCCCTAACGGGATAAGCGGTTGACGATGAATGAATGAATGAATGCAACGGAAACTGACACGTGCGTCATGTGTTGTTGAAAGTCTTGCTGAGCGTCACGAGGAAAAGGGAAATTTGAGTCTGTGTACACAAATCAAATAAATTCAATTTAGTGACTATTTCACGAACTACCATGAGACTGTGTTGAAATAAATAACACAGGAGACACCGTTTGCTGATGCTGTGCTTGTTTTTTACCTGAGCATTCAAATAACATTAATGCTGCACTACATTACATCTGGTCTTCAACTATAAGTGGCCTACATATTGTTGAGTTCCTGCTGAGGCAGTCATTTGAAAGGACACAGGAAGAGGGAGAAGAGGGATGGGATGGTGAGGGTGCAGCCATTTTTCTTCTGGCTAAATCTTCCCTGCGCAGGAGTACAGTACATACTGCTGACTGGGTGTAAGCAGTTTCTCAATGCATCTGTGTGTGTGAGTGCGTTCAGTGTGTGAACACACAGAGTGGGATTGTGTGGCTGGGCCTGAGGGTGGTTGGGGTGGGAGTGGGGGGAGGAGGAGGCGCAGTCATGGCTATAAGTCCTCTCTTCTGGAACAATGGCTGGAGCTTACAGCTGTCCCTGTCACGTATAGCGCTGGACTCCCTCACTCCTCTGATGCATTGTGCTGCTTGCCATGTGGGGTTTGCTTGGTTAAAAAAGCCTTCAGGCATTTTAGAAATGTTGTTAAGGGGTTGTTGCTATATTCTATACAGTACTGTGAAACCTGATCAAACTTGTCTGTCTTCTCTCTGTTGTAAAACAAAGACACCAAAGTGAAAATTAATTTGATATTTTTTCTATGCTGATACTTATTAGTATTAGTATTATGAATTGCAAATTTGACAGTGGAGAGCATTTCAGACACAGTTTAAAGCTTCAGTAGACACAAAGTTTTTGGCATCATTGGGCAAAAATTCCATAATAATATTTTTGCAAATTGTAATTCAAGTGTTCTGAGAGAAAACTAGACTTCTGTAACTCCTCATAGCTGTTTTCAGGATTTAGAAAATCTAGCCTGTGATGGGAGACTTTGACCAATCACAGGTCAATTCAGAGAGAGAGCATTCCTATTGGCTGTGCTCCGGCAGGTGGGTGGTGCTTGGTATTTCCTCAACTGATCTCAACATGGCTGCCAGGTCTCAAACGTTCTCATTTTACAGCTAAACAGTAACTACAAGTTGTTTCTGAAAACATGGGAGGAGAGAAATAGGCATTACAGTAACAGAATATTGATTCATATTTGAGTTGACTGTGTTTTTAGGACACACGGGTGAAAAGGGTAAAAAAAAAAAAAATGTTGTAGATATCGCCATGAAACTTCCCTTGTTGATTACTTAATTAAGACAATTATTTTTTGTATTACAAGTTTTCTGAAAAAATTGTTTGAATATGCAAATAAGGAATTATTTTTAAATTTGTGTTAATTTGCACAAATTTCCAGATCAATAATATGAACACTGGATGAAGCCAGGTTCAAAATTCTTGTTTCAATTTTTTTTGGCATATTCAAGTCAAAGTTTTTACAGAGAAAATTTTGGATATCTCTTTTTATCAACAGACATTTGAAATAATAATAATTAAAAAAATACCATGTTTTAGGAATAAAATGTTATATAATCCAGGCTGTGAATGATATACTGTATGAACAAATAGAAACCTCCAGAATATAGACAGCAATGAAACTGGAAAGTTTGGTTACTGAAGTTGAGATTTCTGTCTGTCTGAAAAAAAAAAACAGTCTTTAAGGATATGTGTTAGAAAACTAAATTATAAGACTATACGTAGATGAATAGTTTAAACATTTTAACTAATACTTAACTGCCCCAGTTAATTATTGACATTAAGACAAATATTTTTGTTTTACAAGTCTTCTGAGTGTGGTTAAGGAATTATTCTATCACATTTAGGTAATTTGCACATTTCCAGAACATAAATCTGAACATTGGATGAAGCCAGGTTCAAAATCATTGTTTCATTTTCTTGACATATTAGAGTCAAAAGTTTTGATGGAGGGAACTTTGGATCTCTTTGTATCATAATAAGATAATAAATCAGAAAATACTGTCAACAGCCATAAAAAATAATTTTTTGCAAAGTTTTTAGAAATAAAATATTCTATAAATCATATAAATGATGTACCTCTCTGTAAAAACCTTCTGACGATAGACAGGAACGAACCTGGACAATTTGGTGGATGTAAGAGCTACTGAAGTTGAGATTTCTCAGGTGAATAGGGTTAACATTTTTAACTCATAGGTATCACCAGGAAAAACTCCCCCGATTACTCACATTAAGACAATTATTTTTGTGTTGCAAGTTTTTAAATATGCAAATGAGGCATTATCTGAATTTAGGAGAAAGCTACAGATGCAAATAGATACGTTGTTGTCAGATAAACACCTAAATGTGTATTTTGGATGTTTTCTTTCCACTAGTCTGAAAGAAGATGTGTTATGGAAGCAAAATCTAAAAATCTAAAATTGAAAAACTGATGTTTTTGCCTGAGAAGTCTCACCTTAAAGCATAAGACTGATGATTTTCCATCATTTTTATTGGTAATAAATCGAGGGTTGACCTGAATGCTTTGAAGCTTCGAAGCTTTGATCATTGCCGTGGTAGCAGACCTCCAAATCAGTATCTGAATGCGGCGTTTATATGTTTATATGTATGTAATTATAATGTATGAAGCCAAAAATAGTCCATGAACTAAGGAATACTCCCACAACATTATTCATTATTGATATTCAACATTAATTATTATTAGTAATTCTCAGATGAATATGGCTGTTTGTTGTGGGTAGAGGTGTGTGTGTGTACAGTAGTACAGTAGCAGCAGCACTCCCGAAGCTTCGAATACCTTCGGGACAGCTTTAAACAAATCCCATGAAAAGACCAAAGAAATATTACAACACGCCAGTGAGCCACACTGGTTAACATGCTCCTTCGCTGTAGTTTATTTTGAGTCAGTCCCACATACACCATCCTGCTGCTGTGGATACTCAGAGGCATGTATAAATCTGCAGTTGAAAATAGTCCCCGGCAATTTCACTCCTGCGTCATCCTTTACTCCTGTCTGAGTAATGTTTGCTGCTGCAGCTGTTTTAGAAAATTTCTTAGCCTTTAAAAAAAGATAAAAATTAATCTACATATTTGTGAGCCTATTTTGAAATATTTACGACCTCATTAGGAAGTAATGAGCTTGAGGAAGTCGTTGAGAAATGGACTGTTTTAGTCTTTTCATAGGATTTGTTGACACTGAGAAAAATACAGAAAGAAATGTCAGCTTTATCCCTTAATTTCCTGAACATTTCATTCTTATGGGTGAATGTGGTTCTGTTTTTACACCAAATACAAGAGCTGCAAATTAAATCATAAATCATAAATGGCTTCATTATAAATTTGACTTGAGAAGAGGGCTTTCTCTCTCAGTTTTGTAAATGAAACACAATATGAAGGAAATTACAGTTAATAACTTGATGGTCTCTGTTCAAACCAGCCAAATACTAGTGCAATCATCTGAAGGGAAATGTAGAACGACTTTATTTTGAAGTGAATTTATGCATTACGATTTCCACTCTCACATTGGAGAGACGTTTTATCAAACCCTGGCGGAGGCTGAGTGAAGAGGGAAAGGATCTTTGTCTGTTTTCTTATTGGCTGTTTAGACAGCAGACATCCTCTAAGTAGGTCAGGGAACATGAGAGGATTTACTGAGCACTCATGGGAGTCACTCTTAGACACTGCAACTGCAGCCCAAACAATAATGCGAAATGATCCATATCAACCCAGAATCCCTTTAACCTTGGGTTAGTCTGAGGTTAGAATAATGAGGATAATTAGCACGTTTCCAACACATCTCCCGTCTCTTTTGAAGTCACACCAGACGTCTTTGCAGTTGCAGCGACTGAATCTGAAGTCACCTGCTCCCGTGCTGTGTGCATGTGAGATGATTTCCTGTTGTGAAGAATAAAATTGTATATGTTGCTTCTGCTTACATCATTGGGAATAAGCAGCTCCTGAGATGTCTGAGAGTTGGAGTCCATCCCTGAGGAAAGAAAGACAGACTGCATAAAACTGACATATCAGACGTTTGACGATTCATTCAACTCCTTTAGTTAGTGAAGCCACACAAACTGGCATTGATATGCTGGAAAAAGCCTTTGAGCGAGGAACCGTTAGATATAGTAAAGCAGTTAATTTCCATTTTAATGGACTGGTGTTTAACACGGCACTCATTCTTCTCCTTCTCCTTCTCCCAGCTCTCCGAGTCTGTGGAACGTATCATTTCACATAATAGTTTCTATGAGGGAGCTATAAAGTCTCGTCTCCTCCTTCCTCACTGACACAAGCACATTATCAGTGCGGCAAATGACAGCGAGCCTTTATTTCTCAGGTCTAAAGGCAGGTTGAAAATCTAATTACAGATGGAGGAGCGATGATAAAACTCTGCAAGCTGCTTATTTTATTTGAAAAATTGTTTAATTTATCCATTCGTTTGACTGTGGGGATATAATCCAGAGCAAATATTATTTCTACTTCACATACCAGGTATGATAGTCGAAGCAGGCTGGGCTATTGGACTCAGGCCTTGCTGCATTGACAGCTGGTGTAGCTTGGCCATCTGTAAAACAGAAAGCAGAGTGCAGTGCACACTAAACCATAAACTACTCATGTTATATTAAATTATAATATTTCCACAAATGGCCATACTGTACCTCTGAGTGTGGAATGCCATATTGGTTTTGCAAAGTGTAGGCCTGAAAGAGAGCATCCTGCATTAGGTAAATTACAGTAATAAAACATCACACACAGGCAATAAATCTGCAGGCTCTAAATGGAAGTGCTTCTCTGTCAATACGTGCCTGATTTGTTTTTCAGAATAAGAGAAATGAGCGTTTGGAGTTCAGCTCTGAACTTAACATACTTTCTGATTTACTCCTCTCTACTGATGCATGTTCCATAGTTTTGGTTTTATTTGGCTTTAAAATATCCAAGTTTTAGATTTCTGCCTCCACCCCAGTACAATAAAGGTGAATTGAATTTTGCTTGTGATTCTCACAGCAGCATTAAAAATGGCATATAAAAGATTCAACAAGAGCATCTCTTTCCAAACACAGTGTCCTTGATGAATGATGAATAATCCTCAAACCTCAGTGTGATCAGTGATGGACTATAAGTAGCCTCGGTGAACTGGAATTTTCTGATAAACCAAAACCAGCTTTACTTCTCCAATCAGTGCCACTGCTTTATGTTTAAATATAACTATGATAAGTGTAAAAAATACATATAAGTTAATATAGATGTAAGTACTGAGGTGGTAACCCTTTTGTTGCCACGCTTGGTTTGCACACTTGATGAAAATGATCAAACAGAAATGACCATTTAGCAGTGCTTACACTAAATAAGGAACTGTTTCCTGTTTTATATGTTCTGTTGCCTAATATGTTCTTTTTATTTGTCCAAAAAAGTCAAGGGCTGCTATGTAATCCTATTAATCCTGTAAAAGTGTTTGTTTTCACCAAGGCAGGCTCTGATTGTTACTGACATTATGGATAAAGTCTCACTCAAGAAGACTGAAATTCTGACATCTGACGAGGTGACGCGTCGCTGGAAGACAACAGTGGAATAGTGAAATACATCCATGGTGGAAACGTGAGTGTCAGCCAGACATGGATGTTAAGATGGTTTCAGTGTGGAAGATGCCTTTAAATTTGATGGACGCTCATATTTATTTGAGCCACAGTCCACGGATATTCAGATTTCACAAAGAGACTTCTCCTTGAGCAGGACTTGGACACAACAACAAATGTAAAGTAAAAAGTAAGAAAAACGTTTTATTTCTCTGTAGGGTCCTTTCCATAATGTTGTCAGACACTTATAAGAACAATCTGAGCCTGTCAGTAGCAAAAACAAGCACTTTTTGTGACCCTGATGTTACACTGACGGTTACAAGGTTATCCCTCAATACTGGACCAATTTCAAAAAGTGTTGTTCACATTAGCCACTTGGACACAAACACATGGGAAAATATGGTCCAGGTTGAGAAATACCAAAGTTACCCTTTAACCCTCATCCTACCAACCTATTTAACATTCAAGGACTATCGACTGGAGTCCCCGGGGACCCCAAGAATAAACAACTATAAGAAACAAACATAGTAGCAAAATGTTAACATATTTCTTCCCAAAACGTATTAGTTATAATACATATATACGTATAGCAGTAGTGTGTGATACTTAAAATTAGGCCCCATGGTAAATGTTTCATCAGTTCTAGTCTAGTTTAGCTATTTAAACTGCATAGGATGCAATTGGATGCTTTTGACATTAAGTCGCTCGACCCATTCGCTCGACCTAGTGTTTCACTATAGTCTACCTAGTCAGTTGGTCGCTCTATCCAGACGGTCGCTATACTCGACCCAGGCATGAAAAATTGCAATGACAGAACAAAGCATCTGTGAGAGATGACAAAAAGTCTACCTCTGGGGTCTGCGGGGATCCCAGTCAGTAGGATAAGGGTTAAGTATGTCTTTTCAGCTATTAAAGGGGATAAAGGGTCTCCAGGATCCCATTAGGATTAAAGATCATCTTCAAAACAAAATTCCCTTCACGCTTATTGTTAGGAACAAACACCTAAACACTCAAATATCTCAAAACTACAAAAAATAAAGCTGAAACTATCTGCATGCATTTTTTTCTTTTACCTGTAATTAGAGTGACCTGACCCTTTTAAAATGATTTGATAAAAGCATGTATTGCTTACAAATAGATCCTCTTTTGTGCTGTTACAAATTATTTGTGCAGTCCTGCATCATCTCTGTCTCTACCTGCAGGACCACACATCCCCCCTGATCTTAAATAACGCAGACTCACATATGTTAAGCCCTCTTTCCACGCACTCCACTCTTCGATACTCGCTTTAACTTCATTTCAATCTATCATCTACTGTATCTCTCTATTCTAACTCAATTCTGCCTGACGCCAGCTGTCTGGCCACTATTACCAGTCCACCCTATATGGTCAGAAACTTGGGAGGAGAGCTTGGCTGTTACAGTGAATCATGCATTATAGCTGCATTTATACAGGAAAGCACAAAAACTGTACACATTAGAAGCAATTATCTTTCAATTTACAGCATGAGTGATCTAAATGTGAAGTCTTTATGTTACATTACCCACAGTTTATCTATTTTTTTCCAATCTAGGGATAAATTGTCAGAGGCTGCTGTTTCCGTTCTGATATTATGACAGTATCTGCTATTGCTGTCATGGGAGGAATATTCCTAAAGCTGAAATGTTTCTGGTGCAGAGCGAGGCAGCGCTAAAAAAAGAGACTGTGGTGGTGGGGTGTGTGATGGCATCGTGTTTCAGGAGGGGTTATAGCTCTTATGACAGGGTAGAACAATAGCTGCAGCTTACGCTCAGCTGTTGTTTTTAATGCCTCCAGCCAGATGATGCACTGTGTAAATTTGGACATACCACACAACCCTCAGATCTTCACAGCCCTGAAACTCACTCCTGCTCTCTGCAGTGAAGTTTAGTACCAGCTTCTGGACAGAGTTTTATATTTCATATTCATAAGAGTGGAGATTATCTGCAGACTTTCGCATTAATGAATGTCCATTACCTGCTGGAGGTCTAGGCCACCTTGGGTGACGGAGTACAGAGGGTGGGGTGCAAAATCTGACGCCTCATACACCTACAGACACACAAGAGACGCACAAAAGGAAAATATGCAGCTCATTACTGAAATATCTTCATGTTTATAAAGTCCAGACAGTCATTATTTTTGCAATGGAAGTGATGATTAGTGAGAGTAAATGTGTTCTTACCAGCTGAAACCCTCCCTGGTAAATTTGATGTAAAAATAATGAATAAAAACTTCCATTTTCATTTTTTTTCTCCTGCTTGCTCTTTCACTACATATCAAATTTGGTCTGAGATGGGCTCTCAAGGCTGCATTTCTGACACTTTAACACACCTAACAGGCTTATAGGCCATGACTCATCCGCAGACCCTTTCCCGTTCCACTTCATTTTCTCCTCTGACAAATTATACAAACATCCCCTATCACTGCGCTGCCTTCATTAAAGCCATCTCCCAGTGACCAGGACCTCGCCCCGGGTTTAATTTGATAGCTTATTATGGGGAATATCAAAAACACAAAGCCATTCCATAAATTGACCAGAGTCTGAGGCAGCACAAACACTGTCAGAACTGCTGACAGCTATGCAGAATATCTGACTGCTGCTGTAGCCAGTGGAGACGGCAGGTCTCCGGTCTCACTCGCTAATCTTGTGACTGGTTCCATGGGAGGGTGGATGTCTGTGACTTCTCAAACAGCAGGGTCTATACCACTCAACCCCACCCTCACATACACAACACATGACACACAAAAAAAGCATCTGATCCCCCACCAGGGAGCACCTACATAAGTCTTATTTCCTCAGAGTGAGCCAAGAACTTCAGTGGATGATCGGATCATTGGCGATACCTTCTCCAAAAAGTATCCACCCACCATTTGTAGTTTGGGAAGGTGAGGGTGTCAGCCCCAAATGATTTTCAAACTTTTCAGCTGTGCTAGCGATATGGCGAGATGACTTTGTCGCTTGGTTGGCATTCATTTAGTACCGCCAGTAGGTCCAAGCTTTCCCTTATATATCTAGTACGAGCCACTACGAGGTTACCATTTGTAGTTTTGACTGAAATGTCTCAACAACTATTGGATGGACTCAGTGGGCAACCTCCGGGTCTGTAAAGTGAAGCCAATGTTGAAGTACCTTAAACTTGCATTCTTTCTAACAGCCAGCTGGGGGCGACTCCTCTGGTTGCAAAAATTAGTCTGAATGCATAGAAGTCTATGAGAAAACTACTCACTTGATTTATTACCTCAGTAAACATTGTAAATATGAGTTTATGGTCTCAGTCACTAGTTTCAAGTCTTCCTCAATACAGCATGATATTCATTTAGTAAATTATGGTCCCAATTAGAGTGAAATAGACCATAAAGCAGGGTATGCTTTAGGGCGTGGTTACCATGTGATTGACAGGTTGCTACCACAACGTTGTCTGGTCTGGGAGTTGTCCATGTTTTCGTCTTAGATCTGTAACCCCTTCATAGTGTGTTTTCAGTTTATTAAAGTTAATGATAACTTTTTAGTTGCCTGAAAAAGTCTTATTTGGCATTCGGTTGTACTTAGCTTTGCCCTCTTGTGTCACTTCGAGTTGCAATAAAAACAAAATGGCGACTGCCAAAATGCCGAATTCAATGCATCAAAATAGTAGTCCACAAAACAATGGGTGATATTACAGTGACTGTGTCCACCTTTTAAGGTCTATGGATGGACTGCTATGCTTTAGTTCAAATATTCATGTTCCCCTCTGGATGAATTGTAATAACCTTGGAAATCCATTCATTTTTCTTCCTTCAGGTCAGATTTTTTTTAAATGTCATTCAACTTTGATTTAGAACCCAACACCTGTAAAATGGTGGCAAATGGCTGGCTGGGTCATGCTAGAAAATAAATAAAAAAGAGAGCTAGAGAAAGGAGCTCAAACCCTGCTTGCTTTCTCACACAGCTGGTTGATCACATGTACGAAGTGGGTGTGAATGTCGAATGGATTTGATGGTTTCGGAAAGTTACAGAAATTGTCAGACAGCCCCAAGCAGTTCTGATGAAGCATACTGCCGTCTTAATGACATCTAATTATTTATTTAATTATTATTTAATGCTAAGTAATTAGCAAATGTTAGCATGCTAACATACAAAACCACCTAAACTCCGAACCTGTTAAATATCTGCATGTTAGCTTAGTCACTGTATGACATTTGCATTTAGCTGAAAGCACCGCGCTGTCCAAGTGTAGCCTCACAGAGCTGCTAGCATGTCTGTAGACTCTCTTGTTATTCATGACTTACTGATGGTGCATCCTTATATTTTTTTGTATTTCATGTAAATTATGCTTTTTGGCATGTCATTCATCTGTAGCATAAAGCACAGCTGTTCTAACAGCAGCCTTGCAGAGCGCTTAGCATGGCTATTAACCTCCCCTCCACCCCCTTGCAAACCATATTCATTTTCAAAAACTATTAATACTGTTGGAAACAGTAGTAACAGTCAAGCCACATAAATATAATTACACTTTTGAAAAATATGATCAAGAACATGGACTGCATGTATAATTTCACCAACATGAATTTCTGTTGTGCAAATTGCTTAAATTGCCACAAAAGGCAGTTCTCCCACAATACTGGCAGGAAACCCGAGAGCAAGATCATCATATTTAAAAAAACAAAAAAAAAAAACAGAACTACACAACAGTGTTTCTCTTCTCCCGTTAATGCTTCTCTCCTGGATGCAGCTGGTGCAGAGTAAACCACGGCAAACCAAAAGAAATAAAAAATTCAGTTCACGTCAAGATACTGGTGTTGATTTCTTTTGTTTTACTCTTTCTTTTACTGGTGTTTACTTGACGTACATCACCCCTTTTTCTTTCTCCCTCTGTCAAAAATGTGTTCATCTTGTATGCAACAGTCTAGTAAAGCTCCTACAGCCTGTAACAGGGATTCACCACAAGTTTGAGAACCGCTATCATAGATAAGCTACCCAATGTGTGTAATAAAATCTCTCACCTGGTTTCCTGCGATGAGGAGGGCCGCTGGTGAGGGGCTTGGCCGGTAGGGGATGGTGGCACCCTTTGGGGGAGACTTAAAAACAAAACAAGAGCCAGAGGTTGTAATAAATCTTAATCCTGACTCTCATAGACATGAATAAACGTGCACATCTACTCTGAAAAGACGTCAACACTTCTGTCAAAATGAGACACTAAGTGCAAATGGTGTGCAACTCCTTGGTACATTAAGATACAATAACAATTAATGGTGAGCTAAACTGCTAATGACACTAACATTATCCCCTTCCTTGTTTTCCTTTTGATAATATTAGTCATTCATTGAATTATTGAAGCCGTGTAGTGAGAGCTCTTTGTGGATAATAGCTCTGAGCTTTAGTTTGCATTGGAGCTGCTGGCTCTGTTGCGGTGTGCCCTCTGGATAAATCAAGCATCCACTGACAAGGAGACATTTGAAGATAAAATTTTTCAAACACCAATGAGAAAAGGAGATTATACAGAGTACATGACGGCGTATATTTTATCGAGTAACTGCAATGTTGGCGATACTGTTTTGGGGTTTAAGATGTAGAGCATCTTTTCTGTGGGAGCAGTCACAGCAAATTCTTTGTATAACTTTGCATAATTTAAATCTTGGAGCCAAAGGGAAGAAGCCGCTGGTACAGAATCCTAATGAAACTTGCAAGCCTTTGAAGAAAGCCCTGGAAAACTGGATCAAACTAGCAATTAGTCAGTCAGGTCCAGCTGCAATGCTAAAACAAAAAGGACTTGTGCACCTCCATGAACACACAGGGAGAAAGTGTGCTCGGGG
This sequence comes from Pterois miles, assembly GCA_947000775.1. NCBI lineage: Eukaryota > Metazoa > Chordata > Actinopteri > Perciformes > Scorpaenidae > Pterois > Pterois miles. The sequence goes on from CAMQGK010000368.1 coordinate 1,982,306, forward strand.
TTGTTTTTCTCTAATCATCGCCACGATTCTCTCAAGAGAGCTGTTGTCTAAAGGTGGACAGATTTTGCTGCAGGCCACTTTGTTTTCTGCTAGCAGCTTAGTGTCCTTTCCAACAATATTAAGCTCTGACCTGAGAGCTGCACCTTTTGACTCTGTCCGATGTAAAGGAACTATGTACTTCCTTGATATTTCCCATGATAGATGAGGATGATGCTACGGAGTTTGTATTCAGCAGTCGACTTCAGTCCTAGGTAGCTTTACATAACACAGAGGACTAACACAGCCTACTAAAAATGCATTAACTTCTGCTGCAATGGAATAGACAATAACTGCTTGTGAGATGAAAACATGCATGTCAACAGCAATAATTTTCTTCACGTAGCTGCAGTAGCAGAGCTCTGACAACATGTCAGCTATAGGTGTGGGTATGTGGAGTGAAGAGAGGAATATGGTACGCTTCCTACCTCCAGGATTACTGTGCAGATGAGCCTGACACACTGGATTACAGACTCCTGATTCCCAGATATCGTCACCCCTCGCTCAGTAGAGTTGGGCAGCAAATCCCCTGCCACCTGTATCTGAGCTCCGGTGCTCTGCAAATGATAGGGGTTTTAGAAAAAAAGATTAGTTTGATTCAAGAGATAAGACAGGCTGTTATTACTCTGCCATGGCTCCTTTCTGTGCCTCCTTCCTTCCTGCTGGCTTTGCAGAACTTTTTTTTTTTATTTTTAAACCTCTACTTACGGAGACCAGCCACGCTGCAGTGTGTTTAACGTCAAGTCCTGTCAGGTTAGAGATAAATGAAAAGTCACCCATGGTCAGCAGATGTAATTCCCTCAATTTTAGCTGATATATTCCCATAGCATGTCTGCAGGCAAGAAGGGCTGCTTTTAAAGATTTAAGTACATTTGCTGATGTCTCTATTAGACTTGGAGGCTGTTTTTGAACCACACAAATCACAAAAGGCTTCTGTAAGTAAGCATGTGTCCTGTAGCAACCAACCAACCAACCAAACAAACAAATCTGTAGCTGAAACAAATCTGGGTTTATGAACACGACAAGAAAATCTGTCTAACCACAGAAAATCAGCTGTATGCTAAAACCGGTGGAGGTAAAACAAGAGAGACACTATTTGTAGATGGGCACAGAGCTAAAGTTACAGTGTCAGACATCTCTGGCAACAGATCTAATACGCTTAATCCTAATGTTTCAACTGGGCCTAAATGTAGTCAGGAGTTTTTCCCTTTCAAAGTTGCCACTGCTGAGTCATACTGTTTGTTGTTATCTATCCAGACTGCATTGTCTCACTAATTTCCTGCCTTAATAGCCTAAATCCAATTTTAGTCTGGTGCCAACGTAAGTGCAGATACCACCACTTTGGTCCAGGCGGGAATATCTCAGCAGTTAGTGTACGGATAGACATGAAACTTTGTACAGGCAGTCATGGTCCCCAGAGGATAAATCGTAATGACTTTGGTGATCTCCTGACTTTTCCTCTTGCACCACCAGAAGGTTGACACTTGTGGTTTTGAGTGAAATGTTTCAAATGTTGGAAGACTTACAATCTAACGCCATCTCGTGCCATCTTTAGGTCAAAATTTGAAGTTACCCAATGCTTTGGTTTATCGTCAAATGCCTGCAAAACTACTGCCATTCCCATCAGCCTCAGCTGTATTTTGTGTGGTGCTGCTATGTTAGCAAATGTTAGCATACTAACCAGGTAAACTAAGATGGTACATGTGGTAAACATTATGGCTACGTTTCATTTTAAATCACATACATACATACTGATGCACGCAGTATGCATACAATTGGAACATCCTACTTTGTCATAACATCGCACCTTGAATTTTGACCCTCTTGCTCATATAGTCACTGTGCAGAGGATTGTGGGTCAGAATAGTCAGAAAAGCATGCTGGCCTGCATACTGCAAAATGTGACCGGATGTAGTAGAACATCCTGGTATTTTTGGCATACTGTATTTGACATACTATATACTGTGACATACTAAACCTTTTTCTGGCATACTAAATACTATGGTAGTATGGGTACTCTACAGCACAGCATATCTGCTGTAATCTGATCTACACATCAGCATTTTAGCTTTGCTATTGTGAGCATCATTAGCATTTAGCACAACACACCGCTGAGTCCAAGTGTAGCCTCACAGAACTGTTAGCATGGCTGTAGACTCTCAACTTACTAATACTTCTCGTGCATCTTTATATATTTTTTGTATTTTATGTTAATTCTGACATGTCACTTTCCTGTAGCTATTATGCAATTTTCATTTTATGATCTATGACAAATGAGTCTGTTATTATTTTATACCATTTTATTGCTGTAGATGCATGCATAGTTGCCTTCAGGAAGACTTTATGAGGAAATTATTAGTGTAAGTCCTCCAATTAGTGGCTAATAGGGCACAAAACACAGCAGGGCAAAAGAAAACCAATAGAATAAAAATGGAAAATGCAGTTTATTTTCTCTCATCTCCAGAAGCAGATTTGTTCTCTTCATATTTCAGTGTTCGTTCAGCCTGTGCAGCAAGGACGGGGAGGATGGGCTAGATTTGTGTTCTGGCTGCTCACCTCTCTGATCTCCTTTATCTTGGCCCCTCCCTTCCCAATGAGAGAGCCACACTGGCTGGCAGGGATGACCAGCCGCAGGGTGACTGGTGGCTTGGAGCTGATGGTGCCGTTGGCCACCAGCGCAGTCAGGTCCTGGAGGGAGATGAAAAAAATGTGATGAGAGCCGGCAGGAAAGAAAGAGAGAGGAGAAAGAGTCCCAGAGGGAGAGATCAGGCAGCAGGGGTCAAGGTGGAAATGGAGAGAGAGAAAAGCTACTGGAGGGTTTTTATCTCCAACAATTAGGACTGAAGAGGTGTTGAATTTAAATCCAGTTTGTTTCTTTGATTAATTTAGGATTCACATTAATCTAAACACACTTTCAATTTCAGTTTTATATGATGCCATATCCGTTCCGTATCCATCTAAACCAAAACAAACTGCAGTCGACCAAAAACAGTGAAGGGTTTACATGGATACAACTTGATGCTACATCTGTAGAGCACCCATATACTGACATTTATGTTAAATGCATTCAAAGAGCCCTGAGGGAGATGACCATGGAGATATAAATAAAACAAAGCTAACAGGGGGAGCTCAGAGCTGGCGACAGGCTTAGCGAAGTTAGTGGAGGTATACATGTGTGGCTATGTCTGGTTTTCAAAATAAGGTGTTAGCAAGGGGAACTGTATATACAAAATACAAATATGGAAATAAGATTGATTGGATTATATTCACAAGAAGTATAAAACATTACATGCACCTTTTTAAATTAAAAAGAAAATACCACTAATTTGTGAGGGCAATGTCTTCACTCTTTGATTTTTGTAAATTGTAATAAATCATTCCTGATAATGACTAACATATTTAACTTCAGGACATATCTGACTACATACATGCTGACAGTCAAACATTTTTACTGTATGCATTTAGATATCTAACAAAGAATCACAATAAATCATAGTAACAAATCCAATCATCAAATACATAACAAATCGGCAAGTATAGTGATAATATTTAACTGTGAGATAGTGTATGTACTCTACTGTATGTATATATATATATATATATATATATATATATATATATATATATATATATATATATATATATATATATATATATATATATATATATATATATATAGCACTGTAGTGCTCTAGCCCTATTAAACATAGTATAAGAAAATTAAATGAAAAATAAAAGCAAGTATTGCAAAAATCAAGAAACATAAATGTAGACTTGGGATGAACAAATCCCAACACAACCAAGCTCAAGTTCTACTGCAGTGACATTAATTGAACGTCAGAAAAAGCAGATAGGATCAATACTGGCAGGTGGAGCTGAGACCCATCCAGAATCTGCACCTAATTAACCTCTGTATTTGTATGTATCTCTATGCGCCGGGAGTCCACAGGAGGCCGGCCAGCTATGTAGGAGATGTGGCTCAGTCCTGTGTGGGGTCTTAAAAGCCTGTTCAATCATTCATATGAACTGCTGAATTCTCCATGAAAGGAGAACATCAACTGCAGCACCAGCGGTGTGCAAATCATGCTTTGAGATTTTCACTCTGCTGCATGTATTTGAGCAAGGACATATTGTCCAGATGTCCTTCCTACTGCAAGCACATTGAAATTGCTCACCTTGGTTTCTTTCCACTGATCTATTGAAAAGAACTGAATGAAAGGACATAATGTGAAGCTGTATACATGTGCAATCATTTTATTTCCTTGGTCCTTTTTCTTGTAATCTAATGAAACTACAATGACATGAAGCAAACGGGAGAAGTCCTGAAGGAAACTTGTCTTGTGTATTTAAAGGAATAGTTCAACCTTTTGGGATATGTGTTTATTTGTTTTCTTGCTGAGAGTTGGATGAAAATATTGATGCATTAAATATGAAGCTACGGTCAGCTTAGCTTTAATTTTTTTTATTCAGGCTGAACACGGCTCTGTCCCATGCTAAAAAAAAAAATAGCCTCCCACTAATTATGACGTTATATCTTGTTTGTTTAATCTGTACAAAACCAAAATGTAAAAAAACATGCTATTTCATGGGTATTTATGCTAAGCTGAGCTAACTGTCTCCTGGCTCCAGGTTCATATCTAAATCACTGGTATAGGATTGGTATTTCTAGTCCATATTTTTTCATGTGTATGTTCATATGTTTTTTGTTTTTTTGTCAGCTGATAAAAAACTGTTATGCACCGAAACCAAGTCCAGTGTGTTTCATTATTTTATTCATTGCGAAAATTTGAAGTACAATACAAACCAGAATTAATAACTTGGGTGCAATAGATAGCGCTAGACCCAAACGGCGCTAATGCATGAAAACCAAGAAGCTATAGTTTAGCTGTCTAGAGCACATTCACAAATCTAACAACAGTCGCCGTCTAATCTTTCGTATATCTTTTGTTTTATGACCAGCTGTTCTGCAATCACCTGCCACAATCCATCTTTAATTTCCCCATCTCTGTTTTCTTTTATTTCTTTATCGTAAAGTGCTTTGTGCAGGGAGATGAAGTGAATCTCTAATGACAGACAAAAGTTTCGGAGTTGGTGTGTAAACCTGACGGACACATTGTGGGGTTGTATGTATTTTTAAATGTGCGACAGTTTTGGATGACTTGGTGTGCAAAGGCCTAACTCTTGGAAAGAAAGCTAATAAGCTTCAAACTGTTCCTTTAAACTGCCAGGAATGTTGGACACACACTGAGGAAAAAAATCAAATGAAAAATCCTCTAAGTGACAGATAGATCACAGTTGGTAGGGCTCATTTTAAATACAACAAAATGTAAAGATACAACTCACTTATTTAACATCAGACCCTCAGTGGATAAAGTTAAAATGCATTTCAACATATGCAACAAACACAGTGTGAGGATAATAACAGCCCCAGAAAGAGTGGGTGCAGAACATGTCTGTTATCTGCAGCAGTCTGTATAATGAATGTATGCATCTGGACCAAGATCCTCACCTATTTGATGAGTGTTATTACAGCGCAGGTTGCAAACATCCTGTGTCTGCTCTCCGGTGGGTGGAGATTGAGCTTTTAATTAATGAACAGTGTGTCTCTGTGAACCTTTGAAATGTAAATATGCTGCGCTGTCTCTCTTCCCATCAGAGTCCAACCCACAACAAAAATGTGTGACAGAATGCAAAGCTCGCTGCTTGTTTTTGAACGGTTTGTGTTTGCAGTAAAATTAGCAGTTTGACTTATGGAGGGGGGCAGTCTAACCTCAAGGGATTTTACTTATGAAGGGAACTGCATAATGCTTCCAATAACTGTAAACTTTATATTTGAAAAGCATGTTCAGGCTCTGTGCGCCGTGTCTATATTTAGTGAGGCGGATCAGGCTCTCTGACGTCTCATCTCATTAGAAGAGGGGCACGTAGCTCGTCTGCACAATCACAAGACTCTGGGTGTCGTTTTCTTGATTTGATCTAAAAATACGAGCCACATCTTAACAACTGTGAATGTTCCCATACTTCCTTGTGACAGCAGGGGGAAAAAAAAAGAGAAAAAGAGAGAGAAACTCTCAAAGTGAATAGGCGGAAATTATACAGCGGGTAACACAAGCACTGTTCACATAAAGACTAGCTGGGCTTAAATCCCCTCAGCATATTGTGTTGCTTGCAGGATAAAGACTCTGACAGATTATATGGCTTTCATGCATGCTGTGCCTCAACACCTGGGCACAAAATGAATGCATCCTACTGTAGTGTATTTTGTTATTAGTGCATTTCTTTGAAATGATCATAATAATAATTTGCATAAACTCAGGTGGCAGCTGTTGGGGAAAACTTCATCCATAAAACAGGGACAGAAACACACAAGTGATCAACTGCCAAATGAAAGTGCGGTTGTGTGTAATCATAAACTATTTAGACAGAAACAAACGCCAGTACTCAATTGCAAAAAAACAGATTATTCCCCCTTTGTTTTTAATTAAATGTGTCACACATACAATAATGGTGGAAGAAACGGCGCGCAGTGGGTCAGCCAACGCGTTGCCATGGTAACTCGAGAGTTTCAGGGTTGAGAAGAGGTGAGTGTGAAAGATCTTTAATGAATACGGCACTGTGCTCCCAGCCAGCATGTGTTTACTGAAGGCTGTCGACCTGAGCGGGTAGCTCAGCTGTTTTCTTGCCAGAGTCTGCTGTGATGCTAAATCAGAGTGAGGACAGCTCTCATTCCACCATATTAATTAGTGCAGTGATGGACAGTCACCATGGGGATTAATAACAAAAGGAGCCTGTCATCCATAACTCATTAGTAGACGAGGCGAAGGTATACAAAAACCTTCTCATTAACAGGTACAAATTAGCATCATTTGTACTTTTTATGAGCGGACTGAGCATGTGTTGCCAAGTAAAAGTGTTTACATGACATGGACCAACAATTAGGAATGCACTGATCCAACATTTTCAGTCTTGATAGCAATACCTGGGCTATGGATATCGACCGATACCGAGTACCTATCCGATACCAGTGTTTAGTTAATTAACTGTATACTTCACTGTGTAGAAGTGACTGGGATCATTCCTTTATGTGTAAGGTAACATCAGGCTTGACTTAAATATTGATTTCCCAACTAAAAAAAAAAAAAAGTATAAAATTAATACATACATATAACTTTACAGTTATTGTATTATTAAAATAATTCGTACACCAATAACTTGATAAAAAAATCTTCAAAATTAACAGGAATTACAATTCAAGTGTAAACCCTATAATACAGCAATAAACTGGTCAAAGCTTGAACAGGAATTAAAACTCCAGTATATGATATTTATATGTATATGTATATAATATATATGTATATAATCATAGAATTGAATTGAATAGAATATCGGCCCCATTGTGGCCAATACCTGAGATCCAGTTATCTGAGTCAGTATCGGCCCGATATCCTGTATCCCCACCAGAAATAATGTTGTTTAACATCTTACTGTACGACACACGTCACTTCAAGTCAAAATGGGTTTACAACAGCAGCTAAATCCACTTACCCCACATTTTCGTCTGCAGTATAATCGTATCTGAAAGTATTACGAAACACGGCTAAAATTTTCCCCCATCACTTCAGTTTAGTGTATAATCGATAGTGATAAAAGCACATTAGTGATAATGTTGAGATGAAACTCAGGAAAGGATTTCTTGTAATGATGTGGTGAAATGGTTTATTGTCCTTTTTGTTATTTTGGCTCCACAAAGACTCCCAAAAGCTTGCTACATAGCACATGTTGTGATTGTTTGTCTCTGTTTATGAGACATGACGACATGAGCTGATTTCAGTCAATGAGCATTGCAGTTGCAGTTGCAGTTACCTCCTCCAGTTTGTATGTGATCATGGTGAAAGCTCTGAAGACACAGTCTGTGGAGCCGGTGATGGTGATGATCCTCTCTGGACAGGAGCCCTCTGAGATGTTGACCCGAGCGCTGCTCTGTGGGGACAGAGGTCATTAGGTCAGTTAATGGCCAAAATTAATGCAATACTTGGACATTTTTCAAAATACGCTTCTTTGCTGTCTTGTTGACAGATGAGTGGATCCGTTAAATCTGAAGCTACCGCACACACAGCAGCTTGTTAACTTAGCTTAGCATAATGACTGTAATCAGGGGGAAACAGCTAGTCTCTGTCCAAAAGTAAATCCACCTGCCACAACTAGTTGTTTAGGCTGACTGTGTTATTTTTGGACAGAGCCAGGCTGTTTTTATGCTAAACTAAGATTGAATTACAAGACAAAGGGCCATACTAATCAAAATATTGTTAAATTACTGTGTATATTAGGCATGTCACAATACCAGAAATTTAGAAGTCAATTCTCAACACCCACCCTGTGATACCACAGTAAAAAAACGAAATTAAAACACTAAATCCCATGTACTTCAATGTACACTCCCTTATTACTGTTTGCATACTGAATTTAAACAGGTTATAATTCCCTCTCTAATATCTATTTTATATTGCTGTGAAAACATTTACTTCAAACAACTGTATTTCACCCAGTACTCATCTTTACTGAACTGAGCCTAAACATATCACGTGTCAATGGCACGGCAAAAAAAACAAAAAAAAAAAAAAAACGAGTACCGTCACATTGTCAGAATTCTGTTATCGACTTGGTACTCAGATCTCATGACATCCCTCGAATAATCTTCATATACATATTAACCCTAACTTCACTGGAAACAGGAAACCATGTCTGACTCTGTCCAGAGGAAACAAAATCTGCCTACCAGCACCTCAAAGCTCAATAATTAACATGTTATATATTACAGTATATTTAATCTTTAGAAAAACCAAAGTGTAAAAACAATCAGTGGTTTTCCAGGAGTTACTGTATGTGCCTGACTGTTTCTGGCTTGGAGCAGTAATTTCTTGGAGGTGTTAGTGGGTGGATTTTCTTCAGCTTTTGGCAGAGCCAGGCTAGCTGTTTCCCCCTGTTTCCAGTCTTCATGCTAAGCTAAGCTAACTGGCTTCTGACTGTACCATCATATTTACTGTACAGACACGAGGGTGATATTGATCTCCTCATCTAACTCTCGGCAAACAAGCAAGCGTATTTCCCAACACGTCATATAATTTTGTTAATGTTCTTGCGCTGAAAGTGTTCAAAGCGGCCGGGTCGTAGTGTAAACTGCAGAACAGCCATGGGAAGGAGTAGTGACAGGAGGTAAAGGAGGTGAGACTGAAAGCCATGGAGCACATCTCTGTATCTCAGACTAACAGTGTAATAGAGTCTCTTCTCGGGGCATTGCCCTCAGATGACAAATCTCCTGCTCTCCTCCCCTTCCATTTTGTGTCCTTGAGTTGTAGTCACATGACCAGAGGCAGGACAGCGCTCTGAGCGGGGACATTTTCTCCAGTCACTCCAGTGAGTCATGCTCCCACTGTGACTGTAAAGGCCTGGGGAGTGGCTGACAGGATGAGGCTCATACAGCTGGGAAGTGACAAAGGCCAACAAAACTGACTGGCTGGATGAATGGATGGATGGCCACCATGGGTGAGCGGTTTATCCAGCAGCTCTGCAGGGCTGCGTTGTCCCATGACCTCACTCTTCCTCTGTTTATCCATCTGCCTCATAAAGTACGACATAAAACCTTAGCAGCCACAGACAGAATCAAATGTACTGCCATGGCATCAGCCTAATTACTTTTTAATACAAAGAGTTAACCAAGCGGCATTAGTTTGGCAGCACCCTGGAGATCTACAAAAATGTAATGGAGGGGCAGATGGAGAAGGAGGAAGTTGTTTTAAGCAGTAAAGGAAAGAAATGGATTTAGTGAGCAAGGAGCTAAAGGAGGCATAGTGAATGATGGAGGGAGAGGATTTAAATTGAAAAGGTGCCTTTATTGCCCTCAAGGATATTTGAATAATATTCCTGCTCTCTGTGTGCTTTTCAGACTCAAAGCTCCCAAATAGGCAAAGAGAACTGAGCTTTATTATAAATACGTTCAACCACTAGAAAGCCTGACCAGAATTAGAGACCCTCTGAGACTGAATTATGCTCGTTTTGGCTATATGGCATGCTGACACACAGAAACACATATAATCAGCAGCAAATAGTATGACTGATGCAGATGATGAAAAGTTGTTGTTTGAAAGGTGCAGTTTGTAGGATTTGGTGGCATCTAATGGTGTGGTTGCAGATTGAAACCGACTAAGTACCCCTCTGTTCACTCCTCCCTTTCCAAGACTGTGGTAACGGGAGCCACCAATGCGAAACGTCGTTCGCCTTGCTCAGAGGCCACTTTCACTTTTCATTTAAATAATGCTCTGAACTTGCGCTATATTTTGGTGAGGAAAAACTGTCATGACCATTTACAAAGGGGTGAAAATGGGTTCTCTGGGTACCCACCAGTCTCTCCTTTACAACCATGCCCACTTTATGATAATCACATGCAGTTTGGATCAAGTCATAGTCAAGTCAACACACTGACACACTGACAGCTGTTGTTGTCTGTTGGGCTGCAGTTTGCCATGTTATGATTTGAGCATATTTTTTACGCTAAATGCAGTATCTGTGAGGGTTTCTGGACAATATGTGTCATTCTTTTGTGTTGTTAATTGATTGCCAATAATAAATATATACATACAAGTTACATTTTGAACAGCTAAAAATCTGGGATTAATTTGCAGTTAATCATGATTAACTATGGACAATCGGGATTAATTGTGATTTAATATTTTATTGATTGACCGCCCTAGTAAAAATGTGAAAGGTTATCTCTAGAGCCAGTGTTTGGTTTGTGTGCTCAGGGCTACTGTAGAAACATGGTGGACTCTGTGAAGAGGACCCGATCCCTATGTAGATATGAAAGGCTCATTCTAAGCTAACAAAAACAAAACAGCTGTTATTAGGTTCAGGTGATTATACACCAATAAAAACATATTAATGAATATTATATTCCATTACATAGATCCCCAAAATGTTACACACTGTTCCTTTAAAGCTCTCAGTCGTGTACACAGTACCTCTTCTCGTATTCGTTTCACCGTCTCTCCTTTCTGGAAAAGAGAAGATGAAGGACAGCTTTAAACAGAATCAAATGTGCTTTGTTTGAAACATCACAGTGTCCTCGACCTCTAAGTGAAACCGACGATTTCAAACCACGAAGGTCTGATTGGAATTCAGCAGAACAAATTTCAGCTAGAGTTTCGATGCGCTGCAGCACTGCTGTCTCTAAAAAGATACATCAAATACATGTGTGCGTCTGAAGGGGACGTACACCTGCTGTAATGGCTGCAGATGCACTGTGTGAAGACCTCCTGCCAGGGACATGGACATTTTGTCAGACATGTGTAATGCTGCAGCACATCCTCTGCTGGTTCTTAGATTGTTTCTTCTCCTGTCCCCCATTTTCTTTTGGCTTCAGTCCATTCAAGCTGTCACACCTTCATGCATCCAGTGACGAACACTTCCTTACAAGAGTATCAAAAACTCTTATCGTCTCCCACACTGGGCTACGCTGTCGTATTCCAGGAGAGCTATATACTGTATGTGGTGCATTGTGATACTGGTATCGGCCTTCTATTGATGAGAAAGAGATGAGAGGTTTGCCAAAGAGATGGAGTTGCAAGTCATTAGTCCGAGTGCTACAGAACAAGTGCTTCTCTCTGTCGAGCTGCACAGTGTATATGTGCTCATCTCTCTTTCTTTTCTCGATTTTCTTTTAGATATTTGGTTTTCGGCAACACCTGCGACATCCACTGTGACATCTTTCTTTCCAGCACTCCTTTATTTCTGCATCTTTTTCTCTGTCCCTGTTCTGTCTCATATTGATGTCTTTTGAAGGTGTTGTATTACAAGGCGTGATAGCCGGAGCTACTGATGCAGCATAGACCAGCCAGGCCCTTCCAAACAGACACTTAAAGTGCCCACAAGGGGCCAACAGTAATATGTCTTCGGAGCTCAGTTTCAACAGGAGGCTTGCAGTCAGTGCACTAATGTTTTTGTTTGATGGATTACTGGGTTACGTTATGGGTGGTAGGGGTGCTGGCGAGGTCTTGAGAGGGTTGGTTTAAGGCAATTACATTTAGGATAGAGATATTCAAAACAACATTTTTTTTGATGGAGGGCTTTGTGCTCTGCGTTGATTTCAAGACGAACAGGAAAATGATTCCACAAAGGCTTGAATAAATCCACATAAAAGGCATCAATTAGATCCATGGAAAATAAAGATACACTTACATAAGCTTAGACACAGGCATAGCATTTAAAAACATCAACCTCGTCTGATAAAGGGATATCTGTTTTTTTAATATTTAATACCTTTATAGTATACATACATGTAATATAATTGTAGTAGAACAGAAATAGAAATTCTCACCTTTCCTATGATGCTGCCAACCTCCTAAAACACAAGAAGATAAAGATAATTACATATACTAAATCAGGCTGTTCTCATACAGTGTTTGTAGCTATACCTACAAAAAGAAATGTACTTTTATTCATATATATCCCACAAAATCAATACATATGTAATCCACATAATTTTGAACCAGTAAATATAAATGACAAAGAACCAAATGCTGACAAAGTCAGGGTTGATGGGTCGGTCAAAAAACACCAGACTGTTGCCCAGGAGACGGATATCAGCACCCTGTCTGACACCAGAAGTCAACGTTGATTTATTTGTGATGTAACATCCATACTTAAAGGGGGGTAGGCAGAATATTTTTTGGCCTGATTGATCAAAAGTTCCTTAATAACATCACTGCTCGCCATGTGGAGGTTTGCTTGATTAAAAAAGCCTTCAGGCATTTTAGAAATGTTGTTGAAAGGTTGCTATATATATGTTGCTATATTCTATACAGTACAGTGAAACCTGATCAAACTTGTCTTCTTTCTATTGTAAAACAAAGACAGCAAAGTGACATTTTTTTCTTTGCCAATACTAAGTAGTATTTTGAATTGCAAATTTGACAGTAGAGAGCATTTCAGATCAGGTGCAACACAGTTTAAAGCTTTAGTAGACAGAAAGTTTTTGGCATCATTGAGCAAAAAAATCCGTAACAATCTTTCAGCATATTGTAATTCAAGTGTTGTGAGAGAAAACTAGACTTCTGTAACTCCTCATGACTCTGTTTTCAGGCTTTATAAAAAACTTTGGAGACTTTGACCATCACAGGTCATTTCAGAGAGAGCTTTCCTATTGGCTGTTCTCCAGCTGGTGGGCGGTGCTTGGTATTTCCTCAACTGGATCTCAACGTGGCTTCCAGGGCACAAACTTTCTCATTTTACAGCTAAACAGTAACTACAAGATGTTTCTGAAAACACTGGCGGAGAGAAATAGTCATTACAGTAACAGAATATTGATTCGTATTTGATCAGCTTTGCCTAGGTCAACTGTTGATCAGAGTTTGTGAGTGATTGACAGCTGCTCAGAGCTTGTCAGGATATAGTAACCCTTTTATAGAAATAAAATTTTTAAATCATATTTGCTCCATTTCTACCCACTGCAGATTTATGTTACACCACTTACCAATCAATATTAACCCTAATTACCTAAACCTAACTAAGTTGTTTCCTGTGAAGACTGTAGGCACAAATCCAGCGGAAATTGGAACGTGTTGTTGTACATTTATGGAAAAATTAGGAATCATTTTTATTACCGGTATATATCATACAACTATTGTATGAGAATATGATGACTAAATACGAATTAAAAAGCATTTAAAATCCTTACAGTAGCATTTCATTACTAATTAATATTAATAATTTCTGGTATATAATTTAAGAGTCAGCGACAAATCTTATGCTTTAACAAAGCCCCAATTGCTGCAGCATGCAGTTCATTCAATCATAAACAATGTGAGGCTCATACCTTTCCGTGCATGAGCAGTCGTAGTGTGAGGGTCACTCCCAAGCCCCCGTCTGCAAAGTCCTGCTCACAGTTCATAGTGATGTGGGAGTGGCACACAGGGAGACGCATGAACAAGGCTCATTCGCTGGTCGCACAGTCAAACGAAGGCCAGCGTTCGTTCTCTGGCTCGCCGAGGTCCTTCAGTGCCGCTCTGAAGGAGAAAAGAAGGGCTGAAGTTAAAATGAACTGTTGATTATCTCAAAAGAATTTCCATCCCACCAAAGAAATGTTTGAATCATGTCACAAACATTCATGCTCACCCATACATCATTGTTTGCACACACACAGAGAAGAAATTCACTGTCATCATTCACTGAACATTATGTGCCACTATTAAACTAATGGCCATGTTCTAGTTCATTTCTGGGAAACAGTGGGCTTGTACTCTATCTAACTGCATATTTGACTGAATAATAATTCCCAGGAATCAAAGACATTCAGCTGCAGAGGACACAAATCAAAGCTGAAGTACAATACATTTATACCATCACAGAGCTTTGAAAGAACGCTGAAATCAAATATCTCTGTGAGGAACTTCTTCATTAGTTGAGTCGATGTAATATTGATGGTGATTCATAACAAAGTCATAATGAAGAGCATTGTGTGGTGCAGGATATTGACCAGAAGCACCAGCAGTGTCAGCGATGTAGCATCTCATCAGAGCTTTGGGGTCCGAACAGACTGCGGGTGGGTGGCCATCGATGACTAACACACTATCTTCATTAACTGACAAGCAGCCTCTCTCAGAGCGAGTTGAATGACTTGATTGAATTTGGATTAAAAAAAAAAACAACATTTCCTTTGAGCCGAGCGTGAGTTTCATGCCAAGTTAATCAAATTATATCCAAAACAGTTTTCATAAAACTGAAAATGTGTGGAATTTCTTTGGGGACCTGTTTTCTATCTGCTCCATCACAGTCAGTCGGAGAGAAAAGAAAAGAAAATTTATACGCAGACAGCAAACGAGAAGCATCTGTGCTGCTTATCCCAGAAAGACAATGTGGCTACGTGCAAGTCAGTAATGTGACATACCACATACGGTTATGATGATTAATGTGCGAGTCACCTGGGTGCTCAGTCTCAGCGTGATGTGTATAATTAGTTCATGGAATCACTCATGTTTCCTCTTGATTTATATTTACTTACATTTGTCAGCCTGGACAGGGGAAGTAGAAGGATATATATGTGATGCATAAATATAGCTTGACTGTGTGATTAGTAGAATTTAAAGGAACAATGTGTAACATTTCAAGGGATCCATTAGCAGAAACAGAATGACAATCATAACTATGTTTTCATCAGTGTAAAATCCCCTGAAACCAAGAATTGTTGTGTTTTCATTAGCTCAGAATGAGCCATTCGTATCTACATGGGGAGCAGGTTGTCTTCATGGAGTCCGCCATGTTGCCCCACCATGTCTCTACAGTAGCCCAGAATGAACAAACACTGGTTCTAGAGAGACTCTTTCACGTTTTCACATTACCTGAAGGCCACCGTAGTTCACCAACACGCCTCTAAAACTGCAGTAACGTGAGCCGCGTTGAGCAAACCGGGATACCGCCAGCCACTGTCTGACTTTCGTTGCCCCCTTAAATGTTGTTATTACGGTAAGGATGGCCTCTGAGTGAGGTGAATGATGTTACCACGTTTTGCACATGGTGGCTCACCTCACCACAGTCTTGGAAATTGGAGAGTGAGCAGAGGGGTACCGAGTTGGTTGCAATCTGCAACCACATCACTAGATGTCACCAAATCCTACACACTTTACCTTTTAAAGGCAAGGAGAGTTTCCTCACATTTTCTTGAGGATGTGACAAATGCTTACAAATGCTTTCAATTATGGCAGCTACTAATGGTAATTTTCTTTATGGATTAATAAGAAGATTATTTAATTATTATTAATATAATAATAATAATCATGTTATCATAATATCCTGGAAACCTCAGGTGGAGTCTTGTCTTGTTTAGTCTGAACAGCAGTCCAAAACCCAAAGAAACTCCTGTTTACTGGGACATAAATCAAAGAAAATCAGGAAAATTGTCACACTGGAGAAGCTGGATCCAGAGAATGATTGGCATTTTACTAAAACAAGACTGAAGCTGCTGGTATACTTCATCAGAAGTGCTTGTTGGATGGCTGAATAGCTTTGGAAACCCCAGATGTCACATCAGGGCTTGTCCAAGCAAATGGGTTAGCCAAACATATTCAGAAGCATACAAGGCGATATGTCGACAGCCACGCTAGCACCTCTGCCTTTGGGTAGTGAAAATTGCTAATGCCAGTATGCTAGCATGTTTGCAGGCACATTTTTGGTGATCATTGAAAAAATTCAGATACATCACGTGGGAACAATACGCACCCATTTTTGCACTGATCTATCAGGTAGATGTTGAGTTATTTCACTGGACAAGTGAAAACTCTGACCTGACCAAACTCAGTAAAATTTACTATCTGCGAAGCATGAATGTCTGTGCCAAGCTGCATCCGATTTTAATGTTATCAGGCTATTAAATAAGCGTTAATTGTCGCTATAAGCACCATCCTGGAGATGTGGGTCTTTAAAGGCCTACTAGGCCTACTATGTCGTAAAAGTGAGTGTGAAAATTTAAAGAAACGTTATAAAACTGAATTAAATGTTAACACACGTTAACACAAACAAAAAGGCTTCTTAAAAGTTTAAGGAAAAACATTGTGTTTTGCCTAAGCGAAACTTGATGCTTGCGAACACAAAGACAACTATAGGCTGAGAATGCAAACCCTGGCCTCTGTGTTTGTGTCCATCGTCCCTGACCTCCACCCCATATGGAGTTTCAAGCTGTCTATACTGCAGCGCCTGACTTCCACTTCTGCTCCTGTCATAATTACTTCAGTCACTAGGGGTCGAGTTGTGTTCTTTTCAACATTTTTTGGTGATCTGCCATATGAATAGATGATTAAACCTCCTAGTGGGTGTCGTCAGGCCCCCTTTGACCCACATTTATGATGCTTATAGCGACCGATAGCGTCTATTTAATAGCCTGACAACAGTATTTCAGTCTGGACCAGTCGACTTTGCCATCTCAGGAGCCACTAGTGTAGCTTAAAAAAGTTAATGAATGAATTATCAAAGTGGTTGCCGGTTAATTTCTGTTGATTGATTAATCTTTTAATTGACTAAGTGCTTCAGTTCTGCTATCAATAATATAATAGAGCATTTAATTATGCTTTTCAGATATTTGAGATATCAGAGGAACCCTTTGTCGTCATGGATCATGTTGACACTTGTGCAGAAAAAACTCTCTTCTCCTTTTTGACTCATCAAGGCCACTTGTTTGTCTGCCAAGTGCATTCCAGCCAGCCCACAGAGCCACTGTACACCAGCCCACTGCTGCAATCCTACTGATGCCGCCTGGCATATGTGTGTGCCTTTTCTAAATCTGCATACTGTCTGTAGGTTTGGCAAGCTATGTAAAGGGATCATGTTTAATAAATGGGTGTTATTTTAGATGAGGTCCACTTCCTGAGAGACTTGTTGTAAGGCAGGTTTATTGTTTTTGCTTGGTGCACAAGGCCATCGCTGCTTTGCTGATTTATTCATGCACTGACTGGATGCTTGCAAAGACACGTTATACTGCTCACACACATCCCCCCTTAAGATCCTACAGAGCTTGACTGTGTGTGTGGGTTTTATATTCCCCTCCATGGCCGCGGCATAGTCTGACATACCAGCCTGTCAAAATGTGGAGTAAAGTGTCACTTCCCTGGATTAGATTGTACCAAATCAAACTTCCTCTGCTTTTTTTTTTTTTTTTTAAAAGATATGCTCATTGGATTATTTACAAAACCATCAGTTCAGCTCATCTCCATACAGTTTTCATAAATACCAAACAAAGCCCAAGGGGGTCGACTGGAGATGAACAAAAACTGGAGCACTGTGCTTGTGGTTAGCTACAGATATAAGGCCAAGCAATTGTGACTTTAAGCTTGATCGATGCATCCTGAACATGTGTTATCACAGAGCACATTTGTGCAACCCGTGGGCTAACTTCATTATGTTTAGGCACTGAAGGGCATGGCTAAAATGTTAGCACTTTATTGCATTAGGAGCTAATGGTTGGAGGGATCATTATGTGCTGCTCTGTGGGTTGATAACAAGGCATGTGCTCTGTGTCTGTGTGAGGGCGGAGAGGCTCTGAACTCCTCATTTCCAGAATCCCAAGCAGCAGCGTTCCAGGATGAACAGAGGCTCTCTGTTCTAAATTAGACCTGGTAACTCAGAACAGGGAATTAGCAAAGTGCAGACTGCAGTGCCAGGCTGCCAAAATACAGTCAGAACAGCAGAGAGAGGCGGAGATGACATCCACTGTCCTGCTCCTCTGTCACTGACTGTGTAACCTTGGTCCTGCGCTGCTTGACTGAATCCAGCATGCAGGAGCTGCTTGTTGTGAGTCACTGCTTGTATTCATCTTTATATACACTGAATTAAGCATGACTGTGAATCCAAATGACTGACAGAAAAACAAATGCCGACAAGAGGCAAGTCATCAGTCTGCTACAGTCATTTACATTAAAAGGGAAGCATGGTTTATTGCAATTTGGGTCTTTATATTTGTAGTTTTCATCATGTCTATCAGTTGTGGTAACACTGTACTCACCACATGAACTGCTGAAATCTGGGAACATGGTGACATCGCTACAATGCTGTAATCAGAGCTTCTCCATGCTTTGTTTACATGTGCATTTTAGTCTCTCTGTTGTGATCCACTTGCTAACTAATGGCTGCCACTCTGCACTGCACTCATATGACGATTAGCGTTCATAACGCCATCCTGACGAGAGAGCGTTCCTATTGGCTGTTCATTCAACGAAGGCAGCTGCCGATTATTAGCGCTAATCAAATATGAATCAATATTGTGTTTTCAGACACACCTTGTACTGTTTAGCTGTAAAATTAGAAAGTTTGCTCCAGCTGGTGGGCGGTGCTTGGTATTTTCTCAGCTGATCTCAACATGGCTGCCAAGTCACAAACTTTCTTTCTTTCTTTCTTTCTAAGCCACATTATCAAAACCACTTTATTTGGCAGTACATGTGAAATATTTTTTTCTGTAATGTTCACACAACAACATCATTACCTGTCATAAATAATAAAAATATATAGTATGTACCTGATTCTAATAGGAAATATGATATAAGATGCTGAAAAGAAGGCCAATCAGTCGATCAGAAGAAAATGAATCTCCAACTATTTTGACAACCGAAATTGTTTCAATAATTTTTCAACCAAAAAAAAAAAAAAAAGCTTCTCAAACGTTGCTAATTTTCTTTGTCATATATTACAGTACATTAAATATCCTTAGGTTTCGGACTGTTGTCAGACAAAATATGACATTTGAAGACATTATCATGGATTCCCAGAAAACTGGGATATGTGGAGGGTTTTTTTAACTACTTTCGGACATCAGTAATGAAAATAATCATAGGTTGCAGCCTTAGAAAGAATAATACAGAATATAAACACAAGTTTAGCATAGCCCACCTGTAATACACTATTCAAAAGATACATACAACTATTGTATGAATGTCACTGATATCAGAACATACTGATGTATGTAACATGTGTTAACAATTTACCAGAAATAAATATGTGTTAAACTGGCTCTTAAAGCTACGGTGTTATAATTAAAGATAGGAATCTTGCCAAAAACTACAAAAATTTTTTTACCAAAAGATGTAATACACTGTAATTATCCTTTAAGATATCAAGAGATGTTTTCTTTTGGAAGCATACATCAAAGATGTCACGAATAAAAAAACAGCGTACATTCCTTGTCAGCCATCAGCAATGTTTTTTGTTTTTTTCTTGCCATGTTTTCATGAGTATTCACTCCAGAGAGTCAGTCGAGATGAAAAGGATGTTGTACAACCCGCTTGTCTGGAGGACTGGACACCTGTTCAGAGGCAGCCATGTCCCTCTCACAACAGACGGCTCTGGGTCGGCTTAGAGGAAATGAAGAAGGAATGAGGACATGCCTGGTCTCCATGGTGAAAGACAGAAACAGGGTTCCCCTCTGCATATAGTACATATGGGGTCGGGGGAGGTATTGAGTGTCTGTTCGATGAACAAAGGGAGGCAAAGAGGATAGGGTGTCCCCTGGGTGAGCACACACAGAGCAGTAAGTGAGAGGGTGTCAACGTGTGTGCACACTTATGGCAAGGGCAAGAGGTTAGAGAGCATTCGCACACACAGAGACGGCCACGTTCACAGGTCTGTGTGCACCAAAACAAAGCACACACAAACCCACATACAGCTGCTGGGATGAAAGAAGGCAACAATTCACACACACACTAAACACACACACATACGCAGAAACTGTACTGTTGAAACACAAGAGCAGACAAGCTTTGATCTGCCGAGCAGCTCCACAGGACGACTATTTCCTGCAGCTATCTGTCATGGACAAACTCAAAGTAGCCTACAGCCATGTTCGAGTACATGGGACGGCACGATGAGACCGTCACTCCCTGAGATGATGATGAAGGAAAAATCACAGAGGAGTCCTCCATAGGCTCCTCTCCACTAGCGGTCGGCCAGTCGGAGTCGACTGCTCCAAACACGATCCTCAGGGATCAAACGTGTGCGCACGCCCACCCAAGAACACACAAGGTACACACACACACACGTAAACAAGCAATTTAGAGTTTCTGTCACATACTGCAGAGCTTCCCAACCTGGGGGTCCTGATCCCCATTAGGGCTCACCAAAGCTTAACAGGGGGTTGCAAGGCCTTCTTGATTTCAATGGTGTCAGACAATTTGAAAATATATATGTAGTATACATTCAGTTGCATTAATTTCTTATTCTTTGGATTACTATGTAAGATATTAAAAGGATAAGGGTATGAAGACCTGAACCGTCCCTCTCTGCTAAACGGCCTCGTCCTGCATTAGAAAAGCCTAAGAGCTGATAGAACAATGGCCAATCTTCAAGGCGGTTAAAACGCTGAATGTGTCAAAAAAGACTCCTATAAAGTATAAATAATTGTTACAGTGAAAAGAAACCCATAAAATTCCCTTAAAAATAAAATACGTAGATATAATTTGCTCCACATTCATCCAAATTACTTGTTTTACACAAACTTCGTGCAGTTATTGCATTCACTATTTGGGTTAATTGTACAGATTAGCATTTGTTCTGTACTGTTATTATTATGCATTGAATGTGATATAAAACATCCATAAAATATGTCCCTTAGTCAGGAGTCATTAGTGTCCTTAATGATAGAAAAGATGATGGGAACCACTGACATACTGTACCCAGGTTTACATGTTGAAGCCTTAAATTGTGCAAAGTGTTGAGCTTACACATCTACCTACTGCACATTAAAAAGAATACACACATTTCAGCACAATTACGCCGTTATGCAGAGGCTTCTTGATTAAATTAACTCAATTCTATGTGAATGAAATATTCACAGAGGGGCTGCATGTTGGATTAGCTTTAACAGCATCACAGCCGTAAGTCATGGGATTCATCAGTGATATTGCTTTATGAGCCGAGACGCACGGTGGTTTCAGCACGGCTGAGAGTAGACTGTATATGCAGCCTAAATCTCTTGTATAAATGAGGAAAAGAAATGGTATCAGCGGTAGCTTCAGTAAACTTGAGTCAATACTCAAAGTTATAGTTTAAAAAATCATGAGTGTTTCATTCTCAAAGTTAAACTCTGTGTGAGTGAATTATTTGGCAGTGCTGACAACTAGGGCTGCAGCTAATGGTAATTTTCTTTGTTGATTCATCTTTTGATTATTTTCATGATTAATCAATTAGTTATTTGGTCTATAAAATATCAGAAAATGGTGAAAAATGTTGATCACTGTTTCCCAAAGCCCAAGATCATGTCCTCAAATGTAAATGAGTAAAGAAACCAGAAAATATTCACATTTAAGAAACTGGAATCAGAGGACTTAAAAAAAAATTACTCAAGCCGACAAAACAGTTGCTGATTAATTTAATAGTCAAAGTATTATAATTATTAATTAATTATATATAATTATCAAAGTATTATATGACACGTGACAGGCAAAATGCACAACCTCAACACTTAGCAGCACTTGATTTAAGTATGACAAGGTTTCTTCACTTCTACAATCGCTCCAGTGAGATGGGGAGAGAGAAAAAGAGGAGAGAGGCAGGAGGAGAGTGCTTTAGTTGTGAAACAGGAGAGGCTTGAAATTAAAGAGCAGTGTTTCATCTCTCAGCGTGTCTGTCTCAGCTCTGTCACATGTAATGGGAGGGGTCAGTCCTTGAGGCAGAGGGGACTGTCCTCTCCTATCAACCCCCGGCTTCATCTGGTGTTAAAGCAGAACCGTGTCAGCCTGCAGTGCGAGCCGCCTGTCAACCACAGGGCCCCAGAGAGGGTTATCAGACCCCTGGTCTGCCCGCTGCCGCTGGAGCCAGCTCGGCTACTTTCCTTGCAGCAGAGAGGAGGCCAGCAGCCACTGCACTGAAATGTGGGCTGACGCTGATAAGATTACCCTAAAGCAGCGTGTTTTTAGCCCATAATCTGTGGCGTTTTTAAAGAGTGAATAAAACTACAAGATCTCTCTACAGATTGTGTGAACAAATCTGCTGAAAAGTTGCAATGCAAAGTTTCACATTCAAAGTGTTGTGACAAAATTACTAATGTAGGACGATGCAGCTTCCATATCTGTGCGGGATTTCCGGCTGACATTTTGGATAACAAAATGCTGTAATGTCGCCCTCATCCCCAAAACTTATTTTTGAAACTAAAAGTCTCTTATCTTTACACAAAAGCAGATTATTTCTCATTCCACTTTCAGCGATGCGATGACAGCTCAGAGCCACAACATATTGACATCAGAAACGGCTGCATTTGCAAAGTATGTCATATCTCAAAGTGGCGCAAATCATCACTTTCACAGGACTTCTTCTTGTCACAGCCACTTACAATCACGTCAATCTGGCTGCAGAATCTGCATAATTACGAGCGAATCCAACAACTAATGAACAGCAGTGTAATTGACACTCCATTACGGCAGTCTACCCTCAGCAATCAGTGTCTGTGACGGTCAGGACGGAGCAGTATTTAGTTAGTTCTGGCTAAATAAGTGCATACCCTTGGAAGAGCATGGCCACTGTGGGAGAAACATACAGTGATCAAGTGCTGTTTTTACAAAGGACCCCGTCTCCTCATTAGGTAAACCTGAGTTCTTTCCTCCTTCTCGTTATTGCCAGCAGGGATGAAAACACCACAAACATGCAGATAATGAACCGTGTTTCTGGGCTGTCAATTGTTATCTCCCAAGTGGCTGCTGGTTCCAGACACACAGTGACACCGTCTGAGCCTTTATTTATACTGGTTTTAGTTAGCATGGGGACAGTGTGGCCCAAGCCCATATACTGCACATTTAGCTTTCCTGATCTCTGTTCAGGGCTGATACTAACTTTCATTATCCACCATCTTTGTGATGATTGTGAATTTCCCCACTGTGGGACCAATAAAGGAATATCTTATCTTATCTTATCTTATCTGCACATTATTTTCATGATGAATCATTGTGTCTCTAAAATATCCAGTGCCTGAATTTGACCAAAGTACCTGAATTTAGCAGTTGCATGACATGATCATAGGGCTGGACAATATGGAGAAAATCAAATACCTTGATATCAGTACTGTGACTATTGCTTTCACGAAATATTTACATAATGAGATTTTTGATAAATAATTATCAGCAATGTGGATATAATGACTACGTGGGTAAAGGCCAATAATAGAACAGCTAGAACAGTCTATTCAGTTCAGACAATTACATCACTTTACTGTAATGTAGCCTTTAAAATCAGGAAAAAAACAATACCATATTACATTTCAATATGTAGTCTCCTATCATGATATCAATTTATTGCCCAGCCCTACATGATCACTGAATGTATCTTGGATATATTTATATTTACACACACGTATTAATAATATTAACCATTTTAAATGATTTTTGTATGCATTTCATTACATACATTTGGACTTCCTACTACATACATTTCCACACATTGTACATATATATTTGGTTAATAAAAACCTTTTATGTAGCTATTGATACAAATAAAATTTTACATAAATATAGTATTGCATATATGCTATTATATACTGTATGTCTGTTGGCCTTCAGATTAAATTGGATAATGAGAAGGAATACAAGAGGCATTTTCAGCGCTGTTTTCTCAGCATTAAGCTAGCCATGTGTTTACTCAGAGATGTAGTTATGTGGGTGTTTTGGGGAGTGCACCTAGACTCACCGGGAGATGGTGGTACCCAATAAAAAGTAATAATAGAAAATATAGAAAAACTATTGTGTCATCTCCATATTCCTTGTTTTATCAGACAGTTGGTCCAAGAAACATTCAAATATATATATAATACATACAATACAAATAAATACATTCAAATTACTATCATATCTGACAAAGAAAAGCAGTGAATCATCACATTTAAGAAGCTAAAGCTTTTTTTGCTTTATGTGACAGAAATGATACTCGATTACTAAAATTGTTGCATATTAATTCTCTGTGACTGATCGTTGCAGCTCAATCTCTCGTTGCTAACTGATCTTTTTCATATTATAGATCTCCTACAGTAAAGTTCTCTACCTGGCTCTGTACGTCACACGCTGCAGTGCTGTTTTCATTTGATTATACAGTTTGACTTCTCTGTAGTGTTTATGCCACTGGACTCAACACTGGGATTTTCTGGTCATTTGCTTTGCCTTGACTTACAGTGGCATGCTTCTTATTATTAGAGAGCTTCTATTAGGACCATATATCATTCTGAATGGCTTTTTTGGCATGGTGGAGAATACACTTTGGCAGGGTATTAACTCCAGCTTTTATCCCATCCCTCTCGCTGGATGAAGGTCACTCTCTCTATCTGCAAAATGACTTCCCTCTCTTCTCTTTCATCCCTGCTTTCCTCCCATCCTCCACACCAGGGCATGAGTCAGAGAATCTGACACCTCGGAGGAGAGGAGAGGAGAGGATGGGAGAGGAGAGGAGAGGAGAGGAGAGGAGAGGATGGGAGAGGAGAGGAGAGGAGAAGATGGGAGAGGGGAGGAGAGGAGAGGAGAGATGGGAAAGGGGAGGAGAGGAGAGGATGGGAAAGGACAGAAGAGGTGATGAGAGGTGATGAGAGGGGGTGAGGGGAGGACAGTAGAGAGAGAGGAGCGACAGATTGAGAGAGAAAGGGGGACAGTCTGGAGGGAAGAGAGACAAGCTGATCGATATTGCAAAAAAACAAGTAACCTGAGAAGACGCTGCCTGGCCCTGCTTCCTTGACGAACTCGACACTGTATTCAAAAACGTCAATTAGATTAATCCAAGCACAGATGGTGCCGGGGTCCTCGCTCTGATTCATTGTATAGTATCCTTCATAGTGCCATATAGAATGGATGCAAAGTCAGGTTGTTTCCAGCATCACTATGCTTAAGTTCGCTGCCAAGTCGCTGCCGTGTTATTTGGTATACTACAACACTTGTGCACGTTAGGCTGAAACTACATATTACATAAGCTCCTCAACAAACCGAGCACAAACCCAAAAATAGTGCAGTCCCTGTTAAATATTTCAGGCACTCGGCAGCTGAAGAGGGGGATAAAAGGCTTCTCTCCTCCTTGGTCGCGATACAAAAACAGACACACACACACTGATGCAGATGGCCAATTGAAAGAAAACCTCCATTTAGTATACTGTAGAGCAAAGCGGATTACTGTCACGAAGCAGGTCTTTTAGCTTATTTGCTTGATGTACAGCACTTACTAGTTGGAATGACGTACTTGGCGTACACCTAACTGTTTCTTCTTTCTGTACAGTTTCAGGCGACATGAAAGCGGCTCTTTGAGGGTGACTTCTGAACTAAATAAATCGCGCTCATGAGACTCTTTGTGAGACACAACAGGAGAGTCATGGGGCCTGACGGGTCAATCTTTGGAGCTCAACACAGAGCTGTCTTTTCATAGAGAGGGACGGCCTGCGGCTCTGTCAGACACTGGGTCAGTCTTATAACAGCAGTGAGGGTCCCATTCTGTTTCAGAAGAAAAGCTCTCTTCATAAGCAGAACAAGAAGTCCCAAAAACAAAGAAATACACACTGTTTACTTGCATGGAAACATCAATAAGTGTTCATGTGATTTTGTTCCATGCATTTCTTGTGCAGCACAGCCTACTTCCTGGTAAGGATAATGAACTGACATCTATTGCAATCGACAAAGCTGGAAAAGCCTCAAGAGTCTGTAGTTATTAGATAGCGACAAGCACGGGTTAATTGCACAAATGCAGGTTAATTGCTAGAGGGGATTTGTCTCAAATATTGGAGAGGAAATTAATTTGGATCACAACAGCGCTCCTGTGACAACAACATTTAAATTAACGCCTGAGTGAAGATGATGATACTGACTTGCCTCGTAAAAGGTCCAAATTAAAGCACTACAAGTTATTACAGGTTTTAAGTCGACAAGGTGTACATGAAGCACACAAAAAAAATTAGAACTGATTTGATATTGGCATGACTTAAATTATCAAGAGAATAAAATGTGTTTCAAGACATTTTGTCAATGGAAACAGTTTTGCTCCCCTGTGTTATTAATGGCTATATTACCAAAGCTCTTCTTGTACTCTCCTCATCAGTAAAAGGTGACTGAATATCTCTCTCTACAGAATCGTTTTAATAGCTGCTGCACTGGGCTGCATTTACTTGATGACTGAAAACTAAAACTAAAACCCCTCCCCTTCCATCTCTGCAAGAACTGCATTTTAGTAGATGAGAGGGATTATTGGCTGTTCTCAGACGTTGGAGCAGCACGTGTCAGGTCTGGCTTGTGTTATTTATGAAGCCTCTTGGCCCCAGCAGCCCTCAACTCTGCAGCAGAGATGCAGGTGGGGTTTCATTATTGAAGATGCTCTTCCACGTCTTATTAGATCTCTGACTCTCAGTCAGTGTGCATTAAGGAATTGCATTGGACAGAGAGCCAGCAATGCATGATGGTTTGTCTTTGTGCCCCCCTGGAGTTCCTCTAAAAGATGTGTGTGCCTCTCACCTCAGCCAAATTGTACATCATACATTTCCTTTTCAGGAATAAATAACATACTTGCATTCAAGCAGACCCCCCTATCACCAAACACACACACACACAGTGGATAAAATGCTACCATTTATTGATCTCTGTTACGTCCTCAGGGAGATAAATCTGAATCATGTTCTCCCACTTGTTCTTTAGCAAAACAGTCATGCAATGCATTACACCTGTAAATGAATGTGCAATTCTTCAATTGTGTCCTATTTCTCTCCATGTTTGCTTGAGTGGTGCACATGCAAGATTCATGAGCATCTCCAGGCAGCAGAGAACATGATTTCCTGAATCAATCAGCTGGTGGACTACCAGCTGCTTTTATATTTATTGATTCTTTTGTAGTGAAGAGCCTAAAGACGAACAGTCTCTTTCATACAGGCCTAAGTGGATAAATTTAGGCCATATTATGCAAAACATGAGTGTTATTAAAACTGGAAGTGGAATCAGTGCATCATTCATGTCATTCCAGCTATTACAGTCTTAGAGATACAAGATTGTATTGAAGTCTACAGTATGGTTACTTAAGCCTGTTTGTGCCATCTGTGCTAAATGAAAATAATCCATCAAACGACTAATGTTTACTTGCTGGGAATGTCTGGCAAATAAAACTGTAAATATCTTCAAACTGTATAGGCAAATAGCTGTCTGTTAAAAACTGCACTTTTGCCAAATGTGACTCTTACATCTAATGGTGGAACTGAGTAAAACATATCCAGCCAAATAGCATGTGCACTGTTTTTTGGTTTTCATTTGGGTCAGCGTAACAAGACAGTTTTTCTATCCAGTGTAAGACTAATGCAATTAAGCGTCCTGGTGAATAATGGTGCTGTCACACACACTCGCTGCCTCAGCATCAAGCCGGCGCCCACAGTACCGGACTTGTTGAGAATGATCTTTGTGTTCAGGACTAGCCTGGCCAACGGGGTCCACTTTCATTATCATAAAACACACAAGAGACCAATTGTCTCCTCGGCTTCGTTGTGTCCCCTGCTCATCTGGCGACTTCGTGACATATGCTGGATTTAACAACCCAGTCACTTTATGGATTCATTAATTTAGCTCCAGTTTATGAATCCAACGCAGTAAGGACAGCATTTCAGTTTATAAGTAAAAACATAGGAGGCTGTAGTAATATAGAGGGATAGTAGCTTTAATTGAGGAGTTTATAAAATGTATAAAAATACATGCCTCCCTGTTTGGTGTAATCCAAGGGACACTAAATATGACTGGGGATAGCGATCAAAAATGTCACCTATTGGCTGAGAGCTGTTTCAAGTTGGAGAATTGGGAACATGCTGTCCAAAAATACGCCTTTCCCAAATAATCTTAAGTCACTTACCTGTTTTCATGTAAAAGGTCGCAGGCTGCAGTCCCCACTAAAGTATCCCCATGGATGTGTGTTGTGACCGGGCTTTGTATCCACATAGAGTCCAATGACGCGGACGTGTAGTGCGGACTGTCCTCCCGGCGTGTCAGCAGACTGGAGTGCAGGGCGCCTGTGCGCTGAGGAGGGGAGACACATACACACACGCGCGCGCGCGCGCACACACACACACACACACACACACACACACACACACACACACACACACACACACACTGAAGAGAGATGCAGGCGGAGACCACCCCGCTCACACTGATCACCGTTGACCGAGGCGAGGCAGCTCTTTGGAGGTAACCAAGTCCTCCCTGGGTAAAAAGTCCTTTAGGCTTCGCTGCCTTCAAGCCTCCAGCGTGTTTGTATCCCCGCCTCGGCGGGTGCGGTGAGATCCAGTCTGTTCCCACAGGACCGCTACGGGAGCGCAGCGCGCTTCTGCCGGTGCGCACCGCAGATTGACAACATTTAGGATCACTGAGCCTCTGCGCGGTGTGAAATCGTAGCATGACCCGGGAAATTACATTAGTGGAGTCAATCAGACCTTGTTCCTTATCTGGCCTCAGTTACAGTAAGTGGTTAGTGGCGATATTAACACTACCCAGTTGTCCATTTACGTGTTTTCTTTTGCAAAACACCATAGTTGCTTTTAACAGGCTATACGCTTAATTTACTAGTATACACAATGAAACACCAGTTAACTGCAAGTCAAATACCCAGCACCTTTTTTGAGAAATTGTCTCAGGATTTACTGTTCGGCTATATACCAACAAAACATGAGGATGTGATACAAATTTTGAGCCAAATTTTAAAATGTACAAGGGATAATGCATTGGCTTAATCAAATTTAGGGTGCAAATATAAATCTGAAGTTCTTAGTATTTTGTTTTGAGGTTTGTGTCGTGTTTGAGTTCAGTAACTTTCTCTCACATAGCGCCATCTTCTGTATTTATCTCGATATTGCAATTGTTCCACATTCACCTTTCTAAAAAAACGGAGGAGGCAATTCATGGATGTTTTATAATGTTATTAATCTTTATTCTATCTTATCCTGCACAAGGTCTGGATTGTGATGTTACTGTAAATTATCATTAATAATATAGTCCAGGTAGCCTGAGCAAAGTGGCTCTCCCTTTGGGACTTGTGAAATAAAAAGTATTAAAGCTGCAGTGGGTAGAAATGGAGCAAATATCATTTAAATTTTTTTTTTTTATAAAACAGTCACTATATCCTGACAGTAGTGCACGGTACTAGAGGTAATCTGAAAAAAAAAAAAATTATGTGCCTCGGTGTCCTATGGTGCTCCTAATGGCGTCTGCAAGATTTCACAGATCAGAGGAAAACAACCAATCAGAGCCGAGCTGGAGTCTGCCGTTTCTGAGCAGCTGTCAAACACTCACAATCTCCGATCAAACATCAAACTAGGCAGCGCTGATCAAATATGAATCAATATTCTGTTACTGAAATGATTATTTCTCAGATGTTTTTAGAAACATCTTGTAGTTTTAATGCCTGTTTCTCTGCTCAAATGTTTAGCTGTAAAATGAGAATGTTTGTGACCCGGCAGCCATGTTGAGATCAGTTGAGAAAATACCAAGCACCGCCCACCAGCCGGATCACACATTCTCATTTTACAGCTAAACATTTGAGCAGAGAAACAGGCATTACAGTAACAGAATATTGATTCATATTTGATCAGTGCTGTTTAGTTTGACTGTTTGATCGGAGATTGTGAGTGACCGACAGCTGCTTCCATTGGATGAACAGCCAATAGGAACGCTCTCTCTCTGAAATGACCAGTGATTGGCCAAAGTCTCCTGTCACACTCTATATATTTTAAAGCCTGAAAACAGAGCCATGATGAGGTGCAGAAGTCTAGTTTTCTCTCAGAGCACCTGAATTACAATATGCTGAAAGGTTATTGTAGATTTTTTGCTGATTGATGCCAAAAAGGTTTCTGTCTCCTGCAGGTTTAAAGGAACAGAATGACGTGAATCAGTCTTTTACACACCAAGCAAAAAATGTGATGAATTTTGTCTTGTCTAAATGGCTCATTAATTTAAAGGCACTGAAGGAAGACAGCTCGACAGCTCCCGCTGCTTCCTGTGTAAAGGAGGGGATGTCTGGGTAATGGCGAGCATGACGTCTCCATCTATTTCACAAATGATCTTAGTTGTTTCTCAGGTGCCTCTCATTCAGAGCAAGAGAATGGATGTGAGCTCATATTTATATTCATAAATAAAAGATCTCTATTCATCACTGCTTGACATTTTTAGCAGGCTGTTGTCTCTGTAAGCTGTTGCATTTTTGTCGCTTGTGTCTCTCTGATAGTGACATTTTTTTTTCCTGGCCGGGCTTCAAAAAAGAACCGAGAGGCTACATAAATAAGTAGATATTTACAGCAGATCTGTTTGGTCTTGTTATTAGCTGTTTATTTCCCAAGTGTGATGTGGATTATGACTTAGGGAGCTGCTGAGTTTCATCACATTTTAAGTACTTTACAGGGTCACTTACAGAGACAAAAGGGATGTAATTATGTGGTGTGATTACCACAACAGTAGCAGGACCCGGTGCAGTGCAACCGAGTGAATAAAGCCATATTATATATATATTAGACCCTAACCTTGTGGGAAGACACATCACAGTATTATATCTTGGGGAAACATAACTTTAAAGCAAGCAATAGAATAATACAGCCCATTATTGTTTAATCTGTCAACCGTACAAAAGCAACTCTTTGGGAGTTTCATGCCACCCTATCAATCACTTATCCATATAAAAGCTTTACTTGCTGCGGTCCATCTGGTCCAGTGTCAGAGTGAGATGTTGTTTTTCAAACAGTAGGAGGTGCTGTGTGATTTCAAATCCATCTTGCAGAGACATGGTGCTTTGTTATACGTATAAAAAAGAAAAGAAAAATGCAACCACCACTAGGGGTGTGTGGGTCAGTCCGCTGCCAACCATCAGTCATGTTGATGTGGCTTTAAAACAGCCGAGGAGCACTGTCGGATATGACACAGCCATCAACCGGGGGAGGGAACTGTGATTGCATCAATACACTTGCCAAATTTAATGCAGGTTTATAATAAACACAGTGAGAGCTGCACTGAATCACGACTGGACAAGCTGAGAGAGCACCACTAGGTGTGGGGTTTCTTAGAAACCAGATTTCCTCCCGGCTATGTGTGTGTGTGCAGATGTATTTCTGCCAGTGTTAAGGTGCGAGGGTAAAAGAGAGAGAATTACATGTTAATTTAGGTTTAATTTTATGCTTTGGGTTCCATTTTTAGAGACTGAACAACACACTGGGGATATTACGCATCTGCATTTGGATAATTTCTAATTAAGTTTGGTTAAGCCTGAAGTGCCTGCATGTGTTTTCATTGTAACATGGTAATTTCTAAAATCAAATTGAGCTGGAAATTAGATGGTGATGTCAAATTCACAAAAACCTTGCTTGCACTGATTTCAGACATGGTACACAGACCCCCCATTTGCTTTGGCATACACAATGTATATCATCCCTGCTTGTCTGGGAGCATTCAGGCTTAACAAATACCTCTCACACTAAATGGCACTGAAACAACAAGAGATGACAGAGGGACGACAGCTACAATTACTCAGCCGTGCAACGTTTCTCTTCTTCTTTCCAGTCCTCTCATGCACAAACAAACATGGCTTAACTCTCCATTGAATTTCACGGTGTTTCTTAACTTTGTCCTGACAAATGGTGATTGAAGACATATTTTGCTTTTGCTTGCTTCCACGTGACAGAGACTAGGTTGTAAGAGGAGAATACTGAAGTAGTCTTTGAATCCCTTTCAAGCAACATTTTGATGTTTCAAAAAGAGATTTCTTATACAAACTTAACTATAAGTTCCCTTTAACATTCAC
Source organism: Pterois miles (assembly GCA_947000775.1). Lineage (NCBI taxonomy): Eukaryota > Metazoa > Chordata > Actinopteri > Perciformes > Scorpaenidae > Pterois > Pterois miles. The sequence continues at coordinate 2,014,631 of CAMQGK010000368.1, forward strand.
ACAAGTCTACAGAAGCTACAAGTGCTTCAGTGTCTGCTGTACCAGCTTAAAGAATGAAAGAAACCCACAAATAAAAGGCATGAACAGTGGACTCCTATGTAGTGTTTACCAATGTGGCAATGATTTGCATTTAGATGCAGAATGGTGATGTTTATTAGAAAGCACATTTCCATATATCGCCCTTTGAAGATGTACAGCTTAGCTTTGAAGTCAGTATATTATTTTGATCAATGGCTGTGAAGGAGACATTGGACAGACAGACGAGAGTTTGAATACTAACAGGAGATTTAATATTAAATAGCTTACAGAAGAAGGATTATGTTTGCCATGCTCTTTAGCTGTTGTTCTGTTTGTACTGGCCACCGATGAAGTTACCATGTGATACCATATTTCCATTTATTTTGTGTAAATGTCATGAAGTTTGACATACAGTAATCACATATCACCATTTCATTCACTGCTTCTTTTTCAATCAGTCGGTAAACCTTCTTTAATGCAGTTCATACAGATACCGTAAAAAAATACAAAAAGAAAAAAAACACAAAGCACAGAAAACATAATAAGTGTATTGCATAGGTGAAGAATGAGCAAAAGAAATGCGAATCAAATGAAATAAGAGAAATGAAATGACAGGTTTACAAATAGACAACATCTTAGAGCAGGGAGGCTGTTCATGTGATTAAAGGCACTTTTAGTTTAGTATGTTTGATATTTGTATCAAAGCTGAGATCACTATTGAAAAAAACCATCTGATATCCATCATAGCATTCAGTGTTTCTCTCTTCTTGGCCAGTCACTTCAAGCGACTATAACCAACGCTTTTATCAACTGATGATGTGAAAATAATGTGTCAATGTGAAAGCAGTCGCTAGTGATAAACCTATTATCACCTGAATCTGCAGCTTTACCAAGCTTTTTTATCAAATTTCAGCTCATTGTTTATCTGTCCGGCTGCAACTTTACTGTTTTAGTTCACTCCCACCGCTCTCATAACCTTGTTTTTGGCTGCAACAGGTGGCGAAAAACTCTAGAAAACCCACTGCACGTTACCTGATCCGCACCAAACAGCAAATAGGCAACTAGCTGCTGAAGACAGTGGAGCATTTAGCAGCTAAACAGCCAGATATTTCCCTCAGGAGTTGGTAGAGAACAAAAACAGAAGAGAGAGTAAATATTGGATTTGCATTCATCAGGTGGCCAGAAACACGACTTCAAATGAATGATGATGTTGTTTGGTAAATGCCCGATGTGTAGGCTAATTAAGCAGCTGTTTGCTAACAATGTTGTGTTCACAACACATTTCCGCTGCACACAAATAGCAACAAAATAAAAATCAGTTATTGCAGGTGTAAGTTCTCCACTGGGGCAGTTATTGAAGCCTATCACCATGATTTCAGTAGCTGTGCCTCCAGAACCAATGCACTAATCTTTTGCCTCATGCAGCATTGGACTAATGTCGCAATAAGGAATTTGAGAGGAATGATCCCAACTATTTATTATATATATATGGACAAAATATGAAAAGACTGAATACATCAATACTCAATATGGTAATATAATCTACTTAAAGGAATAGTTGGATGTTTTAAAGTAGTAGGGTTGTATGAAGCACTTATCTGTAGTCAGTGTATTACCTGCAGTGGATGATGGTCAGCACGCCTCCATCTCAGAGAAACAAACAGGAGTTACCAGCACAGGAGCAAAGCAATGCACTGCTGTGGATGGGAGCAGCTGAAATATGTATTTAAGCCACCTAAAAGATTGACTCACCTAAAAAGAATTGATATGACATTGATACTTTTATTGATACTACTGCCGGCCCGGTCCACAGCAGTACATTGTTTGGTCCTGTGTCAGTACTCCTGTCGGTTTTCCTAAACAGAGGGCGTAGTAACCATCATCTACTATAAGTAATACACCTACACCTACATCATACAACCCCACTTCAAAACACCTTTCTGGTTTCTGAGGAGCAGCCGTGGCTTGTTGGTTACAGAGACAGTGAGTTAAAATCCCAGCATGGCCGGGGGCGGCAGTAGCTCAGTCTGTAGGGAGTTGGCTTGGGAACCGGGGGGTCACCGGTTCAAGTCCCGAAATGGAAAAAAAAATGAGGGGGAATTGGTGGTTGGGGGGGTGCCAGTTTACCTTTTGGGGACTGGGGGGGGGGCCCGGGAGAGGGGAAAAAACCCCAAAGGTTGGGGGGGGTTTTGAGGGGAGCCCCCCCTCTTATATGTCTCTATAAAAAAAAAAATATGTTTTTTTTGTGTGTTTGAAAAAAAAAAGAAAAAAAAAAAAAAAAAAAAAAATAAATTCCCCAAGGGGGGGAAATAAAATGTGTAGATCTTCGTAACAGTTAATTGTGAATGCTCGCTCCTCTCAGCTATCATCAGTGTCTCCTTAAACAAAACATGCATGCGTCAGTACTGCATAAACATACTGTAGCTTAAAGATTTATCTATAACTGTGTGCACAGTTGGGGGCGGCAGTAGCTCAGTCTGTAAGGACTTGGGTAGGAGGGAGTAGGGTTAAGACCCATGGAAAAAGAAAAAATGGTTGTGGGGGGGTGAGTTTATTTTGGGGGGTTTGTATTAGTCTATAGGGGACTGCTGTGACCACATTGAGTTAACCGTGTGGGGAAGTAAACCTATTATTTACTTTACCCCAAGTTCATCCCTGCGCGCTTCAAAGCAGCCCACTGATCCTAAATGCTTAGAATGAAGAGGTAAAATTTTATTTGGGGGGGGGAGTAGTCAGTCGTAAGGACATGGGTTAGATGTGGATTTGTCTCAGGTTCAAATCCCCCATGGACAGATGATCTTAATTCGTTGCTGGAGAGGTGCCAGTTTACCTCTTGGGCACTGCCGAGGTGCCAAACCCCAAACTGCTCTGGGCGCTTGTAAGGAGAAGCCCCCAACACCAAAAAACCCCAAAAATGACATGTATATGTACTATGTAATATGTACTGTGAACAACAGAGTGTAAAACTGAATTTCCCCTGTGGGACTAATAAAGGAATATCTTTCTTTCTTTTCTTTCTTTCACATTGAAACCAATAAACCTATTATTTACTCTACCACAGTACATGTTAGTGTGATTTGTCTCTGCACCATACAGATGATCTTAATTCGTTGTAGCTTTAAAATGCTCTCCACAGATCTGAGATGACATTGTTTTAAGTGTAACTGCAAATAAATTTTGTCCTTAGATCTAAAACAGGAATTTCAACTGTATGACACCTCTTTAACGTTATTTAAACCTACAGATGGGCCTTTAAAAGGATTGCTTCAGAGCCAAGACTTCCTGTAATACCCTCCGTAGTTTTATAGAAGAGACAGATCACTACCGCGATTCTCTTTCATTTAATGATAATGAGTCCCCTCCTGCACCCAGATAAATGTAGCTTTGTTCAAAACTCTGTTCCAGTTTTAATTGAACCACTTAAAAAAACTGAGATTTTATCCAGCTCCCCAACCCCTTTTTTTACAGTCATGCAGCAGAACTGTGTAACTGTTTAATGTCTCAGTAACAAGACCTCGGCCCTGGGTCGTAAGTGCCTTAATTCAGTGTGTGTTTAAAGAAAAAAAAAAACTGAGGATGAGATCATAGCAGATGTGAGAGGAAGTGCTCCTCCAGGCTGTGTCTGGAACACGCCACAGGATACTGTGTCATCAGCAGGTGCACAAATATGCAATGTAGGCAACATTATGACGGTATGGTTTCTAGTGTTGTGGTTGGAAACAGCCTGTAGGAAGGAACCTGATCTGATAAGTATGGTGGAAAGTGTGGAAAGTCCTGGCATTCATTTCAAAGAGGTGCAAAAGAGGGAATGAGAACTTAAAACTATTTTTTTTATTTTAATTCAGCATTATTAGACCCTCAAATGATCTGGTTGCTTTTGAGGGAAATATGGAGCAGATTTAACATGATAACTCTTGAAACACTGCATTTTAAACATTTAGTGTGAAATAATCACCAGTTAACATAGCTTACTAATAACTCCTTGTCCCAGGGCCTCGTGAAAGCTCTTGACAGTGACTTCAGAGACAAGACTCTCTGCTGTGTCTCATGTATCAGGTATGAAGAGCACCTTCAAACAGCTTTTGATCTTGAAAGTGCACTGAGGTGGGGAAACAGGTAATGAGATCTGTGCTGGAGCACAATACCATACTTGTACACAATACCACAACAGTGTGGTAGTAGATTCCTTTGTAACTTTGGAAAGCACTGAAAGTTAGAAAGCAGCTCAACCATAAGGGAGCAATGCATTTACTGACATTGTCGTGGGAAAGGAATATGCATACCACTATTTAATTATGAATACATTTGCAACTTTGGGGGCGGCAGTAGCTCAGTCTGTAGGGAGTTGGCTTGGGAACCGAAGGGTCACCGGTTCAAGTCCCGACATGGACCAAAAACTGAGTGTGAACTGGTAGCTGGAGAGGTGCCAGTTTACCTCTTGGGCACTGCCGAGGTGCCCCTGAGCAAGGCACCAAACCCCCAACTGCTCGGGGCGCTTGTCAGGAGCAGCCCCCTCACTCTGACACCTCTCCATTAATGCATGTATGTGTGTTTCAGGTCTGCAGGTCTGCATGTACCATGTATGAGTTAAACAGAGTGTAAATTGAATTTCCCCATTGTGGGACTAATAAAGGTTGATCTTCTTCTTCTTCTTCTTTAAATAACATGAGATCCACAGTCCAGTGACTGAATAATGAGGTCCTTGTATACTTTTTAGTGCCACATTTATTGTGAGCAAAGGACAAACGCTTTTAGCCTCCATCAGTGCGGAGGATTTTCAGTGACATAAAGGATAAAGGCTGAATGTTTGTTAACTATGCAGCCAACAAGGGGACAGAAACAATTACCAAGAAACATTGTTAGAGAGCTGGTTAGCGTGCAAGTTTGTGCCTGTTCCAGTGCCCTGGGCTTTAATTATTGAATCCATTGTTTATTCATCCCTTTTTAACCCTTTGTTGTCCAGTGCGGTATGCTGCTGACCACATGTTCAGTTCAGTTTCAACTAGAAGCTAAGTAGCATAGCCACAATGTTCTGCTGTTGGGAACTGAGCAGCTGAACTGGGGATTAGGGTTGGGTATTAAACCTCAAAATGTTTTGGCAACAACCGAAATGCCTCAGTAGCATTGAGTGTAGATAACTTGCAAGTACTGTCAAGGTGTTTACTTATTGTTTGATCACATAGTTGTTTCATCATCTTCCAGACAGTTATTTGCTTCTCTTGAGCTAGATGGAAATATTGTGTTATTTTACAAAGGCTATTATTGGGATAAATCTTATTATTTTTTTTTTTTTGTTAATTTTTTTCCCCACCTCTTACAAAAAGGGAATCAATGTTGGACACGTAAAGAATGTGTGTGTGGTTTGTTTCTTGCTCCCCACGTTCTCTCCAGCAACTAGTCCCTGCTCAGGGTAACATTACATTACTTATAAGGCATCATAAATATCTCATACTGACTTTCCAAGCAAATTCCCTACAGTGTTTTGATTGTTATGTCTTTTTAAGTTTCCACTTAAAGAGTCTTTCCAATCTTCTGCTGATAATTCTTTTTCCCATTTCCCTTTTACTTCATTATCTACAATTATGAGTTTGTACAATGTTTTATAAATATTTCAAAGATTTTCATTAGCTTTATTTTTATTTTTAAGCCATGTATTATATTAAATCATTTTTTTACTTGTCCTCTTCTAAATGTTTTGTGAAGTTTCTTCTCACCTGCAAATAGTTAAAGTAATGTTTTCGGTCTAACTCTTAGTTAGAGGCTATAATTTCATAATAGTTTATTGTGTGTTTCCTCAGTAATTGAGTTGTTACTAGCAACAGTCTTAAAAAAAAGCATGCTTAATGCTTACGCAGTAAGGTGCTGGAAAAAGTATGGTTGGCATTAGTGGTGAAACTGTGTTAATGATGGAGGAAAGACTGATGACTTGATGTTTAAGATACCAGAGTCAGATTATTTCCATCACAAGGCTTTATGTAATGCATCAACCCATATTGTAAATACTAAATTCCAGTTGGATGAGGCTACTACAAGCAATTTTGTGTTAGACACTGATTAACTATACTAATACAAGTCTTGGCACCGGTGCTGATTGGAGCTATGATTGTTTGCTTGGTATTATATTTTGCAGCGACGGCTGTAATTTGCATCTGTAAGATTAAAAACAATTCAGGCAGATAAATAGAAAAAATGCATTGTGATTTGCATCCTATAACAGTACATCTGAGCCTGCGGGGAAAAAGGAAAAAAGATCCTTAAGGTTTTGTTTGGCTACACATGCCTATACACATTCCAGGAATGTGGAGAATGGCGAGCGACAAGAGAGGCCTTGTATTTGTAGGTCTATCTCCTGCCCACCCTGTAGATTAGCCTCTTATCTGTTAAATGAGACGGTGCCGACTGATTTGGATAACAGGACTTTGGCATCGGCATCGCACTCCCTGCACTGAGAGCTCTGCTGTATCACAGAGAGTCCCTGTGCCAGAGCTAAGCAGCACAGACAGCCTTGGACCAAGCAGTGGGTGGATATGGGGAGACACATAATAGCAAGCTTCAGATGCTGCCATTCCTTCTCCTTGAGCGCAGCTGATGCTTTTTTCCTTCTCTTGGTCGTCTCTTATCATAAATATGAGTGTAACATGGGATTATGAGTGATACGCCCCAGAGTCTAGATTAATTTCACACTTTCCCACATATCACCTGGATGGACGTGTGGCTGTGATTCCCGTAGCCCTTGACTCATTCTGTCTCAGTCTGCGCTGTTATCATGTGACCACCCAGGCAATAAGGCAGGCTGAAATGCATCCTCCGGCTCTGACTCATGATTTGATCTGACTTGTAGTCTCCCTCACCCCGGGCTGGAATTGATAGGTGGCGTTAAGTGCACACCTGGGACCCAACGTTGGGTCTCTCTGTGCTTTCTCCCCATTTCCAACGCTCCTAAGCCCAGGGCCTCAGACATATATCAAGCAGGAGCACTGCTCTACACATTTGGCAGCCCACGCAGACTTACCGAGACAGAGCTGCCCTCCACGTTAGGCGTGAATGCCAGTCACCGTCAGGTTCAATGGACGAAACTGGAGCACATTCCTGAGACTTTACATGTTGTTTGCTAGTTAATAAATCTCAGCCCAGTGAGGACAGAAAACACAGGAAGGCGATGATTATCTAGACCAGAGAAGTAACAGGAGGGGACACAGCGTCGGGTTACACTGAACAGGTTTGTCACTCTGTGCAGGGATTTGACTCGCATCCAAAGTGGGTCAGGAATGTCGGAATCAAGTTTCATGGCAATCCATAACATCAGTAGGTGTTAAAACAAATCATTAAAAGGCAAAACTGTCAACTGTGTTGGCATTAAAGGGAAAGTCAGAGGATTGCCAAAGTCAATCGGTGTCATCCTCTGAGGACCATCAATATCTGTGCTAAATTTCAGGGTGATCTGATAGTTGTGCTAATAGTTGAAGTGTTTCAATCTTGACTAAAGTGGTGACCTCAGTTCAATTTATTTTTATATAGCGTCAAATCATAACACAAGTTATGTTGAGGCACTTTTCATATAGAGCAGGTCTAGACCATGCTCAGTAATTTAGAGACTCAACAAGACATCCCCCATGAGCTGCATTTTTATGTGACAGGGCAAGGAAGAACTCCCCTTTAGCAGGTAGAAACCTTGGCCCGGCTCTGGGTGGGAGGCCATCTGCTTTGATTGGTTGGGACCTACAGACGGACACATCTATATAGACATGCTGCTTGCATGGTTAAATATGAGTATATTTAGGTAACATGCCATCACAGTGCCATCATTGTAATCCTGTCAGTCACTTCATTATTCCTTTGACATTAGATGAATCACAGTCATAACTGAACTGTAACATAACTAAGCTATCAGTAAATATCCCACTCATGAATTTGATGCTTTTGCATGTCTTAAAAGAGGTGGTTACTAACAAGTGGCTAAGTGAGACTACTAAACGCCAACCACTAGTCTGCCTTTAACTTATTTGTGGTGACGTGAAGCCATATAACTATTGTGTCATTCATCTGCAGCCTCGTCTGCATCAAAATCATACAAAAGTGCTGTTCATAGGGTGTTGTTGTAGCTCACTAATAAGCACCACATGTACCAATGGTGAATCCTTGCCACAGCAGTCCCGGGTTCAAATCTGTCCTGGGGCCCTTTGCTGCATGTTGTCCCCCTTTCAATGCTGTTAACAAAATGAAACAGTGCTCCAAAAAATGCGAGTATCAAAAATGTTTGTTTGTCATAGAGCTTATTTTCTGCAATAATCCAAAAACCAGTGAAAAAATCCCATTTTCCCTTTTTGTCGACGAAATCAGGGCGACGTCCAGGTTGGCCAACAAAAATCCATCATCCCTGCAGCACTCTATAAGGAACTGATGAGAACTGGTAGGTGAATATTGTATCATAGTTCAAATGTGCTAAGCGTTTCCAAGGACTAAAACTTATGACTGGGTAATCATATTACAGCACTGATGGACTGTGTTAATGGTATTTCATGCAACTGCTAAAGAGTCACAGTACACATTTAGGGTCTAATGAGTACCCAGTAATCAGGTTTTGATTTGATATCTGCTCTTCACTGGGGTCATCCTGTGGCCATGCCATTTGCTGATTTCTGTATTTGCTGATGTCTTCTTGATGTGTTCCACAGCCATTAGGCCTGTTTGTCTCTGATAAGGAAACTATTACCCGAGTCACTGAGGCCATTAGGGGCTTTTCCTCAGACTAGCATTTAACATGAGGTCTCCTCAAGAGCTGCATGTTTACCCTGTAATGGAGTGGCCCGATCTGATGCTGGTCGAACATACAGAACTGCTAATGTCCAATCCTCTGTAATTGCCTTTGGGGTCTCTGATGGTGGACTAATTATGCAGTGTAATTTGCAAATTATCAGCTAACTTGCCTCTGCAAGACTTGGATGAGATTAATTTTCACTGAAATACGTGTAAATATGACAAGATGAAACTACCAGTTGCAATTTGCTTTTCAATAAGACATGAATAATTAGTTTTTTGTAACAGTGAAGAGGATGTTTCCACAGAGCAGTGGCTTGCTAACAATCTGTTTCAGTATGCACTAGTGATGATGGTACCTCTTGGAAAACCTTATTTGTGCTGAGCGGTGAGAACAGATAACTGGGGGCAGGCACAAACAGGAACAGTACCCTGGTCTCGGCACTGTGCTGAAAGGAAATCCTCCTTCTTCCTGTTCTATTATCAGCTCAACATAACAAGTGACGGAGCAAGCAGACACCCACTGCAGACCAAAAAACAACACTTTGAACAGGTAAATGATGAGTGGCTGAAATTCAGCGCTGATGGTGATGTAATGGCCCTGCAAACGACTGCAGCCCTATGAGAACCAAACAAAAACTATTATAGCGTGACAAGAATTGTGGGTGAAAAAGAGTGAGTGCAACATATACAAAGCAGAAAGGGTCTTTCCGTTTGTTATTAAATGAAATCGAGAAGGGTTGTCTAAAGTGATCTACCATTGTGAGAAAGGGGAGATTGGCTCCGCTGAGGGTCTTACTCAGCCAACCCCCCCCCCCCCCCCCCCCCCCACTCTCTGTGGTCCAACAGTCCGCTCAGAATAACCCTTCTAATAAGTCACTTGGAAGAAAATGCGGGGAGTCAGCTGATTCGTAATCCGCTCTCTTTCTCGCTCTGTGCTCACACATCAAGAGTCAGATTGATATGTGCAATCACATGAAAGCCCCTCTGTGGCAGGGCTATCATGGTCTAGTAGGCCTGCAGGTGTTTTTGAGTTTGTGTGTGTTTTGGCAAAATGAGACCTGGCTGTTGCATTTGCAATGGAAATCCCTCATCCATAACATGCCTCAAGTGTAAACAATAGGGCGAGAAAACAGCAAGTGCTCGGAGATGCATGTATTCTTCTCTGCTGACATTGACACAATTTACAAATTAAGTCAGTGCTGATGGAGTATTCATTAGATTTAGCAACAATTAAGAGATATAATGCAATTTAACGTCATTACTGTCAAGGTGTTATGACGATTTGGCAATATTGTCCTTGTATTCATGCCAATAAAGCATATTTAACTGAAAGCAACCTGTGATTAAGAAACTGAATATGCATTTGGGAACTAACTTGTGCATGTTTAGTTTGAATAGAACATTAGTTTAGATAATGTCCCATCTAATCTCTCAAGTGTACATGTGAAACAACATGACTGCTCTTTGTTCATGTTGTTGCCTTGCAGGGGTGAACAAAGAGTCAGGGCGATAAGGATGACTGACAGGTCTGTGAACTATTACAGACAGGCTCCGTTGCTCTATCTTAACATCCTAATCATGCTCACCAAGGGTTTTATCATTCAATTCAACTTTATTTCAGACACATTAGTATATTATTAGTATATGAAGGCTTTGTTGCCATGACCATCGAGTCAGTTCTTGCTCCAAGAAATTCACACCATTTATAGTTTATGGTAATGTATGACAATGGCATCACATCACATATTTCATGCAAACATTTTCTGTAGAGTAAAAGACATCTAATCATTTGTTGGCAAAGTGAATGATAAGAATGCTCATTTCCACAGACACATTTGGCAGCATAATGGCATCTGTGATTGTTGTTTCATTTCTACGTTTTTTTTTTTTTTTTTTTTTTTTTTACTGTGCTGTTTGCCTCTTCTTCAACGCTGACTGTCAGTCTGGGAGACGTTCCTCTTGCTTTAAACTTTTCCTTCCTCTTTCAAGAGTTGTTCCCAATAGAGCTTGTGCCCTATTTAAAACCATAATAATGCAGGCTAATATAACCGTTCACATAAGCTCAAAGAGATCTTGACAAAGAAGTGTCACCTTCTTTGTACGTGTCTGTTCCGCCTCAAAAAGGGGAAGGTAGGAAGTCGTCAAGGTGAAGAAAAGTAATCTCAAGGAATATTTTGCATTGCAGAAAGCCGGAAAGCAGGACGTGGATAGAATGGCTGCTCTACAAATTCACAAACCTTATTAACTCTATATAATATACTAAAAGCTTCATAAGACATGTCATATTATTTCCATGATTGCATAACATTAATTTAGCAGTGGTGTAAGATGACCAAGTACATTTACTCTACTGTGCTTAAGGTATTTTTTTTTTTTTTTTTTACTTTACTTGAGTATTTCAATGTTTTGCTGCTCTCTAGTCTACTACATTTCAGTGGGAAATATTGTGCTTTGTTAAAGATTCAACCATCCAACAGTATATAAAACAGTTTAAATGTGCTCCACCTCAACCGACTTTAACATTAAAATGCTGCATCTGTTAAAGCATCAGTGATAATATTCTAATAATAAGATATGTATAATAATTCAACTCTGAAAAAGACTATTCTGTCCAAGAAGTACTTTTACTTTAAAGCATTAAGTACATTTTGCTGATTATACTTTTGTTCTTTTACTTAAATCTTGCATGTAGGTTATAACAGAGGATCTGTACAGAGGAGCATTGCTAGTTTTACATAAGGGTACTTCTTCCACCATTGGCTAACAGACAATACTGAATGACATGCTTTGCAGAGGAGTTAGTATATTAACACGCACACTGGACAAATACTTTAACTATAATCATTTCACCCAACAACACTTCATCCTTGAACGTTTGAACCCTCAAACAACCACATGCTTGAACCTTGTGACTAATCTTCACTCGGCAGCCTGAATGCACCGATGCAAATGCACATTATTGCAAACTGTGTGCAACACGGTTGTATGATAAGCCGTCTGTGCTAAGATACCCTCCACGCCACGATATTCCTCATCCAGCTGATGTTTCCTTCCTCTGAATTTTCACGCATGACATTATGAGTATTGATAGCAAAGTCTGTAGGCAAATTTTGTATCGACAAAGAAACATAAATTTAGAAAGAAAATGGGAAATGGTTTGAAGATAAGATATAATACTGACATCATTTTGAGCGTGCACAAAAAGAAAATGAATCACTCTGCTGTTAATTATTTCTACACAGCTCTTTAAACAAATATAACCTTTAGACTGTGAATGGTCCTCATCTCAACTGCATGACTCTGACTTTAGAAAACAAGAGCAGCAGATAACTTATTCAAAAACACCTTATACATTTGGCCAATTTCAGTATGTTACAAAAAACATTATGGAAGACACTATGAAGCACAGATGCAGTACCAGGGAGATTTCCTCAGGAGAGTATTGAACGTTTGCCACTACAAAACATTAATGTAGGTGGAAGTACATTTGTGTTTAGTGTTTTTAATCTTCATCATAGAGACACATTGGCAGGCTCTGCGGAGAGATTCCTGTCTTCAGTGTCTGCATTTTTAATTTTTATTACAATGAGGGCTATGAGGTCAGATTTTACGATAACTTTATGTCTTTCAAACTTATTATTATGTCTCTTGTGCTGTGTCTAATTCCCTTTGTTGCATGCTGTCCTGGATCATTTTATCATGTGCTGATTTTTTTTTTTTGTCAGATCAAAGTAGGCTCCTCTCTAAAGTCCTTTCAGGTATACTTGTGATGAAAGGCTCAATTAAAAAAACTGACTTATAGATCAGATCTAACTGATCTTATTAAAGTGTCCTTTGAGAAAGGACAGCGCTTAAGAAACATCTACCTGCTGTAAATTGTCAAATGTGATAAGCCATGATTACATCTGAGTAAAACTTCTGTACTAGGCTACAAATGTCTGCAACAAACAACAAATGAGTTCATGTTATGTTTACTGTATTGTGAAAATACAAACATGAGTGATCTGAGTGCATGGCAGGAAATAAAGCCATGAAAGTCCTGGCCTTATCTGTTGGCTGATAGTTGCTAAGCAAAGTCACAGGAGAAGGAAGCAAGGATATTACTCTGTTGTCTGTTTGTCTTGATATCTTAATATGATAAAATAATAGAAATACCTATCAGTTTTATATTACATCTTTACAACCTGGAAATGAATGACTTGTGCTAATGGTGCCACGGTGTAATACATATGCACAGCATTTAGTGGTTACGATTTTAACTGTAACACGTTTATTTTTTATGGTTTTCATCACTTGTTCAAATACCAAATGTCCTTACCACAACATTACAATATTGTTCATTTTATACATTATACATTTTGCTTTTTTAATTTCTATAATATTTTACAACATTTAAATTTATTTTCATCAAGCTTTGTGCATCATGGTCAATACTGACTATATAAAAAAAGTTGTTTTTTTTTTAAATAAGGCATCTCATGGTTTTCTGAAAAAATTCAGATGTCATACACAAAAAATATAAAATATGTTATATTTTATGACAGATATTGTAATTCTAATGTCCTAACCATTTGTCAAATAATTATATAATTATAATAATATTGCAGATAAACGGCAGCTAGCAAGGTCTGTGACATTGGCTTTGAATGTACAGTAGTTCAAAAATATACAGTTACTAAGCTTAAGGTAAGGACACGCAATAAGGAGAAAAAGTGATCTTAACCTTGATTTTCTGGATCTTGAGGGTCACTTACTGTGACTGCATTTGTTTGTCTTTGAATAAAGTTTTGACATTTGTTCAGTGATGCTTCAAGGACTGACAAGTGTGGGACAGGTGCATTTAGATGAAAAAAAAAACATATATGATTTTATTATGGTGTAAAGTAATATGTATATGAAACAGTTCATATGTCATATTATAAGTGACTTTGCTCATTTTATATGTCACAACGCTGAGACCACAGCTATGGGACATGATAAATAGTAGTGTTTGGACCCCTAAAATGCTTAATAAATTTGTATTAAATCACATTATTCAATAATTATTTTTATATCCAGATGGGTATTAACACTGTGAATGTATTTATGAAGCACTGCAGTATAAATCAAACATTCGGTGCCTGTAGTTGCACATTAGCTACTTTGGGGCTACTAAAATGTGTTGAATGTTCTCAGAAATATGATGAAGGGCTATACAGGAAGTCTGAACGCATTTTTTCCCACCAAACAGCACTTGACCAGAGTATTTTGTTTACCAATGAGTAAGTTTGCAGACAAAGGGCAGGCTACCCCAGTCCACCTCTATAGTCCACTAGCCTTCATGTCAAGACAGTTCAACAGTAAGTGGCTGTCTCCCTCAAGGATGAAATATTAGATATAAATGTGAGGTGACTGAGCGCAACTAACTGCACAATGCATCAAAAAACACGATGTTACGCGTCCTCGGCAGTTTTGTCTTTTTACCTGCATGTTTCTGAATAAAAGGGAGGCGGAGTCATGCTGGTTCACACGATTGGCCTCAACCTGTGGACCTGTCTGCGAGGAGGACAGAGGCAGCCAGGGAGGGGTTGCTACCGACACAGTTACAATACAGAGCAGTGAACTATCTGTAGATTAACTACACCACGGAGGCATCTGTTTCCCCTCGACTTTGCCCAGATGCTCCACTCTCTAAACGCTGGATATCCGTGTGTGGCGTTGAGGGGAAAGCGCATGTTTAATGGCATTTTGGAAGAGTCCGCGGCGCTCTCCGGGTAGAAGAGGAGACATCGCGGCGCGAGTTAGCTAACGTTAGCTCGCTAACAAGGTCAGTTTGCATTTTGGGTTCTGTCGCTGTTTTAGCATCAGCGTCGTTAAAATACCACCCCCGTCATCGTCGCTAACTCGACTCATCTGCAGGATTAACACGGACACCAGTCCGCCGGCAGGACAGGTAACCAGCTATTTTTGTCACCAGCATACTCTCTTGATGTTAGCTTGTTAGTTAGCCCTCCTCGGTGGCTATCATTGCTCAATTCACTCGGTCTTATTCGAGTCGTTTGAAAGTCAGCTGGCTCACGATAACACCGCCTTATTGAGGTTATTGCCCAGAAGCGAGCTGCACCAGCAGTGCAGCCTAACTGTGCTAACGTTAGCTGCAGTATTCAGAGAGAGACGGGCATTTGTGTGGTGGATGCCCCAGCAGCAGCAGCAGCAGCAGCTCGCTGCTTGTTTCCGCCTAGAATAAAACAGGTGCATCTCTGCGCTAGCGATGGACAGATGCAGGATAGCGCAGCTAGTTACAGGCTTTGCAGCTTTTCATTTTAAGGCAGTTTTAGGGATTCACATCCCCATAAAACCAGGGTTTACTCGGCGTGAGCTGTTCAGTGACTTAACAGGGCTGAACGTCGTAGGTTACTATTTACAAAGGCCTCGTCTACATAACGTTAGTCCTTTAGAAAAGGGGGGCAGCTGAAACGGGCCCGGTAGCTAACTAGTTAGCTAACGTTAGCTGTAAGACAGTAACCGGCTACTGGGACACTAATGTCAGCCCTGAAACATTTGATTATGATAGTGATTTCGGTGCTTTGTTTAATTACACGACAAAACACGTCATTTACTGTCATCAACCACCATCGTATCTTAACTGGTTTTAAATTAGGAAGGGTTGTTTTAGCCTAACGTCAACTTACTATTAGTTAGCGTGAATTTGTTTAACGTTAGTTCATGTAGCTTTGCTTTAACCAGGCGGTGTCATATGATATAACGATTCAGGAGCATGTGTGGCTCGTGATGCCATAATCATTAGAAACTGGAAATGGTAATTAATGTGTTGGAGTTAAGAAATTCAAGCATACATCTAATTTTCGGATAAAGGTGTCACTTGTTGGGAAGCTTTGCAGAGCAAAGATTGAGCATTGGCATTGTTTTTCACTGCTGCATGCTTTAGATACCTCTGATTTCATGGAAGTGCTCAAAAGAGATTTGTTGACGCTTAAAACGGGGTTTTGACAGCATACAGCTGTTTTCCTGTAGCATGAAAGGAGCTGCTCTCAGGTCATCATAGCACGTTAGACTTTCACTCAGCCAAGGCAGAGTTTGTGTTTTCTCCCCACATATTTCATTACTTGGGTTGAACAGTGTGGAGGGTAACACAAGGGAAACATCCAATTGCAAAGCAAGCTTGTCTTGTGGATATGTTTGTTATTCAGCTCATGCACTATCCAGAGGCTGCTGGATGTGGTACGTCAATTCAGTTGGCCCTGAGTGCCACTGTGCATTGGAGCCCTAATTATTTCTGATGGTTTTCAAGTTTTAACTACTGTTGAACTGCACAAAGCATAGGTACATGGTTGTAAACGCCCCCCCACATCAGTAGAGCAGGCATCAATGTGAAATGGACAGAAATCACCTACACTCAAGCCCTAGTCATTGTACTCTTTTTATCATGCTTAAAAAAGGGGTCATCATAGAAACAATGAGGTTTTAATAGGTGTTCAGTGGAAAATTAAGTCACATTATGCTCATCTCCTAAATAAATAACACTTTTATAGAACCTTTGTTTTAGCATATGGGCTTTTGAAACTAAATGTCTTTAATATTTTAGGGAGATAGCTTAGTTGGAAATTGTCATGATGATAACAATGAGGCACAATTATCCCCTCTAATAGCAATGTGAAATTGAAATCGTGTTTTCCAGCAAATAGGCTTTGTGCGTGCTCTTTCCTTACATGATACATGTTTTATGTATAAGTTCAACCCAGTGCTTTTATAGTCAAACCTATCAACACCTGAGACCTCTACTATTAGGTAGGATTTGTGGTTAGTGAGGTAACCTAAGGGTTAACCCTGGGTTTTCCGTTGTGCTAAGGTGGTTCAGATCGCCATGGTAACTTAAGCTGTACATCTAACCTGCTCTGCAGCAGGTTATGTTCCAGATAAGAGATCAACTTGTATGAAAGCAATGCTTATTGACCAATCAAAGCTAGGTGCACAGAACATATATTATACAAAGACAAAGAAGTTAAGTCATTATCCAGGTTAAAAGTAACTCCGTTTTACCTGACAAATTTAGGAAGCTGGCTGTATGCTGTGGGTGCTTACTGCTTTGAATTGTGTTTTCATATTTATCTTTTTACTCACTCTAAAGACCGTTTCACACAGCTGGAGTCAGGAATGCAGCTGAAAGAAATGAGGCTGAAATAGCCATACATGCCACAATCTTGTCAAAGGCTATAATGAAGAGTAATCTATTCATCCATCATAGTCTGAAAGCTGTTTATAATATCACTGCCCCATCTAGATGAATACATTTGACTTTTGAGTATTCTGTTAAATTAATAAGTCTCTTAATTTATGCATTCACACATCTGTAATTTTTTTTCTTTTCCTAGCTGTCCTTCCTGCATTTGGCACCTTCAACAGTGTTAATTGTATCCTGGATTATGTGTTTAACTTCCTCATGTTTGTCTAGTGCGTAAAATATGCCGCTGACAGTAGACTTGTCCATGTTTGTGATTGGTGAGATACTGCAAACATCACTCCTTTCATGTGAACGTACTCATAGCCAGATTGAGAAACCACGGGTTGATGACCACCGTCATAGGACTGCTTAGCAGGATCTCGTTTGTTAGGGTTAGTTAAGCCACATAATGAGAAGATACTCTGGGTATGTTGAACTGTCTTTGTAGTACAGGCCTCAGGCTACATGGTTTCAGCTTGTTAAGCCATGTTTTGATCGTTGGCCTTTTCCTCAAATGACAACATCATCATTTCATGTTCTATTATGCACATTTGTTTTAATATTGTTTTGTGGCGCATTTGTATGGCATGTTGGAACACTGCAAATCGACATATTAAAACGCTTCATATTTCTTAATGAGATGTTGTTTGAATTGGATTCTGAATTACTCGTACACTGTGAAATGAGACCGTGATAGAATCTAGGCCACATTGTGGAGAGCTTACTTTGATGCTCAGATGTGTGTGTGCGTGTGTGTATATGCATGCATGTGTGTATGCGTGTGCATGTCAACAGCCTGAGGTTAGGTGTGCTCATTCTGAATTAAATTAAGCTTATGGGTAAAACCTATTTTCATGTTAATGTTTGTGTTTTACATGTAAATACACATTGATAGTTGAATCAGGCAATACGTTTTGCCTTTACACTCAGCTGGCATATTGTGTTGTATTTAAGATTCAGCCTTTCAGTAAAAGCGACTCCGTGGTGTTTTGTTTCTGTTGAGGAAATACAGATGCCAGATAAGGTGCATGTCTCAACCTGGTAAAGGGTTAGGTGAGACATGACTCTGTACTCTCTGTGCCTATTTGCGAGTAGGTGGCAAAATGTCACATTAGCAAAACGGATACCTAGTGTTACTACTTTTTCACATTTCAGAGTGACCTCTCTTGTTGATATATCTTATGTTTTGTATTTGTCATTTCTTTGATGCGTGCAAACTACCTGCAGCATGGTGGAGGGTACAGGTACATCCCTGTGGATGTGAATTGATTGTATGTTCTAGTTCTGTGCTCGAAACACCACACCATAGACCAGCAGTAGATATTAATTTTTGTCATTTACACTGAACGCTGCTTACACAGATTACACAATATGGTCTGAGTTGTTTTGTCTTTCTTATGCAGTATTAGCTTATGTTTTTATTAGTCACAGTAGATGATCTGCTGACACAATTGATTTTGCCCAGTAAATAGCTGACTGTAGCTGCCTTAGTATGTAGGTTTTTGTTCAACGATGAATCATACATTTTCCAGTGCGAAAGCAGTGGGTTGGCCTGTCTCAATAGCACTGGCTGAGCTGTAAACCACTATCAAGATACTGGCTTCTCACAATTGTATGATCAGAGTAAGGTGGGCAGTTCTTTTAAAAAAAAAAAAATGAGACAGACTGTACTTGAGTCCACATAAACCTAAGTTGCAAAAGTAGCTGTTAGTGGTATGAGTTTGGCAGGTTAACAGAAGGCTGAATATTGATTTGGCCGAGATAATTTGAACTACGCAATTTATAATAATGTTGCTGATTGTTTTTTTTTTTTTTGTTTTTTTTTTGGCTTTTGCACAAAGTGAGTCATCTTTTGTAAAATAAGAATAAGGTGACTGAACATTCAATATGTGTTGGCATAATTTATATTATGAGTCAAAACACAATTGCAGAGGACTGTCTGTTTTTGTCAGTCCCGTGAGATTACGGCCTGGTAAGACAAAATTGCCTATCATGAGTTCTGAGGTCAGTGTTTTTAAATTAGAAAAAGTAAACTTTATTCCCTTAAAGCTACAGTGGGTGGATATGGAGCAAATATGATTAAAGTTATTTTTATAAAACGGTCAATATATCCTGACAGTAGTGCATGAGACAGATAATCTGAAAAAATAGGTGTCCTCCAGTGCTCCTAATGGCATCTGAGGACTTCACAGATTGGAGGAAAACAACCAATCAGAGCCGAGCTGGAGCCTGTCGTCTCTGAGCAGCTGTCAGTCACTCACAAACAATTGGTCAAACTAGGCAGTGCTGATCAAATATGAATCAATATGTAAAGCCTATTTTTCTTCTAAAATGTTTTCAGAAACATCTTGTCGTTACTGTTTAGCTGTCAAATGAGAGTTTGTGACCTGGCAGCCATGTTGGGATCAACTGAGGAAACACCAAGCACCGCCCACCAGCTGGAGCACTACAAGATATTTGATCAGCGCTGTCTAATTTGATCAGTTGATTGGAGTTTGCAAGAGATTGACAGCTGCCTCCATTGAATGAACAGCCAATAGGAATGCTCTCTCTCTGAAATGACCTGTGATTGGTCAAAATGTTCTTTCACAGGCTACATTTTTTACAGCCTGGAAACAGAGCCATGAGGAGGTGCAGAAGTCTAGTTTTCTCTCAGGACACTTGAATTACAATATGCTGAAACATTATTGCGCCCAATGATACCAAAAACATTCAACCTCCTGCAGGTTTAATTTTTGTCCTTTGCAACATATGATATGAAGTTAAAGGTCTGTACAGACTCTGCAGGATTTCTGACCATTACCACCAATTCCCACAGAGAGCCTGATCACTCTCACCACCTACAACAATTGAGAATCTTTTTGCCTCATTCAGCAGGGAGAATACAGTCACTCAACTGTTTAATAAGCTGCCTTTTAGAATATATGAATTGCAAATGAGCCTTATTAAATGGGTTTTAAAGGTTAAAAAAAAAACAGCCTCAGACAATGGAAACTAAAAATGAATGAAAATGTTATGGATTTTGCCCTTTGTTTTTCACGTACCTGATGTCATTTCTCACAAGAACAGATACAAACCAGATGTTTGAATGTCAGACATCAGAGAAGCAGTGAAAGTATTGTTTTAATGTCATTCAGGTTAAAAATATGTATGTGATCAATTGTCTGACTAGAAAGTGAGAGAGAGAGAAAGCGAGTGGATGAATGAGAGACACAAAAGCTGAGTTGTATTTGTTACAGGAGGAGGTAGTTTACTGGAAGACCATGGATCTTTGTGCATGGTTGATTTTAATAATGATTACCTCTTAGTATGTTCATTAAATTTTATAGCTTATCCCAAAACAATGAGGTTGAGCATCTGTTCCTGCCTGTATTGGTGTAAATACATGTACATTTGGTGATTGAAACATCCGTATTTGTTCCTGTGAGATCCCTGTGTTATTGCAGTGCAGCCCTCTTTTACTGGCTGTTTCTTGTATGAATCATCCAAGTACTGTGGGTGAGTTTCAAACAGCATAAAGCATTCTTTGATTGGTGATTTGATTGGTTTTGTATAAATTGTCTATCTTCATGACGCAGGTTGTCGGATCAAAATGTTGGCCAATGAATAACGTATTTTACTAAGACCCTCTGTCGGAACATATCTGGGTTTGGTGCAGTTAAGAAGAGACAATATTTTGAAGAAGCCGACGTCACAGCCTTTTGCCAGTCAGGCATTAGAATTCCAGGCAATTGGATGACCCTCCTGCCCATTTCAGAGTGCTACAGGATTGAGGTTGGCTGGGTCAGCACAATGGATACTCTAATTCCAACCCCCAGGGCACCTAATTAAAACTTACTACCAAGACAAACAACCTTTGACACTCGTGCATCTTGTGAGAATTGCTATTACTGAAAATGCCATGACAGAGAAGTGACGATCAGCAGGAGATCAACGTGTCCTTTTTCTAATAATGTTTATGACTTTGAAACTATGCATGTAGAATCTAAATAGCGTCAAGTGAGTTGAGAATCCCTCACTGCAAGTAGCATTATGGCCTGATCACATTGAAAACACCAACAACTCTTATGACTTTACATCAAGCGGCCTAAGGGACACTCTACCAGATGTCGGCAGAGAGGTAATCTGTTACACAGAATAATGATCATGTAACACCGATTATTAGATTAGATTATTAGAGGAAGAAATTATTTAGCAGTTGTTGTATCAAGTAAGATTGAAAACATGAATGCACTGATTTGAGGTGATCGTATTCTACTGATATGATTGTTGAAATCTGTAATAGAAAACAATAACTAAGAAATAAGTTAATTATGAGTCAGTCATAGTTTGACCTATGCATATTACAACATCTCGAAAGTTCTAAGGGGGAAATCAAAAAGAGGCAGTGAAAGAGTACACACTAACTAGCCAACAGTGTTGTGACACACACACACACACACACACACACACACACACACACACACACACACACACACACACAGGCAGCTCAGTGTTGTCATTCTACCAGCAGACCTAAGCAGTGTTGCAAACTTAGCGAATTTATCTCTATCACTGCACTAAAATCTGTGCTGCATTTCACTCACACGGCCTCAATCACGCTCCCCCACCCTCAGCCATAAAAAAAAAAAAAAATACAACATATTGCTCAACCTCTAGTATTCAGCATCAAAACGCATGTATAAAAGAATAGAAAGCGCGGTATTCTGCATTAATCATCCTTCGGACAGTCTTCGAGCAAGTTTGATTATATCCTGCTGAATTGACAGTGGATAAATCCTTGTTACATTTTTGGAACGGAGAGTGCGAGTTACCAAACTGGAACTTTGATAAATTCTACAGCTGGAAAATATGAAGACCAAACTTTGGGACATTTAACCATTTCCAAACCAGCTGTTGATATTGGATTATCAAGGTTTCTGCACTCCCAGTTGGAGGACTCGGGGACTTTAGGAGACACTGTGGATTTTGGATAAAATCACAGGATTTTTATAAGTTCCTTTTCTCCGGCAGCAAAAGAAGTGTGGCCTGATCAGCTACATTTCCTCTCGGGCTCCCCCTAAAAGGGACTCTGCACAGCACCAACTCATTTTTAACAGGTTTTCAAATATTTTTCTCAATTACAATAAGTCATCATTTTTACCAAATTTTCAATTCCAATGATTGAATTGTTAATCATTTTTGAGTTGTATGCTTCGCCCTGCTTAATCCTGCAATAAAACTACCAACTGCAATTAAAGTCTAATTTTCGGTTGCTCAAGCCAAGCAAAGTAACAGACCCTTAAAACTTATTTTCCTTGTTTTTAAAACTTTTCCTAACACATTCACCAAGAGCTGCTTAGAGGAGAGGTGCCAATAACGGGCGTGTCTCTGATAGTACAGGATTCCAGGCAACTTAATCTGGTGCTGCATCGGAGCAGGCAGGGTAGACGTCCGGAACAAGGCAGTGAGTTGTTAGGCGAATCTCCTTGTCACCAGCTTAAACAATTTTCAGTAATCCTGTCAGTAATACCAGTAGGACTGAGAATTGGACCCTTTTATATGGAGAGCTGATCGGTATTTCAGGGGTATATTGTGGATCTTACTATAGAAAATGGAAATATAGTGTATGCTGTTGGCACAAATAACTAATTGCATGCGTTTTGGGATCAGCGTTTTCAGCCAGTCTTAGTGTGGTGATTTATTAATTCCAAATATTACCTCACTTGGCCTCTAAATTACTCTGGGAAGACAAATGCTGTGTCCAGAATCACTCCGACCTTCACTCATTCACTAGTATTTAAATAAGAGACATGGAGGTTCAAACAAGACTGTCTCCCTCCCTCTTTCTTTCTCTGCTTAATGAAATGCTTAATTGAAAATTAGCTTTCAGTCAACTGTCAGTAATTACAGGCATTTATATATTTCATAAGTAAATCTCACAGTACTGATAATTTTGTTCTTTTATATTGGCAGGGGAAAAAAATCTGTGGTGGTGTTTTCAATCGTGCAGAGTCGAATGTTTGCCACCAGCGTAAATGTAGTGTGTTAAATGGTAAACACAATGATTTGGGGCACAGGAAATATATGTTGCGGTATCAGGTAGTGACCTGTCAAGGGTGTATCCCACCTTCGCCCAATGTCAGCTGGGATGGACTCCAACCCCCTATGACCCCGAATGGTATAAGTGGTTACAGATAATGAATAGATGGGTATTGGGTGGATGGATCAGGTAGTGTTAATTTTGTCAGCTATTTTTTAATCTAGTATTAGGGCCTTTACACACCAGGGGTCTTTTGTCATGCGATTGACTTGCAGGTCAATATATTGTTTTTTAAGTTGTTTTTATCATGAATACTTTACCACAGAACACAAATATTTATGTGGCGAAAAAGCGGCGTATTTTTCTGAGCTTTGGCACAGCAAATGAAGGCATCAGCCAATCACATTGGGCAGAACAGGCTGAGTTGCGTTTATATTTAGGATAGGATTAAGACAACAACTTGGAGGCTTGGTAGTTCAAACAAAACTTTATTACTCCTTTCAGCCTTGATAAAGGCTGTGCATACCAGAACCACTCCCTCTGTTCTTACCTTTCACAATAAAAGCTATAGACATACAGTATGATACTCCTATCATCCTCTACTGTAGAACCATTTTAAAATGTGTGATGCAATTGTGGCATCCAATATACAAACTGTGTTGGTAGTATGTGGGTGAGAAGATGTGTTGTGATCAGTATGAACTGGTAGCAGCAGGAACTTTACTGTGTGTACTGAGTGGTTATACTACTAGTATGTTTGCACTGATGTTTTTTTTTTACTTTGTCAGACTCATGTTTGTTTTTTGTCTTTTTATTTTCTCACACAGGTGGCTGACATGGCTGTCTAACAGGCTGCCAAAGATCTCTTCATGGATCACAGAGGACAACAAAGAGAAACCACTGCATCTGTGAGCATAGCCAGTAACTAGGGAATCTGACCCACAAGCATATCATCAGACTGACGTCAGTGCATGTGGCCTCTTAAGTGGTTCATAGACATCTGTTGGGCAGCCCAAAGGCCTATTGCTATGCACTATAAACGAAAAGACATGAGCTGTGGGGATGCTGGGAGGAGCAGGCTTCTTTCGTGTAGGACTATCCCTCTGGTAATAGGGCTTCTGGTGACCATGGCCCAGGGCACCGTGCCAGAACAGCAAGAGACACTGGTGGAGATGATATCTGTGGAACTAGAGGCTTCTATGCAGTCCTCTGTGCTCTCTGAGCTCCAAGCTGCAGCATCTTCAGTTGGTGATGGGCCGCCCACAGCTATCCCAGATTCCTCTACAAAGAATGGGGGAGTACACACCGGCATCCCTGACTCCTCGGCTATCGTAGGCCAGGTGTTTCAGTTGAAGGTCCCACCAGGACCTGCCAACGCAACCTGCAATGTCCATGTAAGTAACCTGAACATTAGATGTGATAGGAAAAATTAAATATTGAGAAATCTATTGATTTTATGTGAGAAATAGTTATTTAACATGAATTTAATGAGATTGTAATTAATCAGTCAATGAGAACAGCATTTGTGTTGAAAAAAGAGACACAGAATATCAAAGAATAACTTTTTTTTTTTTTATTTGGGAGATGTCTTTTTATTAGCTTAAGTAGACCAAACCCGGTATCATTTGTGCATTTTAGTATGATGAAAGAATGAAAAACAAGTTTTACAAAGGATGTTTGTAGACATTAACTACCTTTTTATTGTTCTGTTATGTGTCTTATGGGGACTACAGTATTTTTCTGTCTATAGAAATGCATAGTATATAGTATTTATCCCTTCAGTTTTGATTACTGTATCACTGTTGATTGAAGCTGACTTTGGTGCAATTTGTTCCAGTCAGACTCATGAATGAGATGAGATTATTATTGGCCTGAGTGGTGATGCAGAATGATATCCTGTCACACAGTAATAACTCAAAATGAAGAGTGATGACTCACATAGTTATTATGAATAGACGCTCACTCTGCTTCCTGTTCATATTTGGTGAGATTTGAAACACTGAATGGAATATGAAGGGGGTAGGGGAGATAGTGAAAGCATTCCTGCTTTTACTGTAGATATTTGGAAGTTTTGCATCCATCTCTTCTGTTTGGTTTTTCTTGTTCCTTTTTTTACTGGCAACATGGGCAATATTAAACCGTTAACAACATATAAGTCTTTTCTTGTTACAACTTTACAGTTGACAGTATTTACATGCTTTTCTCTGTTTGATATTATTATATAATTCCTAGTCAAACTGTTATTTTTTTAAGACATCACTTAGGTCCTGGTCAGTTATTTTGGAGTGAATTAGCACTTAATGAAATAAGTCAGGACATTGTCCTTTTCTGACTTAACTTATATCTCAGAAGTATTCCAGTAGAACAAAACAGTAACAGTATTTCTCTTTTTCCTCCTGTAGCTCACTGAAATGGGAAAGGAGGCATTACCCTCCTGGCTATATTGGGACAAAGAAAGCTGCATTCTGAGAGGCTTGGCCTTGGAGCAGGATAAAGGTGTGTATCATATCTTGGTGTCTGGAGAGGAGATAATTGAGAAGACTGGCAGCCAAGTGTTCCCCAGTACGGTCTTCTCTATTGAAGTGTACCCAGAAGAACGAGCAGACACTGAGCCAGCCCTGCTCACTCTGCAGTCTGATATCAGTGGCATCCAGCCTTTCACCTGTGGCTCCGAGGAGCTTGTCACTGTCCTCACTGTCATTTTGGATGCTGACTTGACAAAGATGGTTGCTGAACAGAGGGTCAACTTACTGGGCATTATGAGAAAATTCTCCCACGTGCCCCTGGAGCACATGAGGGTGGTCCCTGTTGTCAACAACCGCTTATTTGATATGTCTGCTTTCATGGCTGGACCAGGGAATGCCAAGAAGGTGGTGGAAAATGGTGCCCTACTGTCATGGAAACTGGGATGTGCACTTGACCAGGGCAATATCCCTGACATTAACAGTGTCCAATCCTCAGCAAAGGATGGGACTATGTCAGCTAGGCTGGGATACCCAGTGGTTGGCTGGCACATTGTCAACAAAAAGCCCCATGGAGTGAAACGGGTCCGACGGCAGTTGTACAATACTCCCACTCCAGTGCCCTCCCTGCTTCCTCCAACTACCCACCCAGAGCCGCCTGTACGTGTTGTTCCCACGCCAACGTCACCTTCTATTGCCCCGGCAACGGACAACTCTGCTCCCCCTGTCCGGGGTCCTTTGCCTCTTCCAGTGAAACCCACTATGAGGGTCAGAGATCAGATAGCCCACACACCGGTGTTTGGACCTCCCCAACCCACAAAAGTACTAGGAACTACAAGCACCATCCCTATTCAGCCCACCATGACCAGGCCTACATTTGTAGAGGCCACTGCTTTGCCAACACCGCCAAGCACCACCAAAAAACCCAAACCCTCTGCCACAAGGAAACCCAAGAAAGTCAAAATCTCAACCCCAGCCCCACGGAAACCTGTATCCACCACACCTAAACCGCCCAAAAGCACCACTCCCCTCTCTTTGACTCCAGAGTTGAATCAAAACCCAGAGATCCGCAACGCCATTGATCAGGTGAATGCATGGGTTGGCACATACTTTGAGGTGAAGATTCCTCCTGATACATTTTTTGACAGGGAGGATGGTACTACTGATAAGCTGCGTTTGACTTTGAAGAAGACTCCCAAAGAAGCAGTGAGTGAAACCTCTTGGATACAGTTCAACAGCACTATCCAGCTTTTGTACGGCCTCCCAGAGGAGCAGCATGAGGGGAAACATGAGTACTTCATGTTGGCCACTGATAAGGGTGGGAAGAGCATCATGGATGCATTTGAGGTTCAAGTCAACCGTTGGTCTACTAATGACAAACCCTCGGTTGTGTTTGCCGCCCGTTTCCATGGCGACCCCAAAACGTTAAGCAATGATGTCCATAAGAAGATTCTTTTGACCAAAAAGTTAGCCTATGCCCTTGGTGATCGCAACAGCAGCACAGTAACCCTGAGAAGCATCACCAGAGGCTCCATTGTGGTGGAATGGACCAACAACAGTCTCCAGCAGACTCCTTGTCCAAAGGACCAGATCACAGTTCTCAGTAACAGGATCTCTGATCCCCAAGGGACACCTAAACTGGCCTTCATCAAAGCTATGGAGCCTGAATTCAAACCCATTAACATCTCCATTCGTGGCACCAATAAATGTCAGAGCTACACATTTATCCCACCAGGTGAGGTGCCGATGCCTGTTCTTCCTACAGCTACACCTTCACCTGGGACAGGTCGTAGGAGCAGTGACGATGTTTACCTACACACGGTCATTCCTGCTGTCGTGGTGGCTGCCCTGCTGCTCATAGCCGGGATCATTGCCATGGTCTGCTACCGCAAGAAGCGCAAAGGGAAGATGACCATAGAGGAGCAGGCCACTTTCATCAAGAAAGGAGTCCCCATAATATTTGCAGATGAGTTGGATGATTCCAAGTCACCCCCGTCCTCCAGCATCCCTCTTATCCTTCAGGAGGAAAAGCCCCCACTTCCCCCTCCAGAGTACCCCAACATGGCTGGCCCCCACAGTACTCTACTTAACCAGGATCTGCTGGAGGAGTATTCTGTTTATCAAGATGATGATCCTAATGCACCTCCTTACCAGCCCCCACCTCCATTTACTGTCCCCATAGAGGGAAAAGGGTCTCGCCCCAAGAACATGACCTCATACAGGTCACCACCTCCCTATGTGCCTCCCTAACGCACACTAGAGCTTTCAGTTTGGAAAGCAAGTGAAATGTAGGGATGCTTGTTGAAAACTACTACAGGAGTAATTTTACATGTGTTCAATGAGATGGCTTTGACTTTGTAGAGGAGCAGGCAACCATACCCACATATTTGACCATCATGGATAAGACACTGTATTGTACAATTCTACTACTGGCACAGGGCAAATGGATGGGGAACAGTTTGTAATTCTAGCACTCTTTTTTGTTGTCCTTCAGATCTGCTTTTGACTTGCATATTCTTTTTTGTCTGTTTTTTTTTTTTGCCAAGAAGAGTCAATTTTATCTTCAATGATGTACTATTTCTATTGTATAGAAAATAATAAAGAAGCAGGAAAGACTGAAGCCCACAGGGCCTTTGAGCAGGTGTCACCATGACAACAGACTTGAGGCTCCCCCTCACAATGTTAATCTTTATGAGTTCTATATCACTCTTATCTGTCCTTCAGCTAGGTTTACTAAGATTTTGCACCTGTTATTTCTAGAGGGGAATGAAATACAAAAAGCCAAACTGAAAGCATGAAACACTTTATTTACACAAAAATCTGTTTGTTTCTTAGACCATGATCTCTCCCCGTTCTCTCCTATGCTTTGCTCCCTCTTGACAATAACATGCAAACCTTGCACTTATGCAAATTCTTGTTAAACCTTGCACTATGTGTCTTGCGCAGAAATGAACGCAGCAAGTGGTAGTCCAGGAGAAAAGGTTTTCTTTTTGTATCCTTGAAGTCACCACATGACTGAGATTCCTCTGGTACTTGATCACAAAGGACATTACACTGATCACGCCTGTTGTAGATGTAGCCTAATTAAGTTACGAAACAAATGACTTTTTTTTTTTGTTTGTGTGTGCCACTGAACCTGCCTGTGAGATGACTGGTTTTGCTGTTGCCAAGGTAATGCCTGTGGTCGCAATGCAGACCACGTGGGGTTGCTACGACAATAGTGAAGGTGCCAGTGGAATGCTGTGGTTCACAGCAGCATAGTCAATGGAGACTTAGTCAATGAAGTGGATCACTGTCTTTTATTCAGTTGGTATTGTTGGTATGAGGGGTGGGTGGGCTTAGAGTACTGTATTATCACTGCTCTGCCTCTAGGTGTTGCACTGTTATGTTTAGTGCACTGCCTGTCGTCAGTTCAGATGAGGCATGGGGACGAGGGGATGTACATAATTGTGTGCCTGTGAAATTAAACAACTCCATAATGTTAGTGTTTTATCAGTAAACCTAGTAGTCAGGAAAGGGAGGGCCAGAGTGGGAAATAATTTTATTTTTTAATTGTATGTCTAGATTTATGATCACAATCATGAAAAAAATGACTTTATAGTTTGTGAGGGTAAAAAAGAACATTTACCTGCCCATCACAAAAAAAAAATGCATTATCTCAATATGATGGGGAACAAAGAAACCACAACAATATGTGAATTATGTACATTTCATATCTGATATCACCATAAGAAAAAATGGTTAAAAATCTAATGTTTTTACTGAGTTTTTGATACAGTCTTAAACTTGTTTTATGAAAATATATTAATAAAATGTAATACTATTTGTAAAGCCTCAAAGATGGTGTATAGTCCATTTTTATTTGAGAAAATGAATCTGTTTAGATATATATCTAAAGGTGCATTAAAGGGCTGATGAACACAATTTACCAGAATTACAATGCAATATACAATACATGTTATGGTTATATGATCAAATGCAGTATTGGGCTTTGTTACAAGTGTAATTAAGTGCAAATGGTTTGTATTTTAAGTTAAATATGTAAGTTTGAAATCTTGTCTTGTCCCCCCCCCACACACACACACACACATTTTGCTTTCCAAATTGTTTGCTTTACAGTATGCTGTCACATTTTTGTTCACAGAAGCAGGCTACTGCTTGGGGTCCAGTGGTTGGCTGGTTTTGGCCATAACATAAGCTATATACTCTTTGTTGTAATAAACCAAATACACAACAGGCAGCCCCCGTGAGACAGCACGATATTTTAAAATACGTGCTCCCTTTCTGTGGAATTCAGGTGGGCAGTTTTTCTTTTTGGCTCCGTGCTCCTACATCTCTTGGAGAAATATCAATAACCATGAGTAATATCTGCTCTCAAATTCTTTTAGTATAGAGCTTGTATAATGATGGCTTATTCTGGAGAGGTCAAAAACAGTTTCACTGGTTGCTGAACTACGCTGCCTTGACAAATGTACAAGTTACAATACAAGACATTTTGATTTGTTCTTGTATAGTCCGAGAAAGAAATCCTTGCTAAGAAGGCTTCTGGTTGTAATTTTAGCAATAATGTGTATTTGGTGAAAAATCGCTGATTTTCTATAGACTCATTTTAGAGCATTACTTAATGCAAAGAGCATTTTTTTAATTGTTTTTATCACTGAGGCATACCCATCTTCACTCCTACCAGTGATGTGGCTATAGTTTTACGTTGAATTTCTTCATTTACAGTGCTGTAATTATATCTGCTCTGCTCTCATTTGCTAAGTTTTCTCAGTTATTACGGCACATTGGTGATAATGATCATTGTTATGTTTCAGATTGAATGAATTAGTCATTTATCAATTTGCCAACAATCATCAAACTGTAGGCGACTCACTTTCATATTATCTTGTCTGTGTCGTCGTGGGATGGCGCAGGACTTTAAAGCGCTTATTATACGGTTTCTGAATAACATTTTGCCCTTTGTTGTATGAATAACAGACATGATTTCAGATTTGTATTGACATGGTGTGACTGCTTCTCTGTGTTTGGATCCTCTGCTTTTCTTTGCAGGGCTGCAGACCTGATGAATGTAATCAGCGGCATGGGACACCTGGGCCTGGTGTGCTCCCTGCTTAAAAAGCCTCAGCATGCGGCAGACTTTGAGTCAGCAGATCTCTTATCACACCATAACACTGCCTTGGTTTTTTGGTTGGTGTGGGGTATGAACAATATATACAGTACATTACAGTAATTTGATTAGATTTTATTAAAGGTTCATGTCAGGTAAGGTGTTCCGATTGAGATTTGAAATCTCTTTTTCAAGGAGTCCTGGCAAAGCACAGACAGCAGACTTAAAAACAATGATAGAAAATGTGATAAATTTGTGTTCTGGCCAGTTCGTCTTGTAACACAAGGAATTTAATAATGTCACCTTGGGCTCTTAGAAATTGTGATGGGCATTTTCACAGTGTTTGGATGTTTCATTGACCAAACAATGAATTGTGACAATAGTTGTAGCCTTAAAACATAGATACTACTGTACCTATGTTATAGCATCCAGTAGTTGGATGCTATATTAGAACTTTTTATGGCATACTACTGTATGCCATAAAAAGTTATAATATAGCATCCAACTACTGCATAAAGCAAGGAATCTGCATTCCTGTATGTTGATCGAATATCTTGAACTACTCATCTGATCTACTTCACACTAGGCAGACGTATTGCTGGGGACTCGTGGGAATCTTTTTTGAATTTGGTGCAATTTGGAACCGCAGCACGTTCATTATTAAACTTTGAATAAACAAGTGAACAGCATGTCCTCCACAGCAGGCAGCCTGCTACTTATTGACTGCAGTTCAGTTTACAACCACTCTTCTTTACTTCCCAGGAGTCAGCGCAAGCAGATAGCCAACTGGAAGCAGAATCGAACTGGAGTGTAATTTGCCATGTCACTGAGTAAGCTGCGACTTAGGTATGTATTTCCCCCACGGGTAAGACTGTTTATCCCCGGTGTAAGACTTGA
Source organism: Pterois miles (assembly GCA_947000775.1). Classification (NCBI taxonomy): domain Eukaryota; kingdom Metazoa; phylum Chordata; class Actinopteri; order Perciformes; family Scorpaenidae; genus Pterois; species Pterois miles. Next base: position 2,046,121 of record CAMQGK010000368.1, read on the forward strand.
TATTAATAATGTTGCTGCCAGCAGAATAACACTGCTAATTAAGTCCATGCTGTGCTTTATATACACAGTGATTGTGTCAAAGCAAGCGTCTAATATGCCTGTTATCTCTGCTAAGTGTATTTCACCAATATTTCTGACCTCAATTAGTCATGACCTGGGAGTACTTTTCAACCATTGTATAGTATGTTGAAGAATGTTAAAAACAACAAAAAAACTTTAAAGTATAGTATGTCACACTAAAAGTCACACTAAACGATGTCAAAAAAAGTCATAGTATACTAGTCATAAAGTCATAGTATAGTCATTGAAAGTATATTGAAACAACAGAAAAAAAGTAATACATAAGTATTGTATGTTGAAAAAAGTCATAGTATACTATTTCGGACAAAAGTCAGAAGAAAATCATAATGTACTATGTAGGAAAAAGTTAAAAGATGAAGTTGAAAAGTTGAAGTATGGTATGTCAAAAAAGTGAGAAAATAAGTCAGTATATTGAAAAAAGTGATAAAAGTAATGGTATAATATGTAGGAAAATGATTGAAAAAGTCAGTATATTAGATCTAAAAAAAAAGTATAGCATGCCGAAAAAAGTCAAAAAAAGGTGACAAAATAGTCATAGTCTAGTATGCTGAACAAGTCATTGTACAGTATGTTGACAAAAGTCATACTATAGTATGTAGATAAGTGACAGTATAGTATGTTTAAATAAGTAATAAAAGTCCGTAAAGACCGTAGTATAGTATTTTTTTAAAAAAATTAAAAAGTCATAGTATAGTATGTCAAAAAAAATGATAAAAATTCGCAATGTAGTATATCAAAAAAATATTTAAAAAAAAAGTCATTGTGTGTCAAGAAAGATAAGTGATAAGTTACAGTATAGTAAGGCGAAAAAGTGCTAAATCATAGTATAGTGTCACAAGTGAAGTCATAGTATAATAAGTCATAAAAAGTGATGGTATAGTTTGTTGAAAAAATGGATGAATAAGTCATAGCGTAATATGTTGAAAAAGTGATAAAATATAGTGTAGCATGTTGTCATAGCAAAGTCATAGTATAGTATGTTGGAAAAAGTCACAGTATATGTGAGTGATAAAGTCATAGTGTAGTATGTCAAAAAGAGACAATAAAGTCATAGTATTGTATGTTTAAAAAAAGTCATTGCATGTAGAATAAAGTCATCCTATCGTATTATAGTATGGTATGTTTAAATAAGTAACAAAGAAGTCATAGTATAGTATGTTGAAAAATGTCATAGTATTGTATGTAGAAAAAAGAAAAAAAAAAAAAAAGTATCCTACGTTGGAAAAAGTGACATAGATCATAGTATAGTATGTCAAAAACAGTGATTAAAAAAAGCATTGATGAAAAAAAAGCACCCATCGTATTATAGTATAGTATGTTTAAATAAGTAACAAAGAAGTCATAGTATAGTATGTTGAAAAACGTCATAGTATCGTATGTTGAAAAAAGGGACAAAAAATCATAGTATTATACGTTGGAAAAAGTGACATAGATCATAGTATAGTATGTCAAAAACAGTGATTAAAAAAAGTCATAGTATAGTATGTCGAAAAAGATATGGTATGTCAAAAAGTCATACTATTGTATGTAGATAAGTTATAGTATAGTATGTTTAAATACTGTATTTTTTGCGCTATAAGGCGCACCGAATTCTAAGGCGCATGGAGTGAAACGAAACGGTTAGGTAAGGCAAACTTTTTTCAATTCATTTAATACCTCAATAACTTAAATAGCTTTCAACAATTTTCCAGTTGTAACTCATGAAATATAAAACAATACACTCACTTTTCAGTTTATTCCTCTTCCACAAATCATCATCAGTGTCTGAGTTAAACAGTTGGGCGATTTTAAATGCACCTTATAGTGCGAAAAATCCGGTAACTAAAAAAATGTCAAAATGTCACAATATAATGTCTGAAAAAGTGATGAAGTTATAGTGTAGTTTGTCGAAAGAAATGACAAAAAGTCAAAGAATAGTTTGAGTATAGTATGTTGAAAAAAGACATTGTATAGTGTGTAGAACAGTCATAGTATAGTGTGGTTAAATAATAAAAGTCATAGTTTAGTATGTCAACAAAAGTCATAGTATAGTATGTTCAAAAAAGTCATAGTATAGCATGTCAAAAAAATTGATAGCATGTCGAAAAAAGTCACAGTACAGTATGTCGAAAAAGGGGAAAACAGTCGTAGTATAGTACGTTGGAAAAAGTGACAAAAGCCATAGCATCATGTCAAATTGTCATAGTATAGTATGTTGAAAAAAGACATTGTATGTCGAAAAAAGTCATAGTTTGTGTGAAAAATAGTCATAGTATAGTATGTCAAAAAAGAGTGACAAAAGTCAGTATCGTCTGTCTAAAAAAACTCAGAATAGTATGTAAAAGAAGTCATAGTATACTATCTCAAAAACAGACATAGTATAGTATGTTGAAAAAAGCGACAAGAAAATCATGGAAAAGTATGTCGATCAGTCATAGTATCTCAAAAAAAAAGACAAAAAAGATATCAAAAAGCCATAGTATATATATAGTGTATATAGTATATATATGTATGGATGTATATATATAACAAACTGCCGAAAAAGTCATAGTATAGTATGTCGAAAAAAGTGACGAAAAAAGTCATAGTATAGCATGTCGAAAAAGTGACGAAAAAGTCATAGTATAGCATGTCGATAAGTATAGTATAGCATGTCAAAAAAAGTCAGAAATAGTATAGCATGTTGAAAAAGTCGAAAAAGTCATAGTATAGCATGTGAAAATGGTCAAAAAAGTATAGTATAGCATGTTGAAAAATGACGAAAAAGTCATAGTATAGCATGTAAAATGAGGAAAAAGTATAGATGCATGTCGAAAAAAAAGACAAAAAAAAAGTATAGCATGTCGTAAAGAGTGCTGAACAAGTCATAGTATTCATGTGAAAAAAGGCGAAAAGTCAAGTATAGCATGTCGAAAAAAAGTGACGAAAAGTCAAATTATAGCATGTCGAAAAAAAATCACAAAAAAAGTATTAGTATAGCATGTTGAAAAAAGTGCTGAAAAAGTCATTGTATAGCATGTCGAAAAAAGTCACGATCACGTCATAGCATAGAAAAATGTGCCGAAAAAGTCATGGTATGGCATGTCGAAAAAAAATCACAAAAAAGTCACAGTATAGCATGTCGAAAAAAGTTTTACATGCTATAATACGACCGTTTTCTTGATTTTTTTTAACATCAAAACAATTTGATGTTTTCCTCGAAAAATTTCGACATACTATACTGTGACGTATGTTTTGTAAAATTTTCCAACTTTTCACGAAATGAATTTTTTCCATCATGGAATCATTTTACATGCTATAATTTGACCGTTTTCATGATTTTTTTCAACATCAAAAAAAATTGACGTTTTCAGCGAAAAATTTCGACATACTATACTATGAATTTTTTTTATAAAATTTTCCAACATTTCACGAAATGACTTTTTTCCACCATAGAATAATTTTATATGCTATAATACGACCGTTTTCATGATTTTTTTCAACATCAAAACAATTTGATGTTTTCTTCGAAAAATTTCGACATACTGTACTATGACGTATTTTTTGTAAAATTTTCCAACTTTTCACGAAATGACTTTTTTCCACCATAGAATCATTTTACATGCTATAATACGACCGTTTTCATGATTTTTTTCAACATCAAAAAAATTTGACGTTTTCATAAAAAATTTTGACATACTATACTATGACGTTTTTTTTGGAAAATTTTCCAAGATTTCAGGAAATGATTTTTTTCCACCATAGAATCATTTTACATGCTATACTACGACCGGTTTCATGATTTTTTCAACATCAAAAAAATTTGACGTTTCCGGCGAAAAATTTCGACATACTATACTATAACGGTTTTTTTGTAAAATTTTCCAATATTTCACGAAATGACTTTTTTCCACTATAGAATCATTTTACACGCTATAATACCACCGTTTTCATGATTTTTGTAAACATCAAAAAATTTTGACGTGTTCATTGAAAAATTTCGACATACTATACTATGACATTTTTTTTGCAAAATTTTCCAACTTTTCACAAAATGACTTTTTTCCATCATAGATTCATTTTACATGCTATAATATGACCATTTTCATGATATTTTTCTACTTCAAAAAAATTTGACGTTTTCATCGTATACTATGAAGTTTTTTTTGTAAAATTTTCCAACATTTCAAGAAATGACTTTTTTCCATCATAGAATCATTTTACATGTTATAATACGACCATTTTCATGATTTTTTTCAACATCAAAAAAATTCGACGTTTTTATCGAAAAATATTGACATACTATAGCATAGGTGTCAAACTCTGGCCTGGGGGCAAAATTTTGCCCGCAGTGTAATTATATTTGGCCCGTGAACCAATATAAAATTACTATTACAGCTGGCCCGCCGGTACAACGCATTCACCGCTAATACTACAAATCCCATAATGCTCTGCTGTTGTTTTGGCGCATCTATCAGGACAGGACCCAGACACGCCCTCTACTCTGTGTCAGTAGGGATCTGTGCTTCGGCAGGAAAGCCCCGGCTCACCCTGCCTCCCTGGGCCTCTCCCAGACCACGCCGCGACCTCATACTACCGCTGTCTCCGTGGTACCCCATCCCAAAAATGGTGAAAAGAAAGGCAGAAAACAGAAGCTTTCTGGACAGGTGGGAGGCAGAATATCTGTTTACTTAAGTAAAAACAGACCCGTTCGTCTTGTTTGTGGAGCCAACGTGTCTGTAACTAAGCAGGACAGCGTTAGACGACACTAGGAAACACCAGGACAAGTACAAGGACCTGGACACGACTCCAAGGAGCCAGAAAGTGGAGGAGATGAAAAGAAGTTTGGTTTCACAACAGATTATGTTCAAATCACAAAGTGAGGCTGCTGGAAAGGCTAGTTATACTGTGGCAAAAGAAATCACAAAATCAGGCTTGGGCACATCAGGTTAGATCAGTGTGGTGCAAACTGAGCAAGAATTAACGTTTTCTTTTTGCACTTTTTCTTGCTCCTCCAAGGCTTGAATGCTTTATTCATTCATTATTGTTATTTTATTTTCAGATTTATTAGCCTGTGGAAAAAGCTTATTTTGATATTTACCTCAGAAGGCTGCAAATAGAAAAGATGCATACAATTTTTATTTAAATTTTATTTAATATACCATTCATATGTTTTTTTTATTTGAAATTCGATTTTGCATGTCTGCACTATTAGTTATGAAGTGCTGCTTGTTCCATATTCAGTGTAAAGCAAAACTTGTTTGGGTCCAAATTAAAGGTTCATTTGTTCAACGTTGGCTTTGTTTCATTTTAAATTTTGGCAACTGTGTATTTGAGTTTGACACCCCTGTACTATAGTGTCATTATTTTTTTGTAAAATTTTCTAACATTTCAAGAAATTACTTTTTTCCACTATAGAATCATTTTACATGCTATAATCCGACCGTTTTCATGATTTTTTTCAACATCAAAAAAATTTGAAGTTTTCATTGAAAAATTTCGACATACTATACTATGACATTTTTTTTTGCAAATCAAACTTTTCACAAAATGACTTTTTTCCACCATAGATTCATTTTACATGCTATAATATGAACGTTTTCATGATTTTTTTCTACTCCAAAAAAATTTGACGTTTTCATCGTATACTATGAAGTTTTTTTTGTAAAATTTTCCAACATTTCACAAAATGACTTTTTTCATCATTTTACATGCTATAATACGACCGTTTTCGTGATTTTTTTCAACATCAAAAAATTTGACGTTTTCATCGAAAAATTTCGACATACTATACTATGATGTTTTTTTTTGTGAAATTTTCCAATATTTCACGAAATGACTTTTTTCCACTATAATATCATTTTACATGCTATAATACGACCGTTTTCATGATTTTTTTCAACATCAAAAAACTTTGACGTTTTCATTGAAAAATTTCGACATACTATACTATGACGTTTTTTTTGTAAAATTTTCCAACATTTCACGAAATGACTTTTTTTCCACCATATAATCATTTTACATGCTATAATTCGACCGTTTTCATGATTTTTTCAACATCAAAAAAATTTGATGTTTCCAGCGAAAAATTTCGACATACTATACTATGACGTTTTTTTTGGAAAATTTTCCAAGATTTCACGAAATGACTTTTTTCCATATTGGATTCATTTTACACACTATAATACCACCGTTTTCATGATTTTTTTTAAACATCAAAAAAATTTGACGTTTTCATTGAAAAATTTCGACATACTATACTGTGACATTTTTTTTTGCAAAATTTTCCAACATTTCATGAAATGACTTTTTTTCGACCATAGAATCATTTTACACGACACCACCGTTTTCATGATTTTTTTTTAACATCAAAAAAATTTGACGTTTTCATTGAAAAATTTCGACATGCTATACTATGACATTTTTTTTTTTGCAAAATTTTCCAAGTTTACACAAAATGAGTTTTTTCCACAATAGATTCATTTTACATGCTATAATATGACCGTTTTCATGATTTTTTTCTACTCCAAAAAAATTTGACGTTTTCATCGTATACTATGAAGTTTTTTTTTGTAAAATTTTCCAACATTTCACAAAATGACTTTTTTTCCACCATAGCATCATTTTACATGCTATAATACAACCGTTTTCGTGATTTTTTTCAACATCAAAAAATTTGACGTTTTCATCGAAAAATTTCGACATACCATACTATGATGTTTTTTTTGTAAAATTTTCCAACATTTCACGAAATGACTTTTTTCGACCATAGAATCATTTTAAACGCTATAATACCACCGTTTTCATGATTTTTTTCAACATCAGAAAACTTTGACCTTTTCAGCAAAAAATTTCGACATACTATACTGTGACGTTTTTTTTGTAAAATTTTCCAACTTTTCGCGAAATGACTTTTTTCGACCATAGAATCATTTTACACGCTATATTACCACCGTTTTCATGATTTTTTTCAACATCAAAAAAATTTGACGTTTTCATTGAAAAATTTCAACATGCTATACTATGACATTTTTTTTGCACAATTTTCCAATTTTTCACAAAATGACTTTTCTCCACCATAGATTCATTTTACATGCTATAATATGACCGTTTTCATGATTTTTTTCTACTTCAAAAAAATTTGACGTTTTCATCGTATACTATAAAGTTTTTTTTGTAAAATTTTCCAACATTTCAGGAAATGACTTTTTTCCACCATATAATCATTTTACATGCTACACTACGACCGGTTTCATGATTTTTTTCAACATCAAAAAACTTTGACCTTTTCAGCAAAAAATTTCGACATACTATACTATGACATTTTTTTTTGTAAAATTTTCCAACATTTCACGAAATGACTTTTTTCCATCATAGAATCATTTTACATGCTATAATACGTCCGTTTTCATGATTTTTTCAACATAAAAAATTTGACCTTTTCAGCGAAAAATTTCGACATACTATACTGTGACTTTTTTTTGTAAAATTTTCCAACTTTTCGCAAAATGACTTTTTTCGACCATAGAATTATTTTACACACTATAATACCACCGTTTTCATGATTTTTTTTTTAAACATCAAAAAAATTTGACGTTTTCATTGAAAAAATTCGACATGACATTTTTTTTTTCAAAATTTTCCAATATTTCACGAAATGACTTTTTTCCACCATAGAATCATTATAAATGTTATAATACGACCATTTTCATGATTTTTTCAACATCAAAAAAATTTGACGTTTCCAGCGAAAAATTTCGACATACTATACTATGACGTTTTTTTTTGTAAAATTTTCCAAGATTTCAGGAAATGACTTTTTTCCACCATATAATCATTTTACATGCTATAATTCCACCGTTTTCATGATTTTTTTCAACTTCAAAAAAATTTGACGTTTTCATCGAAAAATTTCGACATACTATACTATGACGTTTTTTTTGTAAACTTTTCCAACATTTCACGAAATGACTTTTTTCCACCATAGAATCATTTTACATGCTATACTATGACCGGTTTCATGATTTTTATCAACATCAAAAAATTTGACGTTTTCATCGAAAAATTTCGACATACTATACTATGACGTTTTTTTTGTAAAATTTTTCAACATTTCACGAAATGACTTTTTTCCATCATAGAATCATTTTACATGCTATAATACGTCCGTTTTCATGATTTTTTCAACATCAAAAAAATTTGACCTTTTCAGCGAAAAATTTCGACATACTATACTGTGACTTTTTTTCGTAAAATTTTCCAACTTTTCGCAAAATGACTTTTTTCGACCATAGAATCATTTTACATGCTATAATACCACCGTTTTCATGATTTTTTTTTTAAACATCAAAAAAATTTGACGTTTTCATTGAAAAAATTCGACATAATATAATATGACATTTTTTTTTGCAAAATTTTCCAACATTTCACGAAATGACTTTTTTCCACTATAGAATCATTATAAATGTTATATTACGACCGTTTTCATGATTTTTTTTACTTCAAAAAAATTTGACGTTTTCATCGTATACTATGATGGTTTTTTTGTAAAATTTTCCAACATTTCACGAAATGACTTTTTTTCCATCATAGAAACACTTTACATGTTATAATACGACCATTTTCATGATTTTTTTCAACATCAAAAAAAATTTGACGTTTCCGGCGAAAAATTTCGACATACTATACCATGACGTTTTTTTTGGAAAATTTTTCAAGGTTTCAGGAAATGACTTTTTTCCACCATATAATCATTTTACATGCTATAATTCGACCGTTTTCATGATATTTTTCAACTTCAAAAAAATTTGACGTTTTCATCGAAAAATTTCGACATACTATACTATGACGGTTTTTTTGTAAAATTTTCCAACATTTCACGAAATGACTTTTTTCCACCATAAAATCATTTTACATGCTATACTATGACCGGTTTCATGATTTTTATCAACATCAAAAAATTTGACGTTTTCATCGAAAAATTTCGACATACTATACTATGACGTTTTTTTTGTAAAATTTTCCAATATTTCACGAAAGGACTTTTTTCCACCATAAAATCATTTTACATGCTATAATACGTCCGTTTTCATGATTTTTTCAACATCAAAAAAATTTGACCTTTTCAGCGAAAAATTTCGACATACTATATTGACTTTTTTGTAAAATTTTCCAATATTTCAAGAAAGGACTTTTTTTGACCATAGATTCATTTTACACGCTATAATACCACCGTTTTCATGATTTTTTTCTACTTCAAAAAAATGACGTTTTCATCGTATACTATGAAGTTTTTTTTGTAAAATTTTCCAACATTTCACAAAATGACTTTTTTCATCATTTTACATGCTATAATACGACCGTTTTCGTGATTTTTTTCAACATCAAAAAATTTGACGTTTTCATCGAAAAATTTCGACATACTATACTATGATGTTTTTTTTTGTGAAATTTTCCAATATTTCACGAAATGACTTTTTTCCACTATAATATCATTTTACATGCTATAATACGACCGTTTTCATGATTTTTTTCAACATCAAAAAACTTTGACGTTTTCATTGAAAAATTTCGACATACTATACTATGACGTTTTTTTTGTAAAATTTTCCAACATTTCACGAAATGACTTTTTTTCCACCATATAATCATTTTACATGCTATAATTCGACCGTTTTCATGATTTTTTCAACATCAAAAAAATTTGATGTTTCCAGCGAAAAATTTCGACATACTATACTATGACGTTTTTTTTGGAAAATTTTCCAAGATTTCACGAAATGACTTTTTTCCATATTGGATTCATTTTACACACTATAATACCACCGTTTTCATGATTTTTTTTAAACATCAAAAAAATTTGACGTTTTCATTGAAAAATTTCGACATACTATACTGTGACATTTTTTTTGCAAAATTTTCCAACATTTCATGAAATGACTTTTTTTCGACCATAGAATCATTTTCACGACACCACCGTTTTCATGATTTTTTTTTAACATCAAAAAAATTTGACGTTTTCATTGAAAAATTTCGACATGCTATACTATGACATTTTTTTTTTGCAAAATTTTCCAAGTTTACACAAAATGAGTTTTTTCCACAATAGATTCATTTTACATGCTATAATATGACCGTTTTCATGATTTTTTTCTACTCCAAAAAAATTTGACGTTTTCATCGTATACTATGAAGTTTTTTTTTGTAAAATTTTCCAACATTTCACAAAATGACTTTTTTTCCACCATAGCATCATTTTACATGCTATAATACAACCGTTTTCGTGATTTTTTTCAACATAAAAAATTTGACGTTTTCATCGAAAAATTTCGACATACCATACTATGATGTTTTTTTGTAAAATTTTCCAACATTTCACGAAATGACTTTTTTCGACCATAGAATCATTTTAAACGCTATAATACCACCGTTTTCATGATTTTTTTCAACATCAGAAAACTTTGACCTTTTCAGCAAAAAATTTCGACATACTATACTGTGACGTTTTTTTTGTAAAATTTTCCAACTTTTCGCGAAATGACTTTTTTCGACCATAGAATCATTTTACACGCTATATTACCACCGTTTTCATGATTTTTTTCAACATCAAAAAAATTTGACGTTTTCATTGAAAAATTTCAACATGCTATACTATGACATTTTTTTTGCACAATTTTCCAATTTTTCACAAAATGACTTTTCTCCACCATAGATTCATTTTACATGCTATAATATGACCGTTTTCATGATTTTTTTCTACTTCAAAAAAATTTGACGTTTTCATCGTATACTATAAAGTTTTTTTTGTAAAATTTTCCAACATTTCAGGAAATGACTTTTTTCCACCATATAATCATTTTACATGCTACACTACGACCGGTTTCATGATTTTTTTCAACATCAAAAAACTTTGACCTTTTCAGCAAAAAATTTCGACATACTATACTATGACATTTTTTTTTGTAAAATTTTCCAACATTTCACGAAATGACTTTTTTCCATCATAGAATCATTTTACATGCTATAATACGTCCGTTTTCATGATTTTTTCAACATAAAAAATTTGACCTTTTCAGCGAAAAATTTCGACATACTATACTGTGACTTTTTTTTGTAAAATTTTCCAACTTTTCGCAAAATGACTTTTTTCGACCATAGAATTATTTTACACACTATAATACCACCGTTTTCATGATTTTTTTTTAAACATCAAAAAAATTTGACGTTTTCATTGAAAAAATTCGACATGACATTTTTTTTTTCAAAATTTTCCAATATTTCACGAAATGACTTTTTTCCACCATAGAATCATTATAAATGTTATAATACGACCATTTTCATGATTTTTTCAACATCAAAAAAATTTGACGTTTTCAGTAAAAAATTTCGACATACTATACTATGACGTTTTTTTTTGGAAAATTTTCCAAGATTTCAGGAAATGACTTTTTTCCACCATATAATCATTTTACATGCTATAATTCCACCGTTTTCATGATTTTTTTCAACTTCAAAAAAATTTGACGTTTTCATCGAAAAATTTCGACATACTATACTATGACGTTTTTTTTGTAAACTTTTCCAACATTTCACGAAATGACTTTTTTCCACCATAGAATCATTTTACATGCTATACTATGACCGGTTTCATGATTTTTATCAACATCAAAAAATTTGACGTTTTCATCGAAAAATTTCGACATACTATACTATGACGTTTTTTTTGTAAAATTTTTCAACATTTCACGAAATGACTTTTTTCCATCATAGAATCATTTTACATGCTATAATACGTCCGTTTTCATGATTTTTTCAACATCAAAAAAATTTGACCTTTTCAGCGAAAAATTTCGACATACTATACTGTGACTTTTTTCGTAAAATTTTCCAACTTTTCGCAAAATGACTTTTTTCGACCATAGAATCATTTTACATGCTATAATACCACCGTTTTCATGATTTTTTTTTTAAACATCAAAAAAATTTGACGTTTTCATTGAAAAAATTCGACATAATATAATATGACATTTTTTTTTGCAAAATTTTCCAACATTTCACGAAATGACTTTTTTCCACTATAGAATCATTATAAATGTTATATTACGACCGTTTTCATGATTTTTTTTACTTCAAAAAAATTTGACGTTTTCATCGTATACTATGATGGTTTTTTTGTAAAATTTTCCAACATTTCACGAAATGACTTTTTTTCCATCATAGAAACACTTTACATGTTATAATACGACCATTTTCATGATTTTTTTCAACATCAAAAAAATTTGACGTTTCCGGCGAAAAATTTCGACATACTATACCATGACGTTTTTTTTGGAAAATTTTTCAAGGTTTCAGGAAATGACTTTTTTCCACCATATAATCATTTTACATGCTATAATTCGACCGTTTTCATGATATTTTTCAACTTCAAAAAAATTTGACGTTTTCATCGAAAAATTTCGACATACTATACTATGACGGTTTTTTTTGTAAAATTTTCCAACATTTCACGAAATGACTTTTTTCCACCATAAAATCATTTTACATGCTATACTATGACCGGTTTCATGATTTTTATCAACATCAAAAAATTTGACGTTTTCATCGAAAAATTTCGACATACTATACTATGACGTTTTTTTTGTAAAATTTTCCAATATTTCACGAAAGGACTTTTTTCCACCATAAAATCATTTTACATGCTATAATACGTCCGTTTTCATGATTTTTTCAACATCAAAAAAATTTGACCTTTTCAGCGAAAAATTTCGACATACTATATTGACTTTTTTTGTAAAATTTTCCAATATTTCAAGAAAGGACTTTTTTTGACCATAGATTCATTTTACACGCTATAATACCACCGTTTTCATGATTTTTTTCTACTTCAAAAAAATGACGTTTTCATCGTATACTATGAAGTTTTTTTTGTAAAATTTTCCAACATTTCATGAAATGACTTTTTTCCACCATAGAATCACTTTACATGCTATACTATGACCGGTTTCATGATTTTTATCAACATCAAAAAATTTGACATTTTCATCGAAAAATTTCGACATACTATACTATGACGTTTTTTTTGTAAAATTTTCCAACATTTCACGAAATGACTTTATTCCATCATAGAATCATTTTACATGCTATAATACGTCCGTTTTCATGATTTTTTCAACATCAAAAAAATTTGACCTTTTCAGCGAAAAATTTCGACATACTATACTGTGACTTTTTTTTTTTAATTTTCCAACTTTTCGCAAAATGACTTTTTTCGACCATAGAATCATTTTACACACTATAATACCACCGTTTTCATGATTTTTTTTTAAACATCAAAAAAATTTGACGTTTTCATTGAAAAAATTCGACATAATATACTATGACTTTTTTTTTGCAAAATTTTCCAACATTTCACGAAATGACTTTTTTTCCACCATAGAATCATTCTATATGCTATAATACGACCATTTTCATGATTGTTTCAACGTCAAAAAAATTTGACGTTTCCGGCGAAAAATTTCAACATACTATACTATGACGTTTTTTTTGTAAAATTTTCCAATATTTCTCGAAATGACTTTTTTCCACTATAGAATCATTTTACATGCTATAGTACGACCGTTTTCATGATTTTTTTCAACATCAAAAAAATTTGACCTTTTCAGCGAAAAATTTCGACATACTATACTATGACTTTTTTTTGTAAAATTTTCCAACTTTTCGCGAAATGACTTTTTTCGACCATAGAATAATTTTACACGCTATAATACCACCGTTTTCATGATTTTTTTTCTACATCCCAAAAATCTGACGTTTTCATTGAAAAATTTCGACATGCTATACTATGACATTTTTTTTTGCAAAATATTCCAACTTTTCAGAAAATGACTTTTTTCCACCATATAATCATTTTACATGCTATAATTTGATCGTTTTCATGATTTTTTTCAACTTCAAAAAAATTTGACGTTTCCGTTGAAAAATTTCGACATACTATACTATGACTTTTTTTTGTAAAATTTTCCAACATTTCACGAAATGACTTTTTTCCATCATAGAATCATTTTAAATGTTATAATACGACCATTTTCATGATTTTTTCAACATCAAAAAAATTTGATGTTTCCAGCGAAAAATTTCGACATACTATACTATGACGTTTTTTTTGTAAAATTTTCCAATATTTCACGAAATGACTCTTTTCCACTATAGAATCATTTTACATACTATAATATGACCGTTTTCATGATTTTTTTCAACATCAAAGAAATTTGACCTTTTCAGCGAGAAATTTCGACATACTATACTATGACTTTTTTTTGTAAAATTTTCCAACTTTTCGCGAAATGACTTTTTTCGACCATATAATCATTTTACACACTATAATACCACTGTTTTCATGATTTTTTTTTAAACATCAAAAAAATTTGACGTTTTCATTGAAAAATTTCGACATACTATACTGTGACATTTTTTTTTGCAAAATTTTCCAACATTTCATGAAATGACTTTTTTTCGACCACAGAATCATTTTACACGACACCACCGTTTTCATGATTTTTTTTTAACATCAAAAAAATTTGACGTTTTCATTGAAAAATTTCGACATGCTATACTGACATTTTTTTTTGCAAAATTTTCCAAGTTTACACAAAATGAGTTTTTTCCACAATAGATTCATTTTACATGCTATAATATGACCGTTTTCATGATTTTTTTCTACTCCAAAAAAATTTGACGTTTTCATCGTATACTATGAAGTTTTTTTTTGTAAAATTTTCCAACATTTCACAAAATGACTTTTTTTCCACCATAGCATCATTTTACATGCTATAATACAACCGTTTTCGTGATTTTTTTCAACATCAAAAAATTTGACGTTTTCATCGAAAAATTTCGACATACTATACTATGATGTTTTTTTTGTAAAATTTTCAACATTTCACGAAATGACTTTTTTCCATCATAGAAACATTTTACATGTTATAATACGACCATTTTCATGATTTTTTTCAACATCAAAAAATTTGACGTTTCCGGCGAAAAATTTCGACATATTATACTATGACGTTTTTTTTGTAAAATTTTCCAATATTTCACGAAATGACTTTTTTCCACTATAATATCACTTTACATGCTATAATACGACCGTTTTCATGATTTTTTTCAACATCAAAAAAATTTGACATTTTCAGCAAAAAATTTCGACATACTATACTATGACTTTTTTTTGTAAAATTTTCCAACTTTTCTCGAAATGACTTTTTTCGACCATAGAATCATTTTACACGCTATATTACCACCGTTTTCATGATTTTTTTCAACATCAAAAAAATTTGACGTTTTCATTGAAAAATTTCGACATGCTATACTATGACATTTTTTTTTGCAAAATTTTCCAACTTTTCACAAAATGACTTTTCTCCACCATAGATTCATTTTACATGCTATAGTATGACCGTTTTCATGATTTTTTTCTACTTCAAAAAAATTTGACGTTTTTATCGTATACTATGAAGTTTTTTTTGTAAAATCTTCCAACATTTCATGACATGACTTTTTTCCACCATAGAATCATTTTACATGTTATAATACGACCATTTTCATGATTTTTTTCAACATAAAAAAAATTGAGCTTTTCAGCAAAAAATTTCGACATACTATACTATGACGTTTTTTTTGTAAAATTTTCCAATATTTCAAGAAATGACTTTTTTCGACCATAGAATCATTTTACACGCTATAATACCACCGTTTTCATGATTTTTTTCAACATCAAAAAAAGTTGACGTTTTCATTGAAAAATTTCGACATGCCATACTATGACTTTTTTTTTGCAAAATTTTCCAACTTTTCACAAAATGACTTTTTTTCCACCATAGATTCATTTTACATGCTATAATATGACCGTTTTCATGATTTTTTTCTACTTCAAAAAAATGACGTTTTCATCGTATACTATGAAGTTTTTTTTGTAAAATTTTCCAACATTTCATGAAATGACTTTTTTCCATCATAGAATAATTTTACATGTTATAATACGACCATTTTCATGATTGTTTTCAACATCAAAAAAATTTGACGTTTCCGGCGAAAAATTTCGACATACTATACTATGACGTTTTTTTTGTAAAATTTTCCAACATTTCACGAAATGACTTTTTTCGACCATAGAATCATTTTAAACGCTATAATACCACCGTTTTCATGATTTTTTTCAACATCAGAAAACTTTGACCTTTTCAGCAAAAAATTTCGACATACTATACTGTGACGTTTTTTTTGTAAAATTTTCCTATATTTCACGAAATGACTTTTTTCCACTATAGAATCATTTTACATGTTATAATACGACCGTTTTCATGATTTTTTTCAAATAAAAAATTTGACCTTTTAGGAAAAATTTGATATACTATCTATGCTTTTTTTGTAAAATTTTCCAACTTTTCGCGAAATGACTTTTTTCGACCATAGAATCATTTTCGCTATTTCCACCGTTTTCATGATTTTTTAAATCAAAAAAATTTGACGTTTTCATTGAAAAATTTCGAATGCTATACTATGACATTTTTTTGACAATTTTCCAATTTTTCAAAAATGACTTTTCTCCACCATAGATTCATTTTCAGCTATAATATGCCGTTTTCATGATTTTTTTCTACTTAAAAAAATTTGCGTTTTCATCGTATACTATAAAGTTTTTGTAAAATTTTCCAAATTTAGGAAATGACTTTTTTCCACCATATAATCATTTTAATGCTACACTCGCCGGTTTCATGATTTTTTCAACATCAAAAAACTTTGACCTTTTAGAAAAAATTTCGACATACTATACTATGCATTTTTTTGTAAAATTTTCAACATTTCAGAAATGACTTTTTTCCATCATAGAAATTTTCAGCTATATACGTCCGTTTTATGATTTTTTAAATAAAAAATTTGACCTTTTCAGCGAAAAATTTTGAATACTTCTGTGACTTTTTTGTAAAATTTTCCAACTTTTCGAAAATTACTTTTTGACCATAGAATTATTTTCACACTATATCCACCGTTTCATGATTTTTTTAAACATCAAAAAAATTTGAGTTTTCATTGAAAAAATTCGAATGACATTTTTTTTGCAAAATTTTCCAATATTTCACGAAATGACTTTTTTCCACCATAGAATCATTATAAATGTTATAATACGACCATTTTCATGATTTTTTCAACATCAAAAAAATTTGACGTTTCCGGCGAAAAATTTCGACATTATACTATGCGTTTTTTTTGTAAAATTTTCCAATATTTCACGAAATGACTTTTTTCCACCATAAAATCATTTTACATGCTATAATACGACCGTTTTCATGATTTTTTCAACATCAAAAAAATTTGACCTTTTCAGCGAAAAATTTCGACATACTATATTGTGACTTTTTTTTGTAAAATTTTCCCATATTTCAAGAAATGACTTTTTTCGACCATAGATTCATTTTACACGCTATAATACCACCGTTTTCATGATTTTTTTCTACTTCAAAAAAATGACGTTTTCATCGTATTCTATGAAGTTTTTTTTGTAAAATTTTCCAACATTTCATGAAATGACTTTTTTCCACCATAGAATCATTTTACATGCTATACTATGACCGGTTTCATGATTTTTTTCAACATCAAAAAATTTGACGTTTTCATCGAAAAATTTCGACATACTATACTATGACGTTTTTTTTGTAAAATTTTCCAACATTTCACGAAATGACTTTTTTCCATCATAGAATCATTTTACATGCTATAATACCACCGTTTTCATGATTTTTTCAACATCAAAACAATTTGATGTTTTCTTCGAAAAATTTCGATATGCTATACTATGACATTTTTTTTGCAAAATTTTCCAACTTTTCACAAAATGACTTTTTTCCACCATAGATTCATTTTACATGCTATAATACAAACGTTTTCATGATTTTTTTCAACATCAAAAAATTTGACGTTTTCATCGAAAAATTTTGACATACTATACTATGACGTTTTTTTTTGAAAAATTTTCCAACATTTCACGAAATGACTTTTTTCCACCATAGAATCATTTTACATGCTATACTATGACCGGTTTCATGATTTTTATCAACATCAAAAATTTGACGTTTTCTTCGAAAAATTTCGATATGCTATACTATGACATTTTTTTTTTGCAAAATTTTCCAACTTTTCACAAAATGACTTTTTTCCACCATAGCTTCATTTTACATGCTATAATACAAACGTTTTCATGATTTTTTTCAACATCAAAAAAATTTGATGTTTTCATCGAAAAATTTCGACATACTATACTATGACGTTTTTTTTGTAAAATTTTCAAACATTTCACGAAATGACTTTTTTCCACCATAGAATCATTTTACATGCTATAATACGACCGTTTTCATGATTTTTTTCAACATCAAAAAAATTTGACCTTTTCAGCGAAAAATTTCGACATACTATACTCTGACGTTTTTTTGGAAAATTTTCCAAGATTTCAGGAAATGACTTTTTTCCACCATATAATCATTTTACATGCTATAATTCGACCGTTTTCATGATTTTTTCAACATCAAAACAATTTGATGTTTTCATTGAAACATTTCGACATACTATACTGTGACGTATTTTTTGTCAAAATTTTCCAAATTTTCAAGAAATGAATTTTTTCCATCATGGAATCATTTTATATGCTATAATACCACCGTTTTCATGATTTTTTTCAACATCAAAAAAATTTGATGTTTTCAGCGAAAAATTTTGACATACTATACTACGACATTTTTTTTGAAAATTTTCCAACATTTCACGAAATGACTTTTTTTCCACCATTGAATCATTTTACATGCTATAATACGACCGTTTTCATGATTTTTTTGAACATCAAAACAATTTGATGTTTTCTTTGAAAACTTTTGACATATGACGTTTTTTTTGGAAAATATTCCAAGATTTCAGGAAATGACTTTTTTCCACCATATAATCATTTTACATGCTATAATATGACCGTTTTCATGATTTTTTTCTACTTCAAAAAAATTTGACGTTTTCATCGTATACTATGAAGTTTTTTTTATAAAATTTTCCAACATTTCAGGAAATGACTTTTTTCCACCACATAATCATTTTACATGCTATACTACGACCGTTTTCATGATTTTTTTCAACATCCCAAAAATTTGACGTTTTCATCGAAAAATTTCGACATGACATACATTTTTTTTTGCAAAATTTTCCAACATTTCACGAAATGACTTTTTTCCACCATAGAATCATTATAAATGTTATAATACGACCATTTTCATGATTTTTTCAACATCAAAAAAATTTGACGTTTCCGGCGAAAAATTTCGACATACTATACTATGACGTTTTTTTTGTAAAACTTTCCAATATTTCACGAAATGACTTTTTTCCACCATAAAATCATTTTACATGCTATAATACGACCGTTTTCATGATTTTTTTTTTTAAACATCAAAAAAATTTGACGTTTTCATTGAAAAAATTCTACATAATATACTATGACATTTTTTTTTGCAAAATTTTCCAACATTTCACGAAATGACTTTTTTCCACCATAGAATCATTCTACATGCTATAATATGACCGTTTTCATGATTTTTTTCAACATCAAAAAATTTGACGTTTTCATAAAAAATTTCGACATACTATACTATGACGTTTTTTTTGTACAATTTTCCAAGATTTCAGGAAATGACTTTTTTCCACTATAGAATCATTTTACATGCTATACTATGACCGGTTGCATGATTTTTATCAACATCAAAAAATTTGACGTTTTCATCGAAAAGATTTTGACATACTATACTGTGACTTTTTTTTTGGAAAATTTTCCAAGATTTCAGGAAATGACTTTTTTCCACCATATAATCATTTTACATGCTATAATTCCACCGTTTTCATGATTTTTTTCAACTTCAAAAAATTTGACGTTTTCATCGAAAAATTTCGACATACTATACTATGACGTTTTTTTGTAAACTTTTCCAACATTTCACGAAATGACTTTTTTCCACCATAGAATCATTTTACATGCTATACTATGACCGGTTTCATGATTTTTATCAACATCAAAAAATTTGACGTTTTCATTGAAAAAATTCAACATAATATACTATGACATTTTTTTTGCAAAATTTTCCAACATTTCACGAAATGACTTTTTTCCACCATAGAATCATTATAAATGTTATATTACGACCGTTTTCATGATTTTTTTTACTTCAAAAAAATTTGACGTTTTCATCGTATACTATGATGGTTTTTTTGTAAAATTTTCCAACATTTCACGAAATGACTTTTTTTCCATCATAGAAACATTTTACATGTTATAATACGACCATTTTCATGATTTTTTTCAACATCAAAAAAATTTGACGTTTCCGGCGAAAAATTTCGACATACTATACTATGACGTTTTTTTTGGAAAATTTTTCAAGGTTTCAGGAAATGACTTTTTTCCACCATATAATCATTTTACATGCTATAATTCGACCGTTTTCATGATATTTTTCAACTTCAAAAAAATTTGACGTTTTCATCGAAAAATTTCGACATACTATACTATGACGGTTTTTTTGTAAAATTTTCCAACATTTCACGAAATGACTTTTTTCCACCATAAAATCATTTTACATGCTATACTATGACCGGTTTCATGATTTTTATCAACATCAAAAAATTTGACGTTTTCATCGAAAAATTTCGACATACTATACTATGACGTTTTTTTTGTAAAATTTTCCAATATTTCACGAAAGGACTTTTTTCCACCATAAAATCATTTTACATGCTATAATACGTCCGTTTTCATGATTTTTTCAACATCAAAAAAATTTGACCTTTTCAGCGAAAAATTTCGACATACTATATTGACTTTTTTTTGTAAATTTTTCCAATATTTCAAGAAATGACTTTTTTCGACCATAGATTCATTTTACACGCTATAATACCACCGTTTTCATGATTTTTTTCTACTTCAAAAAAATGACGTTTTCATCATATACTATGAAGTTTTTTTTGTAAAATTTTCCAACATTTCATGAAATGACTTTTTTCCACTATAGAATCATTCTATATGCTATAATACGACCGTTTTTGTGATTTTTTTCAACATCAAAAAAATTTGACGTTTCCGGTGAAAAATTTCGACATACTATACTATGACGTTTTTTTTGTAAAATTTTCCAATATTTCTCGAAATGACTTTTTTCCACTATAGAATCATTTTACATGCTATAGTACGACCGTTTTCATGATTTTTTTCAACATCAAAAAAATTTGACCTTTTCAGCGAAAAATTTCGACATACTATACTATGACTTTTTTTTGTAAAATTTTCCAACTTTTCGCGAAATGACTTTTTTCGACCATAGAATAATTTTACACGCTATAATACCACCGTTTTCATGATTTTTTTCAACATCCCAAAAATTTGACGTTTTCATTGAAAAATTTCGACATGCTATACTATGACATTTTTTTTTGCAAAATATTCCAACTTTTCAGAAAATGACTTTTTTCCACCATAGATTCATTTTACATGCTATAATATGACCGTTTTCATGATTTTTTTCTACTTCAAAAAAATTTGACGTTTTCATCGTATACTATGAAGTTTTTTTTGTAAAATTTTCCAACATTTCAGGAAATGACTTTTTTCCACCATATAATCATTTTACATGCTATACTACGACCGGTTTCATGATTTTTTTCAACATCAAAAAAATTCGACGTTTTTAATCGAAAAATATCGACATACTATAGCATAGGTGTCAAACTCTGGCCTGGGGGCCAAATTTGGCCCACAGTGTAATTATATTTGGCCCTTGAACCAATATAAAATTACTATTACAGCTGGCCCGCCGGTACAGAACAACGTATTCACCGCTAATACTACAAATCCCATAATGCTCTGCTGTTGTTTTGGCGCATCTATCAGGACAGGACCCAGACACGCCCTCTACTCTGTGTCAGTAGGGATTTGTGCTTCGGCAGGAAAGCCCCGGCTCACCCTGCCTCCCTGGGCCTCTCCCAGACCATGCCGCGACCTCATACTACCGCTGTCTCCGTGGTACCCCATCCCAAAAATGGTGAAAAGAAAGGCAGAAAACAGAAGCTTTCTGGACAGGTGGGAGGCAGAATATCTGTTTACTTAAGTAAAAACAGACCCGTTCGGCTTGTTTGTGGAGCCAACGTGTCTGTAACTAAGCAGTACAGCATTAGACGACACTAGGAAACACCAGGACAAGGACAAGTACAAGGACCTGGACACGACTCCAAGGAGCCAGAAAGTGGAGGAGATGAAGTTTGGTTTCACAACAGATTATGTTCAAATCACAAAGTGAGGCTGCTGGAAAGGCTAGTTATACTGTGGCAAAAGAAATCACAAAATCAGGCTTGGGCACATCAGGTTAGATCAGTGTGGTGCAAACTGAGCAAGAATTAACGTTTTCTTTTTGCACTTTTTCTTGCTCCTCCAAGGCTTGAATGCTTTATTCATTCATTATTGTTATTTTATTTTCAGATTTATTAGCCTGTGGAAAAAGCTTATTTTGATATTTACCTCAGAAGGCTGCAAATAGAAAAGAGGCATACAATTTTTATTTAAATTTTATTTAATATACCATTCATATGTTTTTTTTATTTGAAATTCGATTTTGCATGTCTGCACTATTAGTTATTAAGTGCTGCTTGTTCCATATTCAGTGTAAAGCAAAACTTGTTTGGGTCCATATTAAAGGTTCATTTGTTCAACGTTGGCCCGCGGCTTTGTTTCATTTTAAATTTTGGCACACTGTGTATTTGAGTTTGACACCTCTGTACTATAGTGTCATTATTTTTTTGTAAAATTTTCCAACATTTCATGATAATGACTTTTTTCCGCCATAGAATCATTTTACATGCTATAATCCGACCGTTTTCATGATTTTTTTTCAACATCAAAAAATTTGACGTTTTCATCGAAAAATTTCGACGTACTATACTGTGACGTTTTTTTTGTAAAATTTTCCAACATTTCGCGAAATGACTTTTTTCCACCATAGAATCATTTTAAATGTTATACTACCACCATTTTCATGATTTTTTACATAAAAATTTGCGTTCCAGCGAAAATTTTGCATCTTCTTGCTTTTTTGTAAAATTTTCCAACTTTTCGCGAAATGACTTTTTTCGACCATAGAATCATTTTACACACTATAATACCACCGTTTTCATGATTTTTTTTAAACATAAAAAAAAATTGAGGTTTTCATTGAAAAATTTCGACATACTATACTATGACATTTTTTTGTAAAATTTTCCAACTTTTCACGAAATGACTTTTTTCCACCATAGAATCAATTTACATGCTATAGTACGACCGTTTTCATGATTTTTTTCAACATCAAAAAATATTTGACGTTTTCATCGTATACTATGACACCTTTTTTTTAAATTTTCCAACATTTCACAAAGTGACTTTTTTCCACCATAGAATCATTTTACATGCTATAATATGACCGTTTTCTTGATTTTTGTCAACATCAAAACAATTTGATGTTTTCTTCGAAAAATATCGAGGTACTGTACTATGATGTATTTTTTGTAAAATTTTCCAACTTTTCACGAAATGACTTTTTTCCACCATAGAATCATTTTACCTGCTATAATACGACCGTTTTCATGATTTTTTAAACATCAAAAAAATTTGACGTTTTCATAAAAAATTTTGACATACTATACTATGACGTTTTTTTTGGAAAATTTTCCAAGTCATATAATGGCCTGTCGAAAAAAGTGACGAAAAAAGTAATAGTATAGCATATCGAAAAAGGTCTAGAAAAAAAGTCATAGTATAGCATGTCAAATAAAGTGCTGAAAAAGTAATAGTATAGTATTGAAAAAAATCATTGTATAGCATGTCGAAAAAAGTGCCGAAAAAGTCATAGTATAGAGTTTGTCGAAAAAAGTGCCGAAAAAGTTATAGTATAGCATGTTGAAAAAAGTCATAGAATAGCAGGTCGAAAAAAGTGCCGAAAAAGAAATAGTGTAGCATGTCGAAAAAAGTCTAGATAAAAGTCATAGTATAGCCTGTCAAAAAAAGTGCCGAAAAAGTTATAGTATAGCATGTCGAAAAACGTAACGAAAAAGTTATAGTATAGCGTGTCTAAAAAGTCATTGTATGGTATGTCAAAAAAAGGGCCGAAAAAGTCATAGTATAGCATGTCAAAAAAGTGCCGAAAAAGTCAGAGTATAGCTTGCAGAAAAAAGTGCCAAAAAAGTCATAGTATAGCATGTCGAAAAAAGTCATAGTATAGCATGTCGACAAAAGTCACAGAAAAGTCATAGTAGAACATGATGAAAAAAGTCATTGTATAACATGTCGAAAAAGGTGCCGAAAACGTCATAGTATAGCATGTCGAAAACAGTCATGGTATAGCATGTCGACAAAAGTCACAGAAAAGTCATAGTAGAACATGATGAAAAAAGTCATTGTATAACATGTCGAAAGAGGTGCTGAAAACATCATAGTATAGCATGTCGAAAACAGTCATGAGAAGTCATAGTATAGCATGTCGAAAAAAGTCACGAAAAGAGTCATAGTATAGCATGTCGACGAAAGTGATGGAAAAAGTCATAGTATAGCATGTCGAAATAAGTCACGAAAAGAGTCATAGCATAGCATGTCGAAAAAAATCATTGTATAGCATGTCAAAAAAATGTGCCGAAAAATTCATAGGATAACTTGTTGAAAAAAGTCATATCATAGCACGTCAAGAAAAGTCACAAAGAAAGTCATAATATAGCAATTCAAAAAGTTATAGTATAGAATGTCGAAAAAAGTCACGTTAAAAGTCATAGTATAGCATGTCGAAAAAATGTAACGGAAAAAATCAGAGTATAGCATGTCGATTAAAGTCACGAAAAAAAGTTATAGTATAGCATATCGAAAAAAGTGCCGAAAAAGTCACAGTAAAGCATGGCGGAAAAAAGTGACGACAAAGTCATAGTATGGCATGTCAAAAAAGTGATGAAAAAGTCTTAATACAGCATGTCGAAAAAAGTCATGAGAAAAGTCATAGTATAGCATGTCGAAAAAAGTATTAGTATAGCATGTCAAAAAAAATGCTGAACAAGTCATAATATAGCATGTCGAAAAAAGTGCCAAAAAAGTCATAGTATAGCATGTCGAAAAAGTGACGACAAAGTCTTAACACGGCATGTCGAAAAAAGACATGAGAAAAGTCATAGTATATTATCTCGAAAACAGTCATGAGAAACGTCATAGTCTTGCATGTTGAAAAAAGTGTCGAAAAAGTCATTGTATAGCATGTCGAAAAACGCCACGAGAAGAGTCTTAGTATAGCGTGTCGAAAAAGTGCTGAAAAAGTCATAGTATAGCATGCCGAACATAATGAAAAAGTTATAGTATAGCATGTCGAAAAAGTCATAGTATAGTATGTCGAAAAAAGTGCCGAAAAAGTCATGTATAGCATGTAAAAAAGTTGAAAAAGTATAGTATAGCATGTTGAAAAAGTATAGTATAGAATGTAAAAAAGAGCCGAAAAAGTATAGTATAGATGTGAAAAGTAACGAAAAAAGTATAGTATGGATGTCGAAAAAAGACGAGAAGAGTTAGTATAGATGTGAAAAGTGCGAAAAAGATAGTATAGATGATGAAAAAGTTGTTGTATAAATGGTGAAAAAGGTGCCGAAAAAGTCATAGTATAGTATGTGAAAAAAGTGTGAAAAAATATAGTATAGCATGTCGAAAAAGTATGAGAAAAGTCATAGTATACCATGTCGAAAAAAGTGCCGAAAAAGTCATAGTATAGCATGTCGAAAATAGTGCCGAAAGTCATTGTATAACCTGTCTAAAAAAGTGCAAAAAAGTCATAGTATAGATGTTGAAAAAAGTATAGAATAGAGGTCGAAAAAGTGCGAAAAAGAAATAGGTAGATGGAAAAAAGTTAGATAAAAGTATAGTATAGCCTGTGAAAAAGGCGAAAAAGATTGTTTAGCCTGTTGAAAAACGTAAGAAAAAAGTATAGTATGGATGTGAAAAAGCACGAGAAGAGCTTGTATAGATGTGAAAAAGGCGAAAAAGTTATAGTATAGATGTGAAAAAGTAGAAAAAGTTATAGTATAGCGTGTTAAAAAGTATTGTATGGTATGTAAAAAAAGGGCGAAAAAGATAGTATAGATGAAAAAAGTGCGAAAAGTAGAGTATAGCTTGAGAAAAAAGTGCAAAAAAGATAGTATAGCATGTGAAAAAGTATAGTATACATGTGAAAAAGTACAGAAAAGTATAGTAGAACATGATGAAAAAGATTGTATAACATGTGAAAGAGGTGCGAAAAATCATAGTATAGATGTGAAAAAAGTAGAAAAGAGTATAGATAGATGTGAAAAAATATGTATAGATGAAAAAATGTGCGAAAATTATAGGATAACTGTTGAAAAAGCATATATAGACGAAGAAAAGCACAAAGAAAGATAATATAGAATTAAAAAGTTATAGTATAGAATGTCGAAAAAGAGTTAAAAGTATAGTATAGATGGAAAAAATGTAACGGAAAAAATAGAGTATAGCATGTGATTAAAGCACGAAAAAAAGTTATAGTATAGATATGAAAAAGTGCGAAAAAGTACAGTAAAGATGGGGAAAAAAGTGACGACAAAGTATAGTATGGATGTAAAAAAGTGATGAAAAAGTTTAATACAGCATGGAAAAAAGTATGAGAAAAGTCGATGTGAAAAAAGTATTAGTATAGCATGTAAAAAAAATGCTGAACAAGTTATAATATAGCATGTCGAAAAAGTGCAAAAAAGTATAGTATAGATGTGAAAAAGTGACGACAAAGTCTTAACACGGATGTGAAAAAGACATGAGAAAAGAGTATATTACTGAAAACAGTATGAGAAACGATAGTTTGATGTTGAAAAAAGGGAAAAGATTGTATAGATGTGAAAAACGCACGAGAAGAGTCTTAGTATAGCGTGTGAAAAAGGCTGAAAAAGTATAGTATAGCATGCCGAACATAACGAAAAAGTTATAGTATAGCATGTCGAAAAAGTCATAGTATAGTATGTCGAAAAAAGTGTCGAAAAAAATCACAGTATAGCATGTCGAAAAAGTCACGAGAAAAGTCATAGTATAGCATGTCGAAAAAAGTGCCGAAAAAGTCATAGTATAGCATGTCGAAAATAGTGCCGAAAGTCATTGTATAACCTGTCGAAAAAAGTGCCAAAAAAGTCAAAGTATAGCATGTCGAAAAAAGTGCCGAAAAAGTCATAGTATAGCATGTTGAAAAACGTAACGAAAAAGTTATAGTATAGCATGTCGAAAAAGTCATAGTATAGTATGTCGAAAAAAATCATAGTATAGCATGTCGAAAAAGTCATAGTGTAGTATGTCGAAAAAAGTGTCGAAAAAATCATAGTATAGCATGTCGAAAAAGTCACGAAAAAAGTCATAGTATAGCATGTCGAAAAAGTCACGAAAAAAGTCATAGTATAGCATGTCGAATAAAGTGCCGAAAAAGTCATAGTATATTATGTCGAAAAAAGTATAGTATGATGAAAACAGTCAGTATAATATGTCGAAAAAAGGCGACAAAAGTCATAGTATGTTGAAAAAAGTGCTAAAAAAGTCATAGTATAGTATGCCGAGAAAAATCATAGTATGTCAAAAGAAGTCCTCGTATAATATGCCAAAAAAAGGACGACAGAAGTCATATTATAGTATGTTGAAAAAAGTTATTGTATTGTATGTCAAAATCGGCATAGTATAGTACGTTGAAAAAAGTGCTGAAAAGTCATAGCATAGTATGTCGAAAAAAGTTGAAGAAGAAGAAGAAGATATTCCTTTATTAGTCCCACAGTGGGGAAATTCAGTTTTACACTCTGTAGTACAGTATGTCGAAAAAATGGCGAAATAAATCATACTACAGTTTGTTGAAAAAAGACTATTCATAGTTTTTTTTTTTTTTTAGACATACTAAAACTTATTATCTTTCTTCTCTACTTATCACTTCTTATCGACATACTATACTATGTCTATTTGCAATATACTATACTATGACTTTTTGGACTTAGTATACTGTGACTTTCATTACTTTTTCTGACATACAATACTATGACTTATTCATCACTTTTTTCACATGCCATCCTTTGACTTTTTTTCAACATGCTACACTATTTTATCGCTTTTTCGACCTACTATACTATGACTTTTTTCAATATAATATACTATGACATTTTAATATATTTCTTTCAACATACTATACTATGACTTTTTTTCGACAGGATAAACCATGACTAACACTTTTTTGACATACTGTACTATGACTTTTTTCAGTGTAATATACTATGACTTTTTGATTTTTTTTTGACATACTATTCTATAGTTATCACTTTTTCGACACACCATATTTTGACTTTTTACTTTTTCGACATAGTATACTATAACTTTTTGGCAGACTTATTTGTCACTTTTTCAACAGACTACTATTTTGACCTTTTATCACTTTCTGACATACGATACCATGACTTATCACTATCGACATACTATACTTTGACTTTTTTTTTATAATTTTATATATATATATTCTGAATTTTATCACTTTTTTGACATACTACACTATGCAGCTCCAAAAGACATCACAGGGAGGTGAATCTCCAACACAAGAGCACAAGATGGACAACCCTTCCTGCCTGCCAGCTCCTCTGGCCTCCCCCGCCTTCATGGCTCTCACTGGGGCCTCAACCACCGAGGCTGGCAGGGACGCTTCCATCCCCTGCCTTTGTATATGCCTCTGTGGTGAAGGGCCTCCACCTCCCATTCTCCTCAGCCTCCTACACCTTCACCTCCATGTATTGACGCCAGGGCTCCGTGTCAGGTGCTTTTCCCTCCCGTGTCGTACCTGTTGGACTTCTCTATCCTGAGCGGCTCAGCCTCAGCAGGGTGGGCTTGCCTTCCGACACTCCTCCTCTTCAAGCTTCCTGCCTGCAAGACAAGGAGTCACCAGATGGGGACTATGTGATTGAGGAGCAACTGGTCATTGGTGACTCAGGGACTGTTCATTATGGTTAATTGATTTATTTGTTGTGATGGTTACATGTTTTACAGCTTCCTGCAATGTTTGTGCCACTTTAATGAGGGAGGTATAAAGAGAGACAGTGTGGTTGTACATGTTTTCTCATTGCAGTAGCACCTTGTTTCAATATAATATGGTGTATCTATATGCTATCAACTGTCAGCTATCTGTGGTGTGCAAAAATAGTGTGACATACTTTGTTGAGACTGTGGAGTTCTGTAACATGAAGATTATTTACTCTTTAAATTGTTATGCTGGCATGTTGATACAAGTGTTTACACTTTGGTTTATTGCACTTACCCTAGTCTTGTTTAGAAATGAGGATGTTTATTTTTGGTGGAGGGGAGGTCTGTAACCTCTTTTATTGAGCTGATTATTATTAAATACAATGCAGTGCTTTAATTGTTTATTTTGAGGAAGTCATGAGCGTATGTATGCTGCTGTGACAGAGTAAAGATAAGAATGCAGCAGAGAAATTGCCAGCATGTTAAAGCCTCGTTGTTTGTCTTTATTTTATAATAAATAAGTATAGGCACACATAAAAGACTGCTCAGTTAAATTAGCATAATATGTTGAAAAAACAAAGTCATGGTATAGTATGTCAAAAATAGTTACAGTAATTATATATAAAATACTCAAAGTATTGTATGTTTAAAAAAAAAAGGTGATATGAACTTATAGTATGTAGAAAAAAAGTGATAAATCACAGTATATTATGGCAAAATAAAATTATACTTAATGATGTCAAATAAGTGATTAAAAAAAGTTACAGTATGCCAAAAAGCTATATCATAGTATAGTATGCTGAAAAAAGTGATGTCATAGTATGTTGAAAAAGGTGATACATAAGTCATAGTATAGTATGTAAAAAAAAAAGTAATGTCATAATATAGTATGTCTGAAAAAAAGTCATAGTATAGTATGTCGAAAAAAAATCTAAGTCATAGTATGTTGAAATAACTGATTAAAAAGTAACAGTTTAATAACATAGTTTAATAGTCATAGTTTAATATGTCAAAAAGCGTCAAGCATCAAAAAAAAGTCACAGTATTATATTTTAAAAAAACTGAACAGTTATAGTATAGCATGTCAAAAAAGTGATAACTAAGAGTATAGTATGGCAAAAAGTCAATGCACAAAATGTAAAAAAAAGTGATAGTATAAAAAGATCAGATAAGTATGGCAGAAATATAATAGAAAAAAGTGATGAAGTCACAGTATAGTATGTCAAAAAAGTGATAGTATAGATTATCAAAAATGTCAGATTAGTACATTGAAAAAAATATAAATACGT
The DNA here is from genome assembly GCA_947000775.1 of Pterois miles. Classification (NCBI taxonomy): domain Eukaryota; kingdom Metazoa; phylum Chordata; class Actinopteri; order Perciformes; family Scorpaenidae; genus Pterois; species Pterois miles. The sequence goes on from CAMQGK010000368.1 coordinate 2,076,565, forward strand.
ACTAGTATATGTCAAAAATAGGCATAGTATGGTATGTCGTAAAAAGGAAAAAAAAGAAAAAAAAGAAGGGGAAAAAAAAAAAAAAAAAAAAGAAGAAGAAGAAGAAGATAGTTTAATAATCAAGGGAGAAAAAATTTTTTTTTTTCAATTTAAAAAAAAAATAAAAAGAAAAAAAGAAAAAAAAAAAAAAAAAAAAAAAAAAAAAAAAGAGAGGGGAGAGGGGGGAGGGGGGGAGGAGGGGGGGGGGGTTGGGGGGGGAGAGGAAAGAAACGCCCCCAAAAATTACACTGTGTTGGTGAGGAGGAACGCCCCACCCACCCAACAAATGCCGCCCCCAAAATTAAGGAGGCTGCTCCTGACAAGCGCCAAAGTCAGTTGGGGGTTCGGTGCCTTGCTCAGGGGCACCTCGGCAGTGCCCAAGAAGTAAACTGGCATCTCTCCAGCAACCAGTTGGTCTTAGTCCATGGGGGTCTTGAACCGGCGTCCTCCCCATCCTAACCCAAGTCCTTACGGACTGAGCTACTGCCGCCCCCAAAGTTATAAAGTTATAGTATAGTATGTCAAAAAATGATTTAAAAAAGTCCTGAAAATAGTATAGTAGGTTGAAAAAAACTAATTGCATTTTATATTAAAAAAGTGATAGTCATTGTAAAGTATGGTGAAAAACAGTGAAAAAGACATAGTATAGTATGGTGAAAAAAGTCACAATATAGTATGTCAAAAACAATTATAGTATATTATGCCCAAAAAAAAGTTAAAAAAAAAAAAAAGCCATAGTATATTATGTCGAAAACACAATGTCGCCAAAAGTGACAATGTCATCATAAAGTGGGGTGAAAAACAGTGTTAAAAAGTCATAGTATAGTATGTTGAATAAAAAAAGTCATAGTATATTATGTTGAAAAACCTAATTATAGTATGTCAAAAAAGCGATACAGTCATCGTAAAGTATGGTGAAGAACAGTGATAAAAAAGTCATAGAATAGTATGTCGAAAAAGTCATAGTATTGTATGTCGGAAAAGTAAAAAAAATATATATTATATTATATATCATGACATACTAATTGTATAGTACGTCGAAAATAGCAATAGTCATTGTGAAGTATGTAGTAGTAGAGAGACAGTGATAAAGAAGTCATAGTATAGTATGTCGAAAAAAGTTGTAGTATATTATGTTGAAAAAACTAATTGCATTGTATGTCAAAAAAAGACTTGAAGTCATTGTACAATATGGTGAAAACAGTGATAAAAAGACAGTATATAGTATGGCAAGAAAAGTCATAGTATAGTATATCAAAAAACACAGTATAGTCACAGTGTAGTATTTTGAAAAAAGTCATAAAAAACGTCAGTATATTATGTCAAAATAAGTAAAAAGAAGTTATAGTATATTATGTTGACAAAACTAATTGTATAGTATGTCCAAAGAAGCGATAAAGTCATCATAAAGTATGGTGAAAAACAATGAAAGTCATTCAAAAGTAGTAGAATAGTAATAGTCGAAAAAAGTAAAAAAAAAAAAAAAAAATGTCATAGTATAGTATGTCAAAAAAAAGTCCTTAAAAAAAGTCAGTATATTATCTTGAAAAAACTAATTGCATCGTATGTCAAAAAAAGACAGTATTTATGTCAAAAACAGTCATAGTATATTGTGTCAAAAAAGTCATTAAAAAAGTGTTGAAAAATGTTGAAAAAGTTATAAAAAGTTCATAGTATACAGTAGTATGTCACAAAGAAGTCATAGTATAGTATGCCAAACAAAGTAATTAAAGAAGTACATTTTCCTGTTTTTCTGCATGATATGATCCACATCTCACAGGCAGCTGCTTATGTTACCTAATCAAACCTTTATTTCCTCCAGTAAATGCAGTTTCTGAAACCATACAGTAAAACACAGTATAGCAGCCACCAACAACTGCAGCAATGATTGCCTCTGGCTGTCTCTGTTTGACACTTCTTGCACTCGGGACATGCTTTTGTAGGATGATATTTTATTGTGGGAGCACATGCTCGAGTCGCCTACCGCTGACTGACCGCTGACTGACATCTTCTGACGTTGCAATTCAGGCCACTGACAGCAGCTCTACAAGCCAGAGGTTGGAAGAAGGTGCATCTATCACACTGTCTGCATTTCCTCGCAGTGACCTACTGCAAGCTTTAAAAACTGTTCAAAAACAGCACCTTATTATGTAAAATGCACCAAATCATCTTTTGTCCCAGAGCAAAATGCAAAGAGACTTAAAACAAAGCGACAGCTTTCTGCAAAAGTACTCAACCTACTGTAGTTTTCTAAACCACATCCACGGTATGTAGGGGCAGTCTATTAATACTCTCCATAAAGGATCAGCTAACTGCTACAACAGCAGCTGAGTAGTTTGAATCTACAAATGGAGTTGAGCTAATCGATAACAGCAGCCAGAAGTAGGTAATGAGAGTGTATCAGAATGTGGAGTTGAGGCTATTTTATGCCCTGCCAATCTCTCACTTCATCACCCCCCCACCCTCATTAATAATGTACTGGGCATGAAAGTTAATGCATGTGATGAAAAATGTATAGCCTCACGAAAACCTATAGGAAGAACTGACCTTTCAGTTGTTGATGTGCGAGGCCCTCCTGTTGTGGATGCTTGCAGCTATTCATTTCTGAAATAATAGCATACACAATACAGATTAATACCAGTGCTTTGCTCTATAGTTGTCTGAAATTAATTTACAGCTTTGTACACACCCACTTTGAATGTTTATTGAACACCCTGCATCTTTGCTCAGATCTCAGACGCTGACAGCACCAATCAAAATGGGCGTTTTGTTAGTGTTAATAATTCCTGGGGTCACAACAGGACAAGCAAAAAGGAGGGTAATTATTTCTGCTGCACAGTGTTATGTACAAACTTTTCTCTTGATTAAAAAAACAAAGAGGTAATCAGCCTCTATAAACACCCAAGTGCTCGAAGAGGCGGTAAGGTGATCTGCTACTTAGCAGAAAGGATATGATGGTGGGCAGCACCAGATGATATGGACAACTCAGTAATAGGCCTCATTAGATGCCCAAAGCCCAAGAAATGTGGTACTCTGTTTCCCATTAGGCTGAAAGCACAATGAGAAAACATCATAATGATGAAGGATAATTGTGAGGGAAGCAAGGGGTATATATTATACTCATACATACACAGTATTATATTTTAGTAGACAACTGTAATAAAATCAGTTCTTTTTGCTCCTCAAGGGTTAAATTTCCAGATGTAATGTACCTCCCAGCATCCCTTTATTAACTAACTGCAGTTTAACTATAACTTTTACATTTTCCTATATTTTGCAGTTTTCAGGAGCTGTTCTTTAGTGCAACGATCCAAAATCCTCTACTCTGGCCATCATGCTCCATGGGTCTCTAAAGGCCCCAAAGAGAACCAGCAGACAGTGTTACCCTGGTCAAATAGTCCACAATAGAGACAATGTCTCCCAAACTAATGTGGAAGTCCCCCTCTACCTAAACAGCCTATCCTAAACTCATCTGCCTCACTGAACCCTAGTCTTTATGCAGATTAGCAGGAGGCTTTTTTTTTTAAACACTTAAACCAGCAGACCGGTTAGGCCGCCTGCAAGCTGGTTACCCACCTGACAGCTCTAGATGGGTTCCTGAGACAACTGCTCTGATCGCACCCCACGCAATAATAAACTAAAAATACAAACCAATGAGCCCACGTTGCTATGCCCACCCAGGGAAACTCCACAAAAGCCAAAAGTGACTCACTGGAGGACCAGGCAATCACAACTGATACCTCACAGCTACAAACCTGTGTCAGCAATGGCTGCAGGACCAACAAAAATCAAACAGTTGTTACCAAATCAACTTTCTAATCTAACGTACATCTTCCCAAAAACATGGCACCAAACCATGACATCAAACAAATGAAAATCAGCGAGACATACGTGTCACAAACCAGGCCGCACGGCCATGACAAAAGAGGGAGATGCACACAACAAAGCCAGTTAACAAATTATATATTCATCCGAGGAAAACATAGTATAAATGAGTGCATGAGTGGAAAAGTATGAGTGCAATGTTGAATGATGCAGCAACACAAACTATACACTAACCCAAAGCCAAAAGGGTGTCTCAGGAAGGAGAGGGAACCAGCAACTAAGCTCCGACAGGGTTTTTAACAGAGCCCAGGTGCTGCCACTTCATTGATGACCCTCTGCCACGGCCATCTCCAAGACAGCAGCCACAAAGGCCAGAACAGGCAGAAAATGAAGGTGAGCTGCTGTCAATGCCAGTTTCATTCTGCATAATCCTGAAATGTAGCCACGCAGGTCCGATACCAAGTCTACTTTTGTATGTAAAAATATTAAATGTTCACAAAAACAAACCCCAAAATAATACAGATTTTAAAATCAAAGTTGTATTGGCACTGTTGTGGGAAAACATAGGAAGTGGTGGAAAAATACATTAACAATATCAAATGTCCAAATACTGGTGTCGGCACAACACTGACTAGCTTAAAGTCCCAGTGAAACAGAAATTAGCCATTTAGAGGCTGTAGAGTGTCCAAGTCCTGCCTCTCCCGGGGGACCACCATGGGACCTTACTTCAATCCCATATGAATTGCACCATAAATCATGCATATGTTTGTCAATTTAAAACATAATTTTGCAGATAATGTTTCATCTGTATGTGGAACATATATAAGTTACCCCCTAGCTAGTTGACATATATTGTGCGAGATGAGAGAGCTCACTGAGCGTTTTCACACAAAATTAAATGATACTGACAAACTTTCTTGACTGGCAAAATTATGTAAATTGACAGACATCATACGTGTGATTCATGGTGCAATTCAAAGGGGATCAAAAATATTTATCTCTCACCACTGACAAGTGTTCATATTATTTCAAAAAAAAAAAAAAAAAAAGCAGTCCCATGCGGTCCACCGGAAGGGGAGGGACTTTCCCTCTGTGTAACTGTATAACAGTGCAGAAACTGCTGACAGAGACATGACTGTTTACCTGGAGGGGGAAGCCGAAGGGTGGGTGCTACTCCTCCGGGACAACACCTTTATCACCTGTAGCCACCGTATGAGAGCAGTGCAGAGTGGAGGCCGTAAGCTAGCCAGTGGGGCACGCTCACATGCACGCACACTAGGAGCACGCACGTCCGGTCCTGCTATGTCAAAGCACAAAGAAACTCTGATTACAACACACAGAAGAACAGCGACTTCACTCTCTGCTTAGGTAGACGTTACTCCATCATATCTTTACATAGACAATAGTTGTTTACTGCTATATTAATACTCTGGATATCAAATTTATCACCTTTAATAAGGATTATTTCACTGTTGTAGTGTAGCAGTGTGTTTGCTGCTTGGTGTATATATATATATATATATATATATATATATATATATATATATATATATATATATATATATATATATATATACTTTTGACATGCTGTGTGTGTACTGTGTACAGGTCTATTTAACAGCAACCTGTTCACATAGGGTAAAATGCTGATCCCACAAGGCACATTACTGCAAGATAAGGGTAAATTTGGTTTGGGTGTAAATTTAGGTTTATTGTCCAAGAAAATAATTAAATGCTTTGTCCTCCAAGGTGACAAAACAAGTGTTTATACTCTCTTGCTGCACTGGAAATAATCATCTGCATGCTTGTTGTCCTCCCACCAACAATGACCGCAGCACCATCTTGTGAGAGAATAAATTAAGTTCATTTGAATTCTTTGTACCGGCTGACACAATGAGATTGCTTGCTGTCAGAGCTGAACAGGAAGTCTATTCGGAAATCAATTTTGTGATCTGTCGGTACTGGTTGTGCAGCGCTTATATTGTGAAACAAGGTAGTGAGAATACAAGGCCCTGATGCAGGAGGAAACAGGGGAAGATGGAGATCACAGCAGTATCATCAGTAGATGGCAGTAGCATTACACCACGGCAAAGGTACAGACTGATAACCTTTACATGGGATCATAATATCTTTTGTTGACAAATAACAAGTAGCCTTAAGCTGTGGTAAACAAAATACAAAACTGCAATTATCATTTATCAGGTACTGTGTGTCAAGCCAACAAGATCCTATTATAAGATACTTGAGTTCATTTAAATTCATTATCATCTAAGTAACCATAACACCACATGTGAATCAATGATCACCGATGGCTGCTATTTATTAAACAGCGCATCAGCAAAGAAGTGATCCTCAGTTACTTCCCCCAGATAATAAAATGTGTCGGCTCTCCCCTACGTCACACTCATAATTAGAAAGTGAGATAAGTTATAACAACTGTGAGACTCCATAATTCAGTCACAGATTTAGAAAGTGTAGACTAATTGCATTTCTCCTCTTATCTCATAAATTGGATCCATTCCAGTGCTGGGAATGGAAATCCTCGTCCTCAGTCATGGAAGGCGGCCGCTCGTGTGGATACGGTGGATTTTCAGAGGCATGACAAAGCTAAGAAGTTGGGGTGGGGTGGGGGGTATCACAAGCGACAAGGGGAGAAAACATGACAGATGCCGCCTTGTGCTGGCTGCTTGCACTGGCGTGAATGGTGTGAGCAGCATGTTAAGCTTGCTACAGGGGCCGAGGGCAGCGGCACACACTTTGCATGAGAGAGGTTATTAGAAACATTTACATGGCTGTGCAAACAGCAGCACTGTGGTCAGGTTAAACCCCCCTCTGCTCTGTAATGTCATGTCGAAACATGACTTGCCGCATGACTTGCAAACATCACAGCTGAATCAACATGTTGTTTTTCCTCTAAATTATACACAACGCCGCAGCAGGATCACTGTCACTTTATGCACCATACAGCATATTCCTCCCGGTGGTGTGCATTTAGCTGGAAACTCTTTGCCCTCTGTCTTTATATGCCGTTCAAACAACACACAGCATCTCAAAATAAAACATGAGGGTTGCTCAGTATGTGGTTGCTGTATACCATGTCTACCTTTTACTGGCACTGAGTGATCTGCCAGCCTCATGTTAGCGCAGGGTGATTGTGCAGAGCTTTGGTCTCTGCATCTTGCGTGCTCCCTGCTGGCCTGCTGACCAGATGGGTCAGTGACTGTGTGGTCGGGACTTGGCGGGCCCCTTCTGTTCTCTGTGAGGGTTCACTCATGGGACTGAAACCCCAGAGACCAGAATTACAGAAGCTGGATCACAAGGTAGATGGATTGCAAGCTGAGCTGAGACAGCCACACATATATACATTCAGTGCACACGCAGGTGCATCGAGGAACTCACACTGCCTTTTGCATGGCAGAGAGTGTGTGTTGCACACATGCCGACATGTGTGTTACATTTTACTCCATCCTGGAGGAGGCAGATGTGTCAGAGAGCACAATGTTTCACCAATTAACAGGGAAATTAACACAAAAAAAAATGCGATTTTATTTGATAAGCTGGAAGTAGGCCCGATACTTTGTCATTCAGACAAGCTGCTCAGGAGGGTTACATTACTCAAGTGACATTTTTCTTGCCATGTCATGTGGAAATTTAGTCAAGTCATCTTCAACTGTTATTGCGGTCCATTAACTCCATTGTGAAGATACATAATTGATGCAGCCTTTGGGTAGAGTTTAATCAAATGGAGAGTGCTCCACACTGAAAAATGAGACACACAATCATCAGTTATGTAGTTTGCGTGTTGCGACTATAATTCACACTGTGAACTGATTTATAATCATTTAACTGTACACTTCCTGCACACTGTCCACAGCAAAACTTGTAGCTTTTAAGCTTCTAAAGGTGGATTCATGTGGAGGATTTAGGAGTCTAAGTTAGGATCAGTTTTTAGAAGAAAAGACTAAATAAAAGCATAACTCTACACAGCTGTTTCTACTAATCTACTCCCAAACAAGCGAACATGTGTGGTGTGTTATTTATTCTCTGTACCTTTTGAGTTTTTAATTTCCATCTTCACTTGATGTGGATTTCTATCACTCTCCCTCAACTGTTCATTTACATTTCAGTATTTTGTTTTCTCTTTAGGCATATACTTTTCTTTGAAATAACAGTGATCTGTGTGGGGTGTGGAAATGCATTGTTTATGCCATGCTCCTTGAAATCAAGGGCTTAGCTTTCTAGTTAAATTTCACAGCCAGCCAGCCAGCACTTATCTCTGTCAACTCCTGTTTAAGCCACAGATGATCTGTCTTGTTTTAAATGCTGTTGGCTCTTTGTTTGTGCCATGAACCTGAGCTGTGATTCAATGCTAAAAATGTACTACTTTATTTTACACAGTCTTCTAAAAGTGAGTTTCATCTTTCATGCAGCCAAAGCATCACAAATACGCTCACGAGATGTATGCCGGGTGCTTCTTTTCTCCATGAATGCATTTTTCTGACAGGGGAAATTGGGGGAAAGCGGCAGATTAGCGCACCTACTCAGCTGCGAATTCTGAAGCGCATTCGTCTCAGTCAGCCGTCTTAATAACACAGCAGTCAATTAAAGTCCATGAAGTCAGATATGTAATTTTCAAATAATTATTAACTGGGGGAATTAGAAGTTTGGATATCAAAGAGATGGGAGGGGAAGACAGAGGGAGATGGTGAGAAGAGGTATAACAGTTATTACAGCAGAGGCAACACGTACTAAATCCCCCAGCCAAAGATGAGTGAAGATAAAGGAGGTGACTGAGCTAATTGTGTACTGTCAGAATCCATATCTCTAACGACTGTCAAATGAGCAAATTTCAAATGCATTCTCTCCACCCAACCAACTCCCCCGAGGAGTAAAAGTGGTGAGAGAGAGAGAGAGAGAGAGAGAGAGAGAGAGAGAGAGAGAGAGAGAGAGAGAGAGAGAGAGAGAGAGAGAGAGAGAGAGAGAGAGAGAGAGAGAGAGGAATAAATACCAGGAGACACTAATGTGATGAGAATGATGCCTGGTCTCTTCCGCTGATTAAAAATGCAATAACGCTGTGACAAACACACACTCACGCACACACTCACTGAGCAAAGCGAGTAGGTCTGTGGACCCACAGATAAGAAATGGCACCCAGTGACCCCACACAAATGTATTCATGTGGAAAGAGAGGCCCTGTATCGCTTTCTTGGATCGCTTGTAGAAAAACAAACAGCATCTCAGCTGCAGAGTCTGTTCATAAAATGCACTCATGATCTTCCTTTGGATGGTAATTAGTGCTTATGTGGAGATGTGGATGTTATGATTCATGTCTAACCACTGGCTTGCTTACTGTACCACTAATTATAAAATCCTAGTGTCACTATGTGCCGGTAACAGTAGCTGGCCTGATTTCGGCAGAGCAGATAAGAGGAAGAAAAAAAGATGATGATACACAAAAAGCATCATAAGGAGGTTCTGAGTACAACATGCAGCGAGGGGAAAAATAAGAAGAGTGTCTTTATCCACCCAACGTTATATCAGGCCTCAGTTGGTCACTGACGGGAAGCAGATAAGGTTTCACTCTGGCTGGAGTTGGATAATTGGACATTTATGGAGAGATAGGAGAGCCCAGGGCCCAGGAGCCATGAAACAGAGCTAATCTAGACTCTGCATCAGTAAATTGTCTGTGAAAGAGCGCATCAGGAGTTCTGACAAGATAAGAAAGGCTTTCTTTAAAGGCGGAGCCGGACCAAAGTGACATGAAAACTCAAGATAGAAGAAAGGCTCGGTGCTGGGACTGCTACGCGTCACATGAGGAGCATGATAAAATGTACATGTCACATAGCAGCAGTGTCACCTTGTCATCCAAACTGGGTCATGCAGATTTGTAATTCTTACTTTGAGGACAGTTTTGACAACTTCATAACTAGACAGCTCTTAAGGATCCTGAACTCTCTGCGAGCCACGTGTGCATTTTTCTAAAATCTATTGTTCATCTTCAAATGTGCCACTCTTAATAATCTGTGATTGACAGTTCTCAGCGTTTGAAAGATTTAAGTCCTCCTGGTGGAGTGCGCCTTGCTCTCAGTCCACCATGATTAGTTTTCTCCCTTTGAAGTTTTCCCAGGAAACTGCTGCCTACAGAACAGGTGCATACTGAGCAGGTGGGCCTTTACGTAGGAGCCCTGAGTTTGGAGTAAACCATACTTTGCACTATTTTAGGGTGATAAAAAACAGTCCCAAATAACGCCACATTTAAATATTTTCTGCATATCCAAGATCACATCTCTCAAAGTCTTTATATCAAGATCCAAAATACTATTGCCTGAGCTGTTTACCATTTCTTTTCGTTTTTGCTGAGCTGCAAATCTAAACTCTGTTCAGCCCCTACTGATTACTTGCACACAGACACTGACACAGGCAATTAATTTGGTGGGGGAGAGGCTAGTCTTAATTGGGCATAAGTGGGATTTTTCTTGGCTGTGTACGACAGAAAATGACAGACTGTGCGTATGAGAAGTAAAGACCATCTGGTCCCACAGGAGCCGAGAGATGCCAGACAAATGGAAAGAGAAACAACAGAAAACCTGTGTGGGTAAGGATCACAATCCCCTCTCGTTCCCACCATCGCTCTCTTTCTCTCTCACAGACACAGTCACAAAAAAAGAGGAATCAGCATCTCTCGGTCGTATATCATTTGCCAATGTAACAGCCTAGAGGGAGATGCTTACCGGGTGAAGAAACAGAAGTCTCTCATGCGTGGCCTATTCATGTTTTTATATAATAATCAATATTGAATATAGAAACATTATGCTTGCAGACAGGCACGGGAATCAAGAGCGGTTAGATCGTAAAGGCTCGGCCATCAGCAGGACAAATTGATCTGACATGTTATATTATTCATGTGAGGGATTGGTGGTTTAGATTTGAAAGCAACAACAGCGAGAGAAAGAGAGCGAGAGCGAGAGAGAGACAATGGGTGTGACAGGAAAGAGCAAAGGGTGAGTAAAGGACTCAGCTAGTGGACATCCTCTCCTCTCGCTGGGTCTCATCTCCTTTGCATGACAGCGCTGTTCAGTGAGCTCGCTAATGTGCCCCGTCATGGGGTGAGACAGTAAAACAAAGCACATGGCATTTCCATCGGTTTACTGAAAGCCATGAACAGCGCAGTGAATAATTGTACTTATTCATACAGCAGTTTAAACACGCCGTGCTGGGATACACAAACATGCCCACTCATACGCACGCACAAGCACAGAAATAACTATGATATGCTGTCTGGTTTAATTGTATAAAAGATAACAAAATGATTTTATTACATGTTCATAATTTGACAGACATCACAACATACTTGCATGATTGCTCTGATAACAATGCGTCCCACACCATAATTAGGCATAATATACCCAGTACGAAACTATATAAAACAAACATGCTTGCAGATACAGGGAAGGGCGGCGGGCAATTCAACAACAAATTAAAGCCATATTCTGTCATTTACTGAAGTCCAGTTCTGGTAAAGAAAACAAACGGCAGAAGGATGCTGAAGCTTATTGTCATTTTCAGAATTTATTTCTCTTTTTTTGTTGTTGTTGTTTACATCAAATAGAACAGACATACATTGGCACATGCAAAGTGAACACTTTGTGGTGCTTTTTCATTACCATCCAAATCCAATTTGAACAAAGACTGGATATCTATTGTTGTACTCCAAACATGAAAATACTCTCAAATATTTACAAAAAAAATATACTTACAATGCCCATCACTCTAACATCATAATCATCTTGGTTTGAGTTGATTTCAGTAAAACAAAGTACTGTATGTGGCAGAGCTTGCTGTTCAAGGTAATTAAATCAACTGCAAGAAAAAGAGGCACAGAAGAAAAATCACTTAAACAATACAAAACAGAAATCAGATAATGGGAACCCCAAGAGAATATGGCTTTAATGACATTTCAAAAGAAAATATCTTGAAAGCAGATCCACTGTCCTTTTTTCGTTTTTGTTTTGCGCTTTGTCCTCGTTCACAGTGACCCCTTTTAGCAGGCAAGTTGTTCTCTGTCAGAGAGAAGGGGGACACGACAAGTTTAAAAACCTACAGTTTGGTTTGGTGAGGCCGACCCAGCCACACTGGCCTACAGCTGTGCTAGTCTCTGTCAGGACTCATGTATCATGTCTGGATGAAGGTTGGTTGCTATCCACAGTCCTGGAGTGCATAGGTACTGCAGGTGGTGCTGGGATGCCTGCGCTCGCTCTCCTGTCTCTGTCTGTCTTTCTCTGTTCCTCTAGAGCTCCCTTCCCTTTTCAAAATCACAGATAAAAGGACAAACAGCATTCATTTTTCAAGCAGATCAGATCCTGAGGTTGTTGTAACTCACATATGTTTTCTTGGTTGCTTGACCTGAGAACAGAGTAAAAAAAGATTCAGATTAAACAAAACACAAAAAGAAGCATCTTGTAGAAACAATTGCTTTTTGTAAGCTCTCACCAGCTGTGTGCAATCAGTTGCAATATTTTCTGGCCTAGTGTATCATTTCAACTCACAATGCCCCCGTGTGCAGCCTTAGTTTCTATTTTCAGATGTTAACTAGCGATACAAAACACAAACACCACACAAGTGAGCACCGAACAAATGCTGGGGCATGCAATGTGATCCCAGACTGGATTGCCATGGAAACATATCAGAATGTGGCTGAGTGCCTAGGTGCTGTGTGTGCATCCTCCCGTGTATCTGTATCATTATGAGAACCAATTTGAGTCTCAAACCTTCAGAGTGAAGGCATTTCCAACTTGTCATGACTCCTTTTAGAGCTGGTTTAGGGTAGGCGCTGTCGATGTCGTGGTGGCTCAGATTGGGGATGAGGAAAACGTGAAGTCAGTGGACCAAAATCAAGTACAAGTGGTGTGTGTGTGTGTGTGTGTGTGTGTGTGTGTGTGTGTGTGTGTGGAGAAGGACCGTGTACATTTTCTTAATCACAGACATTGCTATAAATTCTCACTCTACTGCTTTAATGTTGCTATGGCGACTAGCTCCCATGGGCTATGCAATTAAAGTCGCACCATTTCTTCATTTCTTTACAGCTGCATTTTGTAATCATGGCCAGCAAGTAGGATGAATAAAACATTAGTAAATGTACAAAAGATTCTTGCTGTTAAGCATAAACAGTCTTCAGGAAGATCAGTCTTTTTTCTTTTTAGCTTGACGCTGTGTGTGTGTGTTTACTTGTCTGGGATCGAGACATCTCTCTATGGTACCATCTTAATTTTTAATTTCAATATCTTAATATTCATCTCATCCCACAGCTTTTCTTATATTTTGTTCTGCGGTTTTTGCCAGTTTCTGATTTCTTCCCACAGTACTCATTGTTCACTGAGATGAAATTGATCTGAAAAGCATCACACATGCTTGCTTTGGTTGATCTATATTGGAAAAAAAAAAAATCACAGCACAGTGAAGGATTTCAACATCTCTGATTGGGAAGGACTTTTAGGGGCGTAATCATGAAGATATTACACCATATATCAGCATCAATGTAAATCTGCAGAACTGCTAATGCTCATAATCCCATAAATCATCGCGAGGCATCTCACACGGGGATGATGGGTCCTGAAAGGGAGGTATTTGGTGCTCTGATGGTTACAGCAATTGACGGACAGTCTCCAGGGATGGTCGAGGCACAGTTCAGGTTTCGGGGCGGTCATGCACATAAATTCGCCATTAATAAATGTCACTTCTTCTGCCGCTAAAAAAGAAGGGCAAGAGGAGGAGAGAGAGTGCTGGGAGGGGAGACGAGGCGAGAAGACATTCATGTAGGAGAGACAGAAGGTGAGAGACACACAGAGCAGATGACACGGTGCACTTTTGGGAAGGCCTCTCGGAGACCACATGCCCTGCTTGGGGACTTTTGATGTGCTGCTGCGACAGATGTTAAGGTTTCACCCTCAGTGCAGAGTGAATTTGCTCATTGAGCCACATGTGCGCAAGGAAGGATCTATTCCCCATCCCCTGATACACTTCCATCAGCTCTCTGATTTATACGTGCGCAACTCGCACGTCCAGTCACACACAGATGCGCACATTGAAAACCGCACGCACAGATGCACACCCACAGTCGCATGCATACACAAGCTTATTCGGCTCCTGACAGATGAGTGTGACAACTGTTGGGTGTTTGGAAAAATTCCCAGGAAAATCTGTCATCTCATAGGCATAATTCAAAGAGGGGTTGAGGGGCTGGTGCACCTGTGGGTGCCACAATCGCTCTGTGTGATTAGAAGCGTTGCGGGAGAGGAGGCCTTTGGAGACTGTGATGTGCGATTTGCATGAGCTGTCAATCATCTCTGTCTTCATCCTGACAACTAGAGAAGAGCAAAGAGCTTCCATGGCAACGTCGGCCTAAATTCCAGCTTTTGCAGGGTTTTTTTTTTTTTTTTATGCCTCTAAAACCCTTTTGAGTGTTGGTGTCTCTCACCGCAAACAAACAGGATATCACCTAACTATGGAAGTATGTAGGCTTCCCCACTCAAGCACTAATACCCAGTATTATCTTTGCTAACAGGATCATGCCTACTGTTTCAGATGAAGGGTGGTATGAGTAACACAGCCACAGACGCAGATTATCTCCTTCCATTCTCGGCTTTGTCGCAGGAATCACAGAGCGAGTCCTCCCTCCTCCATCTTCTTTCATGCTCACTGCTGTGCACTTGAGCTAAAGGTCTAACCATTTATCAGGATCCTGAGAGAACTGGGTTCATTCTAGAGGACATTATACACACTTTTTTACACAAGTAGCCACCCAATTAAATCGCAGGAATGGGACTTAGTACAAGAAAGGAAAGACTAGAAAAATGTATATGTGGATCTCAGCTCCCAGCTCTCTGCGGTCTGTATAACACCCTGATCTCTATATAAGCCTTATTAACTCAATGCAGACTAAATGGACAGGCTGCACATACTGTAGCCAATAAATAGTTGATAGGAAATCCATGTGGGTAATGCTGGCTTTAGTAGATTTTATCAAAACGATGGTGCATAATTTTGCTTGATCATCGCACAATGAACTGTGATAAATTTAGGCGGTGTGTGACCAAAAAGAAAGCATTAATGTAGTGTTTTATAAATTGCTAACAATTGCACTGAGCTTTGTGTTCACACATGAAAAGGGTCTAATGTAAACTTAAATGTGGTTCTTGATTCTCTCACCAGGCATCGTTGTCAGACATGCACACAGAATTCAACATACAAACTGTTACCTTCAGGTAGACGTTTCAGAGCCAGATTAGGTAAAACAGGTAAACAGCTGCTTTTAACTTTCTTTCCTACCAACATCTACAGTATACTCAACAAGAAAACAGGTTAATCCTTGCCTGTGTAGTTCATAGGAAGGAGACACTGTTTATGATTTTACGTTTTCTTTCCTCACTTTCATAATGCCTATGTATTTATAGTTGGGCTGTCAAAGTTAATGCAAATTCATTTCAACACCACTAATTTCTTGTACGCAGTAACAACATTTTTAGGTTGTGGTGGCCTCAATCTTAAAGCTAGAGTAAAGATACTGGTATCATATGAAACCTAAGGAATCCACTGATACCAACCATGTCACACTAGCTTGTAGTGAAGGAGGTTAAATAGCACTTCAAACTTATGGTAAATTTTAGAGGAAAAATGTCATGGGCATTTTAAAAGGGATCCCTTGACCTCTGACCTCAAGATATGTGAATGAAAATGGGTTCTGTGGGTCCCCACGAGACTCCTCTTTACAGACATTTTACTCCTACAGTTTGGATCAAGTCATAGCTCAGTCATCACACTGACACACTGACAGCTGTTGTTGTCTGCTGGGCTGCAGTTTGCCATGTTATGATTTGAGCATATTTTTATGCTAAATGGAGTACCTGTGAAGGCTTCTGGACAATATCTGCCATTGTTTGCATAAAGCAGCATATTTGCCCACTCCCATAATGAGTATTAAATACCTGACAAATGTCCATTAAAGATACATTCTGAACAGGTAAAAAATGTGCGATTAATTAATGATGGACAATCGTGCAATTAATTGGAATTTCATATTGTAAGTGACTGACAGCCCTAATTTATAGTTATTGTTTATCTCAAAGGCATGTGTAATATTTTACACATCTTACCTCTTGGTACAGTTTAGTTTGTCTTTGTATGCCATTTATCACTGTGTCTTTGGCTACACATTATAAGATATTCCTTTATTTGTCCCACAGTGGAGAAATTTCCATTATTTTAAGTTGATTGCAGCTGTGTGTAGCACGATGGCCCGAGTCCCTTGAGGACAATAAAATATACTGTATCTTATCTTACTTACTCATGGGGTCAGCAGCAGGGTTCTCACATAGCTCAGTCTTAGCCTCTCCATTGGGCCTCTCGTTGGGCTTCTGAGACAGCCGTGATGACATTGTGGCAGCTGTGACCACAGCCTTGAAGCTACGCTTCCTCTTCTGTACGTTCATCTCAGGGTGGAAGATAATGATGTACACCTTGGGCATGTAGAGCATGCCCAGTGCTACCGAGGCACTGAGGTTCATGGAGATGGTCAGGGTGGTTGTCTGAATGTACAGCTGGAAGAAAGCACAGACAGGTGAAAAGATGGTTTTAATACAGACTGGAGTGAATATAAGCATAATATAAATGGGCAATTCCTTTTTTATGGGATTTGGCAGCTCTATGAGGCAGACAAATAAGCCATTTTAAAACCTTATCAAGAAAAATGAGAGACAAGACAGCTATGATGGCTTAACATCTGTGGCCAATTACAGAGCAGTCACACTGTTGAGCACAGTGATGAGGCCAAACCTAATAATAACCGTCGTCTGATAATAGAACGGGAGCATCCAGCGAAAAAGTTCATTGGTCGTCCTTTATTTCAATCCTGAGTGTAGAGAAACTCCTCTAGAAAGGACCTACATCATCAAGATATGACAAAAACATGACAAACTTCTTCTTTTGATAATGTTACATTATTATCATACACATAGGTGTTGTGGAGATTTGTTAGCTGTTGGGGAACAGAGCAGCCATGCGTACGGTAACATCATCCAGCAGCGTTTATTAAAGCCTGACCTGCAGCTACTCAGTCAAGTCGAAGACAGTTCAAGCGTATTAATGACAATAGCAGAAGCATCACCATGACTTGAAAATGTCCTCACATAGCCTCCTTTCTACTGGTCTGTCCACCCTTGACTAGACTGATAGACTACGCTGTCAGTGACATGTTGCAGTCACCTTTCCTTTCCCTTCATATCAGATCTTTTATCTCACTACTCAAGCATTCATCAGGCGAATCTATAGCCGCCGAGCCACTTCTTCGTCCACTAACAATTCCTTCACCCCGGCGCATTTCAATGTAAATTTCTCCCAGAGTAGCTCGGACTAAGAACACTGCAGTATACAGCAGGTCTACGTTTGTTTTTCTGCAGCTCTGCACACAGTGGAGTGCAGCCTGTGAAAGGCTCTCTCTCCAATAAGTGGTAAGATCATTCACAAGATATCCATTCATGTGAGCACAGGTACGTCCTCTATACTTTTCAGAGGTTACGTAACACTTTCAACATTGACGTGTAATAATTACGAGCTTACATAACCCGCATTTAGGTTAACACAAATTTTATAGCAACTTCATTAAAAGGTGGTGATTTCACTAAGAGGTAGTGAAGGCAGTAATTCAGCACATAGGAGCCTCTTTTTTCATCTAAGGGTCTTGGAGGAGAAAGAAAGAAAGCTTCAAGAGGGGACATTATTGTTTCAAGAGCAGATCACTAAAGGCCCCTTGTCAATCTACTGCACTTGAAAGCGTCCGATGTCACTTATATGCTGCCAGCGACTGGTGATGTGAACAGGGAGAGGATACAAATGTAAACACATTAGCCGACACAGTGTATCTGCAGAGCGGCGAGATGCTCACTGACTCAGTGAGAGGAAGAAATGTCACGATTTGCATACAGTTTTTCTTGGTAAATAGCACGACTAATGGTAATTTCTTTCATATGAGGGAGACTAGTTGACATGCCAGTCATGTCTTTGTCTTCCGATCTCAACCAATCATTCAGATGCGAGATATCATCAACATGCCAATACACTCAACTGCCTCCTTCTCTCGCCCTATTGTTTCTGTGCGGAGCAGCATCAGAGGCAGTAATGTGGCTGGCGCAACATGCATTAATAACTGTATGAATATCACAATGCTCTTGGTGTACTCTGTTTTGTGTCACTCCAAGCTGGGGGAGAATGGAAATGCTGCGCCTTCTCGCATGTCTTAGCTGTGAATTCGTGGTGTTTAGATATCGGGGCAGCCGATCAAAGCGTTGCGAGGAGTACAGGTAGCGTCAAATATGATCACCAAAGAATCTCCGCCCTGCGCTGTGTTGCTATGTTTGGTAGTTGGTAACCTGTCTGGTATCCATAGCAACACTACAGAGTTTGGCGCGAGCAACTAAACACGGCTGGAATAAGCTTTTAATGAGATTCTGATACCTTAGACGCTGCAACACTGACCCTATCAAAACTGATTTATTGACCATGCGGGAGAGTTGATTCGGGAGCAGACGCACAATACGTATTAGGTGCTTACTCATGCTCATCGCACACAAGCAAACACACACAAAAAGCGTATATATGAAGTCTTTCCTTCACTCTAATACAGCCTCACATGCACACAAACACACACATACATCCGCACCAGACCAAATCCTTTTTCTTACTGCCTCTAATCACCGAGACATGGGTTTTTCATTGTGCCTCTCGATGAGCTTGACCCAAATTCGTAGCCCCTCTCACCCACCACTCGAATGTTTGGCTTGTCACAGAACATTCATAATTAATTCCTGTTGCTTTAACATAAATAAATACATGAAGTCATTTTCACAACTGCTTGGCAACTCTCTATTTATAGCCGCAGTAATGATTTATTAACGTCCTCATCAAGAATCAAATCAAACGGCTGCTTTTGAATTTTACATCTCGCTGACAAGCCAAATGCCAACATCCAGCCACAACAAGCAACGTGTCATCCATTTAGACAAAAAGCTGTTGAGGGTAATCCTCATAATTATACCCACTAGGGATATACTTACTGCAAAGGCAATTTAGTTGGGTATGGTTGAGTACTATAAATGCACACAGCGATAAGGACTTGATTCAGTAAGTGACAATTAGGATGCTCTCTGCCCCATTCGAGAATGCCTTCAATAATGGATCCAGGGGATTTGCAGTCTCCTCTCAACTACCTGGATGATGTCTTGTTGTTTTGGGTGGCCTACTTTCTAGCCAGGCTCATGTCATGAATACCTCTGTCTGGCTTTGTGCTGCAAAGCCCTATTCCATATTGGAGACATCGCTGTGTGGACAGTCTTCCCCTCATTTTGAGTCTGAGCAGGTCCCAAATTTTGGGCTTCAAGATAAAAATGAATAAGCTGTGACACACATACGCCACACTGCATTTGTTGGAGCAGGTCATTAATAGAAAAACAATCTGAGGACGTCTATGTTTCCTCGAGCCGATTAGTTGTAATATATTGTTTACATCTGTCTTTTTGGTGTCTTTGTTTTCAAAGTCAGAAATTGGTACTGACTGGCCGAAAATTCTACGGGTGGTACATTTTTGGTCCAACCTTTAGCACAAAAAGGTAAAAGCATATTATCATTCTTAACTTAAGAAATGACTGGCAATATTTAGGAGAGGAGAGATATTTTGCTAACGCTTGATGACGATAAAGATAATAATAAATAATAAAGAGATAGTCTTTTGACAAAAACAGAGCAATTTTTGTGACTTTCTGCAGAAATTGCTGTCCTCACACAACATTATACTTTTTTAGCTATGGGAAAAACGCAGCTTTGCAACAGTAATGATTTTGTCAGAACCAACAATTTAAGCCCATCTTGAACGGGCCGATTGCTGGTACCCAGCTTACAGCGTTGTTAAGAACTGCAGTATTCGATTCTGGAGATATGAGAAGAGCTGTCATACATACCGTCTATACATATAGTCTAGAGATGCTCTGTACCAAATTTGGTTTTAACTGCTCAAAATGTGTAGGCGGAGCAGCAAAAAATCAGATGTGGACACAATTTAAAATGGCAGAAAATCATTCTGGATGCAAATGGGTGTGACTTATATGGATAGATCCGTCTGGACCCACAAAATCCTGGAAAAGTATAATTTTGTTTCTGAGAGTAAAGTTTCATAATTTGCAAGCTAAAACATAAAGTTCATTGTTATTGCACTTCCATCTGACCAAACTACACAACATTCAATACTGCTCTCCCCCGCAATACACCAAGAAGTGTGAAGTTGATCTGTTCTGGAGATACATAAAGAACATATGGAAAGACAGACAGAGATTCCTCGCTTTATAATTAGATTATCTCCATGAGGCCAGGTCAAATCTAATACAGGGACTTAAACTGTATGTTATTCATTTATTTCAAATTATAGCAGAGCTACAGTACTTGAGAGATGTATTCACATTGTTACAGTTTAGTTCCCAGAACTGGTCTATATTACAGAAATAGATTCTCTCCCACCTGTTAAGGACATAAAAACAAGATTTCTCTCCGTGGAGAGGCGTGCCACAACCCTCAGAGGCTTTCCAACATCATGACTGTGTGCAACACTGAACAATAGATTTGTTTGTGTGTGGTATGTTTTGTGAACCGATGTGGTTGGATAGGGCTGATACGATAACTTCAGGCAGCTGAGTCAAATTACCTGCTATTTTAATTAGCTATAAAATAAATAAATAAATAAAAGCCAGACGAGTGGCTTGCCAGTGTTTACTTAAAGTCTGCTATGTAAATGGCGTACGTCATTGTACAATTTATGAGTTTGAGTTTATTTGCATTCGTGCTCACTGTTAACTGAATAGAAGAAGAATTTCCATAGATAAAATCATAAAAATATACTTTTATTCATACACACATGCACCCATATGTACCCATACATATTAGCGATACAACACACACTTACATACAACCATGCATAAATACATTTTAAAACAAATTTAAGACAGTAAAAAAAAAAAAAAAAAAAAAAAACCCAAACCCCCAGAACAAGCAGGGTTGCTGCTATCGACCTGTTTGAATGAAAACATAAATTTACAAAAAAATGGTTTTGTTAATTTATGTTATATTTATTAATTTTGTCATATTTTTGCATATTACCTTTGCAATTACTTATTTGCCGATATTCATGAAAAAATGTCTGCATTTTGTGTTCCACCCTCGTCTAATACTCCAAACCAGAAGAGGAAAAGTGCAATACATCATCATAACAATAACTTCTACTTTGTGGCTCTGAGTGTTTGGAAACAGCGATGTCACACTCTCTCCCACTTGATAAATAAATGCTCTTCATCTTAAGGGATGTACAACATCTATTTTCAAAATCTACAACTTTTCCTTCTTTCCATTACACTTGACCAGTTTCAGCTTTTTTGCCTGCTGTCTACCTCTGGTATAATCTGCCCAGGATTTCAACTTTCAGCGTAAAACAACTGATAGGCAGGAAAAATTCACATTATTTCCAAAAGACTCTACCTCTCCACAATAATTGTCACGTTCAACTCCCGTCAAGTGCAGTTGTTTTTGAGAGGGAGCGAGACGGGAGGATTACAAGTTGCAATTTTCATGTTATCTGCTGAAAGCTGGAAAGAAAAAGTTTTTGCTGTGTATATTTAGTCATTACTAATGAAACTTGGCAGCATGGTCTCTGCTCAAGAAGGTTTGTGGGTACAGGAGACATTTTAAAGGAGCCTAAGTGGTTTTCATACATGGATTGAGGTATGTTCATTTTCATGACGTGAAGCTCTTCCTTTAAGCATGACTGAATCTTGTGGGTGTTTCACTAGAAAGATCGTTTCCACCTCAGGGAGAATGTTTCGTTATATCATCATCCTGCTCCTCTCAACTGTAAGAGACGTTCTGTTTTGTGGTCAAAGACATTACCGAATAAGAGACTTCCTGTGTTCAGTGACAGCAAACATTTGCAGTCATCTAAAAAAACTGTGTACCGTTGTGACTTTGTTAATGCTGTTTTGCACATTTCTGATGGTCTGATGGTTCAATGGTCTGTTTGAACAGCGACTTGCAGGCCTGGAGTTTGGTTCAAATATACAGTAGATCTCCGGTCCAATGGCAGCTGAATTTGGATGCTGGTGACTCTCACAGTCATTAACTTGAGAGTGTTGCGTAGTTGAGCACATGCAGGTGCACAGGAGGTGAGGCGAGGCGGTGGGGTGGGGTGGGGGATGCTCTGTGATCTTTTGTTACCATTTTTCGCATGGCTTCCCTCAACATGAGTTTGAATGGGCTAAAAAAGAGGGGACGGGGAGGGAGTCACAGGTGTGGAAAACAAGGGCATCTAAATGGTTTTGAGCTAAAGAAATCCCACTCAGCGCACAGGAACAACTTCTACTACAATACAATACAGCGAAACAACACACGGGCAAACAGCCATCTCAATGTTTTTGGATTGTCACGGCAGCTCGCAACTTATCATCCAAGTGTTTTCATTAATCTTTTGATCTCGGACAACCTGAGGTGAGAAATATTATTAAAATCAGCAGTGTTCATCCACATCTGCACTTAAAAACACAGCAGGCCAAGGTATTTATAAAGTGAGCATTTACCAGTCGGCAACCTCCAGGTCTGAGAAGTGAAGCCAATGCTGAAGTGCTTTAAACCTGCATTCTTTCTAATATCCAGCAGGAGGCGACTCCTCTGGCTGCAAAAAGAAGTATGATTGTATAGAAGTCTATGAGAAAATGAGCCTACTTCTCATTTGATTTATTACCTCAGTAAACATTATAAACACGAGTTTATGGTCTCAATCGCTGGTTTCAAGTCTTCTTCAATACAGCATGATGATCATTTAGTAAATTATGGTCCCATTTAGAGTCAAATAGATGATAAAGCAGGGTATGCTTTAAGGTGTGGCTACCTTATGAATGACAGGTCGCTACCACATCTTTTTTGTTGTAGAACTTTAACCCTTTCACAGTGCATTTTCAGTTCATGATAGTTAATTTTAACTTTTTTGGTCATCTGAAAATGTCTTATTCAACATTAGGTTCTGGTTGCAAAAAACCAAGATGGTGATGGCCAAAATGCCAAACTCAGGGCTTCAAAACGGCAGCCCAAACCAATGGGTGACGCAATGACTACGTCCACTTCTTGTGGTCTATTATTCAGTCTATGGCAGATAGTCACATTCATCACAGCGGATCCCATTTAGCCTCCAACAGTTCACACAAACATACATATGCACACGCACGCACATATATATATACACGTCAAGCTCATCTATCAACAATGACACCAATATTTTCAGTGAAGTGCTCATGAATAGATCTGTGAGACGTGAGGAATGTGTGCTCATATTGAAAACTTCACTTCACCTTAACTACACTGCAACATCTGCAAAGGATGTTATGAAGACATGCAAAGGCACTTCTCACTTGCAGTGGCAAGAGAGTAAGCATAAATGCGCCCACGAAGGCCCTTACGCCGGGATGCTGTGGTGTGAACTGAAGGTGAGTGTATGGCGGGAGCTGGTGTGAAGAAAGAGTTAACTGAATAAAGGGGAAAGATAAACACATTACTGCCTCGCTAGTCGGCGCGAGTAACATAATGAACTCCTAATCGCTGCTGAGGGTGTAATTCATCTATGAAATCAGCAGCAAATTGAGATGAGGAAAATCAGTTTCTGATCCATCTCATGTGGTAGCTTAGCAGGGAAGAATATTGAACGGCGTGCCTCTCAAAAGGTTAGGAGTAACACTTTCCTGTCAGCATCGATATTCTGTCAGTGGAAAACTTCCCCTCCGCTCCTGCCTGCCGAGCTGCATGTGCGGCTCATGAGTCCAGCCGATGGCTGCATCTGTATTCTGCCCAGTGTCGGGCAGATAAGCAATGACGAGCGCGTCAGGTCAGGATGTCATATTCTCAATCAACTCCAGTAACACCTAGTGTCAAATGCTTTGTTGAGTGGAGCGCAACTGTCACGAGCTGGAATGTGTTGAATCAAACTTCTATTTACCTTCCTCCCCCTCATTTCTCCCTGCCTTCCTCAGCTCCTCATCCTCAACTCGCCTGTCTCCCTCTCCACAATATGGTATAATACTATATGTTGAGGCGTGAGAGTTAAGATAATGACATCCGGAGCTGCTGGCACCCTCATCTGTAAGCAATCCTCAGGCATTTCACGATTCTGGTGCTCAACATCAACCATTTTCATGCCTTTCTATGCCTATTTCTGTCTGTGCTGGTGCTAGTGTGGTTTTCCATGCACGTTGGAGACATATGAATGTGAAATCAAAAGAAAATGAACCTATAACTCTTGCTCCCTTTATGTACTGTTTGTGTTTTCATTTTGTGTTTGTACAAATATGCATGTGCACATGTTTGGACAAGATAAAACCAGGGCCAAAGGAATGAAAGGGAAATTTATGAGAGGAGGGAGAGAGGCAGACAAAGAGAAGGGTGGTAACAAAGAGAGAGAGAGAGAGAGAGAGAGAGAGAGAGAGAGAGAGAGAGAGAGAGAGAGAGAGAGAGAGAGAGAGAGAGAAAGCAAACAAGAAAGAAATGACTCACCTTCTCTGCCGACTGGGCTGTGCCAAAGAAAATCGGGATGAAGGCCAGCCAGACTATGCAAGTGGTGTACATAGTGAAGCCAATGGGCTTGGCTTCATTGAAGTCTTCTGGTACATCCCTCGTCTTGATGGCGTAGATGGTGCAGGTCACCATCAACAGGATGCTGTAGCCCAGCGAGCAGATTATCTGCAGGTCTGTGATGTCGCATTTCAGCACGCCATGGGCCAGCTTGGGGTTGATGGTTTTCTGTTCATCGTAGTCGACGATGGTGTTCGGAGGGTCCACGGCGAACCACACCAGCACGCCCAGCAGCTGCACGCAGATCAGACTGGAAGTGATGGCGATCTGGGAGGTGGGGCTGATGAAGCGCGGGGCCGTGACCGTCTGCTTACCCTGCTCGAAGATCCGATAGATGCGGTTGGTCTTGGTGAGCAGCGCGGCGTAGCTGATGCACATGCCCAGGCCCAGGAAGATCCTCCTGAAGGCACACACGGCGACGTCAGGTTTGGCAATCATGAGGAAGGTGATGATGTAACACAGGAAGATGCCAGTTAGCAGCACGTAGCTCAGCTCTCGGCCCGACGCCCGCACAATGGGTGTGTCATTGTAGCGCACGAAGGTCGCCATGACGAAGATGGTCGCGATGATGCCAAGCATGGCCAGAAAGACGGGGATGATTGCCCAGGGGGAGTGCCACTCCAGCTTGACAATAGGGATGGGCTGGCAGGCGGTTCTGTTGGGGTTGGGCCTCATGTTGTAGGCGCACAGTCTGCAGGAAGTCTCGTCGTACTGGTACTGGTAGCCATCACACAGCTCACAGTGCCAGCAGCACGGCATGCCCTTTACCCTCTTCTTCCTCTCTCCAGTTTTGCAAGGCAGACTGCACACAGAGATCGGCACCTCCTGCTCCCCATCTGGCCACTGAAGCTCCTCCAGCTGGTAGAGAGATGACACACACCACAGGGAGATAGGGTTAACGATGGCGCGATAAGCCAGAGGTAACACTGAATATGAAAACCCATGTGGATAATGAAAAGTACCTGAATTTGGGGCGTGTTTATAATTCATTAAGCCACTAATTATTGTGCTTGTATTTTGCAAAAACAAAGCCATTTTTGCAAACAGCTGAAAAAGTGTAAAGGTATTTGAAAAAAACAACCCAACACAGTACATCTTTCTTACCAATTTCTTAGAAGGATTGTCTTTTCTAATACTTTAAAGTAATTGCAATCACCATGGCAACATAGATTACCTTTGTTCAGTGAAATAAAAACAAAGAAATGTGAAACGCAAAAGACATTATGTTTTAATACCGAAGCCAGTGAAGTATGAAATATGTGATAAGGAAGGAGAATGGGACTTTGGGATTGCAAAAAGCCTCTTTTAGACTTTGCAGAGCTATTTCTATTTATGATCTTGTCATCAAAATGAAAAGTGCAGTATACAGACGCATTGAGGAACTATCTGGAACTCCAATCCGAAAAAAGGCCCCGAGGTGTTTCATGGTTTAGGCTCAAACTATAATCTCAATGTATAAGTCAGCCTTAAAAAAAGAAGCCGTGAAGAAATGGAATTTTTTAGGGCTCTTACATATTTTGTTAGGGTGTTAAAAAAGCTTCCATAATACTCGGAGCTGATCTTTTGATTTATTATGAAAGTCTACTGATCCGTGACTTTAAAAGCACCAGAAGATTAATGATTCTCCAACGTGGCAGTTTCACAGCAATATGCAGTATGAGTCAAGTAACCATCATAAATCAGTTGGAGTCAAACAAACATAAAACACTACAAACATTCGAGTGGTACGGTGGTTAAACAGGTTTTTATTGTCCTCTAAAACTGCCCAAATGTGACAAACCTAAGAAGTGCTTTGAGACATGAGTGTGAAACAGCCTAAAGGCATAGAGTGGTACAGCATATAACTATAATGGAAATTAACAGGAATTTATTTTGGTGATGATTTTTGCCGTGTGCCTTGAGGTAAGGTGAAGTCATGACTTAAAGCTGGTAGAGTTTCACAACTCTAACAGCACTATGGAGCATGTTTTATGACTGTGTCCCCATTTCATTTGTCTCATGTATGTTTATAAGGACGTACACGCGCACAAGTGACCTGATACTTAGTCCTGCGAATAGTTTCACACTATTCCACTGATCTACAGGTGGCAGTAATGCGCCAAGAAACAGAAATGTAACGCAAAGGCAAAAAAGAAGACTGCATACTAACGAGCATGGCTGTATGTTCCCATAATTATACTACCACAATGTTTAATATGCAAGAAAAAGACGTAGTATGTCCGAATATGTCAAATGCAGTGTGCCAAAAATACCAGGATGTCCTACATCTGGTCGTATTTTGCAGTATACAAGCCAGCAGGCTTTTCTGGCTATTCTGACCCATAATCCTCTGCACAGCAGATATATATACGCAAAGGGGTCAAAGTTCAAGGTGCAATGTTATGATAAAGTAGTATTGCGTTTATAACATGGGAAGTCAAGTGCACAATATCTGATATGTTCAAGTGGTTAAGTCGCGAAGAACACCGCTGCTAAGCAATGGCAGTATCAACATTACTGTTGTATCTAGAAGCCACAGAGCCTAACAATTTAGCCAGCTAGCAAATGGGTGACATAATGATGGAAATGCAAAGGCGTTATGACAGAGGAGAAAGATGAAGCCGTTGGGAATATCAACGTTTACCTCATGGGTATTATATTATTACATAGTAAAACAATGTACTACAACTTAAAATTACAATATTACAGTAAAATTAGAATATGTTTGTTTATTATGTGAACACATGTAAACAAGACCCCATTTGAAGGCACCATTAGAGGCAAGGATGCAGGATGCAGAACGGCATGCATTCAGCACCTTTGTTAGAGCTCCAGGATGAACACAATGCATTTTAGTGAGTAACACTTAATGTAAACATAACTTTTTTTTTATTCTATAAAGGTCTACAAAGCACCTTTAAAGGAATATGCTCGTTTTCCTGATGAGAGTTAGATAAAAAGACTGATCCCATTCTGCAGCCGGTTAGCTTAGCTTAGCATCAAGACTAATAGCATGAGGAAACAGTTAACCAGACTGTCACAAAGCCCCGCATCTCTAAGGCTCGCTAATTGGTGTGTTGTATCTGCTTTGTTTGCTCCATACAAAAAACAGCCGCTGGTTGCCTGGCAATGTCACAGTGACTCAATGAAGACTCCAAGAAATAGTCTGGCACATAACCCCCTGTAAAACCACTACTTCTCATTGTTACACTGCAGTTTTTGCACCGATTGAACAGACAAGATATAGGTGCTAATTAGAGAGCTGCAGAGGTGCTGGTGGGCGGATATATATATATATATTTTTAAGCTAAGCTGGCTCATATGTAGCATGCAGACATGAGAGTGGCTTCAATCTCCTCATCTAAGTCTCAGCAAGGAAAGGAATAAGCATATTTCTGAAAGTCAAAAATATTCGTTTAAAAATGTAATATTTTTCCTCACTGCTCATCTTCTCGTTTCTGTGGTGTGAAATGGAATTTAAACCGATGTGAACACACAGACTAACCACTGCCCCACTTGTAGCCGTACGCTCACATAACTCATGCTACTCTTTAACATAAACCTCAGCAGATAAAAATTCAGGTACAAATATCCTCACATAGAAGAGGGATCCAACTGAGGGAACTGACAGCATCGCCTCCTCCAAATGTGGCAGCTGCCAGTAATTACAGATACAGCGCTGCACCTTTGCAGCATGCACACACACTCACACCTACAGTGTGTTTGTCTTGTGTGTACCTGTATGACAAATGTGTTGTTTCTGTGGTGTCTGGATAGATTATCATCTGCCATTTATCTGAGGGCATGAAGGTGCCATTTGTTATTTGGACAATGAATGGTGCTCTCTGGAAAACCTCCCGATTACACACAGTGTGGAAACAGTAATGAGACCAACAGCTCTGTTGCCATGGAGACCAGAAGCAAGATTTTTAACACCTTGGACTCAGGCGGCTGCCATAGTTTCTCATTTTGGTTTTGCTTTACTTGTTAATTGTGCAGTTAATTTGAGCTTTAGTGAGTGTTACATTGAACTATCGATGATCAAAAAGTCTCTCACCTTTCAGTTAGGTAGCTCCTTATGTGTTACTGAACAGTGACAGCTATTTCATTGGAATATAATTGCATTGCAACAACATTTGGTTTGTAATCACACTAAAACAGAGTGCAGCACAAATCTCCAGCAACAGACGTTGTCCCACCTGTGCCATCCAATCCATTCGGTTGAGTTTAATTCTTGTGAACCAGAGAGCCATTATGCAAATGTTAACTCATCTGTATGTAAATCTCATGTTTTTTGTGTGTGTAATCTGAGTTACATAGAAATGTTCAGCTCAAGTTTCATCCCATCATACAGCATGGGCAGTTTCCAACCATGTCTGCCTTGAAATAAAATAAAACTCATCAGTTTCTTTATTGTCCACATGAATCACCTGAGCCCATTCTTGTGTTGTGACAGTGAGATCTATCATCATAGCTACACACCAACACCTTGCACCTCTATAAAAGCGATGCGGCAGCTGTCTTCCAGCTCTACACCTAACCTGATATTAGATGGGGTTTTTTTGCAGGTAGTTATTTAAAGCTCCCCTGAAACGAAAAATGCCCACTCCATGTTGTTATCTCACAGGTTTTGCTATCTTTTCAATGTGCCATAAAATGACAAATAAATTCCATTTTCACATATTTTATTTTCCTGTAAAGTATCCAGAGCTTTCACATGATTTATCTTAGCCTTTTGGGTGTGCCTTCAATTCCATCTGATAAAATGTGATCACAGATTTAGAGTTTCATCATGTGTAGTAAAAGCAGGAAAAGCTGCTGAGCACCAGGAGTAATATGGGAGGTGTTCATTTAGGTGTCAGTTCCCAACAACATCAACATCTTCAGCAGCTCTCTGCTGCCAAACGCTGAACATATATGCTTTGACACTTGGGTTAAAAACATGTTCCCTTCCTCCCACTCCCCCGTCGCTCCTCCTAAACCTATGCTGTGGGAGAAGAGAGATCTCCAACAATGGATTAATGTCTGCAGTTAATTGTCTGTTTTATTTCCACTTTCTCACTTTCTTCTTTTTAATGTTCACAAATCAAGCCCACACTGACGTTTCAGTCCTACCCTGACGTACTTTTACCGGTGGAAACGTATCAAACCCCTTTTTAAGAGCATATGAAATGTGACAGACTAAAACTCCTGCATTGTATCACCCTTCGCTGATTTTTAAAATCTTTTTTTTTGTATAATTGCCTTTTTTTCTCTTTTTAAAAGAAGCTGGTGGCACATTTTATAATCTTTGATAAAACCCATGTTTCAATTATGCTTATACTGTATTATACGAATGTATTTTACTGAATCAAATCAAAAAGTTCCTGTAGGACTTTGGAATACATTTAACATTTGGCTTACATTAGTAGGCAACACATCACCTACAATGTGTGTGTGTGTGAGCATGTTTCTCTATTCACTTTTGTAGGAAAATATCACACCTGATGATTTTTCAACATTTATCCTCTGGGGAGAAAGTAACACTTCCTTTTTCTTGCTAAATTGCACAACAGATTCATTTTTTTGGCCCTAAAATGCACCAATTAGAGTAAAAAGTAATGTAAAACACGTCTGCACCTGAGCTCTCTCTCCGTATTTGAGATGCAAATAATGTGCACCCGCTTGTCACATAAGTGATTTCAATTTTTGGAAAACACAGGAAGTCCTCATGCTGGTAAATCTCTTGCATCACTGAGCCCAGACATCCTGTTTTTAGATACAAGCTTTTAAACAAACATTTTGACATTGTGTGTCTGTGTTTCCCAGTATCAGGAAATAGTCATACCCTGAGCTGCAGGTTCTCCACCCACTGTCCTACCACCTTATACTCTGGGGTGGAGGAGTTGGTCATCTGGAACTGGAACAGGTCATAGCGTCCTGGAGCATCGCCGTTCTTGTTAAACACAACTGAGGTGCCAGCGCTGCCTGTACAGAGCGAGAGAGAGGGAAAAATGCAGCAAAGTGACAGCAGGATAGAAAAGTGTTAGACATTGATGTGACAGGGTACAGCACCTCTTCTAATAATAGGAAAACATGAACTTTTAACTCCTTGTTTTACTATGTGGAGGCCTACATGGACCACACAAAGGACCACAGAGTGTTACTCTCATTTAAAACCTCCAAACACAATGACCTATATCTTCAACCTTTATGATAATCACATACAGGGAAGCGAGCTCCCTACTGACCAATATAGTACTTCCTCACCTGCTTCCTATGCATCATCATGGCTGCACGCTGGCCTCTTGAGGAATATATTTTCATATTTGAAACATGCTCAGATATATGAACTCTCAGCTGTGCTCTCATATCAGGAATTCAAAGCACCTCCTCAGGTTAAAAGTAATGCATTTCAATCACACAGTGGACAACAACGGGAGATGCAGGGAGGATAAACAGGTCAGCCAAAGCATCATACGGTCCCCATCTGCTCTCAGTGTGCAGCAGCCTGTCTCAAGCAGAGCCCCGAAGATTTCACTAATTAGCTCAGAGAGAACTGCCGACACCTGAAACATCACGCGAGAGGAAAATGAGGGTTTTTTTTTTTAATACGTGCATTTGTGCGAGCTTTCAAGCCTGTCAGTTATGTCAGTGTGTGCATATCACTCGATTACGACTGCCGAGTGAGTGCAAGATAGTGTGTTAATGCAGACGTCAGTCAACATGAGATCTCCCTCGCAGCCCTAAATGTTGAATGCATTAATGGTGAAAAAGGGGTTGTACTCTATTTTATGCATGAGGTCTGCATTGTTGATGAGGTAATTTTTTACCATCCAACAAAGCTGAGAGAGAATGAACTACTGCTGTGTTTTACAAGTCTATTCACCTTGGCACTGCATTTAGTAGCTTGTAAGCGCAAGAGGAGATACCATTTTTGAAATGGGACGGGGGGGAGTCTGATGACATTTGGCATGGGAATTAAGGACTTTAATAGCTCTGGCTATAAAAAGTGTAGAGAAAGGACCAGCATATGTCCAAAACACTTTTGGGAACATGTTGTCTTTTGTATCTAGAACAGAGCTCATGGCTTTTGGATGGAAGGCCACTGCACCTTTTCCTTAGTTTTTAGCCAGAAGGGAATTTCATCTCCCTCCAGTTTTTCTTCCAAGGACGTTTGTCATTGAACCTTCTACAAAAGTTTCAGGCCAAAAGACTCTTGTAAAACAAGAACGGCAGAGGTAGTGAGGGAAAAAGCCCATTTCAGGCGACACAATATGAGGCCCATTTTAATAAAACAAGAGCCCAAATGCTCCTTTTTGACTTTGTGACACCATTGCTTATTACTGATGTCATGTTTATAAGACTTAAGTGTCCATTTCCATGTTGATGCAGAGCCACAAACCCATCACTATGTGCTGTTATGCAAAGCAGCAGCAGATATATTCCACATTAACAATGCAGAAATGGCACCACTGGAGTTATCTGACCCATCGGTCTTTGTGTTTAAAAGTGAAACATTAATTCATAGCTATTCGTGTGTCGGCAGGTTGGGTGTTCAGAGTTAATTCAAGTGTGCTTGTGAGGCCCATAGTGAAAACTCTCTTAATGTGAAAACCAAACCAGTGCTCGGTGGATGGCAGTCACCATCCTGTCACTTGTGCTTCCCCCAAACAGACAGCAGACTCGTTGACAGAGTGAATAAAGATGTTGACAAGGTATTGACTCCTGTGAGCAAAAGCTATGACAGGGATATCATTCTTACGCTACGCCCTGGCAAAAACATACGCCGATACAAACAAACACACAAAGTCATTCAATAAAGTGACATGAGTGATTGGGCACTTCAGCTTTAGAGCAAATAATTAAGCGGTGTCTCTGTGTGTGCAGATAAAAAGGCATTCGAAATTCCTTTCTGTTTTCCTGATATTTTCAAGGGAGCAAAATGGTCTGTGTGGGCTCCTTAGTGAGAACGCAGTCTAAGATGAAAGATTTATGCATTTGCATGTGGCTCTGAACTAAGACATGACAAAAGTGCACTGCTGCTGTGCCGAGCAGTGTGGGTGGACTGGGGATCCACTGCTGTGTTTCTCTCGCATCATTATTCTCTACTCTTTATTTTTTTTGTGCCTCTCACTCTTCAGCTCTGTGACTCCGGCACAGTGGGGAGATCAACAAAGGAGGCTTACACTCCTTCACTCTCAAACATACATTAGCGGTGGCACATACACGGGATAATGTGTATGGTTCCAGTTTTTAAATGCAGTAAGGGGCAGAGAGATATGCCTGATGGAGCCACAACACAACAACTGCTGCTTGCCAGTAAAAAGGTTGGGAGAGTGAAAAAGCAGGAAGCAGTAGAGGAGGTGGAGAGGGTAGTGATCTTATTTTTGGCTCATGTGAAATGAACTGCTTCCTTTGTCAGTGCCAAATGGCGGTAAATGTTTTTCGGATGCCGAAAATCCCCCCAAAAAAAGTCAGCGCAAGCCCAGATGGTTGTTGAGATTGGACAGCAGAGTATCAGTCCCATGCATGAATCTGCACTTAGTTAAGGTCTCCTTGGAGTTCTAGCACTGCACTGGCAGACGCAAACTGTATATTCTGTTTCTTTAGTTCCGCCTTAAAATCTGAGGGCTTCTCTCCTGCTACAAGTCTGCACTGCTGCCATAGCGACCGTGTTAAAGAAAGGCAGGCAGCTCTTTTACATCTAGCTCACTGACGGAAGTTTGTTTTCATGTTCTTGTATACAAGTAATAGCAAAGACTTATTTACCCTGTTAAACATGCTCTATGTGTTGCTTACACTGATCTGCAAAATACAAAATTATGGGGAATGGGAACAAACATTTAATGGATCAATATAAGCGTGATGTTGCCGGTGATATTTACGATCTGTAAAAGGTGCTAAATGTGAGATTGGGTGTCAACATGGCGACTAAGAGTGAAAATAATGGCAATACTGGGGGGAAGGTGACCAGAAGGTGACCAGAAGGTGAGCGCTACACTTCCACAGTGGCGCGTTTGTCGTTATCAGCTGTAACCACTGTGTGAGCACCATGTGCTGGGGACACAGAAGGAGAGAGACATCATTCATCAACGTTGGGCTGCAAACAAACTCCACCTCGGTCATGTGAGTATACACAACGAGGCTGTAAATGTGGACGTGACAGTGGACGAGACTTTTTCCAACACAAACGAAAGCTTCAAAATTCTCGATCGGGATATTTACTAACGTATTTTAATCTCTTCAGCTTGTGTTAACCACAGACCTTATTTCAGGCATCTAACTAAAAACCCATTGACTTGGAGATGAGGGAACTGCAAGTGCTAAAATGCTAACTCATTTCTGGGTTTTAGGACTCATTCGTGCACTCTGTTAATGCTCTGGATAATGTATTGAGCATCTTTAAAGAATAACTGTGGTGGGATTCTATATTTTTCTTGTCAACAACAACAACAACAATCATACATAGTGTCTATGTAGCCAAAACCTGATATAACTTATTCTGCTGTGCCACAGACCTCCATTGATGTCCAAAAACTATTAAATACATCAAAAATCACATCAGTGCACCAAATGATGTTTCATTTGAAAACATGGGCACCTTTGTTTATTTCTAGCATCCTGCTGCAGGAAATACTCACTAGTGTTTAGTAACATGTGTTACTCTGCAGCTGACAACAGTCAAACTAAAGCATGATCTGCTCCTGTTTGAGTGATATTTGCTAAAACTGTAGTGCCCTGCTGTTTTAGAAAACTTTTTATAAATAAATAAACATACATTTGTGACCGTTTTCTACAGCGTTACATCTTCAGTAGGAATGAATGGACTTAGGGAAGTCAGAGAGAATCAACAGTAATAAAAATATAAATGTATCATCAGTCTGTCTCCTTAAAAGGCTGGTAGAAATATATCATAGACTAGTACCAGACCTCTGAATCACTGCCCACTGTTTTTTTTTTTTTTCAGCGATAGAAATAAGTCTGTGTTGTTGGTTGGAAAATATCCGAGCCAATCAGAGCTTTGTAGGCAGGATTACTTATGGGGAAGCCATCTTCCTGTGCCAGAGCCAGAGGAATAGCTACATCCAGGAGAAAACGTGACTGAAAAAAAGGCAAATTAGAGAAATAGGGACTCTGTAAATGTCTGTGATCGCTGGGAATAACTTTTGTTTATACTGACAATGATTTCCATGAGATGGGTATGTCACTTGCTACAATTAGTTAGGACAAAACAAGAAACAAAACACCCACACCTCTCAAGCTGAAATCAGCTACCATGACTGAATAATGACACAAAATGAAATTGGACTATGCCCGTGTTCATAGTAGTACTACCCCTGTTAATGACTAATGGCTAATATTCACAAATATGCTAAATATTCCTTTAAAGTGCTCATGTGTTATA
The DNA here is from genome assembly GCA_947000775.1 of Pterois miles. NCBI lineage: Eukaryota > Metazoa > Chordata > Actinopteri > Perciformes > Scorpaenidae > Pterois > Pterois miles. The sequence continues at coordinate 2,111,495 of CAMQGK010000368.1, forward strand.
TCAAAAGGTGCTTGAAAGTATTAGCAGACGATCAAGTTTGCCTTTTGCATTCATTCATGTAACCGGCAAAGAAGCAAGGTTTTCCTTCTCCCTGCTCCTTTTCAAGTTTATGAGACTGCATGTTTTGTGAAAAATTTTGTGTAGGAAATACACGCTGGAAAGAAGCAAAGATAAATAATGAAATGATATGAAACACCAGAGTCTTCAGTGACTCCATGAAACTTCACCGTGAAGCGTTTAATACTTAAGAAAAGAGGCACAATGAGCTGGGTCCACCTCTAAAAGTAGGACAGTTTTGTGAGATTACGCTGATGCTTTACTTTAAACAGCTGAATCTTATCTAGAACATTTTGTGAAAACACAGCGTACTTCAGAAGAGCCTCTACTGATCAGTGGCTGACACACATGCCAGCACATTTGCAATGACAAAGGTTTCTATTGTTTAAAACTCATCTCCCATTTGTCTCTCTTCCTCCACTCACTTGTGCATTTCAGAGCAGTTGTCATTAATAGCTGTTTGCCATTAATTGTTAAGCGTCTTCCCCACCACTCTCTGCACAGGGCTGAATAATGTAGAGGTTCAAGTGCTGGCAGACCCATAATATATCATATTGGCTCCAAGTATCACACCGATACAGAAAATGTTGTGCTGCTTTGCGCTATGAATGAAATTGAATGCAATTTTAAATTGTATTCGGCCCACTATAAATTGCATCCGGTGCATAAAACAGAGGAGGTGGTATTGACTTATTACCCATTTGCCTACTTGGTATAATCTGAAACTGAGATGACTCTGGCATATACATTATTATGTCCACGATGTCATTTTTTCTCTAAATTGTTCTCTAAATTGACACGGTGGATTGGTGTGGACACAGCAGCTCTGAGTAAATACTTGGAGGATAAAGTAGTAGTTAAAGGAATAGTTCAACATTTTAGGAAATACTTATTTCTTACCAAGAGTTAAATGAGATGATTCATTCCACACTCAAGCCTGTCAGCTAAATTTTGAGCTTAAAGCCAACATTAAAGTGCTACAGAGTGCTATGGCTAAAATATGCATATTGTCTGATGTGTGCCTGCCAGTTAAAAGCAATTGTTTAGTATTCTGGGATATACCCTTATTTGCCTCCTTACTGAAAGTTAGATGAGAAGATCAATACCACTCTCACAACTGTAAAGTGAATAATTAGCATAAAGCCTAGAAACACGGGGAAACAGCTAGTCGGGCTCCGTGCAACGATTCTACCAGGACTACCAGCACATTTCAAGGTAGTTAATGTTTGTTTAAAGTGTAGAAATACTGAATCATAAAACGACAATTTGCTGTTTCATGAGGAGTTAGGCCCCAAACTACGTCACTGTTTCATGCCTTACAACTGCTCTTGGCAAAGAATACTCTGTTACATAAGACACCACATTTAAGTTTTCACACTTTAGAAACAAACAAATGAGATAAGATTAATTTTTGAGGTTTACAGGTGAGCGACACTAAGAGCAGAGCTTAGCTTTATATTTACTGGTATCAATCTTCACATCTAACTCTCAGCAAGAAAGAAAATAGGCATATATATATATATATATATATATATATATATATAATCAGGCTTAAGTAGGCTCATTTCCACCTATTTGTGAGCCAACTTATTTTACCTCATTATGTTTATAGGTGGTTCATCCATGTTTATGCATACAGTATACAGTTAAGTATTATATTATATATTCTAATCTATTATATATATTCTAATCTAGAGTTTATTCTATTAAAAAGGTCCTCTAAAACTCTGCATAAAGTAGTGACATAATTTTACTTTTCTTATCCACACACTGTGTAAGCATCTGACTACTTTCACAATGTGTCCCTCACCGTTGAAGCTGGTGTTTCGTATGTACTTCAGCAAAGTTTTTCCCTCAGCCGACTCCATCTGTGGACAGACGCCAGGATGATCAGGACACAAGTCCCTCTGCATGTTGTGCAGAGCGTGGGCCATGGCGTACACCGCGTCAATCACAAACTGCACCTTCCCTTCCTGCTCGTACTTGGAGTCGTTCCCGATGCGCTCCTTGCCTGAGGGATGAAAAGGAAAGAGGAGGACTTACAGGCAACCACACCAGGAGCCATTATAGACATTACATCCTCTCAGCACTACCCATCATCCCCAGCTTTACTTTTATTTCTCAATTTACCATTCTGCTGCCAATGACTTCAATTGTGATTTTGTAGGAATTATACCTAGAGGGACAATGTGGCATAGCAAATAAGAAGACACATTTAATTCCCAAGTGGAAAATATCAAGCAGAGCTGCGAGACAAAGTGTTTGTGACAAAAACAGCACGCTCAGATTGAATTACTGCGCTGTATTACAAAGTAATAGGCTGCTAGGAACGGGGCTCACTTCTGCAAGGTGATGAAGATCACCATGAACTTTAGTAACATGCTCTTCTACGGTGGCTTCCTGCTCTTTTATATCCTCCTCCCAGTGCACTGCCCTTTCACTATGGGCTGCTGTAAAGGTTTTGCCTCATGCTGCTGAGACCTTGCTTGAATACCTAATGTACAACCTCTGCTGGATTTCTGTTTTTGTTAGAAACTGAATTAGTTGTTTTATATTCCTGGTAGATGAAAGCTGCATTTCAAAACCTGAATGAAAACAAACATACTATTATTACTTCATTATCATAATAATTTCAAAATTCAAGGTCCTAGTTAACAAAAACGCAAAAAATGCATCAGGGACATAACTGAATACTAGAGGGCCGATTTCTCTTCACTGGTAGCTGCTCTTAGCTCAAATGGAGAGCTCAGTGGAGGCAGATGGTGTTAATACGACATAAGAATGTGGGAGACTTGCATAAACTGGCGGAGGTCAAAAGCAATCTGTGCTGACATTTCAGGCCATTTCTTAGAACTTAACATACATCTCAGCCCACACATAACCTTCTTTGCATTTCAGAGCTCTGCATAGGATGCTAAGTGGATGGTCTTTGAATGCAAACGCCTCCCGTTTTTATTCAACATTCATAAATATCAACTTGAGATGTATAAAAAGAGAATACAGAGACAGTTGTACAGCCTGAAGACATAAAACACATTTACAGGTATTTTACAGAGGGTTTGTGGTGTTCACTGAGTGGACGAGCGTCTTCTATCTTTGACGAATGCTAAAAGATGCCAAACAGGAGATTATAAAGGAAACAAAGTCCTTCGGCAAACAGTAATTTGTGTCACATTGCCGTCATCACGTATGTAAGTACGATTAATGCAGCATCCCACATCACAGGCATCATCTTCATAGATAATGAATGCAGCGCAATGCCTGTCACACCGTTGACAGGCAGAGTTTAGGTAACACGAGAATGCATCACTGTTAACAACACTATCATTAATGCTACCACAAAGATGGTAATAAAACAGAATGGGGGGCATGAGCAGTATTCACTTGGCTTTCTGTAATTTCTCCTGCAATTTCCATCCTAAATAAAGCAGCTCTGTGCAGTTAGTACACACGGCACGACTCTGCTGCGCTGTCAAGGTGACTGGGTTAAGGGGGAAGAGAGGGAATATGGGATTTAAGAGTTACAGGACATTAGCCACAGAAGCAGACGCTCTGTAACTGTAGTATGACTAAGACGGGTGGTGCATTATTATTCTAATAATAAACTTGGCCTGGCTTGCACCCGCTGGGTAGAAACACCTGGTGTTAGACTTTCTGGTAGCACCGCAGACAAAGAGGGGTTGAATTAAAACCCCCAACAGTCGATCTGCAGCTAGTAATTCAAATAAAAGGTCAAGTTCACATGAACCGGACAAGGGAGGGTGAAAATATGCATTGACTTTTAGTGTAATACAGAAATGTTTCCACTTTATTTATGTCAAAACCCGTGTACCTGTGCATTTGCGGCTCGTATCCTCTCTCTTTGAGGCACTGAGGAGCCTGCAGTCAAAGTTTTCTTCCCAGAACTCAGCAAACCACACGTTCCTGCGGTTGTTCTCCAGGGTGAGCCCAGTGAAGTATTCATCAAACCCTGGGAGGAAAGGAAACAGCAGAATGGCTCAGTTCCGGACCAATTATCAACCAATTCAAACCTGTAGGAAATGAAGCGAAACTTGCTGCAGCGGTGTCGTGGCGGTGGTGTGGCAGTATGGTGTTGGCCGCTAGGTGTTGGAAGCACACCAGCAAGCACATACTTCATCTATAATTGACCGTGGTGGTTCCTCTTCCTCTCAAGCCCCATGGAACTTTAATCACTTCTTTCATCTAGGAAATTACATTAATTAAAAAACAGGATGCATAATAAATAACGCAGGGATTGTAAGCAGTGCCGCAGCCTGTTGCCTCTAGCTGCGGGGTCCTGCAGGTGCTGAACAGGTTTTCTTTCCTTCATTAAATCCATTACAATAGAGATGGATGGGAGGCGCGGTGCATTAGCTTAACACTCATTTCAACAGGCATTAGGTGCCTGTATGAAGCATTAGCTTGAGGAGAGGTAACTTCCTGCAACAAAGGGGAAAAAAAAGCTTGTATGATGAATTTTGTTGTCTTGAGGATGCAACTTTACCACCCGATGTGGGTCAGGGAACTGAGCTGTGACAAAACTTCACCGTGGTCCGGTGTTTTTTTCTTTTACCTTTTGTTCCACAATTTTCTTGAGACTAATCTGTATTTCCCATTTTTAATATGTCTGTCTGTGTCCCCTCTCTTCGTTATCCAGTCATATCAGATGAGTCGTGGGTAGAGGTGATAATGGCTAATCAGCTGAATGACTCAGCTGATTTTCTTTTCAAAAGACCATCAATGATGCATGGTGGATTAATACTATTCTGCCTCCAGAGTGTACATTTGTCCTGGCTAGACCTCCGCTAATTACAAAGAGCTTCATAAAACTCAGACTTTCAGATTTCCTCGATTTTAATGATGAGTGGTTATAAGGACTGTGACACTGGACAGGATTTAATATAGATGGTACATGCTGTGAATTTTCTATTTCTGTGATGAATTTGTACATTTGACAGTACAATCTCCATCTTTTCCTTGTGGGTGAAGCTACAGTTTTTAGAGAAATCCACTCCTAAGGACTAAAAAATAAGTGAATATGGCACTTCTTTTGGAGTTTAATGACAGAAAAAGTTAAAACAATCAAAAAACTTCACTACTTAATGTTAAATATTAAAAACTGACTTTTTCTCTGACTCATCCTTTTTGTCCCTTTCAACAACGATACAGCGGAGATCAGAGATACCAATTTCTTCACAGACAGCAGGCTGAGAAATAAAAAAATAAGTAGAACCACACTGCTGAATATATCAGGGATGACAGCAAAAGGCGACAAAGTTTACATTTATTAGTTTCAGTATCTAATAAAATCTACAGAGTGGCCAATTTGTCCAAACTGACTTTAGTCTGGTCATGTACAACCCACGGCCAAATGCAACTGCTTGTTCTCTGAGGATTGTCGAAAGTCAATGTGAGAGATATATAGGAAATTGCCAACTGGAGTAGAAATAGATGAGGCAGGGGGATGTGGGTACACTAAATGTATGTGTATGTAATGTGAAAGGGGTCATCTGACTCTGCAGTTCCTCTCACCTCTACAGAGCATTTTAGCATCTTTTAGTTCAGTGTTCTGGGTTTATGGCCTGGCTGTATCATCACTTATAGCTGTTACACATGCAGCAGGCAGCTTTTTAATCAAACACGCTCTGATAATCCCACTGTACCCTACCAACTCTAAGCAGCAGGGTTAACAACTAGCTGGTGAACATAGTGGGACACCTAGCTAATGATATTTATTTACAGTTTTGATAAAAGGAGAGTGAACATTGAATGAAAATTTGACATCTGGTCAGAACCAGGACTCTAAATTTATGCTAACAAGCAGCTGTTTGCCTACACACTGACCATATCAACTTTATAAATTAATAACATAGATTCATGTAAAGCTTGTTGCGCTGCCTCCCAAAAAACAAACAAATAAATAAATAAATAAATAAATAATGATTGCATGCGTAAAGCAGCTGTATTTTTATATTTACAATGGATCAAATGCATTGACTACATATACAAAGTAGACATAATCAATGGGGCATCACTCATTGGTTTGCACACTGTAGTTTTGAAGCCTTGAGTTTGTCATTTTGGCCGTTGCCATCTTTCGGTCATCACCATCTTGGTTTTTTGCAACCAGAAATGACACAAAAGGGTGGAACTAAGTACAACCAAATGCTGAATACAATATTTTAAAATGTTTGAATTAACTTTCATGAACTGAAAACTGTGAAAGAGTTAAAGTTGTTTGACAAAAACACAGACAACTTCCAGCCAGGACAACGCTATGGTAGTGACCTGTCAATCAGACAGCCATGTACTAAATCATCCTCTGCTTTATAGTCTATCTGAAATGAGACCATAATTTACTAAATGAACATCCTGCTGTACTGAAGAACAATTGAAGCTAGCATTGAGACCATAAACTCATGTTTACAGTGTTTACTGAGGTAATAAATCAGTGAGATGTAGGGACATTTTCTCATAGACTTCTATACAATCAGACTTCTTTTTGCAACCAGAGGAGTCGCCCCCCTGCTGGATATTAGAAACAATGCAGGTCTAAGACACTTCAGCATTGGCTTCACTTTTCAGACCTCAAGTTTACTGCCTGATCACGTGTCTACTGGACCCCAAAATGGAGCTAAAGGCAGAGTTACAACTGGACTGGTAGTCGAAAACAGGAGTCCAAATGAATACTAATGTTGCTCCATAACTGCTGGACATATAACTAGGCAATCGTTAACATAAAAGTGACCCCCAAAAACAATAATTGCAGGGTGTTTTTAATAGAAATTTAGATTTTTTCCCCCACTTGTTGTTAATTAAACAAATTAAGTTAATTAAAAGTAAAATAGAAAACAACACAGTAGCACAACATGTGGTGAAGCATGCGTTGTGAGTGTGTTTGTGTGGGCGTACCTTCAATGGAGGAGCGTTTGGGCAGTATAGTGACTGCTCCCACCGCTACATCCTCGAGCTGGTGGATGGGGCTGCTCTTGGCCCCCCAGCTGTCAGATCCAATCCACAGGAAATGGCCCACCTGATTGGCCCTCTTGGTGGCATTGAGAACTCCCCTGCAAGGACATCCATATGTGAATTAGGAGAGAGCACAGGGGGTGTGTGCAATCCAGTATCTATTACACAAAGGCACAGCTAGCTTTAAGGAGTTGTTTGCCATGTACGGTTCTTCAGTTTATCTCATTAAAGCTGAGAGGGAAAGGAGAGGAACTACTGCTGTTTTGTTTGTTTATGCTTATATATGGTTTGTGTGTTTTATTTAAAGAATTACAATCATTAACCTCCATTTCTCCCACTCTTTCTTTGATATTTCACTAGCATTCATTCTAAATTTACAGGTACTAAATATTTGATTGTTTCTTTACATAAATATTTCCCATGGGACATTGTAAATGAAACAATATCTCTCTCTGTTGCTTTGTTGTGATCTGTATTCCCTCTTCTCCTCCGAGGCACGATTGTGTTTGTGTTGTTAGAGGTATGTTTGTGTAGCACACATCCTGTACGCATGGCAAATCTGTGCCTCTAGCCTGTCTTCAGGAGCTGCTACCCGGAGATTAAAGACCTCAACACGGCAAGCGATCAACACGCCTGAGCAACACGGGCGAAAGCCAGAACGCGCAGCGCTCCTCACCGTATGTCTTCTTCACTGGCAAAGATGACGACTGCCCGCGAGTGCTGCGTTTCCAGCAGTTGTTGGATGGCTTTGTCATAATCCTCCAGCTTGGGGTTGTGGGGGATTTTCAAAGACTGGGCGATGCAGATTCCACCTTTTTTAATGGGAGAGGAGTAAGAAATGATCAGGCCTCTGGGATGATCTCACCCATTCACTCATTCTCTCACGCAAACACACAAAAGCCTGAGGTCACAATAGCTGCTTTTTTTTCCCCTATGGAAATGGAAAAATCTGAACACAATAGTGAGATGTTGATGATGCTGTCATGCTTGCTATAGAGTCTAAATGATAGTCTTACAGTGTATACATTTAAATTGAGGCAATGATCCGAAAACCACAGCGGCGTGCAATATTACACTCAAACTACGCCTGCCGACTGAGCACCAGAGTCATTTCACAGAGTGAGAGAGTTATAAACATATCTGCTAAAAGAAATCCAATAATCCACACCAACAGGGACATAAAGCTACGGATTTCATAATATGGATCTGAGAAAAACCCAACAGCTTGCCATTGACTTTTCATTTAAAGTCATTATCAAACATCTCTTGTTGGACCCTGAACCAATCAGATAGCACAGCCGGCAATAACAAACAAAGAGGATATTAATACTGACAATAAATCACTCTCAGACAGGTCACCACTAATGACTTTGTACAGGATGAAGGGTACTGATTGCTGCCTTGTGTTGCTAAATAGCAGCTACATATTTGGCACAGTATATTATCACAATTGGCTTTTAGCAGTTTGCTGGATATTGTTTTCTTCGGGGTTATATTCAGCAACTCATTATCGAGCAGAGAAGCAAAATTATACCTTTCATAAATAAATAATAAAAAAAAGAGTTTTGCTTCAGTGTGGCATGGTAATTACAGGTGCGGAGGACAAGCTAACCTTTGAGGCACTTTGGATAAACATAATATGATCACCTGTGCAAAAGAACTACTGTAGGCCCAGATTTGAGGCAGCAGCCTATGTCCTGAGTCAACAGCAAAGCTCTACCCAAACCAATTAAAATTTCTCCCACTCAAGCATTTTAATAGCCTACCCAATAACATTTCAGTCTGAGTTTCCCTGAGTAGACAGAGAAATGGAAAGAATCTTATAATTGCCAGTCTCCTCAGGCTCATTACTTTGATATAAACAGCTTTTAGTTGGCAGATCACACATCTCCAGTCACGGTTTACTGTCACATTTCTAAAGGCAGAAAGATAGAAAAATGACAACTGCTGAACCTCTCCTTACCCATCCATTTTTCAAGGATCAGCAGACAGAGTTAGGAATATTTCTCGATGCAAGAAAACATTTTGCATGTGCCAAAAGACCTCTGGGATGGCTGCTGTTATACTCCCTAAGTGGACTAAACATAAAAATGGAGATTCTGCAAATGGCCTAGCTGTTGCTTAAGGGTTTGTGGTATCCTGTTAAAGTGTAACGCGCTTGGTGTCATTTGTGCAGAGTAGCCGGCGTCGTAGGTCTCTAAGGGACGACACTAAAGCTCTGTTTCAGCGCAGAGATTTCAGATGATTTCAGCCAGAAAGCCTACAGTTTGACACTGCACTTCTAGGTTTTCTGTTTCAGGAAACTCTAGCACTGTAAAATATCTGATCCTGGAGTATTAGCAGCACCTTTCAGTTTCAGGGGGTTGTATGTCTGCAGGTATCGCATTAATCTCTGAGAGGAAAAAATGTTTTTTTTTTTTTTTTTGCAGAGAACTTAAGTCTCATGAAAATGCATTAACTCCATTATGACAAAAACCCTGCAGGCTTGTGTGAAGAGCTATAATGGTATAACAGGTCTTGAACAGAGACATATTATAGGTCAGAACAGTCAATAATACAGACAGAGACCACAGGAGCCACTGATGAAGATAAGAGGTATCTGGAGCCGATCCCACCTTCACAGAAAGAAAGAGACAGAGCAAAGAGCTGAACACGTTGTGGGCACAAGACGGCCCTAAAGGCTGCGGGCTGACGGTTGTGCAGCAGTGGCTAAATTATTGAAATCCTGCAGAATACTTCATCTGTCAGTCAGTCAGATGGTCAGTTAGTCAGGGATGATGGAAGTATCGTGTCTGTACTTCCAGAGAGCTGTGCTGTGGGTCGGAACGCCCTCACCTGTCACTGGAAGGCACTGTGTGGACTTGAAAGAGTCCTCGACTCAAACAGAGGGTTTAAAGAAAAGTGGCATGTCTGTCTTGGCTGGAGATGTGTGATGTGAGACAGTTCAGTGTCAGGCTCTGGGAGGAGCAGCGTCTTGAAGTCATATCCAAGAAAAAGGATTGTATAGTAATACTGTAACTTCTGGCTGCCATTTAAGACGACAGTATGTGTCATCAGAAATGTTTGCCTGTAGGGCTGCTTACTGGCAAGAATCTGGCGCTACGCTACATACCATGATACATACCATGATACAGGGGTTACGATTTTATATATTGCTATATATTGTGATTTTTTTTACACCTAATCTTAGGAAAACTGCACTTTTGCTTTTCGATGTGGTCGAACAATAAGTTAACTAGGTTGTTTCAAGCATGGCCTGACCTTTACAGCCTGCGAGGAGGTGAAGACAAAGTGTAAGTTTACCTTAAATCTCTCTAAATACTCAGAATGTTAAACTTCTGCTCACATGATAAGTTTGTGACCATTTTTAGCTGCACTGTATTCACTTACCTATGATCCTACAGCATCATATCAAAACTCTATGCCCCGTGAACCCCCTGCTCCACATTTGATTAATATATCTAAGACAGTTAAATATGATTAAATGATCACAATCAGGCCCTTGGAAGTTCTACGCTTATCTATCCGAGTGCCATAGGTCATGCATTGCATTAACTGCTTCAATTATTCATCCTCGCTGCCCTCGGTTCTGAAAATGCACTCCGGGGCGAGGAATCCAGCTTCGCCATTTTGCTTGGTGAAATACAAATCCTTTTAAATTAGAGGCTCTTGATGGATTCGACCCCCCGCCCGCCTACTGAACACCCTCCAAACCCAAACCTCCAGGGGATCCACAATGCTGCAATTATATTTATCACCTCGGCAGTCAAAAGGCAGACCTGCTCTCTTCAGTCTCCCCGCCTGGACACGTGGGAGCACATCAAGATGGGCTGACATGCGGCTGACATTCATATTCTACATCTGTGTGCCCTTCCACTGCCGGTCTGGGACTTGGCAATGTCGAAGGGTCATGCAGAAGTAGGATGGTCTATTTTACCCTGTTTGCAGATGCATCATGCTTCCTGCCCCAGTCCTCTCCTACAGCTAAATATGACTGCTATTCTTAACCGGCAGATTTTTCTCCCTCCTTACAGCTCAGACCAGATGCAAGAACGCATCGTGTTGGCAACTCAGCTGCAATCAATTCCACAGTGATATTTTGTGGGAGGTTTTCCTCAAAAGCAAGTCTTTTTATCAAATGGGAAAACCGAACTCCATTGCTCTGGCCTGAGTCCAGACAGACACAGAAAAAAATACAAACAAGATTTATCTCTACCAGATTCACCTGGAGCCAGGATGAAGGTGCACAATGGGAACAGTGCCTAAACAGGGAGAGAGAGAGTGGAGCAAAAAAAAGAAGAATAGAAAAAAACAGCAGAGATCAATACAGGCTGACCATCACTCCAGTCTCTGCTTGGGGTAATGGGTAGCCATATTGCATTAGTCCGCTAGATGGTTCTCCTTGAAGTGGTGAAGCGAGAATCCTACTAATGCATCTGACATTTCACTGCAACCAAACAGAGCAGCCACAAAAAACATCTCAAGACCTCACGGATCAGCTTGCAGGGCTGCTGCCACGCACAACATCCACCCAAAAAAGTTGCTGTTCCACAGTTTACCAATTTCTGTGTTTAATACATTTTTTCACGCCACACCAACAGTATTTTCCAGATAGTCTCTCTTTCCACATTCTCTAAGATGTTTGCTTCTTATTCAATTCAATCCATTCCAGTCTGCTCGGGTGCAGAACCGGAGCCTTTGAATGAATCCTGTGAATGTACAGTTATGCTATTACATAATTAATGTGTTTATTAAAGATAAGATGCCTTGGGTACTGGAGGCTTTTTCTTTAGAGGAAATAATTCCCATTTGTATATGAATACAAAATATTGCAAAGTGGCTGCAGCTCAGTAGCAATAGGATGAGTCAACAACAACAATGGCTTTTAATTTCATACTCCTTGTGTAGCTGTTCGAGAGCCACAATAGCAGCAGTGTATTGCTGCTCTTTGCATGAGGGAAAAAAAACAGAAACATCAGGGGGAAAATGTGAAACTGTGTTTATCCACAGGATATAAGATGAACTGAAACTTCCAAAATAAGCTTTTCCTATACGGGCTCCTTTCTCTGTGTCGATGCAAATTACAGTCACAAACAGCTTCTTAAAGGTTTAATGAGTGATCACACTGGACACAAATGCACACAGATAAAATATTCATGCATGCTGGACTTCTGATCAGTGCCTGTGGGATATCATTAGCTTTCCTCATTTTAGAGGTTTCTGTACATTAGAAGAGACATAGATCAGTCCCTGCTGACTAAGAGGAAATGGATTGGGGTTTCATAGAAGGTCAAGGTGAGAAACAGCAAAATGCTTGATCCTAGTGTCGGGAGTTGTGTGAATGTGTGCGGTCATGAATCATGAAGGGTGATTTTTCCAGCCCAGGTAACATTAATTTTAAGCTACTTCCCAAATATGGAGCTCTGAACACACAGCTATTGCCTTCTTGCAGAAATACTGCAGCAGCAGATTGTAAACCCCATGATTTGATGAAGATAGCCGACCCATTGTGCTGTATAGCGACTGGGTGTCTCCTGGCGACAGCAGTGACTGCTGATTCACATGTACCACCACATGCCAACAACAGCATCACTGTGGAAAAAAACAGGTGATTCAAGCATGAGCACAATTTTCAGCACAGTCACAGGCGAAACCAGAACACCTCGTCTGAATGCAAACCTCAGCCGTATATACTCTTCAACCTTCTAACATCTCAAAGCCCACATGTAAGCTGAACAACTTAGCTGTTCAACCTGAAAAACGATCATTGCCACGTTAAACAATCACCATTAATGTTACATTACAGGACCCAACAAACAAGATGGAGTCTAATGGCTTGATTCAGGCTCGTTCAACGGTTCAGCTCTCTCTGTTTAAACATATGGTTTCTCCAAGAAATGTCTAGGGGCATCCACCAAAGAAGGCCTCTTTTCTAAAAAGACTAAATATCTAAACCCTGCTGCTTCATGCACAGTCAGAACAGAGTGGTTTGAACTGACTGACCACAAGGCTGACTGACCATCATTACCATCCTCAGAGCCCTGTCGTCTCACTAGCAAGGATAAAATATGAGGTTGAGTGAAACAGAAAAGGCAGAGTGTAAAACAAAACTCATGTCTCTCCAATGACCAGTTGCCACACCGTTCTCTCTACTGGCTAAAGAGAAGACATTTTCAAACAACTCCTTTTCTGAAGCTGAATGGTTACATACATTACACTAACATGGATACAGGCCATGCTCATTATTGCAATGTGGCATCCTCTCTACAATCTGTTTCTCTGTCTACATTTCCAGTAACACTCTACAACTCACTGGGGGACTGAAGCAGGGGTTACCAAACAGATCAATAATTCATCCACCCAAAACAGATTTCACGATGAATTGAAAATGCAAAATGAGCTTACTCTGGTGGAAAATGCATGTTTAAATCATAGGAATACATTTTTTTTTTTTAATTATTATATTTCTGTTCTGCGGCCGTCCCTGATCGTCTTTCCTTACCTGCTTCTTTGGAGAGTTGTGTGAAGGCCTCCACGCCCTTCTCTCCATAGCTGCCCTCTGAGGCGATGGTGGAGACGTAAGTCCAGCCAAGGGCGCGGATAATGTCCACCATGGCCTGGGCCTGGAATGAGTCTGGAGGAACCACCCGTGAGAAGAAGTCATAGCGCCGGTCATCGCTCAGCTCCGGGGCTGTTGACGCATAGCTGATCTGCGGGATCTTGAAGAGAACATGCAGGGACGGGGAGGGGAAGGGAACGTTTACTCATGTGTACTCATGCTGGTATTCTGGTGCAGCATCATGGGTGGCTGCTATGGCGGCTCGGCTAAATCACATTTGAGAATGACTGCATCTGAAATCACTATCGCTATATTTACAGCCATTTTATTTGAGTTCCTACATTCTGAGTGTGAAATATGTGGACAATACGCCCTTAGTTCAGAGCCCACAATGGCATGGAAAAGTAATGCTCATGACATATACAGTACATTTTTGCTAGCAATCCCACGATGCAATGACTTACACATAACATCTGAAAATGAAAGGGCTGGCCATACAGGGTCAGATATATTAGGAGTTTCAGGCGCCACTGTAGCTCACCTGGTAGAGGGGCTGTCCCATGTACCAAGGCATTGAAAAAGCCACCCAAAAAATCTACTGAATGTACGGACAGGAGAGTGGTATCAGTCCCATCTCTTTCCACAAGAAAGTAAACCCAAATCCCAAAATATCAACCATGCAACAGAAATGTGTTTCACTTCACTTCAGTTAAACTTGCCAACATTTTTCATATCTGCTTCAGTTAAATGTGCCAGCAAGCTGGATAAATTTAAGCTCTAACTTTTATAACTTTCAAATACATTGCTATAAGTGGAGTAAATGTGTAGGCTGAGAGAATATTGTTTGACATTTACAAAGGTATCCTGTCAAAAAGAGTTACAACATGAACAGATAATAGCATTGTCATATTTAATAGTTGACACATGGATTTGATTTCACATGGGTGTACCATATAAACAATTATATCTGTCCCATTAATTAATAAATTGCTTGTCTGAATGAAAATGCAAGCAGGCGCTGCACATCACTCGCTTCCTTTGTTGCTCACACTAGCAAATGATGGCTTGCAAAGCAAAAGAGCAATACATTTTTCATATCTCTCATATTACCATGTCCAATTGATCATCTAAGAACATGCTCACATAATGTAATGCAATGTTATACAGAGTCTATATTGGGTCTGTTACCTGGGCAACGTGTGGTGCTGTCACTTTCTTCTCTTAGCATATCAATGAAGACTTACTACAGAAATGTCTGTCTTTGCTTCACTTTTTTATGAACTAGCATCACAGGCGCTCTTACACCTCCCTCATGGTGAGACTTCGGTCTGTCTTCAACACCCTGCAGCATATCCAAATATTAAACTTAAGGAACTTTGACTTGACAGTAAGTGAGATGTAAGAAGCAGAAGTAGACCTTGAGGGTTTTTTTTTTTTTTCCATCAGATCTATCACATGCTTTTTGTTATATGGAAATAATAGATTGACCTTGATTTAAGATTTGTCAAACTACTGTATCCAAGGAGAGGAATGGAATTTCATGCTCACTTGTTTAATATTTTATAATTTGTGAATGGAGGTTAAATGTCTTAACCCATAGAGACAGAGCGCAATTAAATTCCACCCACAGCAGAGGGAAAAACAATTCATCGCTTTCCATTGACTTTGTATTGCGTGAAGTTTCCTCCTTGTCACTTTTGTCTGCTAGCAAACAGAAAAATGGCTAAAAGCTGCTGTGTGGTGGGATGCACTACCACCAACAGGGTGAAGAACCCAGAACTAAGTTTTTATAATAAAAATTGAGCCTTTAAGAAGACAAAAGTGAGGCATCAGCAGGAAGAATAGAAAACTGTGAGATCCTGACACTCAGCATGCCGACGTGTGCCGCAAGCATTTTGTCCAAATGTCAGTTTTAGGTTAACTACGCTACTAAAAAATATTAAGGGACCACTTAATCATCACAGTACAACACCAAGTCAGTTAAACTTCAGGGATATCAATCTGTCCATTTAGGAACCACAAGTGATTGTGAATCACTTTCACCTGCTTTGGTGCAAGTGAAAGTGACAACAGGTGCAATGGAGAGATAACAACAAGACAAGCCCCAAAAAAGGGGGATGGTTTTACATGTGCTGGACACATTGGCGCCAAAGTGGTCCTACTGGATGATGTTACAAGCAGCATAATGTTCACCACAGCGTCTCCAGACTCTTTCACGCCTGTCTTAACCTGCTTTCATCTGTGAAGAGAACAGGGCACCAGTGGTGGACCTGCCAATTCTGGTGTCCTCTGGCAAATGCCAATCAAGCTACATGGTGCTAGGCTGTGAGCACAGGTCCCACTAGAGGATGTCAAGCCCTCATGCCACCCTCATGGAGTCTGTTTCTGACAGTTTGGTCAGAAACATGCTCACCAGTAGCTTGCTGGAGTTAATTTTGTTGGGCTCTGGCAGTGCTCCTCCTGTTCCTCCTCACACAAAGAAGATACCAGTCCTGCTGCAGGGTTGATGCTCTTCTACAGCCCTGTCCAGCCCTCCTCATGTAACGACCAGTCTTTTGGTATATCCTCCATGCTCTTGAGACTCTACTGGGAGACACAGCAAACCTTTTTGTGACTGCACATATGGATGTGCCAGCCTGGAGGAGCTGGACTACCTGTGGCTGCAGGTACCACCTCATGCAACAAGTAGTAACAAGGACAGTCAGGAAGGATAAGGAGAGGAACACTGTCTGTGTCCAGCACATATAAAACCATTCCCTTTTTGGGGGTCGTCTTGCTGTTGTCTCTCCATTGCACCTGTTGTCACTTTTATTTGCACCAAAGCAGGTGAAATTGATTCACAATCACTTGTGCTTCCTAAATGGACAGATTGATATCCCTGAAGATTACATGACTTGGTGCTACACTGTGATTATTAAGTGTTACCTTAATACTTTTGAGCAATGTATATTTATGTAAAGTAAGCTAAAGCATTTTAACAGTATGCAACTTGTGTTATAGTAGAATGTGGATACATCACTAACGATGTAGTATTATATTTGTACCTTAACTACAGTAGCTTGCTAATAGTTCATCCATCATCATTTTAGTTGTCAGCTGCACCCCTGGTAGATATACGGTGCTAAAATATCCCTTCGACATGCTGAAATATAATGTTTTTAACTAGCTACAGGTATATTGTTAGCGTTTCAGCCCTTGGTTGCATATTGTTTTCCTGTCCGGAGGGCACGGTTTTAGTAGTAGTAGTATGATGTGTTGCACTCTTTCTCCTTAATAGTTGCGTACACCTCTATGTTCCCTTCTAACAACTGAGACATACTATTAACTGAACAGTGTACATGTAGATAACCTAGAGCAGTAGATTTACAAATTAGACCATGGACCCCTGTTTCATGAGACTTTGTCCCAGGGTCCCTTTTCTGATAGGATTTTTTGCTTTCAAATGTTTTATTACAGAAAGTATAAAATGAAAACTCTTGACGAAAACAGTCACACATTCTGTCATTGTTTTGCTGGGGCCCCCCGGACACCCTCTCAACCCCTGGGGATCCCCACTTTGAAAACCACTGACTTAGAGTATCTCATAAGGATATACAACAGGCTACATCAATCAAGTTCTTTAGAAAGATGCAAGATAGTCACTTTTCTTAATGTTCAGGAAGCCCCTTAATAGTCTGCAGGTGTTCTTCTTTTCCCCAAACACAACTCAGATTTTTAGCCAAGCTAGCGGCTCTGTAGCTGGAAATGTTGATCAGTGACTTGGTCCATCTGTTCACTTTAACCTCTAGTGCCATTATGAGGTTCACATTTGTGGTCCAGACTGAAATGTTTCAACAACTATTGGCTAGATTGCCGTGAAATGTCGTACATAAATTCATGTCTTCCTCGGGATGAATTATAAGAACACTGATCCCTTAACTTTTCTTCTAGCACCATCATCAGGTTCATCTAATACTTTGTGTTTAGTGCTAATTAGCAGAGGTTACCATGCTAAGATGGGGATCATGGTAAACATTATGTCTGCTTTCCATCAGCATTTTAGCATTCTGGAGTTAGCATTTAGCTCAAAGCTCTGCCTAAGTACAGCCTAAGAGCAGCAGACAAACTCCCACTAGGCTTGCTGTGGTAGCCAGTGTCACTGGTGTTACAGTGTTCAGGCATACATTACTTGCCTACCACCCCCCCACTGTTGTTTTGCTTTTTTTTAAATAGAAATAAAACCTATTTAGTTAATTTTGTGTAGTAACACCATGTTATGCATGCATAGTTGGATGACGGATGATAGAAAGTGAAAATGTCTGCTCCGTACCTAGACTCAGCACTCAGTAGCTGGAGTCAGCTTTCACACACCTGTGTCAGGACGACACAGTTAACAGATGAGACGCCGGTGGAGGATCTGGTGTCAAAGTGAAAAGCAAAAGCACCTGTTTAGCAAAATTTCCGATTTAAACCCAATGCAATTAGAGAACCATAACATTAATCAGGAAATGGCTGTTCGGAGGACAGCGCGATGTGTGCGCCGCAGCAGTGCCCGGTGAAAACCTGAGGCCCTGCAGCGAAAGATCGACCATAGAGGCCATACAGCCATCCAATGTTAAAGATCAAAGGAAGCGCTCTACACATATTGACCGTCATCTTCTCTTGTAAAATGTCCTGTGTAATCGGTAATACTGGTGTCACAAGTTTATTAACTGCAACGTGACATCCCCACAGACACGATCGGTGTGCCTATTGTTAGCTAACTGGCTAGCTTTGTTGGCTATATTATAAAAACCCACAAATGGCCCATGCACAAATGCCTGTCTGAATACACTTTTAGTGTTGCTTCATACAAGCTAAAGATCTGTGAAAAGTTAAAATAAAAAGGAGGCTCTATCTATCTGACTGTCCTCATCATCAAGAAACTCAGTACAAAGTAAATCAGTTGATAACGGGAACTAGTATGAGGTTGTTCACAATGCTGCCTGATAAAGACCTAAACATCTAATCAACAACTGTGTTGGAGGCTTTGAAATGGCAATCACACCTGGTAGCACGTCTGGGATCACACTGGTGACCTCCCATTAGACAGGTGGATGCACAAGCAGGGCCATGCATCATTTTCTCTGCCACCAAGTGCAGTACCTCATCACACAGTCTAATCTAAGCACCGTATGAATGCCATCCATTTCCGTTAGAGTGATCAAAAGCAGCCGGACACTGGGGAAACACGGGAATGAGGACACGGCGGCTTGCTGATGGGATTGCTTCAACTCACAGAGTGTGAGTTATAGCTTTGACCCACAACCCGAACGGGGTCGACCACACAAAGCAGACAAATTGAGGAGTCAAGCTCAAGACGACTCAATATGCTTCGAGTCACCAAAAAGGGGAAAAAAAAAAAAAAAAATCAACTGCTGAATCGTTGAACACAAAATCAGTGACGCAATTAAACAAATTCACAGGTGGGAATGCTGCTGCGATGCCACCCGTTAAATCACTTCAGGGCTGCCTAAATTGAGTAGTGGGTCAAACAGGCAGCGCTGCAAAGTAATGGAAAAGCAACAGCAGCAGTGATTTGCATTTAAAAAGACTCTTCTTTCCAAAAAGTGAAGCATCCATTTGAAACATTTGATATGGGACGTATTTTAAGAGAGCTGCTGTAGTAATACGATGCAGCCAAAAGGTGTTATAGGATTGTTGAATCACGTCTTCGCCCCAGCTGGGACACAACGCTGCTTGAACATTTGTCTCTCTGGAGCTTTTTGCTGCAGGGAACCATTTAAGATAGCGATGTCTTTTTACTTTGTCCCAGGCTTGTATCCTGTTGATATCATTTCTCAACTCCTTATTCTCTGAGAATCTAAAACCTCTGTGTTTTCAGACTGCGCATTTCGTAATTACCGCTTTGACCTCCAGGTAAAAATGCTTATACCTTGATTGAGGAAATGCCGAGGTGTGAGGATTAAATGATACAAGAGATAACACCTTTGTATTTTTCGCTTATGGGCTACAAATCAAGTGGAATGAAAGTTAGTAATTTAACCTTAATAACAAGTGAGTTGAATTGAAACCTTCAGAGCTTGATTATGTCTTTCTCGGTAGATTACAAGCAACAAAGTTCACTTTTCCACTTCACACTTGCATGATTGATTCACAGAATGGTTTCAACTAAAAAAGCTCTTGTTGCAACAAATTGCAGCAGATTTGAGTTTCTTCACAATGCAGAGATAATAAGGTGAGGAGAATGGATATTTCATCAACAATTTTGAATCATCTTCTGTAAATAAATAGCTTGGAACGAGTAAAGGATTATTTTTCTCTTAATCCTTCATCTATATTAGGAATTTGCCCATTTCACAGTTGAACTGCGTACTGCTTGCAATTCTCCTTATTTCATTAAAGGGAACCCATTTTGCTTTTGTGCTTTTCCCCTTTCCTTTAGTGTGCTATATCGTTTTTTGTGCATGCGGTCTTGGAAGACTTTGTTTTGGTTGACCAATCGCATCAGAGGGGGCCAGATGACCAATCATCAGGGGAGTCGAGAGGTCAATCAGAGCGCTTCAGAGCTGCTGAAGTACAGCCGGTATGAGAGAAATAAAATATTTCTTGAACATTAAAGCATGTAAACATGTTCTTCTAGAAACCACAAAAACACTTGAGATCTATAAGATGTAAAATATGGTGTCACACATGACAACATGGTCTATGATCCAGTGGCAACAAGGTGAAAGAGTGACGGCAACGCCGTCAACCGTTCTGCATCGAGAACAACTTTTATAACCGCGAACTCATCATGAGCAACGGATCAAGAGAGAATGATTAACGATCCCCCCTCTCAGTATCACAATTACCCAAAGTTGATGTCTGGCACCTGTCATGTGCTGTATACATCAAAGAGAGGACTGCTGAGGGTAATCGTCTTGCTTGCTCTTGAATGTATCTGGGCTGACAGGATCGATGGAAGGAAAACACAGAGGTCTGTTATGGGGGACACTGTTTTATTGATTTACCGCCACAAAGTGCTGTGCGGCCGCCCTGAATAAAAATCTGTTGCTGAAGTCTAAAGGAGGTTAAGAAAAAAAGAAGGAAAGGGTGGGAGGCGGTGTGTAGGGGGAGGGTGGTAATCTGCTTACTGACATTAAATGAAAATTTCAACCTGGGTGTTTAAGAAGAGAGGTGACTAAGCGAGGTTGTGTAAAGGTTAGACACGTTCACAGTAAGTGGGAATGCCAGGTGAAGTTAATTAGAGAGCCTTGGCCTTTCCGTTGCATTTTCACATACAGCAGCCCACAAGCACCACGGGCAGCACTAAAGAAAGGTGAGAGACTGTAATGTTTGTGCTTTAATCGTCCTGCCCTGCTAATGCGAAGGTGATGATTCTGACGGGCTGAGAGCAATACTCGCAGCTAGCCGTGCCGCTCTGCTCCGCCGTCTCTCTCTTATGTGCTCGATGCAGAAAGAAATGTTATTTGAAGAAAAATACGCAGCATATGGCACAACACAACTCTCAGTTGGGGTAATGGCAACCATCTATCTTCGCCATCTGAGAGGAGGGAAATCTGCAGATATGAAACGACAGGCTGTCTCCACAGAAAACACAGTCCATGGGTTCTTAAACAAAAACTTCAACAACAAAAAAAAAAAAAAAAATCAGCAGAGCTTTTCCCTACAAAAGGCAGCACTGAGTAGATGCTATCAGTGTCAAAAATCAAGCAAAGAACACTGGAACGTTGTCCAGACTGGGTTTGGTATCCATTAATCTGAGAGCAACACTCAAGAAACACAGCTGCAAACCAAGTGTGAGTGGCAGAGCTGAGATATTTCCCATGAATGGCTGTAACTGGGGCGAGGGCGGCCAGGCACTTTTCTGTTGCAGGAATCCCTGTGCCTCTATTTGCTGCATGATTAGCTTCTAAGTATATCTTGACATCAGTCAGCCCCACTCAGCTGTTTGCAACAATCTCCACGGTGACGGCGGAAATGACAGCGGGTTCTGACAGACCCCGACTCTAACCCCATGCTGCGGTCTGTGGCCGGACGCCAATGCCCAGATTGTTCTCATGTAACCAGCACAACAACACACACACACTATCTAAGTATGATCCCGAGCCATTTTGAAAGCAAAGACTACACACCCCACCCACGATGGAATAAATATTTGTTCACAAAAACATCCCTAGTCAGAAGACTTATTTGTAGCTCCACTGCTCATCGTAAAACAGGAACGGTCGATATCCTATAAATAAAATAATACAGTACAATAAAGAGGCCTATAAAGATATGGAGCAGTTATCAAGTTTTATATCTTTCGCGCTAAATCACGGCTCAGTAGCTCTGTGACATGGGATCAGACAGCCACTGGTTTGTATCCAGACAGCAGTGCCATTTGTTAGCAGGGCAGAGGTAATGACTGTGTCCATACATGCAACCTCAGGCTGGGCTTTGGTAATCTCTCTTCACCAGAGCATGGCACTGCCAACACCGCCAAGGAGGCAGGGAGGAGAGGCGGGGGGAGCCCGACAGCTTTCCCTCCCTCTCTCTGTCACTCTCTCCTCCTCTCTTCCTGCCCATCTGTGTCTCTCACTCAAATTCTCCTTTTGTGAAGGCTGCGTTTCATCACTGTGCCCTCACACAACCTGACTTTCAGCTTCGCTCCGCTGTTCTCCGCCCCTCTGCGTTTCAGCCCCGTCGGAGGGCGACGAGTGAGTCTCATCTTCCTGTGCCTCTCTCCCTCCCCGTCATCTGTCTGCGTGCAGACACGCCCACACAGATGATCAGCAGACACTTCCTGCCCAGCGAGGTCCTCGGGCTGCCAGTTTCCCCCCGAGCCGACACAATCTGCCCTCAGTCGTTTACTTGCTTGCCACCCAACTTTCCCCTCCTCGCTGTCCTGATAGTCCCTCTCTCCTCTCCCTCATTTTCCCAATCTAAAGCCTCACTCCTAATAATTACTCTCAGGTATGACTTATCTGCATTTTTAAATACGTAAATCTGAATTGTTGGGAATGCAATACCAACAGGATTATGTTTTTATGGTTTTCATCAACCGTGTATCTGCCAACTGTTCACTGCCAGTGCAAAATCATATCTGTACAGGACTCCTTGTCCGTTTTTCCAACAATATTCACTTGTGGCAACTAAAGCATGATTATTATTTTCATGGTTATGTTTACAGGAACAGTGTGTAGCATTTAGGGGGATGTATGATGTTTTCTTTGTGTATAAACACCTGAAAAGAATAATCGTGCTTTTGTTAACTTAGAATGAACCATTGACAGCGACATAGGGAGCTGGCCGCCATGTTTCAACAGTCGCCCAGAATGGACAAACCGCTTGGGCCTGAGTTGATAACATTACTCACTTCTGAGTTAACCCCTGTCATTCTACTCAGCCGCCGGGAAACAAGAAACCTCTGTTGGTCTTAAGGACGTGCAGCATTTATTCCTGCACCAACTGCAACTTCCACTGAACATTCGCTTGATATTCTCAAAGCTAAACTAAGTCTGTCCTCTGCTCCACTAGCTCACTTGTTTGCTAACACACTTAGTTACTCACATATTGGCTCTGCTACTTACAACAAATGGCTGTAGATGGGACCATTTTCACGTCCACCGTCGTATTTTAAAATTATTGCAATCAGCAACTTCATCACTAGATATCGCTAAATCCTACTCACAGCTCCTTTAAGAAATTCAAAGCAATTGGTTAAAACTGCATTAACTGTTTTTTTTTGGCTGCATACATGGTGGCAGCACAGCAATCTGTGAACGCTAACATATTATGACTTTATAAAGTTGATTTGGCAGATGTGTTAGGAAAGAGCTGATTATTCACACATCCAGCGGACACAGAGCAACGCATGTCCAACATTCCCAGATATATATTTATATTGTCTTTGTCTCAGGACAGCATGAAACATAGCCAATACTAGCAAACAAACTCCTGAAGACCTATCTCCAATTTTCTGTCATAGCTGGCCACGGGGACTTGTTTTGTTTCCGGTTCACAACCTATAGTTCTTCTTCTACTCGGTTTACTGGTGGGTTACAGCCATGTGTAGCCTATACCTCCGACTTCTTACGAAACTAAAACACCTAGTTTATTTGCTCCAAATCAGTTGATGGAAACATGCTTAATTCGCATTTCTTTTTTTGTGACATTTCAAAAGTTTGCTTAAAATGTGCTTGACAACTGAATGGAAATACAACTATCGTTAATCTAAAAATATTGATTATAGCAGCTTTAAGGTTAGCAGAAAATAATGGTCTCAGTAAAATATTAGAAAGTCATTTCTGACTTTAATTATAACACAACACAAATGGATTTTTGCAATATATAACTAAAACCATATATTTTTTTTAATTAACCACATGTAGTAACAGTATGAGCACCACAGTCTATCAGACCTATGCTTAGCGCACTCACACTTGCATAGCTATTGAATATAAACCAGGAAGCAATTCTGTTTCCTCCATATCGTATTTAGCAAAAAGAAAATTAGATGTTAATAGATGTGTTTTGCTGGAGAAATTATACTTGTTTTTTTAATTCCCTCTCCTCTGCAGTGCTTGCCAAGGCCAGCCTCACATCACACTCCTACTACATTTCCACCATTTTCCAGCCAGTTACTCTACAAGGACCCTACCTGAATAGAGTTTAACCAGTCTGGGTGTTTGCTGTGCTCTGCAGCTGCTTTTTTGCTACAGGACCCACAAACACCACATTTTCAGAGTTGCCCACACCGCTGAACTAGACTCTGTGTTACATGACAGAAAGTTAGGCTTTCATAATCCTTTATCTAACACGACCTTCCACCGTCTCCTTCTTTCCGCCCACTTCCCCTTTTCCCAGTCGATTCCCTCACCCTCCGTCTCTTCTGCTCGCACCATGCCAGTCCCCTGGGCAGCTCCGGTGCTCTGTGCCGGGCCGCAGCTCTTGCATGGCTGCCCTGCCAGAGTGTATTTTAAGACAACCAGCGTGTTTCTCCATGGGTACAGAGGCTAGGTATGACTCACAAATCAGATATTTGACCAGGAGAGCCACACAGTAGAGTAGAGCCGAGGCGTGGGAGGAAAGTGTGGATGGCTCACAAAGGGAACCTGACTGACCTCTTTCTTTCCATCTGGTAAACAGACTGCTATTTCAACTCTATTGGTGTTTCAAAGAAATAATCGCTTCCCTACACCAAACAATAGCTCCCAAAGCCTCATCGTAGAAGAGTCTGTACTAAGGAGATGCTCATCATCTGTGAAGTACACGGTAAAGGTGCCGTCACAATGGAGCTCACTACCATGACTTTTCAAGCTGACATGACAGTCAAACTTTTATGCCATCACAATGACAGTAATTTTGTATGGTTACTGTATCTCTTCAACTTATTTTTGTAAAGCGTCTTTTGACGTGGGCTTCACACAAAGCAAGGCCTGCAGAGAACAATGCAGCTCAGCCTTGATCATCGTAGTTGTGCTGTGTGCTCTCTCCAGGTGTGACACAAACCTCGACTTGTGGTAGGTATAAACCACGGCTTGCAGGTTTATGACTAAGCAATATCAAATATATTCCTTTATATCCACGGGGTCTCACATTACAGATGGCTGTATTGATTTCTTCCCGACTGCAAAGTGCTCTGGACACATCTTTGTTTTCTTTCACCGTGTTCTTTTACTGCCTGCATGATAACTTTTTCTTGGAGAAATACGAAATATCAATAAACCAATACTGAAATATGCATGGACCCTTGGGGTGGAAAAAAGCAAGAATATTTTTTCATGAGAAACATACGAATGCAAATGTTTGGGAATTCTTGGTCTGTGCAACATCTTTGCATCTCTGCCTCTTTGCTCTGTCCAGTCCTAATCTGGCTCTGACACATTATTCACCAAAGACCGAGCATAGGTACATGTTTTCTTCCCACCTACACCTGGAGCATGCACAGTCTGACACGCTCATTGTCAGCCGTGCACCTGCAACACTCTGACCAGCATCCCAATGACTCCCTCTGTACTATCCACCCCATCTCTCCCCGTATAGCTCTCTCTTCAGACTCGACAGAGCATCATTGCCAGGCCCATTTCTCCCCTAATAGCGCAGACAATGCGGGTGAGCCTCCTCGATCTCCTCTTTCCTTTCTGTCTGCTCCTCACAAAGAATTCTTTAGCAGGGCCATGTAATTACCAACTGATCACAGCAGTGGAAAAAATATCACAGATATCCTATTCCTTCTGTTAGCGTGTCTGAACCCCTTCTTGATGCTATGCACTTGAGATACACAGTATGTAACGGTCTAGAAAAGAACAGAACACTTTAACAGGCAGTTATGTGCACACTTGGCATTGCCTGCAGTGCTGCCTTGAACCTCTCCCTGGGCTGAGATTATAATATCTTATCAGCAAAACACCTGCATTCACAACACCAGGCAAATCCGCCCATATGGATCTGCGTGTCAGAGAAGTTGCAAATGTTAATAAGTATATGCAGATGAATCCGCTTTCCTGCAAAAGCCTCGTACGCATATTTAAATAGCTAAAACTGCTGTAATGCCTGCTGTTTAGCGCCATGCACCGTGGTAACGGCAACAGTTTTCACAGGAGGTGTTTAGAGATGAACGTATGTAGCCGCGGTGTAATTTACGCAGAGCTGATATTCTTATGTTACAGGGAATAGGCAGAATTAGCTGCTTAAACTGCCATTCACAGCAAGAAACTCGCACTCATCGAGCAAGCCTTTGCAAAACAGGCAGAACAACAACAAATCTCTAAAATAAAAAAAGAGGCAATAATAACCCAGAAATGCATTCACAAAGAATGTAATTAAAATGGATAAACAAATGAAAGAATAAATGCGCAAACAACTACGGAGACATAAAACATTCAAAATATAGCAGCATAAAACTGCAAGTAAACAAAACCTGAGTACACCAGAGTATAACGCTGATAATAAAAGCTATCTGAAAGACAACCTTGAGTGTGGTTAAAAAAAAAAGTCTTCACTGTAGGGCACTTCACAGTCAACTATAGGACTTTATTGTTTAGCTGCAGAGGCAGACCTTGCTCCAAGGCTTTATACAAATCTCGCCTCCTTTGCTGGGATTGGCACACTAACTGGTCCTCAAATTAACTATCTATAACCTGAAGCATTTAATTGGTAGATGTTGTTGGTGGAAGTACACACCCACAGTCAAGGAGGCTCAGTTCAGGGCACTAAAGACCCTCCTCCCCCATAGTCTCTGGGTCCTAATGGCAAAAGCACAGTCAGTTCCTCTTCTGTCAAGACAGGGGACAGTCAGAACAGCCCGAGGATCTCAGAGTGTGACTCACGAGGAAATAAAAGGTCTGCTGAGAGTCAGACCACAGCTATACTGTATGTTCAATGTGACCTGGATGTCAATCATGTAGCCAATGAGCTGATGTTAAAATCAGGAATGAATGGTCCCTTAATGGTTATAACTCTGACTACTGCATTTTTAATGAGCTGGATGAACATAGAAAGTGAACAGTTCTGTATACGTAGAGGGAAATATATGGTCCTGGTTAGATCTGCAAATTATTGGGGTTTTTTTAGGCACTTTTCAGCCACATGGCTCTAGGGATGGAAATTACGGTCATTTGTCTCTACATGCAGAGCGTTAATGTGAAGCTGCTGTTTATTAGCCATGCTAGTGGCGGGGCTTTAGGGAAGGTGATTTCGCTCTGTCGGTCTACCACTTTGGTCCAGGCAGAGATATTTTAACAATTATTAGATGGATTGCCGTGAAATTTTGTACATATATTCATGATGCCCTAAGGATGGAGCCTACCCACTTGGTGATCCCCTCTAGCCAGCAGATCAAGGTTAAGGACTAAATACCTGCAAAATGATCACGATGGCATCAACCTCAGTGGTTATTTGTGTTAAAATGCGAAACTAAGATGATGAACATGCTGAACATCACCAGAGCTGTGTCCAAAATCATTGACTGCTCCCTAATCACTATCCAGGGAGGTGTTGCACAATTAAAACATGACAGATCAACGTCTGCTGGTAGGCCATCCATAATAAAGACTGACATGCATTTTTATGCATGCTAAATACATGTTAGCTATTTTGTTGAGTTGTCTGAATTTGAGCTCCGCTTGGTAATCAGTGATGCAGCTGTCAGGCTTTTATTGTGAAAGGTAAGAATTGATGGCCATTTGGTGGTGGGGGGTCTCAATAAACATATTAATAATACAACAAACTCTATGGCTTGTTTGTGTTGTGATGAGCTGCTCTGCTCATTAAACATTATTTTCAAGCTGCAACACGTGGATTTATCTCAAATGCGCTGCTCTCTTGTCTCTCATCCATCTACCATTTTTCCTTCAGAGCAACACGACGGTACATGGTGCTACTACTATACTATACTATGATAGTGCACTCTGGACAGCACTACAAAATGGTGAACTCTTTATATAGGCCACTTTATAGTGAGTCATGACCATTGTCATAACATAAGATAAGATAAGATGAACCTTTATTAATCCCCAGAGGGAAATTCGGGACTTGTCATAGTGAGCATGTTGGCATGCTAACGTAGGTCAAAGTAGTACAGCCTCACAGAGCTGCTAGCATGACTGTAGATAGTCTTGTTAGACATTTATCTGGCTTTTGAGGCTTAATTTTACGAACCTCAGTTGACTTAGATTCAAGCTGCTCATCACTTTCTTCTATTCATTGCACTTTAAATAGGAGCACACCGGTGGTTTTCAAGTTTTAGCCCATTTACTATAAATCATGTGTACTTTATATCACAACTAATCAGCCACTAGAACAGGCCGCTGTGCTTTAGACATTTTAAAGCATGTATTTTTACCATTACAGACATTGTTTTTTCACTAATTTCGGTACAATATGAAGCCATATTTGATGACTCTTGAAACTGTCTTGAGTTGTGTAATCCATCTTAGTGAACATCAAGTCTGCACTATTTGTTTGTCAAAGTCACGTTATAGTTATCTGTTGTTTAACTGCATTACCCCACAATGACAATGTGACATGGGCAAACAAAATGGTACAGTCATTTAATACTACAGCTACTACAAGACATTATGCTGTTATATGTTCTTGAGCAGGGAGGTGTAGAGAAAGGTGGCTGTATAATTGAAAAACCTTTAGGTAAAGCTCATTAAAGTCTCTGTATGTCTGCTCTGCTCGCGGCTCACTCTGATGTAAATTATCCTGTGTCCTGTCGTGACCTAGCCACTCCGCTCCCCTCTGTGCTGCAGGTGTAGCGCATCACCGAGGGCATCCGACCTGGTAGCCGTGTCAGCAACACACTGGGTCCACAGCACAGCCAGAACAATGGACAACTGTTCACTCAGTGAGGACAAGAAGCTCTTTCCCGGTACAGTGCTGAACAACCTGCCAACTCTGGAAGGACTGGACACAGTCTTTCAGATATGTGTAAACAGACTCATTCTCACTGAGATCATGATTCATCAGAGCAAGTGTCTCGACTAATGGACCAAGAAGATTTATGTGGAATGTGTTTTTGTCACACGCACATTTCACATAACTTCCACTCGCAGTGAGACAAAGTGTCAGCAGGCTGCACACTGACATGTATTTCAGAGCCAGAATCAGAGATGCGCAGCAGACGCCAGATCAGACAATTACCCTCAGACAAGTTAACCAGCCGAAACAGGAATAGGCCCAGTCAAATACAATGGAAATGTCACACACCGCGACTGAAAGCTTATCTTTACTTTCAACAAGAGCACAAAATGCGTCTTTCCCAAAACAACTCAAGTCTGCTCAAAACAGTCTGTCAAATGAGCTGAAATAAGACACAATACGAAATACCTCAGAAGATGTGAAACCCAGACTTTAGAATTTGATGCTTCATTGTTCATCCACGATCATCATGAAGTGTTTCATATGCGAGTTATACTGAGTAGAGATTTTATATACACATTCTAGCTTTCAAATAATGACAGAGTTCAGACGAGATAAATTCCTCTATAGTGATATTATATAAGCTAAACCTATGAACACAGTAGTAAAGTATTATGTGAAACGCATACGGTTTAAATGTTAAAATCATCATTGTAGAGTGACTCTGTACAGAAAAAAGTCTTGTTGTAAACTAGACTACTTGAAGCCACTTGTGCTATGACCAACAGAGTGGGTGGATTTAATTGCCTTGTGTTTATTTATTTCTTTATTTTATGTTCATTAGAGCACATTCTAAATCATAACCCCTGTGTGGATGGTTTCTCCAAATAAAAAGGTGTGATGTGTTTCCAACTATGCATAGGAACAGGAAAATTGCTTGAGCAATGAGAGCGTAGGATTACTACCGCCCTTAAACACACACACATGCACACACAGAAATTTATTACTTTGGAGGACATTTCATTGATTCAAACACTGGAGGCTTTAGCCTACCGTTAACCATAAACATAACCCCTTCCCCCAACCTTAACCTACTCTAAGCGTAGCCTTAACCACACACTAAATGTAATGGTTAACCTTGTGGAGACCAGCTTGTCTCCACAGAAGTGAGGCCTCATAATGATCAATGCAAGTGAACGCAAGCACGCATAGGTTAAGGTTGATTTATAGCTGTACATTAAAGAGTTATGGTATGTAGGTGCACTGTAGATGATGACAGAACCAACGTGCGCCTACGGCTATGCAATGAATCGAATTTCAGTTATAATTTTGGCTTCAGCCAATAATGAAAACACGATAATTGACATAAAAGAATTATTTTAATTAAATTTAAAATTTTAATGACAAATTCAGCACACCCCTTTCCTTTACAGCGCCGTGCTTTCATCCGCTCAGCAGGTCAGGAACAGTCGCTCCATGTGGGAGGACGCCCTCAAGGGAACTCTCCCCCATGCTGGCTAGCCCACGTCAGGTGTATTTCCTCCGTGGTGGTATGCCGTGACCGGCTCTTGGTCGGCTTGAAGCAGATGTAAAGCCCACCTTACCCATCTCGAAACACGGATCCTGTCTCGTTTACCATTCTGTGTGGGTCTGACTCCACCATCACCATTCATATAGATACGACCAATGTGTTTATGATTTAATTTCGTACTGGTTCAAAATATTGTTTAAAAGAGCACAAAGTTCCTCACAGATCTAGCCTCTTAATTTTGCTCAGGTGATGCCTTTCTTAAAAATGTAGGCTATAAAATTTTCTTTCTAAATGCAGGATGTTTCCAAAGTCAATCAGTAATCCTATTAAATAATCGTGATCTCCATATTGACCAAAATAATCGTGATAATGATTTTTGCCATAACCAAGCAGCCCTACGTCCATCTCCTTAAAAATTTAACAACATGTTAGGGCTACAGAGATTCCATATGGGGACCGCAAAAATTGCGATAGGTCAGTTTGTGCTTAGATTTAGGTTCCTGATGAAGGTGGAGATTGCTGAAAGTGAAGACAATGTGAAAGGAGTTGAAGAAAAACTCCTCTAGCAAAGACACTGTAAATATTCTGCTCACAGAAACCTCAGCTCTCAATCGCAGAAAATGAATGAATGTAAACACAGTGACTGCACAGGGAGTCGTCTCCTGTTCAGTAATGAGACAAGGCGAAAATAGGTATTTAACCTGGGTGGAAGTCCACTTCTACAGTACAAGACTTTATGAAGCCCATCGTCGTTCTGTATCACAAAGGGAATGAGAGATTGTAAACAACTGTACCTGTGGGGAAAACAAATAAATCAAGACGTGGCCTGATCACGTACGATACATCTGTCTGGTGTTGCAGTGGTGCCATAAATGGTTGAGATCTGACACTAAATTATGAATCAAAAACTATGGCGGAGGCATCTACGGCAGAGCTCCTGTTACCCCTTTATGTCAAGCATAAATCTGGCTTTACATTAATTCTCTTGTATTTACCAGAAACCAAATCACAGCCCTGAGATTTACTGGTTAACCCTGTGAGGCCAAGTCCCCATAATGTGAAAATTTAAACATGACTAGTACAAATAAACCCATACAGGAAACCTTCTGTCATAACATGAAAGTGGACCAAACTGATGGAGGTATTAAAATAAAACAGAAAACAAAAATGTATCCCTCCTAGGGGTGGGACGGTTCATAAAATTCATGGTTCGATTAGGTTCGGTTCACGGTTTGGGGTCACAGTTTTCGGTTCGGTTCAGTACATTTATGGTACAGAAAGGAGGCTAATTTCCAATTTCAGTTTGAACATGCTTTTCATTTATTTGGCAAAATAAGTCAACAACTGTTTATCTTCACAACAGTAGGCTAACTTAACGAACAAAACACTTCTTACATCTTACGGCTGGACTTCTGATCTAAAAGAAAAGTGACACTGAGTTATTTAAAAGAATTAATAAATAAAAACTAATTACAGCCCCAGGCCATCAACAAAGAGTAATATAAGAACAGTAATATATACTAGGCCTGCACCATATGAGGAATTATTAATTGACCTCCAAATTAGTATTTGAATGCTTTATATATATATATATATATATATATATATATATATATATATATATATATATATATATATATATATATATATATATATATATATATATATATATATATTAGGCCTGCAAGATATAAGGAAAATCTGTGATCTGTGATGTATGATAACATTTTTCAGTATTGCAATGATGATATTGCAATGATGATGTGACAAATATTGAAGTGTGCATATTATATACACTTACATCAGCCTGGCTGTTTTTAAAGTCAGAACCAGATTAGAACTGAATATTTGAAATACAACTAGGACACATGTTGTTTCTAGAGCAGCAAAAGCAACGTTTACAACAGCAACGTCACTATGTAAACTCATTAATATCTCACTGGAAACAATCTAATATTAATAGTTTAGGAACTAAAGTCATTTATTTACATGTTTACCATGCGCTATTAGGCCATAGACCGTAGACAATAAATGCAATGAAAAAAAAAAAAATACACAATCTGGCTCATAACCTATTTCAAATGAACCGAACAATACATACACAAACCAAACCTTGACTAGCGAACCGGACGGTTTGGATTTTTACCTGAAGCATTCCCATCCCTGATCCCTCCTGTACATCTGAATCCACTGACAGGATTGCAGGGAGAATGATGTTTGGCCGGCTGATGCAATACCCAGGTGATTTTGCTTCCCAAAGGTTTGAGTATATTCACTGGTAAATATCACATTTGATTGCCCTTCGACCTCCAGTTAGAGAGCACTCGACAGCTCTATGCATAATCCATTGATAAATGACAAGCTATTGATCCTCTGAGCCTCGTTGGGGGCCACATGCGAATACTCAAAACACTGTTAAGGCAGTTAAAAAACACTATATCCTGTCAGAGATGGCTTCCATTTGCTAGTCAATTGTAGTTTAAGCAACACAATTTGAAAGGAAAGAGTTTCCCTAATTTGCAAAATGTCAGTGGTGATTGAGGTCTTCCCTCAAATCAATGTAACCGTCACATACGAGTGTTTCAGAGAGCACTTGAAATCCTGCAGGATTTGCATCTGAAAACAGTTATCCTCTCAACTAATTTTTTATGTATGCTCTGGCCGCTGCTGCAGCACAGTATACTTTTTAAGCCCAAAAGAGCAGAGACACATAAATTTGCTCAAACAGAACTCACACGCCACTGCATAGCCATCCAGGAAAACAAACTCACTCACCAAACATCAGCTCAAGGGAAATGCAGACAAAATGAAATTGAAGCTAATGAAACAGCAAAGTTCCACGCTTTCATTTCCACGTGTAAAATCAACAGGTACTTTAGCATGACTTCCTGAGGCCCCTGCTGCACTCACTCTAATAATTTAGTCTTCCTATAAAGGTCCACACTGTGCTGGCTGATATAATGGTAATATATTATGATGTGTTGTTTGCCAGCGTTCTGATACAACCTCAGGCTCTGCTGTAATAACATAGCTGAAGGACAAGGAATGAATCCTGATGACAGTTTATTATGTATACTATGAGAAACACACCGGACCCTCCCTCAGAACCGAAAGTGCGCACACACACAGTAAAACACATACAAATGTTGAATTTAACATATTTTAAATGGATCAGTTCACTTTAGAACTGTAATGATTGATCGATTAGTTACCAGCTATTAAATTAATCGCCACCTCAGGTCAGATCAGTTTGACTCAAGTCAGTTTAATAAAAAAAAGAAAAAAATCTCTGATTTCACCTTCTTAAATGTGAGTATTTTTTTTTTTTTTTAATTTTTCTATGAGAATAAACTGAATATCTATGAGTTGTGGATAAACAAGACATTTGAGGACGTCATCTCGGGCACTGGGAGACACTGTATGACATTTTTCACCATTTTATGGACCAAACAATCAATTACTCGTCAATTAAAATAACTGTTAGTTGCAGCCCTACTTCACTTAGCTCTAGAGTTATCTAGCCATAATTTGGTCTAATTTGGTCATTTTTAAAAAAACAAGTAACTAGGAACGTTTACTACAATAGCTATTACTATTGCTAGTACCGTATTAAATTATATAATTTTAAGCTACTTCATTTTATGCTACTTAATTGTTCAACTTCTTTACATTTCAGAGGGAAATATTGCTCTTTTTATTTCACTACATATACTGTATTTGACAGTTTTAGTTACTAGATACTTAAACCTGCAGTAGGCAGAATATTTCAGCATCATTGAGCAAAAATATGAATCAATATTCTGTTACTGTAATGCCTATTTCTCACCGCAAATGTTTTCAGAAACATCTCGTAGTTACTGTTTAACTGTAAAATGAAAAACTCTGGCTGGTGGGCGGTGCTTGGTATTTCCTCAACTGATCTCATCATGGCTGCCGGTTCACAAACTTTCTCATTTTACAGCTAAACAGTAACTACAGTATGATTCTGAAAACATTAGAGATGAGAAATAGTCATTACAGTTACAAAATATTGAATCATATTTGATCAGTGCTGCCTGGTTTGGCTGTTTGATCAGAGTTGGTGAGTGATTGACAGCTGCTCAGAGATGACAGACTCCAGCTTGACTCTGATTGGTTGTTTTCCTCTAGTCTGTGAAATCTTGTAGATGTCATTAGGAGCACTGGAGAACACAGAGAAACATTATTTATTTTATTTTTTTTTTTCAGATTACCTGTCTCATGTACTACTGTCAGGATATAGTGACTATTTTATAAAAATAACTTTATTAAATCATATTTGATCCATTTCTGCCAACTACTGCCTGAACTGATAACCACACAAAACACAGAATCATCTTACAAAATGTCTTTTTTTGTCATAGCAAAAATAGAGCAGTTGAAATTTGCCTTTAAACAGTAAAATGCTACTTTGATTAAATACACATTAATATATGAATCACAATAATCCAATAAGCACAATAAAAGACTAGCATGATCAGTTTTTCTGCATTATGAGTACTATGTGCATGAATACTGTTGATACTTTAAGTTCATATTACTGATAATTCTGTACCTTAACTCATGTAAGATTTCATATGCAGGATTCTTGTAATGGATATTTTTTTTTTTTTTTTTTTTTTTTGCATGTGGTTTTGTTGCTTTTACTTAGATAAAGGATGTGAAAACTTCTCCATCAAGATTTGTGCCTGGATTTTAATTGTGGTGCTGACTGCATGAAACACTCCTTTAAAATAATAAACAAAAAATAAGAAACTGCTGAAACTGGGGCACATAAATGTAATGATTGTGTCTGCGTGGCTTGATACCTCTGGAGATAACTGAGAAAATATAAACACTGCAGAAGAAGGGCCATTGTGTTTTCACTTCCCTCTCTTGCAGCTCAAGCTGGCGTGCGGTGACTCCCTGCCTACTCCACGCTGCTCTTCAGCGGCATGCCTGTCTACATTAGAGCCCTCACATGGGCATGCAGTCTACACAGAGCCTCGTGCCACCATCCTCCAGGGACAGCAAGACAGCCATGTGAGCAGTGTACCTCCTGTCCCTTTTAAGTTGGCAGCACATTACACAGAGTTTAGTGTT
Organism: Pterois miles; assembly: GCA_947000775.1. Taxonomy (NCBI): domain Eukaryota; kingdom Metazoa; phylum Chordata; class Actinopteri; order Perciformes; family Scorpaenidae; genus Pterois; species Pterois miles. The sequence continues at coordinate 2,147,044 of CAMQGK010000368.1, forward strand.
TTAAGTGTATTGCTACATTAATCTAACTGTGAGACTGAAACGCTGAACATGTGTGCATCCATGTGCCGCGCTTGATTATGAGGCTCCTGTTTATCAGCGTGTGCCGTGGCTTTAATGGTGGCCATGTTGGTCTGTCGGTTTATCACTTTTATCCAATCTGAAATATCTCAACATATATTGGATGGATTACCATAATATTTTGTATTAAAAAGTTTCTCAACAGCTATTGGACAGATTACCATGAAATTTGTCACGCTGTGGCTATATCTACAAAATTTCATGTACTGTATTTCATATATAATGCACAAAATGAATTTGTATGTAATCAACGTAAAGGTGAACCAGGAAGTATAATGTGTGAAAAATGCTGAGTAGGGAGGAAGTCCAGGTGGACCAAAAAAAAACGCGTGAAACAAGAGGCCAATGGTGAATGCTGAATAACTTTTTGAAAGATATCACATGAAATGTTGTATGAGGATTCGTTGCCCCCACAGGATGATCCATAATAACTTCCTCTACATAGCACATCATCAGGTCAAAAATGTTTATTAGACTTTCCTTTATAACTTTACTTTATTTCCCTCAGCCTCAGCTATACTCTGTGTTTAATGCTTATTAGCGAATACCAGTATGCTAACACACTAAACTAAGATGGTGAGCATTAAAATTATGGCTACATTCCACATTGCAGACTTTTTACTCTTTTTAGTACATACAGCAGCTGCCCTTACAAAATACATAATGTTGCATGCAATATGCATACTTCATCACAACATTGTACCTTGAAAATTACATGCTTGCATATATATCTTTTGTGCAAAGGATTGTGGGTCAGAAAAGCCAGAAATGCATGCTGGGTTGCATACCGGTTGAAGAAGGACATCCTGGTATTTCTGGCATACTGCATTTGACATACTATGCATTGGGACATACTAAATCTTTTTCTGGCATACTAAATAGTACGGTAGTGTATAAGTGTATATTTCTCAACTTAGGCAATGCTATTCTTAGCCTGTTAGCAATGCTAACACATACAATTTATGCTTGAAAAACATCAGGCTCTGCAGGCAATATTTCTCTGTGTGATTATCAGTTTAATTATTGCCTTTGCAAGTACAGTTCATGCTCTGAAAACAATGAACAGTCACTTTTTTTTTTTTTTAAATTGTTGCCTGTATTTCATCCCGTTCCAACATCAAATCTATGCATGATGTCGCTTAATCCTGGCGCTCAGACTCAGAGCACTGCTGCCATTCTGTCCAACCACATCACTTCACTTCATGCACTCATCTGCATCCCAGTTTCACTGCCCGAAATTTGGTCTGTGTCATTTCAGTGACGCATGCGTGACACATTTGAGTTCAGTGTGATTGAACTGGGAGTGAGGCTGCAGCACATTTGAAGGAGCAGGTGGGACTGACCTCTCCTTAAGTACGTATTGATTGTTGGTATCCTTGTTTCTATATCTGCATGCTTAAAGAACACAAAGAACAGAGGAAGGTTCATGCTTCGCGGCTCTCCATTAGCGCAAGGACAGAGATAGTAATCAATAAAATAAGTGTGTGTTTCTCAACTTACGCAATGCTATTCTTGGCCTGTTAGCCATGCTAACACATGCAGTTTAAGCTCGGTAAACCTGCCCACGTTATTTGCTGTCCCACCTGCTTTTTGCCACAGCGTGAGTAAATTTCACCTTGCCAATTCTGGTCTGATCGAGCCATAAGTCAGCATCTGATTAAATGGCTGGAATGAAAAGCAGCAGGGCTCTCAGTCCCAAGGACCAGTAGTGAGAATCACTGGACTGTAGATAATGTATTCAGTATATCTACAGGAATAATAAAAGTACAACACCTTATTCTAAACATCCTAAATACCCTCTACCCTCCTTTTTTACTTACTTTTAAAACTTTTTTACTGTTTACTCTCTCTTTTAAGACATATTAAAAACATAACTAATAATGGGTTGCATGCTGCAAAACACGACCAGATGAAGTAGGATATCCTGGTATTTTTTGACATACTGCATTTGACATACTATGAATTGGGACATGCATAGTAAAGGCATACTAAATAGTATGGTAGTATGGGTATTGGAATGCATAGTATACCTGAGCATTTTAGCATGCTGACATTAGCATAACGGGTCACTGTGCCTAAGTTGAGCCACACAGAGCTACTAGCATAGTAGACTCTTTATCTTGTTACTTTCCGTTTGGCTGCTTTTTCCTTAAAACACAGCATTTCATATGTTGCGAGGGGATTCTCCCTGACAAGTAGATCCACAGGATTAGCTACCGTACAATTTCTAAGGTGCAATGTGATTTCAGAGCCAGGTGAGGAAAGTGTTGAGAAAGCGATAAAGCAGAGAACAAAGCACAGATCCCAGGTCTAAGAAGAACCACAATGCTATTCCTCCTTTTGAAGCTGCAGTCACTCTCATGGGAAGAACTAAAGGCAGCCTTTTAACAAATTCACTTAACTCATTTAGCAGGATTTGAGGAACTGCGAGGAGAGGAATTTGTCTTGTAAAAACAGATCATATTTAAAAGGATTTTTTTCTTACTGATCTGTACAGGCGTTTTGTGCTTGTATGAGGTTTTCTACCATGAAAGCAGACTTGGATGTTTTGTAGTCCTATAGCACAGAAGCCAGCTATGGCTCAGTGACTTTGTAATTCGGGCTCTGTTCAGAATGGATCACAAACCAGTGCGTTGAAACAACTACAAAACCTACAATTAGCCTCGTGATAACGCCTTTCAGCTCATACTAGATCGTTCTCTGGTGAAGCAACAGGGACATTTTTTCCTTTTTGGAAGGATGAGCGAGAGGCCGGCCAGCAGCCAGCAGAGACCTCCTCATGCTTCTCCACTCATCCCCGTAAGAGGATCGGACGTAATGGGGTTTCCTCTTCTCTCGCTCCTTCTGCTCGCCAGATAAAGTGCAGAAAACTTCCAGCAAAGTCTAAGCGTGCTATTTTTGCTGCATTTTACAGTTATACCGATGATAAGTTTTGAAAGAACACTGTTGTGACCTCAATGTGAGCAGAGCTAAGCTTTTAAGCAGGTGCCCTCCTCCCCCGTGTCCCATGCAGAGGGAAAAACTGGGTAATAGCTTGACTGTGAGAGTCAAACTGCTCCAGCCGTCAAGCACACCCAAAAGCCGTGCAAAAATGAAGGGTGGCACCTCATTAAAGAGACTGTAACAGTACCTGCTAAGTGCAATCATAACACAAACTAGAATATGTCTGAAAACAAATGAAGACTGGAATCAGAATGTACCAGCTGTGTTTTCATTGAGAAACATTTATTCATATAGTATGCTATTATGTTGCTGAATAATAATGTGCACCCTCCCCCAAGGCCTGTGGGAATAGCCAAGACCTTAATATATGGCGTGCATGGTTTCTCATACTCTCCCCGTGGCAGGCTGCTGACCTAATGACCTCATGTCAGGCTCAGTGACAACTTGTTTGACACAGGGATATTTTATTCATTCTATTAATATTGCATCAGTTGCTCTCACTGCGTCGTGTTTGTGTGTGTGAATATACACCTGCTTCACTGAACATGAGAGCAACAGCACTCCTCACAACGCTGTTTCTCCCCAGAAGGCCAAAAGGATGGGAATTTGAAAAACATCAGGCTCTGCAGGCAATATTCCTCTTTGTGGTTATCAGTTTAATTATTGCCTTTATGGGTCTGAATTTTCCAAGAGTACAGTTCATGCTCTGAAAACAATGAACAATCACTGACTCATTTTGCAAAAAACTCAGCTGGATTTTTTGGGGGTTTTTTTGGCCTGTATTTCATCCAGTTCCAACATCAAATCTATGCATGATGTCGCTTAATCCTGGCGCTCAGACTCAGAGCACTGCTGCCATTCTGTCCAACCACATCACTTCACTTCATGCGTTCATCTGCATCCCAGTTTTCACTGCACAAAACTGGCTCCCTGTCATTTCAGTGACGCATGCGAGACACATTTGAGTTCAGTGTGATTGAACTGGGAGTGAGGCTGCAGCACATTTGAAGGAGCAGGTGGGACTGACCTCTCCTTAAGTACGTATTGATTGTTGGTATCCTTGTTTCTATATCTGCATGCTTAAAGAACACAAAGAACAGAGGAAGGTTCATGCTTCACGGCTCTCCATTAGCGCAAGGACAGAGATAGTAATCAATAAAATAAGTGTGTATTTCTCAACTTACGCAATGCTATTCTTAGCCTGTTAGCCATGCTAACACATGCAGTTTAAGCTCGGTAAACCTGCCCACGTTATTTACTGTCCCATCTGCTTTTTGCCACAGCATGAGTAAATTTCACCTTGCCAATTCTGGTCTGATCGAGCCATAAGTAGGCATCTGATTAAATGGCTGGAATGAAAAGCAGCAGGGCTCTCAGTCCCAAGGACCAGTAGTGAGAATCACTGGACTGTAGATAATGTATTCAGTATATCTACAGGAATAATAAAAGTACAACACCTTATTCTACACATCCTAAATACCCTCCACTTAAATTTATTCTACCATTAATGTTTTAGTTTTTTTTTAATTACTTTTACAACTTTTTTACTGTTTACTCTTTCTTTTAAAACATATTTTGGATTTTCCATGTACAACAAATGATTTTTTTTTTTTTTTTACCAATAATGTAGACAATATTAACACTTTACCCTCCCCCACTACAACATTACACTGATAATAACTGACTCTTCCCTCCATAAAACGAAGACAAAAGAAATGACAACATAAGCCCTGTACGCTCAGGACTGGTATTACCTGGGGACCTCTAGTAATTGAAGAGCTGCGATGGTCGTCTGTAATCTTAATCCTGTGTGAATCTGCCATGTCTCTATTTAGTCAAGTAAAAATTCTACTGTAAATTACCCACCAAACACAGACGTCATCTGATAATATTAGTACTATGCGAACTGGCATCTCTGGGATTGGTGGATTTGGGATTGTATTTTCTGTTTTTTTTTCTTTTCACTGCACCGTTTTGCGGCGTCTTTCCGGTGGAGAATTACGGTGGCTGTGCTGGCGATTATAAATAAAAGCCAGGAGGCTCATGACGCTACACAGCATGGAGACCCGTTCGCACGGTCACTGGAGCAAGACGGCCTTGTAAATACTATCTAATACATAAATTGGCCTACAGTATATAAAGGCCTTATAATGTTACATTTAAATATTATATAGAATAATATTTTAATTAGGGCTGTCAATCGATTGAAATATGTAATCATGATTAATCACATAATTGTCCATAGTTAATCAGGATTAATTGCAAATTAATCACACATTTTTCATCTGTTCAAAATGTCAAGTATTTAATACTTTTATCAACATGGGAGTGGGTAAATATGCTGTCTTATGCAAATGTATGTATATATTTATTATTGGAAATCAATTAACAACACAAAACAATGACACATATTGCCCAGAAACCCTCACAGGTTCTGCATTTAGTATAAAAAAATATGCTCAAATCATAACATGGCAAACTGCAGCCCAACAGGCAACAACAGCTGTCAGTGTGTTAGTGTGCTGACTTGACTATGACTGGCCCCAAACTGCATGTGATTATCATATGTGAAGTGGGCATGTCTGTAAAGGGGAGACTCATTGGTACCCATAGAACCCATTTCATTCACAGATCTTTAGGTCAGAGGTCAAGGGACCCCTTTGCAAATGGCCATGGAAACTTTTGTGTAAATTTGGGGTGTTATTTAGCCTCCTTTGTGACACCTAAGTATGACAAAGGTTGTTTTTTTAGTTTATTCTATATTCATCCTAGCTTTAAAACTGAGCCTGCTACAGCCTAAACATTGCAAGTTGGGTTAATGAGCTAAAAAAAAAAAACTGTGGCATTAAAAAAATATAGATATATGTTAACACTTTATTATCACGTTAACTTTGCCCTAATTTCTAAACCGATATTACACAGAACCTTTTACATCATATCCAGGGGGTAATGTCAGTATATTCTAGGGCTGCAACTAACAATTATTTTGAATAACCAAGAAACTAATCAACGGATTAATCAACAATGAAAATATCTGCTAGTTGTTTGGCCTGTAAAATGTCAGAAAACAGTGAAAATGTTGATCAGCGTTTCCCAAACCACACCATGACGTCTTCAAATGTCTTGTTTTGTTCACAACTCAAAGACATTCAGTTTACTGTCACAAAGGAGTAAAGAAACCAGAAAATGTTACAAATTACATAAAGTATATTATATTTAAATTCTAAAATACAGTATGGATGCACAGGTTATTAATAATAAAAACATCAACAACAAACAAACAACTACCAACAACAGCAAAACACAAAAACAAACAAAATTCAATTAAAACAGATAAATAAGGAGTTTCTCAACATGGTTCCCCACCACCCCAATCTGGATCATTAGGGGTAGGGTCACCCTCCAGATCCATTAGATAGCCAACTTCATCATATATAAGACTGGAAATAAAGGGACTTCTTCAAAAGCATCTTCCACTGACTTATTTGTTGCCATCTCTCTCAACCATCTGCCTGTCCTTGGTCCATCATACTTACTTTTACTTGACAGCATAATGTTTATTAGCTCTGTCACAACAACAAAGTATTAAATAAAAAGGTTTAATTACTTTAAACAACTTCATATGTGATACTGTGGTTTTAGTACTTATTTTTAAATTTTCATGTCTGCATATTTGATGAAAAAGATCAATTGTTTTACATAACCAGCACAAATACGTTGACTGATGACTCATCAGCCCTTTAAAGTCTGTCAGGCATTTCTGTTATTTGTGCAAAGAGTGTATGATAAAAGTCTTTATTTTAAAGTTAAATGTGCTCACTGTTTTGAGAGTGTGGGTTTCCTTTTGGAGAATTTTGTGTTTCATGTTTTGGTTTTGTGTTCTGCATGAAAACAGTGAGATAAAAACACCTGCGCTACCTTGTTCCCAATTCTTCTTTTATCCTACAAGGACGTGGCAATGTTTCAAACACAAATAGTCTCCCTCAGGGCCTCAGGTGCTGTACTTTTTAATGAAATGTTGATGTTATATTCACATACAGTAGGTACGGTAAGACCGTTACTAATAAATGTAATAATTGGGCACTCTCCTCATGTGTTTTATTAATGACCACGTTCATACATAATGGGTGAGGTGTCATCGCAGCTCATCTATAAATACAGGGGAGCTCACAACCTCACTCTAACCTGACGTCATTAACGTCCATGTGAAATAAAAGGAAAATTGGAAAGAGGAGAGAAGTGAGCGTGTATCAAGCTTAAATCAAAACCCCTTCGAAAGACAGATAGAGTCATATTCTAATATTCAGTAATGCTCTTGTTCTGTTGTGAATATTTCACGACTCCAGAGAGATGGATGGTGGAGGTTTGACAGTGTATTAACATCGTCCATATTCAGCCAAGTTTTCAATTTGTTCTTATTATTAGTAAATCCCACTGAGCTTTCTCACTTTATTCATTCTTGTATATGTATTTGTTCCCTATCGCAAAAGTAAAATAAAATGTCTTTGGAAAAACTTTCAGAACCCGTATTGTTTATTATTCAAAGTATTTATGATTTGAATTACCAAATCTTTCTCTATGTGTCAGCCTTGTAATAGTTTGGTGTATCCCGCCTTCGGCCAATGTCAGCTGGGATCGGCTCCAGTCCCGCACCTCTGAATAGGATAAATGGTTACAGATAATGGATGGATGAATGGATGGATATGGATGAGGCCAATCAGCCAAGCATATGGCCACAACTCAATGCATTTAGGCATGTAGACTTGGTCAAGACAACTTCCAGAAGTTCAAACCAGCAGCTTTGGAGAGATTTGGAGATATTTAAACGATTCAAACGGATCTTTGAACGTGGCATGGTTGTTGGTGCCAGACAGGCTGCTGATCTACTGGGATTTTCACGCACAGCCATCTCTAGGGTTTACATAGAATGGTCCGAAAAACAGAAAATATCCAGTGAGTAGCAGTTATATGGATGAAAATGCCTTGTTGATGTGAGAGGTCAGAGGAGAATGGGCAGACTCGTTGGAGATGATAGAAAGGCAACAGGAACTCAAATAACCACTACTTACAACCAAGGAAAGCATAATACCATCTCTGAACGCACAACACGTTGAACCTTGAAGAAGATGGGCTACAACAGCAGAAGACCACACCGGGTGCCTCTCCTGTCAACTAAGAACAGAAAACAGACTACAATTCACACAGACTAACCAAAATTGGACAATAGAAGATTGGAAAAACGTTGCCTGGTCTGACGAGTCTCGATTTCAGCTGCGACATTCAGACGGCAGGGGCAGAATCTGGCATAAACAACATGAAAGCATGGATCCATCCTGCCTTGTATCAACAGTTCAGGCTGGTGGTGTAATAGTGTGGGGATGTTTTTTGGCAGCCTTTGGGCCCCTTAGAACCAACTTAGCACCGTTTAAATGCTGCAGCCTACCTGAGTTATTGTTGCTGACCATGTCCATCCCTTTATGACCACAGTGTACCATCATCTGATGGCTACTTCCAGCAGGATAATCCACCATGTCACAAAGCTCATATCATCCCAAACTGGTTTCTTGAACATAACAGTGAGTTCACTATGCACCGCTGGCCTCCACGGTTACCAGATCTCAATCCAATAGAGCACCTTTGGGATGTGGTGGAACGGGAGATTCGCATCATAGATGTGCAGCCGACAAATCTGCAGCAATTGTGTCATGCTATCATGTCAATATGGACCAAAACCTCTGAGGAATGTTTCCAACTCCTTGTTGAAAGTATGCCACGAAGGCAAAAGGGGGTCCAACCTTTTACAAGCAAGGTGCACCTGATTATGTGGCAGGCAAGTGTATATTTTAGATTAGGCCTACATAGAGTGCTACAGGGATGATGCTTTATGTAGTTAGCATCACCGTCTACAAAAATCCATGTGAATTTTCCTTTGAGTTTTAAATTATTGCAGAAAATAAGTTGTGTGGCAAGCAAACGTTGATGATGATACTTGCAAGTATTGTTCCGTAAAATAATCTCCACAAACCCCACTTTATGAACAAACTACACCACTGTCGCATGAACACAAGTAAGCACAACCAGGTCGTAGAGGCGGACAAGTCGGTGTGATGATGTTTAGTAGTCTCATTTAGCTACTTGTCAGCAACCACCTTTTTTAAGACAGGTAAAAGCTTAAAAATTCACAAGTGGGATATATACTTACATATTTTTATATTGTAGGCCAAAATGTTAAAATCTCTTGAGCTTATTTCAGGCATCTAACTGAAAACCCACTGACTTCTAGACGAGGGAACCGGAAGTGCTAAAGTACTAACTCATTAACAACATTCTTGCAGCAAGTTATGCACAGCTTATTTAGATAGCGTGTTTTACAGATTTTACTGTGAGGAAACATGAAAATAATAACAAGCCATTTATGGGGTAAAATTGGTCCTGCGTTCTAATCAATATAAACCAAAATTTGGGATCGACCCAACTGGCTTCATTAGATTAACGCAGCGGTGCATTTGGTCCAATAGTTCAAAACTACTTACACTGGGCCATTTTCAACTCAGCATTTTTTAATGTGTAGCCACGTTTTTCACTCAGAAAAAAGAGTTATCTGACTAACTGCTCACATGCAAAAGCAAAATCTTAAACATAAGTTGCAAAATATAGAAAACAAACAATAATAATGTAATAATTAACATTATAAATATAATAGCTGATTATGATTTTAGCTATGTGTTAAGAGGCTGAGCATTAGCTCTGTATCGAAGAGTCAGGTTGGATGAGAAAGTGGAAGTTTTTGTTTTACATACTTGTTATAACGTTGTAATGCACTAAGTGGGGTCTATGCGTCACAATCTGTATAAAAGCCAATTAGCAAAGAAAATAAAAGAGCCAAAACCACTGGTGTGGATCATGAAATATCCATGAGACAGTTGTTTTCATTCCTTCAGCTACGGTAATGGAGACCTTTGGAGACTCTGACTGTGTATCAAATCACACGGTGCATACTTGAGATACCAACCATGTCTTCTATGATGGGGTGCTAGAGATGTTACTAACTGACCTGCGTTGTTGCATGTATCAATGTACAAATGGCAATAGTGTTTAGAAAAACAGACATAATTAACCTCTGCCATTTTAAGACACTTTGAGAGCTTGTTATGTAACACACACACACACACAGCCTTCACATTCCTTTGGTCTGCCTTTACCACTGTCGGCTGAATGGATCACACTGCAAGGCTTCAATCTCCTTCAAATCAATCACAGTGATGATTCTGTGAAAAAGGAGAGATAAAAAAACGACCGACGCCTGTCAGGGCTATGAGAGCAGAGGACATCAATGCCTCACTTAGACAGCTAGTCTGAAGGGGCCGCTTCCCCAGACAGGAGGACAAGAAGGAGTTCACCTGCATTCAATACAAAGTTTTGACTCGCTCTTTGAGAAAAGAGATGCGACAGAGAATTGCGAGCTGCGCTCCCTGATGTAAATGTCACCTGGATAAAAATCAATTTCATGATTCATTCAAGAGGCCTGGACGCACAAATGGACAAAGTTGTCCGGTCTTTTCAACTACAGTGTCGTCCTCCCCGAGAATGACTGCTACACAGTGAGGATTGGATAATTTTTCAAAAAAGGTGTACAACATCATAGCTCCTGGTAACAATTCAAAAGTTTGGCTGATTGATTTTTTTCCCCCTCCTGTGGCATTGCTGCTTCTCATTTCCAACACAGCATGAAAGGCAGTGAAATAAAAACATCTTAGCAGCAAATCGGCCTCACCATGGCAACAGTATTGATCAACCCTCCTAGGTCCTCAGAAAAATCTATCCCTCATGTCAATTTCCCAGCATTAACAGTTCAGCAGCTACTCATGTCCTGAATAGACAGCCATGATATTTAGCGTACGACAATAAAATCTACAATCGCTATTTAGCTGCCCTGATGATTCATTTATCACAGAGGTGAGACACGAAATGACCTGATGATATTCACTGAGAACAAAGGGGGATAGTAGGCTAGAAGGACAGCTCATTGACCGAAAGCTCAGAGCGTTAAGATTTTACTTCAAAGTCCATTAGATTGCTTATGGACCATATCCCATAATGAAATGTAATTCAAATTGACAAGGACAAGAAATTGAACACTTCCTACTGAGCTGTCTTTCACTTTGATATGAGAAAAAAAAATCAACTTTGGGTCATGGAATCATATCTGAACAGGTGCTATGTCAAACATTTGATGTTTTTTCCTGGAATCACTTGATACTTGATATATTGCAGCAAACTATCTCACAAACGTATGATGGCTGCCACACACTAATCAAATGCCGTAAAAATAATGAGGGTAGTTGGGCTGAGAGCTCTCACTTCTGGTAAGTATTGATTATACAGTATCATGGGGCCTCACCTTTAATTTATCATTGTTTATTATCAGCGCTATCATCACGAATTAAGTGTGCTGCAGGGCAAACAGAATTCATCATATGCAGATTTGACTGTGGAGATTTAATCCACCTTTTTTGGCAACACGGGAAGAAATATAGTGTCGGACGGAGCTTCACCACAAATGTTGTTCAGTCCACAGATTCCTCAAGTTGGAGCACCGGTCCAACATCGCCAATGGACTACACCTACACTCACACACATGTTGGTACACCTGGTGTGAGGAGAAAAGAGGAGAAGACTCAAGAAAACATCCCTCTCTCTCCTTAAACCCTCTGAATTCCCACACAGTATGTTACCCAGCTTGCATGAAAAAGGAACCCTCGTACTCTGCAACACTTAACAAGTGTATTGAGGACGTTTCAAATTATTACTGGGGGGGCTTTACTAACTTGAATCATAAAAAATAATGTGTTAACGCAGCCTACAAAGAGTGAATAGGAAGCACAGGCAGGCTGAAGGTTGCGGTTAGGACCATCAGTCTAATTGTCCAGCCAATGGAGCCAACAAAAACCCCAGAGGATGATTGCTGTAACAATAAAAAACAAAAGTGTTGCATGTGTAAGTGCATGTGTGAAAAGAAAAGGAAGAGGGGGGCTAAAAGCATGTTAAGCACTTTCATGGTCTCACAGTTAAACAGATACTTCCAGTCAGGCCCCATGGTTTGTCTAATTGAACTGAAACAAAACACAAAGATGACAAGACTGTGAGTTACAATCCGCAACCATAAATCATTAGCTCCAACACTGCAGCTCTGACGATCATCGCTGCCGTCCTCGCACAAGAAAAAAAAAAACTGCATAGAGGTCTGCACATTTGCATCCACGCAGTCTTTCAAGTAATTAGATATTTTGCTATGGAGATGCGTTTTAAATAATTAATCTGCTGTATTGGTGCCCTGCTGCGTTTCCCATTCCACTGCAGCACCAGCAGTGGGCAAACAACATCAGTCGACTCCCAGCCAACAGGAATAGAGATGTTCTCCCATAAACCCGAGCTAACTCGTTTTGAAATTAGTGCTGCAAATTCATTTCATTTACTCGCAGCCATCAAGCCCAATTAGGACACTAGGAGTTTGGAACAAGCTCATTGCAAAGAAGGGGGCCCCCTGTAGATAAAAGCGAGCCAGCGCCGCCATAAATCAGGGCTTTCGGGTTCAAAACAATTCATAAAAATGCCTGCAGTCTCTCTCCTCATACAAGAGGTTCACATAATCATGTGCAATCACATGAAGCAGGCCTGTTATTCTCAGGAGGGGGCTGTTGAGTTTGGGTGTGATTGTGTCAGGCTGTCAGTGCCCACTCATCCAGACTCTGGAGTGAGACTGGAACAGACGGGAGCTGTTCTTTCAGCACCACCGGGGACAAGCAACAGCACACTCAGCTGTCTCATCCGCACAGTGTAGCGGAGGGGAAAAAAACACCCAAACTCACTTCACCTTCTTTTTGTTTCAATATTTTAAGATGGCGAGAAATCAAAATGAAAAGGAGTCATGCATCAAATTAAAAATGCAAACAAATATAGATCTATATCACCTGAGAAAACGGCTGATTTTTGTTAACATCAGTTGATGTTTTACCCTGTGAGATGAGGATTTTTGTTGTCACTACTTATGGCATCCCCGTTCTCATCTGCTTATTGGGTGGGTAACAATGAGGCGCAACACACCTCCCTAAAAAGCTGACAATTACCAGAAGCATGTGCACATCCGTGAAAAGACTATTTTAAAGCCACAAAACTATGGCACACGCTCAAAGACTTGCCTGAAAGAGGCGTAGGATGTTGGCAACCATAATCGATACCGAGCTCGCCGAGGCTCCGATGACTCCCACCACTTTTTCCGGCTTGACAAACACAGGTGGCTCCCCATTCGTGCATCTCACGTCGGAGGTGTCCTTCGTGATCAGGGCTTGCACGAAAGTTAAAGATTGCTCCAGTGCGTAGGTATCCCTCGAACAAGTGTCCAGCACCCGGGCGCCTAACGTGATGTTGGGTAAGAGTTGCTCGTCCTGGTTGATTTGGTCCAAAGCGTACATCATGGCCTCGAGCCGCTGGATGCCGTTCTCCTTTTTCAGGTCTCCGCACGGCGTGCCGTCGGCCCCCCTGGCGTGCACCGGGAACAGTCCACCGAGGGTCAGGTGCCCCTCAGTCCGTATTGAATGGGGCGCATACGTCTCCTGAGGCAGCGCGAAATCCACCACTGTCCTCATGAGCCAAAACAATCTCCATATGGTGCTCAGCTTCATGCGCAAACCAGGACGAGCCATGGTCAACTTTTAGGAAGGATGGAGTCCACAGTCCGCCGAATATACAGAACCAGAAAAAGGCGAAGAAGTTTTGTTAAAACGAACCCATTGTTGTTGTCAGCAAAGAGGAGATTCAACAAGCTGTGCTGGGGAACCGAGACGCAGTAGATGGCTCAGACAAACTGCGCCCATCGCTTTGCTGCCAGGAGTGAGGGGTGCAGCTTGTTGAATAGTGAGGCTCCTGACGGTAATTTAGTCCCCTCGGAGAGAGAGGCTACATCCATTAGTCAGAAAATATCAGTAATAGAAGATGATCACCCGCCGCAGATTAACTGGCCTAATTTTGTCCACTTCTGCTGAATCCAAAGCGCGAAACACAACGAAGCCGCTGCAGAGGATCTTCACAACCTAAAGCGGCAACACCACCAAAAAACATATGGTGGATTTTAAAGAATTATCTCTCAAAATCAATACTTAGGTGTTAGGACCGGCAGAAGTGGGTGACATTCTTCTTGCTCGGACCAACTCCACGGGAGCGCAGGGATGGCTCGGTCCGCGGTGGTGTCCGTCTCCCAGGGGTGCATATCATCTCCACAGTCTCCAGGAAAAAGAAAGGAAAAAAATCGAGTAGTATGCGCTCAAATGTGAGCGGAGAACTGAGAAAATCCCAGCTAATTAAAGCCACAGCTCTTTCTCGGTCCCCGCAACCGCTCGCATTTATACAAAATGAATGAGTCACAGCGAGGGATTCACTGTGTGCGCCGAGTTTTCAGCCCCCTTTCCTTGCGAGACGTCATTCGGCTGGCGAAGAAAAAAGAAAAAGGAGAGTAGCTTCACTTCATGGCAAGGTTTTCAGGAAGTTGTCTTCAGACAGTTTAACGAGAAGGTAAACAAGGCGCACAAATGCACTTGCAGACTTGAATAGTAAGACAATTGTTCCTCTGAGTGCCTCTCAGTGCGCATCCATAATCTCTCTCCCCCCTCCCTCCTTTACAATCATCAATCACACTATCGCGCAAAAGTCTGAGTGTTTTTCCCTCTTTTCTTTTGATGCTGACGGTGACAGGCATGAACAGAGATCTGTGGCATGAAAAGAGGTATGATGGGATTCACCCGCCGACTAAAAAATGCCTTTACTGATTCAGGATTCATTACTGATGCACCTTTAAAGAGGAAGAGGGAGGGAGAGACATACACGTTTGGAGGGGTCCGGGCTGGTCTCCCAGGCAACCCTTCTTCAGAAGACACTCCTGATTCATCCTGTGCACCCCACACGCACGCACGCACGCCTATGCGCGCGCGTCTCATGCTGGCACGCACGCTGGCACACAAGCTGGAGAGTATGAACCACACCTTTAGGAGCGAGGGACCCTCAAATCTCCCGAACAAAAACACTATAATCACCAAACTATTAAATTGCACAGATGGTGCTTTTATAAACAAGCAAATTATGATAATTTGCTTTCAGTGGACATGCATTAGCCAGCTTGGCAATTTGTGGCATTAATTAAAAAAAAAAAAAAAAGGTCGATTTCTGAATGTATTTCAAATCTATTAAAAAAAAAGAAATCATTTTTGGGGCTCTACTAATTACTGCTGTATTCCTTCAATGAGCTATAGTGTGAGAAAAAGGTGCAGACTATGCACTTGGCTACATAGTTAATGCAAGCCTTCTTTCAAGTAACTACAAATTGACCACTTCTAAACCAGCTGTCACACGTCCAACAACAGCATCCACAGGGATGCGGTCACTGAGAAATTACAGCAGCACTGTGGGAAACAGGAAACAGTAAATGGATTACAGGATGAGTCGGTTAAGTTGCTTGATCTCTGAGTAATAAACAGCCACAGAGAGTTGCTTGATTATGAGGCGCAGAATCCCATTTTACGAACACGCTCGTTCCATTCCTTTCTGTGCAATTAAAAGATTAGAAAAGGCGATGCAGCTCTAATTGAAACATGTCCTATTGACATTACAGGCTTGGATGGACAAATTTCTAATTAATTAAGTTGAATAGAGATTAATTCAAGCTTAATCCTGCCATGTAGTGTATTTATCTCCATTAGCCGCAGCGATTTCGCATGAATATCTTTCGATAGACGAATCGTGCATGTCCAACTCAGAGCGTGTCAGTGTGGGTTTAGGGTGCACAAACTGCACGTCAAGGCCAAACTTCACGAGCTGCACCAAAAATACATTTAAGGACACTGTGTGGGAACTGCTGGGAAGAGACTGCCGAGGAGAGAAGTGAGGGATGAGAGACGGGAGGGAGGCAGATGGCCTCCTCCACTGTGAGCACACTGAGACAGGCAGGCAGGCCTGGAAAAATGCAGCAACAGCCCCTTCAAATGACACCCTGAGAGACTGGTGTCGCGACGCACGACACTAATTCCACCGTTCGGACTCTGCGGTGTGAGAGCCTGACTCCCACTTACACTGTCAACGGAAAGGTTACTTTTGAAAAATGGGGCCCTCACCGTGATTTAATTCACTGACTAACCCCAGGAAGAGAGGTCTTTTCCCCCGGGGAGGCTATGTGATTTAGACTGAGATTACACTTTGGTTTGGATCTTCTTTCCTTCTCCTTCCTCACTCTCTCTCACACACAAACACACTCAGATAAATTCCATTTCAATTTCATCATGGGATGAAGTGGGAAGCAACAAGCAAGGAGGTATGTGAATGTATTCTGGAAGAGGTTCAGGTTCAATATGGAGCTGACCAAACAAACAAACACAGCTTTCCACATGGCGGGGGCCTGCTACATTTCAATGCATCCCACTGGATGAATTACAAGCTCCTATGAGAGACCAGAGCCTTTGTTTCAAGCATTCAATAACACGTCTGCTTCTTCAAGTCAATTACAGGTCTGGCAATGTGTGCTCCTTTAAAGAAGAATAATCAGAGAACAATAAAAAGTCAGCCTCCAGGACAAGGGGCAATAAGGTTTCCTTTTGGGCTGACACCGGGCACAATGGGGTCTGTCTGTCAAATTAATTAACCTGGAAACCTGTTTAATTCCCAGACTCGAATGAAAGGGCCGTCGCATCCATGGGAAAGAAATGACTCCAGAGCAGGAGGTAATTGCATGTCGGGGTGATTTGTTCGAAAGCAAGCAGGCCACCAGCCCCGTTTGGAGTCATGCATATTCTGTGAGGGGTGAGGTGTTAATGTTAGATCAATGTAGGGGCAATGTTAGATTAGCAACATGAAGGTCACCGAGCTGCCAGGCCCCCCCATGTCTCATTCTGCACCATCTGCTTTGGAATAATGAAATCAGGCTATCTACACTTTCCTTCATCACTGTAAGCAGAATCAGCACCCGTGAGGAGAAGGGGAGAAAATAAAGTATTGTAATTCTACAGGCACGCTGTATGGGAGACAAATTCTTAGCTCTTCTGCTGTTTATGCCAGAGACAAAGCAGGTGCACTGCAGCTAGGACGATAGACTCTCCACGCTCTCAATTATGATTGTAATCCATCTGTCATACTGGCTCCCTTCTAATTATGTCTCTGTAAAGTTGCTGCTGTGAGCTCAGTACCCGTTCACACTCGGAAATGTGAAAGATAGACAGATAATGCACAAGTGGCCACCGGAATACATAACGGCAGGGGCACTGTAGCTTAGTAACAGGAGGTAACAGGAAGCAAAAAGTCAAAAGAAAAAAGGAAATATTAACCCACGAATGTTACAAGTATCCTGTCTGAATAATGATCAGAAGTATTATATATGGCAGTAATGGACCCAAAGGTGCTGACCTCCCACCCACATAGTCCTGGAATCTTCCACAGGCCCTATTAGTGGGTGACTGGGCCTTTGTTCTGATGGCTAACCTCATGGTCTGCTGGACTTATGTGATAAGTGGGCTCGGCTGTGTTAGTTAGCCAGGAGGACTTCAGCCACAAATTTGATTGTGATAGCAAATGCCTCTCACGGTGTGTCCGTTAAATTAGCCGACCTTCTGAGCGGCTCTGGACCTGTGTGGATTCTTTTATCACATAGGTCTTCATGGTGCATTGTGGGGAGATTTTATCTGCAATCCTTTTGAATGACTCATAACAAACCCTCTATGTGTGTGTGTGTGTGTGTGTGTGTGTGTGTGTGTGTGTGTGTGTGTGTGTGGGTGGATGGGGGGGGTAACGTGACATGACCTTGTGATGATAGACATATGACCAGAGTACCTTATCTGCCAAAAGAAAAAGAAACCAACATTAAAAAAAAAGTGAATTAGCTCCAGTCCAGTGCCTTAAACTTGCATTCTCTCTAACAGCCAGCAGGGGGCGACTCCTCTGGTGGCAAAAAGAGGTCTGATTGTGCAGAAGTCAATGAGAAAATGAGCCTACTTCTCACTTCACTTATTCATTCATTAATTCATAGTCACAGTGACATCACCTATTGGTTCAAGGACTGACATTTTGAAGCCTGGAGTCATCTTATTTATTTTTTTTTTTTTTTGCTAAACAATATGAACATCAAGTTGTACTGAAGAAGACTGAGACAAGAGACCATAAATTCATTTTACAACATTTACTGAGGTAACAAATCAAGTGATAAGTAGACTCATTTTCTCATAGACTTCTATACAATCAGACTTATTTTGTAGCCAGAGGAGTCGCCCCCTGCTGGCCATCACAGAGAATGCAAGTATAAGACACTTCAACATTGGCTCCACTTCTTAAATGGAAATTAAATTACAAATTACATTGTAGTCACTATTTTCATGACCTCTCAACTAAAGTGGTGAATCATACTGAGTTGTTTCTTTACATCATGATTTATCTTTTTTTTTCTTTTTTGTGTCCCTTCAAGTAAAGTAAAGCATCATCCGTTTTCCTGGGAATCCACTGTTGGTTTGTTCACAACAAACCAGAGACAGGATTCGGGAAAAGATAAAAACCTGCACTGTGATAAACATCAGGACGCTTTCTCAGTATAATGTTTGCAGCAGAGGTGTTTTGATCTATGATTACCATTTTTATTCGACAGCAGTTTGTTCCTGTTTTGAATTTATTTCTGTCACTATGTGGTAAACACTGTCCAGCGACATAAGCATTTTGTACGAGTACATACAGTGGTTCCAAACATATCTCAGCTCTGAACTTGTGACATAAAGGAGAGCTACAATGAACTGGACAAGAGGCACAAGGGTCATGAGTTCAAACTGACCAGTTTGGGAAGATTAAAATAATCTTCAAGTTAATGAGGACGCTGACATGGAAACCTCATCATCCGTTTCACTTTGGCTGGCCAGCCTCCTAGTTTGTTATTCATTTCAATTTATGGTCTGGCAGCTGCTCTCATACAACTACGGTGACGAATTTGCATCGCACAAGCCTTACTTCAAGGTATTTTCCTAAATTGCTCAACGCAAATGAGCTCATTCTTCCATTTCTCACGTGAACTTTACACTTGGAAAAGTGTTGAAAGTGTGTGAGTGGATTATGCCTATGCTGCCTGAATTAACTGCACTGCTGTTTGTGTTGCAAATAACATATTTTCTTCAGCTCATTACCATATGGAGCTGCTAGCGAGGACTGCGGTGCAGGGCAGGCCTCCTTATTTCAGATAAGTGCCCCTGCGGTCTTTACCAGTTTAAAAAGCATTCACAAAAGGCACGCACACACACACACACACACACACATACACGCACGCACACACACACACTTTTGAACAGGAATTTGCTTAGCCTGACTGCTGCCGCTGTGCTATTCATCATGCACATGAATTAATCTCTCTCACTCATTAGCTGGAAATTAACGGCGTTACAAAATACCACGCATAGCTATCACTTAAAGAGGAACGATAAATCACCACCTATATGTATAAAAGCCATGCACTTGAATGGGAGCTTATGGCCGCAGCCTCGTTCACTGCATGTCACCTCCTTTAGCTGGAGGCCGTACTCAATTAAAAAGAGGTTCAAGTTAAACCGCTCCTCATTTTGACCATGTGCAAGCCTGAGGAGCGTGCAGTCTGACAGTAATCCCCTGGGTTTATCTGTTCAGTGAGTCCCCCAGTATCCCTCCTGTCTCTCAGCCATGGTCTGTCTCCCTGTGGGCTCCCCATGGCCCAGTGGTCCCACAGGAGCACTGTGGCGGGAACTGTGGGTCGCAAAAAGCTGCCTTTTCCCCAGAGCCACCCTGCTGTCAGCACACTGGGTGCCTTTTAGAGTCATCCCAGCTGATCACTTGCATATAGAGGCAGAGTCAAGGTGAGGAAATGCATATATTCATGGGTTACAATAGGCATGGCTTGTGTTGAATACACTATAGTCACGGTCAAATCAGGGTTCCTATCCCAGCAAAGTGACATCTCCTGCTGAAAAATCACTGCTCAAAGTGAAAGAGAGTAACAGGGAGCACAGTGTGTTTACAGAGTTTGGAGGGAGGAATGATTGTGTATTGTAGAATTTAATGGGTGCCCGACAGTGTCGGTTGAAAGAGTCCTGTCGACACAGGGCACAGCACAATACAGACCGAGCAGAATGGGACTTCTTATGGTTGCTTGGGGATTGAATAAAGCTCAGTTCATTTGCTACATATCACGTTTTCTTACATGGTTTCCAACAATTCCTCATATTTCATCCATGGAGCTGGCAATGGGCATTTTATATCCCCCCTATTTCCTCCACCTTTCAGCTCGCTTTAAGCTCCTCCATGTCATGATGGTGTTTTTTTCACCCCCTTTTGGAATTTCTCCCTTTTTGCTTTCAAGCTGAAAATCAAATCTATAAATCAAAGGCAATGGGAGAAAGACACGGGGACTGAAGGGCATTTAAATCCTTTCAGAGTTCCCAAAGCTGCAGAGAACGAAATAAACAGGAAATTAAAATGGAGCTGGAAATGGTAGCAATCCCTCTTTTCAGAGGATTGAAGCCAGGTGTATTTCTTAATGCTTCTTCCTGCTTTATATTCTGCTCTGTTGGGAATGGATCCTCATCTCTCTTATTAATTTCCTTGAAAGAGGAAAGGAATTATAGTCTTTGAGAAATGCTAAAAAATGCCAGAAATTCATAGGTGATTGTTTTCGCTAAATTGTTTTTGAGGTTTTTGTATTCTGAGCCGCCACAAGAATGCTTAATGTGCAAAAACCTTCCAGCGCCATGGTGCTTTTATATTGTATCTTGTAGTATTTCTACTGTGTGTCATCAGGCATATCCTGCAACTGTGTCCGCTCACCTGGCTGTGTGTTTTACTAAAATACTGCTGCTTAACAAAGTTGCTGGCTGACCTTCAGACTGAACTTCATTTGCATAAAAGCATATGATTAGACGAGGGTCAGCCACCACTGAGAAAACTAATTTCTTCACACTTGACAAGCACTGACCATATCCACGAATGAGTGAGTGACCACAATTTACCACTGATAGCTCAAACCTCTGTGAAGCTGTATTTAGGCACAGCAGTGCTTTTAGATAAATGCAAACATGCTCACAATAACAGTGTTAACAGGCGGATATTTAGCAGATAATGTTTGCATGTTTATCGCGTGTTAGCGTGCCAACATTTGCTAACTAGCAGTAAACACACAGTAAAGCTGAGGATGATGGAATGGCATATGTGGGTATTTTGTAATAAACCAAAGTATTGGATGATTTGAAATTTTGATCTGATAACAGTCCATCCATCTATCTGCAACTGCTTATCCCGTTTGGGTTGTGGGGAGGCTGGAGCCAATCCCAGCTAGTATTACAGCGTAGTACAGCGGGGTACACCCTGGACAGATCAGCAGTCCATCATAGGGCACATAGAGACAGACACGCTCACGTTCACACCTACGAGCAATTTAGAGTCATCAATTAACCTGCATGTCTTTGGACTGTGGGAGGAAGCTGGAGACAAAGACAATGCAAACTCCACACAGAGCAGCCCCAAGCTGGATTCAATCCTATGACCTTCCTGCTGTGAGATCATTAAAATTCATCTTGATGAGGACATAAATGTCCATATTACATGGCAATCCATCTAACAGTTGTTGGGACCTTCACTCAAAACCCCAAATGTCAACCTCATGGTGGCAAAAGGTCACCAGATGACCAGAGTAAATGGGACACATTGGACCTCATGCAGCAACACTCTGCTAAATTTCTCTTATATTTTTTGAAAAAAATAAGAGAAGTCAATTCCAGATGCACCAAACATTCTTAACCATTCATATCAGCTCTTCCCCAGGTGTGCTGAATGATGAATCCCACTTGATCATGCATTGGAGGCCAATTGCTTATTAGCTTAGGTATCACCCACTAAACACTATATAGGAACAGGTGTTGAGCCACCACAAAAATATTGTAAGAAGAAGAACTTGGATCAATTAATAGATGCATAGATACATATGTTGATAGAGCATCAGGACTGGCATTATAATCAAAAAGCATCCAAGAGCAGTATGTATGTCAATCAGATACGAGCATCAGAAATGCATCTGATACTACCCAAAATTCAGTATTGGGTAGTCTATGCACCGATACGATACCAGAATTTATTAACCCAAAAAAAAAAATGTATAAATTTGTTTAATCAATATTTAATCAATTCTTCTTCGCAGCTGCATAACAGTGGCCCTCACTGTGCAGATGTATCATGGCTGCCACTGGCAAATACTGTTTTATAGCAGCGACGAAGAACTGATTGTAGGTAGTTTGGTTAAGGTAGTCAGAGTGAGGAACATGTCAGCCATTTGGTAATATTTCACAGAGGAAAAGCCAACAAGTAAAACAACGATATATACAGCATGTCAGGTTTCTGTTTCGAGGGGTGGTGGTTCCATTGTAGGGTGTGAATATTTCATCCTGCAGGACAAGTCAGCACACAGGCTGTCCACTGAGGAGACAATTATGAGAACATGGACTTGTTATTTATTCCTCGCTTCATTTATTTATGCTCGTTGTGACTGACAAACAATAAGAGAAAGTTCTATTGAATTCATGCTCTGCATGTATTTGTTCATGTTTTTCAAACCTGAGACAGGCCATACAACAAAGATAGTGTCTAATATATAATAATATCACATGGTCAGTGGTAAGCAGCTGTAATAAATATCTATATCTACTGTATACACAGTAGATATAGATATATAGATAGATAGGCATATGCATGCGTTTTTCTCAAATTCAAAACTTGAGTTTCCTCATTCAACAAAATTCATGGAGTATGAAAACAAGATGTTTCTTATATTGGTAGGACTACTCTCGACCACTCGAAACTCAAATTGTGGATATGAACAAATGTAAGAGAGTCTGTATATCACTTCCTGCATGACGCCCAACGTCTGGGAACGATGGGTGTCTGCGTCAAATTTCATGACAATCCATCCAATAGCTTTTGTGATATTTCAGTGGTGGACGGACTGACTGACTAACTGATACTGTCATCCTGAGATTTACGCTGCTAGCATGGCTAAAACTGACACAACTGTTAGGATTCGTGCTTCTATCCAACAACCTAGCGGCTATGAATCCACAGTCCTTTGAGTTATATTGTCCTCTCGAGTGGAACATACTGAGACATGTACTGTAGCTGAATGACACATTCAGATGATATATAGGACTCTCACTTTTACATTTGTGTAGAGAAGCTATCCTCAGAATTTTAATGAAAGCTGAGCCTAATGCCTACATATACATCACATCGCCTTTGATCACCCATGTAATACTATTGATTAACATCCCATAGATTTTTTTTTTCACATAATGTCAAGACTAGTGTTGATATTGAACATTCATTTCAGGCACGGTTTCTTAATCAAAGACGAGACCCAGGAGCCCAGCGCAGCACAAATACAAATAGATTTACTGCTTGTGGTGCAAAGATCAATAGTTTTTTTCATCATTGTCTTGAGTTGATGTGTGAAGGAGAAATCCGAAACTCAAACATAATCACATCAAAATGGCTGTTCTATGAAAAATGATACGTCTTTCCTTTTCCTTTCTCCTATACAATAAATTGCACACCATCAAACTGAAGTTATAAATCACAGCACTCTGAGGCAAAGGCAAGAATGAGAGGCATGCTTTCTTTTTAAGTGGAGGCTTACAATTGAACCTCAGGCACTAGAGTCCATAAATCGCAGCATCAATTATTAACTCAAATCTGTTTTAATGTGCCAAAAGAAACCCCAATGGGCTGGCTAATGCAACTAGCAGGAAATGAGGAGAACAGATAAAATGACCAGCGTGACCAGTCTGCCCCTTTTTACGTTGGGGCTTGTCTAGAGTGCAGGGATGCATCAAACACTAGCCCATCCTGTCAGACTTTAGGGGCCATCAGGAGCCGTATTAGCAGCTAAATAATAGAAAATTCCATTCATGACTGAGCCTTGAGGACATAATTGACAAAGGCCTCAGAGACGCTACAGTGCACGAGGGAGATGCTGAGTCCAGCAAAGCAACAACATACCCGGCTCGCTCTCCGGATGCTTTTAGAAAATGCGCGTTCACAAGTTCACAAGGTGATGCAAGTGATTTGAAAGTGCAGTGAAAGTAAACAGCAAAACCATTAGGAGACAACCTCAGCAATCACATCGTAGCTGCAGGGATGTGGGTATATCATGATCACAGGCTGAGACCAAAAGCAAATAGAAATCCATTCCCTTCAGGGTCAGTAATTTTCTGTGCGGTTCATTTTGCAGTAAATGTTTTTTTCACTGTTTTATTAACCAGTTCAAGACACTCTGCATGAAGGCTGCTGTGAGAAGAATTCAGGTAAACACCATTATCTTTTTATTAATCTGGTTTATCAAATGCAATCACAAACAGATAAAAAGAAAGTGGTTGGTGAAGGATGTTTAAACTTCAAAAAGAACAAACTGTACAAACCGAATACTGGAAGATATTTTTCTCCTTTATCACTTCAGGAAAAATCAAGTTGAGGCACTGATGACATTTTCTGTGCTTCCACTATTTATTATTTAATAATTCATCATGTTTTCTGAGGGGGGAGGAGGGCAAAGCATGCCGATATGGGAGCAAGTCCTAATTTTGAAAAGTGGGTGCTTGCCAGCATACACAGCAGCAGCAGCAGCAACCCAGTTGCCTCCACTCTGTGTACAAGATGAAAAACCTAAAATGTTTTGATTTTCACACATTCAACCATCGACGGGGCAAAATCTATTGCTTCAACACATTTCGCCAGTCAGTCGGTGGTGGTTGTTCTTACTTATTTAAGCAATCGGCTTTATTTCTACCCAGTGATCACTGGGGAGGCTCTCCAGGATGCGCTCAGATCTCTTCCTTCATCTGACAGAGAGGAGAGAGGAGGGGAGTGAGCGAGATGAACACTGAAGCTGTCTTATTAGTGCTCAACTCTCCGACTCGGGCCTTCAGATTGACAGGGGGAAAAAAAAGAAAAAAGTGTGCATGCAGGCTGCGCCATAAACAGTGGCAGTGATAAATATCTGCTGTCACTTCCAACATGACTCACTTGTCTGAGTCTCAGTTTTACAGCACACAAAAGGAGGCTGGAGCAGAGCAACCATACACTACTGCTAAATCTTTATCAGATTACAGATAATAGATGCACTCTATAAAATAGCTTATATTACCAGGGAGTGAGTTGAAGCGGAACACAACACCAAATAGTGAATAATGGGCATAATTCTATAAAGGCACACACAGGCATTGATACAGGTAAAAAGCCATACAAGCCCTCATTACTCTTCAAATGGTGGGCCCATGGAGTTTTATGTAGATTTCAGTTTTTTTAACTCCAGGTTGTGTCTTAAAGTGGCCTCACCAGACAACCAGTGTCAACAGACCTGCTGGTGAGTCAGATTAGCTTGTTTTAGTTAGCAGGAAAGGGGGTCAGTCCTGCAGAGAATGGACCACCAGAGACCACAGACTGTATATAAGAAGTGGGTGGATTCACTGTCACCCACTCGAGTTCGGCATTTTGACTGTCGCCCTCTTGGTTTTTGGCTGTCGCCATCTTGTGTTTTTGGCTGTCGCCATCTTGTGGTTTTTGAAACTAGAAGGGACACTAGAGGGTGGAGCTAAAAACAACTGAACGCTGAAAAAGACATTTTATGCGACCAAAATGTTACAATTAACTTTCTTGAACTGAAAACACACTGTGAAAGGATCAGGGATAACCTGAATGCTTCGAGGCTTCGACAGTTCCCATGGTTCAAACTCCAAATCAGTATATGTAAGTAATAATAATAATAAAACCTTTATATACATAACGCTTTTCAAAAACAAGTTACAAAGGGCTTTATCAATACATAGAAAGCAGCACAAATTAACAGGTAGTAATAAATAACAATATACAGTTAAGCTTGATACAGTAAAAAGACAAGCAAGGTTTAAGTATTAAAAAGAAGTAGAACAATAGCAAGAATAACCAATTAAGAGAAAGCCATTCTTTAAAAAGTGTTTTTTCAAAAGAGATTTAAAAGACCAGACAGAGTTAGCCTGCCCGATCGCCTCAGGCAGGTCGCTCCGGAGTTGTGGGGCTCTGACTGAAAGGCTCGATCTCCTCTGGTTTTTAGCCTTGACCTAGGAATAACTAAAAGACCTGCTGGAGGACCTCAGGCTGCATTCAGGCTCGTAATCAGGGACCTGCTGTGCTTTAAATTAATCACTAAAATTTTAAAATCAATTCTAAAACGTACAGGTAACAAATGCAGAGATGAAGTATGTAATAATAATGTATAAATCCCCAAATTGCCTATGAAATAGGGAATAATCCCACAACATTGTTCATTATTCATATTCAACATTAGTTATTATTGGTTATTCTCAGATGGATATTGCTGTTTGTTATGAGTAGAGGTGTGTGTGTGCGCAGTAGTGCATCAGCAGCACTGTACAGGGCAATGAAATGAGGGAGATGGAGACAGACAGAAGAACATGTCAGCTTGCCGCACTGCACTACGAAGCTTCAAATACCTTCTCAATGAAACTTCAACGTGCAAAAAATTGTATTTGAGACAGCGCTAGAAAGGGTTAAGGGTAGAAAGGGGTAAGACAAAAAACATAGACAACTCGACGACTGGACAACACTCAAATTACAAGGTAGCCACTCCCTAAACCCTGCTTTATGGTCTATTTGACTCTGAATGGGAGCATAACTTACTCAATGAACATCTTTATGTATTGAAGAAATGTATTGAAACTAGCAACTGAGACCATAAACTCATGTTTACAATGTTGACTGAGGTAATAAATCCAGTGAGAAGTAGGCTCATTTTCTCATAGACTTCTATACAATCAGACTTCTTTTTGCAACCAGAGGAGTCGCCTCCTGCTGGTTATTAGAAAGAATGAACGTTTAACACACTTCTGCATTGGCTTCACTTCTCACACCTGGAGGTTGCCCACTGATAAAGGTTAAAGTTGCAAGAAAATGAATACAGAGCTTGAAAGTATTCTACAGATATTAGATATTATATTATAGGTACAGATATCCATATTCATATTGACATATTTTCTGTGAGACAACCAGCTTTGTTACAGTGGAGGGGGGTTATTCAGATTTTTTACTTGCTTAAAAGTAACAATCCTGCAATATAGAAATACTCCATGCAAGTAAAAGTCCCACATTGAAAATGTCACTTTAAGATAAGATAAGATATTCCTTTATTAGTCCCACAGTGGAGAAATTCACAGTAGTAAGTAAAAGTACTTAACATTCCTGTTGTCCTCAGGTCAAATCTGACCCATTTCAAACTTTATTATATTATACATATGATTTTATTTCATCTTCCATTGATGGTTCCCTACTATGGTCTTTGCAAAAAAAATAAATAAAATGATGACCACTACTTTTGTAGGTGTTTTATTAAATTTTATAGCATCTGCAGACTTCCCAGGTCAAAATTGACGGGAAGACCACTAAATGTCATTATGTGCTGCCATTAAAAAAATTCTGACTAAAAGTTTACATATACCAGTATGTGATAATCCATCAACATTATGTTCCTCTGATAATAACTACAGTATAATCAAATTAAATTAATTCATAATATCTGCTTTACTTAACAAAAAAATTGGTATAATTTCACAGAAATTACGTTTATTAACCTTAATTTCCATTTTAAAAAAGTGTAAAACTTGTGGTAATCATCTGGGAGGATAATTAGACAATAAGATTAGATGATAATTAGTGTAACACAGAATTGGGTGATAATTTATAGTGTATGCTTCATAAGCAATCAAACTGGACCAGGTTCATTTTGACCCGCAAAGACAACAAGAAGGTATCAAAAGAGTAGAGAGTATCAAAAGTAAAAGTCATTATGCAGGAAAACAGCCTCTGTGAGTGGTATGCTATTATAAGTAGCATTTAATTTAATCTATAGCAATGCATCGTATTTTATACACGTTTTTTATGTAAAATCTGTAAAGTAATTATTAATTAAAGGTGTCAAATAAATGTAGCAGAGTAAATTGAACTTTAATCTCTAAAAAGTGTTTTGATGAACGGCTATCTATGAGCTGAGATTGTCACCTGTCACTATTTATAACCGATACATCACTTTCAATCACACACTTGTTCTGTGCATGTTCATAAGGCTTTCCTCCCACAGTCTAAACACATGCAAAACAGGAGGATTAATGACTTGAAATTCCCCACAGGTGTAATGTGACTTATTATGTGAATCTGTGATTGCTGTGTGATAAACTAGCAGCCTGTCCAGGTTGTTTTTCTGCCTTGATATCCAGTGTAAGCTGTGAAAGACTCCTCAGGCTCCTGAATAAGAATGAGAAGTTGATGACAATGAATGAATTCTGCACGTTTAGTTAATGTAGCAGCAGAATAAAAGCCGGCATCCCTATTGTTGCAAATTACTGTGAAGCTAAGATCAGTACAATGAAGTCGATTAGTTAATATTCATTTGGCAGAAAGGGGGGTTCAAATTCAAAAAGAATGATAGCGAGATGTCGTTAAAATTATCCTATACATTTAAAAGACTTTGAAAATTCAGCTCAACATTCAGGGAAAGTGTGTCAGAAATCTACGTGCCCGACGTCAACCTTTACTTGCTCCAAACTGTTTTATTTTAGCGGTTATCATATAACAAAAAAGAATAAATTAATCTGAAGTTTCGCCCACATCCTCTCATGCCACCGAACTACATCCCTGTTTCCAGGATAATGGAAACGCTCGCTTTATGCTTCAGCTCATAAACTTTATCTTTACCCAACCGCCATTTTCTCGCGAGTGAAGCGAGATGGCTCACTCCTTGGCTACTTGCCCTCTCAGCTCTGGAAAAAACAATGCATTTATCTATCTTTCACCACATGCCCAATGCTTAATTTACTAGCCCGCCATGGCATTTTACGTGCCTATTTTATAAGGGCAACAGGGTGATAGGCCAAAGAATAATAACAGTAATAAATAAAAACACTTTCTGGGGTACCAGACTGTAAAAAATCTTTTGGCTGGTGAATTTCCTACTTGCTTTGTCATTTAGCTGTCTTTTAAATTAAAAGTCCCCTTCAATGGACCACTTGAGCACTTACATTTTGGAAAAAGAACTGCATAATCGCAAAATAAATTCATGACCAATTTATTAACATTTAAAACACCAGACTTGATATCTTATAATAGTGGACATTTAGTTGCAGACTTATGAAGTGAGATACTCATGACCATGTGCAGTATTAATGACATAATCCCTGCAAGGGACTTTAACAGAGAAAACTTCAGCCACAAACTACCAATTTTCAGGCAACATATTAAGTGTCCCACCAGG
Organism: Pterois miles; assembly: GCA_947000775.1. Lineage (NCBI taxonomy): Eukaryota > Metazoa > Chordata > Actinopteri > Perciformes > Scorpaenidae > Pterois > Pterois miles. The sequence continues at coordinate 2,176,442 of CAMQGK010000368.1, forward strand.
GATAATATCACATTGGACAATTGCGACACTATATTACAGGACGCATTTCGCTCTGTCCCCCGTATAGCTTTGGGACTCTCTGATCACTGTCTGGTTCATCTTCTCCTGCCTTAGAAGCAGAAACTAAAATCTGCTAAGTCATGTGGTCAAGACTGTGAGGAGCTGGACCAATTGAGGCAAAGCTGGAGTTACAGGCCTGCTTTGTGTTTCTGAGGCTGCAGCTACAGACCTGGATGAACTCACTGACACTGTGACATCTTACAGCTCATGCAGCTTTGTCAGGCCAAGGAGGAGGCCTATAGAAGTGGGGACAGCATCCTACACAGTCACGAAAGAAAGAAGGTCAAAGGCCCTGTTCACACCTGGCATTAACATGCATCTTGGATGATCCTATCACAAGTCGACAGCTCTAAATACAGGTGTGAATGCACCCAAGACGCACTGAGGACACACGGAGATCTAATGGCTCAGACCACTTTCAGAGGTGGCCTTTCTTTTAGCAGTATGTAAGTGAATGTGTCCTGGGCCACACTGAAGGACCGCCCACTCAACTGACGTATGTGTCTGTGAATATTACTCACTGAGACAGGTGATCCACAGCTCAACAGCTTGTGTAGCCGAGGGTTACACTGCGCCTAATCTTTGTGAAGGTAATAAAATAAGAGAAAACACTTTATTACTCCCACATCATCAACAGCAGCACAAAACAGCTTGACCGATTCCATTCTGACCTTTCATAATAAAAGCCCTTGACTATATACTGCATTAACAGGCAACTCAACCAAATATATACAGTTATACCGTATAGCTTCATCAGTCTATACTAGTGCTAGATAAACCCCATGAGTAATAACTTTTTACCAGTAAATTATATATTTAATAGTTTAAATACTCAGTGTTCTTTAGCGTGTTAATATCATCACTATGAATATAAATATGATCATCGCTGCATACACATGTAACTCAAATCAGTGTGATTGGTTCATAGCTATGATATAATACCCACATACCACTGCTATGTCACCTAATTCCTTTGCATTTTCAGTATCACTCTGTCTGAGAAAAAAAACATTAGACTAGTGCTGTCATGGTTGCTTAGCGACAGGGTCACAGGGGATAACTTGTGCTAACATGGCACAAGTTACAGGAACAAAGTAGCACAGTTAGCTACTAAATGACAACAACAATATGGAAACATTAACTTCTATGGTGGAGTGGATTGAGCAGTGCCACCGCCAGAAAAAATCCACTTGCTAAACGACATGCGGTGCCACGTACAATGTTGTTTAGAATACGCGATCAAACAGGGATGCATCACACATGCCTCCGCAGCGTCCACGGTTCAGAAGCTATCTGACGCGGGGCTTGACACGAGAGAGGTTATGGCCGGAAATGGATTGGCAACTGAAACTTGGTGACTGGAGAAAGTCATCCTCACCATGCCGAGCTACACACCTCCACCTAACAAAAAGAAAAGGCAAGCCTTGTACAAGCAGTTATCAAAGTCATCCTACTGACGCTAGACAGTTTTTCAGTGGTTGCACAATAAATGGCAACACACAAATAATGTAAATAAATAGCCAAATATAGAAATGAGTATAACGCTAGCCTGTGATGAAAAAAAGAAGCTAGCTGTTAGTGTACATTCATAGCAACCACCAGCCTAGCAACCGCCTCGGTATGTACAGGCAGGAGGACCTACTTTATTGAGAAAATTATCTATTAATAGAAAAGCTTTTTAAATATATATTTTCATTGTCTCATATGTGTCCATATTTTCATTTTGCCATACTTGATAACCGTTTCATAAAAGCAAAAGCTCACTTCGGAACGTGATATTTGTGGAGGGACGACAACCCCCTCAGTCTCATCATAACATACCACGGCCTGTTGTGAGCTATTGCTTAAATATCCACCTACCTCATGTATATAAAGCAGCCTGTTACATCAATCATTTCATATCTATTCCAGCACCCTTTGCACTCTGCATCATTGCACGACTATATCACTATTTACAATTTCTATATTTTTTTACACTGTACATATTCATATCTGTACATTGCAGTGAAATGTTCATTTTTGTTCAGCTTTGTTGTCCCTGTTTTTAGCTGAATGTCTATTTCTGTGCCTGCACATTGAGAGCAACACAATACCATCAAATTCCTTGTATGTGTTCACACTTACTTGGTGATTAAAGCTGATTCTGATGTACGGGCTCTACATTTAAAACAAAAGGTGAGTAGTGATTTTGTTAAGAGTCCAGTCGTGTCTTTTTCTTGGAACCTGGCTATATGAGGGATTAGCTGGTACTTTTTGGCAATATTGGAACTAGAATTATAATCAATGTGCTTTAATTAAATCTTGTTTACTTGCAGCCATAAGCATGATTGATCTTTTGTTTCATAGAAGATGCAGTGCATTTTTTTCCCCACAGGATATGTCAGCTAAAGTTTACCTCTGAGTAAATTAGATTGACTACCTCTCATAAATGCCAAATGCACCTTGGCTGAAGTGGGATCGGCAGCCTTTAAGAATTCCTCCATCATTATATCCCAGCACAGTGACAACATGCAGAGCACATGTGCTGCCAAACATCCTTTGCAACAACAAAAATGTCTTAAGAATCGTCCAACCTGCACACAAGCATTTCCTCTGAATGCATGAAGCGGCAGTGGAAACAGCAAAATAGTCCTATAATCGTACAGCTTTTAAAAAGCTAATGTGAGCACGCTCTCCCTGTATGCAATAAGCCACTTTGTTTGCTGAAAACTCGCCAAGTGGCAAAAAAGCAGCTGCTATCTCTGCAGTCTCAAGGGGCTAGTTAATTTTAGAACGATAATCTCCTGCAATATGCTGAGGGATTAAGACGTTAAAAGTCCCAGCATGGGAAGACGATAAGCCTGTATCGTCATGGACTGCAAGAAGCATCCAGTGCATTTTAGGAACAGAGAAGTGTGTTACTTATCATGCTAATCAGCATGCAGATCAGGAAAAACAAACACCAGTTGTTCAATGACATGTCTATGTAATTTGCCACCACCCCTCTGTCTGTGTGCCACAAATGATGATCGCTATGACGGCAGTTCATCTTTGGCTATTAGCACTGTCTCCCAAGGCTGTATTGCAGTACTTTCTCAAGAGATTACCTGCAGGAGAGGAATGCCACATTGAAGCAGGGGAAGTACTGGCTATGGCTTAATCAATGTCATTTGCATATGCAGGATAAAACTAATCCTCATCAGGGGGAGGTTCTCCACCTGAGGCCCTTTCTTGTCCTTTCCAAGTGATCCTTCTCTTATTAAATGATCCCTTGACGATATTCACCTTGCCAGAGAGAACAAAGCACACCATCACGCGGCATGCAGAGGGAGGAAAGTCTACAGGGATGTTTGGTTCAGTATGATGTGACGCAGAGAAAAAAGACCCTGAGCTAGGCTGAGCTGAAAGTTGGGGAGGTGCAGAGCAGACCCGCTATAATGTTGTTTGGGTCCGGGAGTCAACCACAACAGCAAGTTGCAGGTGAATAACAATGTGTGGATTTGCAGAAATCGGGTTCAAAGTCTGCAGGAGCACAGTGAGCTTGGCCTTGCTTCTTGGGCAGCAGCCAAGGTTTTTAAACACCCAGCCAGGGGTATCAGCCGGGGTTCCCCCATGCTGTTTCACCGCTGCGTTTGAACACAACACAGGCAAAAAAAAAAATACAACTAAATGTACCTGAAGCAACCTGAGAATGGAGAAGCCATTCCCCTGTTGGAGGGATTTGTGTCACATTAGAGGGATGCTGAGCAGAAAAGAACCCGTTTTCAAAAGATCCCTTAAGTCCTCCCGTTCTTTGGAGACAACCTCTTCCCTCTCACAGGCTCCTTTCAGCATAAGATAAGCAAATTTACACTGGCAGACAAACGTGACATTTTCCTTGTGTAGGAGCTGCTCAAGAGAAGGCTTCATAGGTGGGCAAGGCTGATAAGATGACAGCCGGGGTTGGAGGGACTGGAAAACCAGCGTGAAAAGGAGATGACAAATCAGCAAGAAGGGGATTTCTCCCACTCTTTCATTTTCAAACATCCCTTATGCAAAGATGCACCAACAGGGAGAGGTTCGAGCAGTGGTGACCTACCCGCACTGACTGGTGCTCCTCTTCATGCTTATTTCTTTATGGTAATGTCTACCTCGGGGGGCCGTTTGGCTACCTTTCCTGGCCGGGGCTCATAAGAATCTCACCCTGTTTAGAGGCTATGAAATGGATTACGGACTCATTATCAACAGTGCTGTGTGGCCATAGAAGCCTGTCGTTTACACCACATTTCTACTGTGTCAGCCACAACATCAAATTCCATGGCAGGCGAGTGTCGAGGTGTGTGTTTTCTTTGGCATGTGACAGAAAAGTGCGCTAAAGGCAAAGCTGATCCGGTTTTACATGGTGTTTCATTCCTGGAGTTGGAGCAAAGTGATTGGCCATTGACAGACTTAAACTTCACGACCATGGCAAAGAACTAATCTCAAATGCATAACAGCATTATATTCACCAGTGTATAAAAATGACTACTTTCTTTTTCTGCTCTATTTTTGGTTTTACTGCCCTGACTGCAGTATTTAGTGCACTAAACCCAGATATCGGCGGCTGCAGAGCTAGTGTGATGTAATGCGGTGTGAAGCTCTCTGAAGGTCTGGGCTCAGCGACGCCATACATGAGACAGTTTAACATCACTAGCCATCATGAATTTACCTGTGAAAGGTGGCGGAAGAAGAAACTAGTATAATTCAGCTCGGAAATGACAGCATTGGCCGGAGTCTCGCTAAATCAGATTGATGATCCATTTTCCCTGCCCCGGGGCCACAGTAATGTAAGGACCCAGGATCCACTGAGGCTGCTCTGAGACAGATGGGACCTTGTCTGCTATGACCTTGCTGAGCTAATATTTCTCCCAGGCCTTGTCTGTTGCCTCATCATTAAAGGTGCCATGGCTATTAACATTGGGTGGAATACTTCAAAGACACTGTTTACATGGACAGGACATAATACAGGCGGAGAAAAATCACAGCAGCAGAGTAACAAGGCCGAGACTGATTGTTTGGCAAATGTGTGTCACATGTTTAACAGATGCCTGTAAAGTCATTGAAAGCCACACAATGCTGTACATATGCAGTACACATATATCCAAACTGTTTGTTAAAAAATAGCAAGTTATACGGTTTAATTTTTATTTTGTTTATTGTCTTGGCATAGCTGATAGTCCAGCTGGAATAATTAGTTGATCAACAAAAAATGAAATCAACATCTATTCTGATTGTTTCGCGGATTCTTCAAGTAAAAAATGATAAAATTCTAGAGCTGCGACGATTAATTGATTAGTTGGCAACTATTAAATTAATCGCCCACTATTTTGATTTAGATCGATTATCGGTTTGAGTAATTAAAAAAAAAAAAAAGGCAAAATTCTCTGATTCCAGCCTTTTAAATGTCATCGACGTCATCTTCGGCTTTGGGAAACACTGATCAACATTTTTCACCATTTTCTGACATTTTATAGACCAAATAACTAATCGATTAATGGAGAAATTATATAATTATTATTATTATTTTTAGAGATTTCTTGATTAGTGTGTGTGTGTCCAAAAAGTCAAAAAAATATAAAATTCAAAACACAGTGGCAGCCCTATTTTTTAGTTTGAAACCGAGAATTCGTGTCAAATAAATCCCACTAAAGAAAGTCAACAACCAGACAGCTTTGTGCAACAGATGAATTTAGACGTCTATCTGAAGTCTGACCATTAGTTAGAACTAAGCAATAGCAAAAGTCGGTCTTTGAAAAACTGGTCACAGGCGTCAAGTGTTGTGTCATCGGTGTGTTTTTATTTTCCATTTTCATCATTCACGCCTGTCGCATTTAGCCTTCTCCTGGCTGTATGGTAGCTACGTGTTCAAACACGGCCATTTATTTTATCAAGTTTTCTTTATTGGCAAGTCATTATTTTGCTACTTCTTGGGATTTTAAGCTTTCGGAATAAATCCACTGACACTCGGAATGGATTGCGATGCAGGAGTCACACTAGGAAATATGGTCTAGGAAGCAATCCAGCGGGTCACTGTTACTCAACGCCAGCCAGAAGAGAGAGATAAGAAAATCATCAAAACAGAGAGGTATGGGCCAACTTCAGGCTGCACTGACAGATGGGCTCCCACTTATATTCTTTGGTGCCCCTCCCCTCTTATTTTATCCAACGCTCTCTCTGCTGATACGTTCTGGCTTATGGAGACTATTTAGTCTTTTATAACTTTCAGCACAATAAAGCAAAAGAACACCCCGCAAGCCCAAACCCCCTTATCTCGAATTTCTTATCTCTCATTAGCTTTGGCCTGTGATGTGTTGGGGCTTTGCGGGGGGGGGGGAGATAATCTATTGAAATATGGTTTCATTTTGGATAGACTTTATCAGCAAAGCAATTTAAATTTTGATAATGAAGAACACTCTAAATCCCCCAAGTGCCCTTGTACCGCGGCGTACATACAGCACAACAGAACGCAGAGGATGGTAATCATTGTGTAATCACTCAAACAACGGTGCACATCCAAGCCCCCGAGCCTCCAGCCACTCCCAAGGCAGCCCAGCCCCTGATATTTGCTGGGCTTATGATTTGTACTGGGATCTGAGCAATAAGTAAAGCCTCCGGTGCTCGTGGCAGTGCAGCCAGATTGAATTGCAAGAACATGTTGCACCTGGTGCAGCTGGAGCAGGAAGGGGAAGCAGCAACACCGTCTGCATTCACTATCTGATGGCTGCAACCTTATTGAAAATCTGATAATGATATTTGGGGAGCTTAATGGTTGCCCTCTGCAGGCTACAATCAGTCTCACTCAATCCTGTTTTCATACCCACCTCCCCACCTCCCCCCCCCCTTCTCTTTTTCATCTCCTGCCTCACTTTCACAGCATGCGGCTAACAGCGAGAGGCAAGATATACGACGGCTTCACTCAAGTTTTAGAACCCACGGCGCCACATCATTTTCCCTTTGCATGTTGTTTTCAAATGAATCCAACAAATTAGTGTCTGCATTAGTAAATAATCAATGAGAATCACTGCAGATGATCAACACGTGCCTGTCGGTGTTTATTCTGTTCTATTGTCTTCAGATTAGGCTGGTTGAGATTCAGTGTCCTGCTCAAGGACACTTTAGCAGGAAAGATGCTAATGTGACAGAGGCCTGAACTTGGACTTTGTCATTAAAGGAACATCTTTTCCCCTCATTACAGAGCGCTCTCCTTTATAGTATATGTAGGATGCCAATACATGGCATATATATTCAGAGGTTCCCTCTAACATGAAGGTGTAATGACCCAATTTGCCCACAGGGAACATTAAAGTTTCATTTAATGTGTTCCAATAGAGTCATACAGACTTTACTGAAAGACTGAACATCTAAAGCCATCTATCTGCTGTTGTAGCTGACTTTAACATTTTATTAGGAATTCTTCCAGCACCAACAATTCATCACTTCCTCTGAAATACCTAGAGGCTTTCAAGCTACACATTGGCATTTTCATTGTAGCACATTTGCAATAATTAACAGAGCTAACTTTTTTATTGTGATTAATAATGGAGTAGAAGATAGCATTATTGAGCCACACATTAAACTGCACTCATTGAATTCACTTTCCTGAATGCACAAACTCAGGAGCAGGACTGTGGAAAGGTCAATGTGATCATTATATAATTTAGTTAAAGAACAATTATGAAATGGTCTAATAAGAGTAATTTCTAATGCTCCTTCTGAGCACACCCCCTTCTCTATGAAGCTAACTGTCTAAATGTGGAGATCCATCTCAGAATTTGAATCCTTATTGTTTATTGGTTCACAAATTCAATGCTGATAATGTTACCAAAGTACAATTTTACTTGTTCATTATTTGAGTTCTGGCATTTTCTATTTCATATTTCTACTTCACTATTTTTCAGAATGACATTTGCACCTTTTATTCCACTATAGCTGACAGGTATAATTAATGGTTTATTTAAAGATTAAGATTTTATATTTAATCAACATATGAGCACTTGTAAGTACAGTGCGTTGTTAAGAGATTAAACCAGTGGTTCTCAGTGAATGAAGACAGGGAGCGGTGTTAGTGAGACCAAAGCAAATCAGAGAATTAAAATGTTATTTTTTTTTCTTTAATATTTCTAAAGCACAAATAAACACCTACCCACACCTCTGCACAACCAGTGGGAAGACGCCACGTTACCAGACTTTAAATGAATGCAGCCGAAGGGAAAGCTTAACGCTGTCCTCTCTGCTCAATGTGCCGATGGCAGCACACAGCTGCCACTCTGCACACAGCAGACGAGAGAGAAAGGAGCAGGGAAAACTGATAAAAACGCAGCGCTGTAACAACCTATTCTCATCCGCATGCTTTGTATCTGACAGAGCTTAAGGGAGACTTGGGCTTCGGTATCAGATGCCGAGGGGCGTGATAAAGTGGTGGTCTCTGACCTGGGAATAAGAACGGACTAAACACCCTGCTGATAGCTGGGGGTTACACCCTCACATAGGGCACAAAGGCTGTTTGCAGACACCCAGAAACATCCTGAAGACAGCAAAATAAGAAGAAAAGAGAAAATACAGGCGGGAAGGCAGAATCTCTATAGATACAGACACCATTACACATCTCTAGTGGGTCATACGTGATGGCTGAGAGGAATTATTTTTGTATGAGATCTAGAAATAGTTTTTTTAGGAAAGTGTTGTGCATTGTACCTTTAAAGGCATAATCAATAGGATTTACTAAAAAACAATGTATGAACCTATGCAAAAAGATTTATTTTGTGTTCAGGACGTTTCTGGGCATCAACCTCAACAAAAACATTGTAGGCACACCAAGAGGAAGGTACAAAAATGGTGGATACAGCCCTGAAAAAAAAAATTGCAAATATAGCAAGGCTTTAAGTCGTGCGGACAAAGCTCGTTCCAAAACAAAAGTGAATCTAACTACAATCAGGGGCTGTGCACTTCTGGTGTCGCCGAGTACTTCTTCCAGCACTGGGGCTAAAAGCAAAACTGACAGACTCCCATACTGTAAAGTTACCTTCACACAATAAGAAATTTGCTCTTCACTCACCACGAGGTAGGGCACAGAGCCTCAGGTATAATATGTTATCAAAAATAGCACAAGGCACACCAATCCGCTGTTTTGCAGCTGTTCTCATCGGTTGTGCTTTGAAAGGTCAGCGGCAGGCGAGGTCAAAGGTGGCAATTTCAAGTGGTGTGCCACGCCAAGGGTGTCGCTCCCACCCAGTCGGGCGGCACCGCTCTCCCCATAGGAAAACAATTGTGCAGCCAGCACAGAGCAATTTTATCATTGATCATGTGTTGGGGGTCTTAAGGAACTTTTTTAAATACCACCTTTGAGAAAATAAGCCATTCATTTCTTCAGTATGTGTACAGTACAAAGTGGAATTGAAAAATATTTTTTGGAAAGTTTCAACACCTCATAGGCTTCATTACAAATACTGTATGCTCCCCCAGTGCAGGCAAATGCTTTTGACATGGAGGGCAAAGTTGGGAATGGTTCCAGAAGACCAACTCTCCACTTTGCTAGCTTCAGCACTCGATAGCTCCATGATTAAAGCCAGTCTACTTTATTGATTGAAAAGGAAGGAAAGAAAATCCAAAGCCTTTCTACTCTTCAGTCTCCACTTCTCCATCTGTAAACGTGGTGGAAAAGCCTCCCTTGACCATGTCCATGCAATTTGGATGTAGCGGGCCTCTCCTGTTGCACTCAGTGACTCCGGCCATGCTCTGTTACCTCATCTCATCAGCTGGGAAAGTATTTCTGCTTGTAGCTCCGGAGAAGGCGGCCACGAGTTAAATTGAGTTACCTGTTCAGAGATGGTTTCATTTTCCATGGATGGCCCCGGAGATCCTTGATGGAACTGCTAACTGCTCATCACACCTCATGTCCCACGGTGTCTGTCTGAGCGGAGAGCGGCGACAGCAACGTGGCTCATGTGGCAAAGACAGCTGGCTGCAGGATCCATCACACTATCTCAACGGTGGAGTGCAGTCAGATAAACCTGCTATGCAATAAGCTGTTTTTTTATCTCTCATCTTTGTGTTTTGTCTCTCTACCTGCCTTCTCTTTTTTAATGCATACAATGGATCATGAAACTAGTGCCAGCTACTTGCTGTTGTATTCACTCATTCTTTACAGAGCAGCATAACAGACATAAATTGTCTGCATTCACTGCCATGCACAAGGACACGATCAGACATATCAGATGATGTATGAGCAATGGATTCCCTGAATAATAAGATAATGATTAATCTGATGGCTGTGATTTATATGAAACCTCTATAATATGTACATTAATCCTTATTGATTAGGACTTAATGGATTTTTTTAAGGCACGTCAATCCAGCAGTGATCTGAAGGGGGAAGAGGTTGGAGGCCCTGCTCATGTCCTGTCTGTCTCTGTTGATAACCACAGGGCAGGAGATGAAAGGCGGTGAGGAGAAGTGTAAAAAAAAGTGATGTTTGGAGATAAGAGTTGAGAGGATAAACGAAAGGAGAGGAGTAGAGGATAAGAGGAGAAGGGACAAGGAGCAAAGGAAGGGAGGTTTAGTGGATGAGCGGAGAGGAGAGAGAGAGGAAAAGATATGAAAGCAGGGGTGAGAAACAAGAGGTGACAAAAATGGGAAAAGAAGAGGGAGCAGATGAGAGGATAACAGATAAAAGAGCAGAGGAAGAGCAGACAGCCTGCCACCCCACAGTCACGTCACACAATTTACTATGTTCTGGCCCATAATGTTTTATAGCACAATCACTGATAGCACAGTAGTCAGTAGTGATCTCATTTCACAACCCATATCCTTCGGTAATGTGAACACAAAGGGAGAAGCCGAGCCATTAGCAATGTCCAGTTCTCATCTACTGCTACTCATGCATAATTGGCTTCCATGGTAGGAAGTAAGAAAGGGTAAACAGCAAGCAATCATATTAACTCCTATGAGTCCTAATTGAAATCCGTTTACAATCAGTGCAGATGATGGAGGCTGAGGAGACGTGGGGCTGTTCATACCCCGAGCCCTCTTTCCAGCATGCTGCTCTCCGTGTATTGACACGCATGAAGACATGGGCTTGCATTATAATCAAGAGTTATGTTTGATTCCTCTGCTAATGGGCAGTGTAAACACAGCGGCTTAGCATCTGCACATGTGAGCACTTTATCTCAGAGATTTGTTTTAAATTAAAATCAGTTCTGCTTTCTTCCCACCATACACGGCGTAAATCAGGTGGATTTAAAATGGAACAATAACCAGGACTGTCAATGTAATCACACTACAATCAATGAAATCAATCTTTAAGGAACAGTGTGACATTTTGGGAAATGCTTTTATTTTTTTACTTCTTGCCAAGTTAGATGAGAGGGTTGATACCACTCTCATATTTGCTGTTAAATATGAAGCTACAGCCAGCAGCTGGTTAGCTTAGGCCAGCATAAAGACTGAAAGCAGGGCTAAGCAGCTAGCCTGGCCCTGTGTAAATGTAAAAAAATATATATATACACCTCTATAGCACTATACCTCTATAGCTCACTAATTAAAGCTAGGCTTTTTAGTGTTTTTCCAAATCATTTTTGTTATATTTGTTGAATTTCTCAATACATCTCGACAGCAATGCTCTGACATAAGAAAGAAAGAAATCCGGTATATGTGGCTGTCGCCGGACTGTAACAAACCCGGCAATTCATATCAGTCGGCCTGAATGAAACGATTGGCCAGACTACCTGCCTGTCTACCTGCGTACACATTGCCCGCACATCACCATTGTCTTCCAGAAGCTGCTAGCTTGAGAGCCAGGAGTAGTAACAATTGCCCCATTGATTGTTTATGTTCATTATGATAATTGTGGGAAAGTGGCTTGGGAGGGAGGCCTAAAAGGACAGATTTTCGGTGTGACCAACTTGCTGACTTTCTCACTAGATTTAGCGACTTTTGGAGCTCGTGCTGCAACACTAGGCTGGGGTATTGGTTGGATAATTTAAAAAATGTAGTGTACTCTTGGTAGTTTTTTAAGATAACTCTGACTCTGAATATTTTATATCATGTTTGTTTAATTTGTGCAAAAAGCAAAGTGTGCTCCCAGATAAGAAATCCCTTCTTAAATGGATAGTTTGTGTGTTTGGGAATGGGGTAGAATGAGGTGCTTATTCATAATTAATGGAAATGGACTTGTATTTATATAGCACCTTTCTAGTCTTCTGACCACTCAAAGTGCTTTACACTGCATGTCAGCATTCACTCATTCACACACACATTTATACACTGATGGCAGAAGCTGCCATACAAGGTGCATGCAAGGGAATCTAAGTAATCATTCACACACGCACAGCCTTCAAAAGCAATTCAGGGTATCTTGCTCAAGGACACTTCAGCATGTGGAATGGAAGAGCCGGGGATCGAACCGTCGGCTTTCCGATCGATGGGCGACCCGCTCTATATCTGAGCCACAGCCGTCAGTGTAATATCTACAGTAGATGATGGTCAGCACACCCCTAGTTTGGTGAAGCAGACAGGAGAACTGATATTGATTTTTTTTTTTTTAAGTGAACCTTTCTTTTAGGTGGCTAAACTACATTTTGCTGCCAGGCCTGTCCACAGCAGTACATTGCTCCTCTCCGTTTCTCCAAACTGGGGGTGTGCCGACTGTCATCTACTTCTAAATATATCATACAATCCCACTTCAAAACACCACAACTATCCCTTTAAAAAGTGTTTCAGCACCCAACTGCCCAGTACAAACACAACTTGTTATTTTCACACTACTTTGGGCAAAGCTAGGCTGGCTGTTTCCCCCTGCTTCAAGTCTTTATGCTAAGCTAACCAGCTAGCTTCGTATTTCCTGCCACAGATTCTCACGTTTTTTTGTTTGTTTTTTTCTGTTCTTTTTGGCTGACAATGCAATTATTCAAGTAGTATGTACTAGTATGTTTCATTTTAGATTTTTCTCCTCATTATTTTGTATTATTATTATTATTATTAATGAATCATTATTAGCTTTAAGTGTCTACTGTTTATGTAGGAATGGTGATAGAGGAAAAAGTGCCTTCCAGTTGAGTGTTACACCACTAGATGGTGTGCTTGTCCCTTCACGCTCACAGTACATTACATTTACCAGGCGGGTTGAGGGGAAAGAGAGAGCTCTAAATGGAGAAGATAGACACATATTGTCTTTGAGCATTATGCAACATATAAAACCACTATCTCACCAGGTTTGGGGGGTTTTGAGTAAGACATTCTCACTATGAATACACACCATATGGAGCAGCCAAGCAGCTCCTCGTGACAAGCAAACAATCCTGCACTGTCTGAAACTCCTTTTCAACAGAGAGCTCATCCAGACTGCAAATTCACCCGCCGAGAGACAAGAAATAAAAGTCAACCCTCCGAATCTTTATCCAGGCACTGACTCATTCATATTTGAGTGTCTGGCTGTCAGCCATGCTAACAAAAAGCTGTTGAAAGGTAGAATAAACAGCGAACAAGGGGTATGTATGTTCAGGTACAGGGTTTCAGAGCTGTCAGACAGAGGCTGTGGAAACCCTTCAGCTGCAGTGTGCACAGAGTTGCTTTTAGTAATGTTGTATATTTCAGTGCCTGCCTTGTCACTTTGTCAAATATGCATTCAATAATTAACAAAGAGCTTGTTTATTTCCCTTTCTTCTGTTTATCTTTAAATCACATTACAGGATGTTTTTGAAGGAAGATATAGTTGGTGTACAGCTAACATGGATATTGTTAATAAAATTTCAAGACATGGTCTTTATGTGCCTGGCATTATTTAAGTATATACGAAGAGGTCTGATTCATCCAATTCGATGCTTTAAGGTTAACAAAAATATTCTCCTTGCATCTGAGAATATAATGCTTTATATTATCATCTCTTAGCGAGCCTCGCTGCTTCTCAAGGGCAAGATAAGAGCAGGCATTTCCCTTTGCTGTTGTGTCTTTCTGTTTTTTCTTCTCCTCTGCAGCAGATGGTAAAGAGAAAATCACTTTTCTGCTGGGGGCAAGATGCATCAGGGTCAGGGTTTAAGCTTTGAGGTCCTCTCTGAACCTGGCCGATTTGACAGGACTATTTTGCATACGCTGAGTCTAATCAAATATAGGCAGAAGAAGAAGGTGGGATTTGCAAAGCAGCTTGATACAAAGATACTGATTAGATTAGGGATTTTACAGAACAGCAGGCTGGAGCCACGCAGTCCAGTCTGACAACAGGAACATACAGACACAAATAGAGAAAGATTTTCAGTCCACACAGTCTGGAAAAAAGAGTGAAGAGATGAAGAAAACATTAATATTGACATTCCAGAGGACCTCATTCTATTGAAGCTACACAGACTAATACTGTGTAATGAGAGGCAATCAGCAGTAAAAGGCAAAAATAATTGTCTCGCAATTCAAATGAAGTGAAGTCTGTGCAGAGAATCAGCTGTCTCCCTGTCTTGTTTACCTGTTCCTGCCTTGATTGAGCTGATCTGAGGACAAAGATGAACGACTGGACTGGAAAATGATGGGTCCTTTACCGAATGAAAGTCAACACCGAAAAAAAATGAGGCCGTGAAATGTTCAAGTAGCTGTGTATGTCATTGTTATGTCAACAGCAACAAAACAAGGGGAACTGAGAAAAATAACATGTTCCCACTCCACACAATTATACTGCAGCTAAAAACAAACAGCCACTGACATCACGCTGGCACGATGATGCACCTTATTCAGATGCTTCATATGCTCATATTCTTCTGAGCGCACCAAACCATGAATCATTAGCAGCTTATGCAGATGAAGCTGCCGGTTTATAATTCTTATGTGATCCATTTACAATCAGGGACTTAGAAGAACACCACATACGTGACTGGAGCAGCCCACTGAACTAGCAGGAGTGTTACATAACACCTTAAAAATCAATGAAACATGTATTTAAAAAGACACTCGGACGAAGGTTTTCTTCGCAGTAGGACAAAGTTCGTTATGCAGGAAAAGAGACAAATTACTTGGAGGCCATTTGAGCCATGATATGAGCCCACATAAACATAACACCTGGAGGAGGGCCTGTTCAGAATCCAACACATCTCAAATGTGTGTGTGTGTGGGCGTATACATTTCTTACATGTTCCAGCCAAGCTGATGACTAGCCTTGGGACAAGATTGTGCGTAATGCCACAATGCCAAAGATGGTGATGCTTGTTCATTTCGACACAAATGCATCCAAATGTGTTTCCTTGCCCTTAATCCTACTCTTAAACACTGAGGGATATATTTAAACTGATCTCAGACTGAAGCCTTACACCTTACATTCCCCCCCACCTTTAGTTTCCTTCCTGTGCACTGTGCATCTGCTCCCATCAGCCCACCTTTTGAGAAGCGAACCCCCGTCCGGCGAGCCTGAATCCATGGGGAATCAGTTATATGCCACTCTCCGGAGTGAGCGAGCGAACGAGTGGGAGTCAGTCAAAGCCCCGAGCTCTTGCTGTATAGGAAGGTGGTGGAAGGTTGGGGGTAGCGGTGAGGAGGCGGCTGCTGGGAGGCAAAGCTAATTCACTGTGACAGAAATCAGAGCTGTCAGGGCCACCATGACCAAGCAGCATGGACAGCATATATCCAGTCAAACCCAGAGCCGAGGGGAAGGAGGGATGTCGGGGGCTCAGAAAGAAAGGGGGGATGTACTGATTAAGGCACTTGAAGAGAGAGAGCATGTTGGGCAGCGGGGTAAGCAACACCCATCCACTGAAAAACCACTAAAATAAAAAGACATGAGGGAGGCACACAGGTAAGAAGAGACCTTCACAGTCAAGAAGACTTTCAATACAGGAGTTGACAACAGAGATGAGGAGGGATGGACAGGATTTGCCAGATTCAAGACCCCACAAAAACAGGTGTATTTACAGCGATAAGTAAAACCACATCCAGACGGAGTTGAACACACACACACAAAAAAAGAATAAAATACAGTAGCTAAATTTCAGTCCTCTGGGATTATTGGTGAAAGGTTACCGGATAATGCATGTAATATTCATGAGGAGAGCTCACCACTAATCTGTTATTAAGCGAAACACTAAAAGTTTAATGGAGTAGAATATTAATAGAATAATGTGGAAAAAAAACTGATATTGTTGAAGGAAGAAAGACAGAGAAAGAAGGGCAGCCACCAACATCATTACTTAATGATGAGAGGGGGAGACACAAGGCTGGTCTCTAAATGACACAGAGGAGGAGGAGGAGGGGATTGTGGGAGATTAAGTGAGCTCTGTGCTGTTTGTTATACACTGCAAAGCACTGCAGGATGTTTGTAGAGCGGCGCGCTCATTTGGGATGAGGAGAAAGCCGGTAGGGGGACCTTAAACTTGGCTGAGGAGAAAGGCGACAGCATTGTTCCTCGAGCGCCTTGGGAGGAGGATCTGAGGAGAAGATAAGGATTAGACAGCGATGTTATGGGTATTCATTGATGGGATACAACTTTGAAGAAGAAAAACAGCGCTGGAAAGTTGGACTCTCCTGTTGTCGCTAAGCAGTGTGGTTTATAGTGTTTTTTTTTTTTTTTTGGAGTTGAGAATGGGATTAAGTAAGTGAGCCAAATTGCTCACTCATCTGGAAGTGGTGTGAACTTTTCCCCTTTCTGCCTTCAGATTCATACAGACTTGTAAGTCATTAGTGGAAAATCTGTTTGAACTGATCTGTGATAATGGTTAACTTCAAGTCATCTGATAATAACTGAGGAGAAACATTTTCTTTAAGGTGAAGTATTTCCCTCTGTGCTCTCGTAATGTTTCCTAAAGTAAATGTAAAGTTTCCTACTTATTGGACAAAGATTTGGAGCTGCAACAATTAGTCGATCAACAGGAGATTAATAAACAAATATTTTGGTAATCAAATTTGAGTTATTTTAAAAGAAAAATATGCCTACATTCTCTGTTTCCAGCTTCTAACAGGTGAATAGTTTTTGTCATCTAATAGTAAACTGAATATCTACTTAGGTATATAAAATAAGACACTGGGATAATTTGACAAGCATTTTCCACTATCTTCTGACATTTTATAGACAGATATTGCAGCACTACATTAATTACTACGCCTAAAAAATACAGAGTATTATTTCTGTATACAGTACATAGAAACATCTCTAGTCTGAGGTGAGTATTTGTTATTCAAAAGCTGGAAAAGATTTTTCTGGGGCAAAAGGAACATTTGAACCATTTTTCATCTTCTGTCATAGATAGTGAGGGTTCCTGCATGGCATTAACCTTCTAGTCATATTGTCTGTCTGTTGAGCAGCTCAGAGCAGCAGGTGGGTTGAAAAAGAATAGCGTTCTAATATGCCGCGCTGTTTCTCATTTGATTCTTATCTGACCAGGGACAGCCGGAAGGAATTAGAAACCTTGACGGATCTGACTTCCAGAAACATGACCTCCTCCGGACTGTATCCAGGCCCTCTGCTGGTGCTGCTCTGTCTCCTCCACGGCTCTGAGGAGATTTGTCCCTCTGTGTGCCTCTGTGTATCCGACACAGTGAGCTGTAGCTCCAGTGGTCTGACCAAGATCCCTCTGTACTTGCCCTCCTCCTCAGTCACCCTCGACCTAAGCCACAATCATCTGTCCTGGTTGACTTCGGGCAGTTTCAGGAGGATGCTCAGATTGGAAAACCTCCGGATGGCTCACAACCAGCTAAGCTCCTTGGGCCACGGGGTGTTTCGCAACGCCTCCGGCCTCAGGCACCTTGATCTGTCCTCCAACAAGCTGCATGTGGTGGAGCAACACTACTTCCGGGGGCTGTGGAGGCTGGAGGAGCTCCTTCTCTTCAACAACAAGATCACACAGGTGGAAGCCAGCACGCTGAGCGGCCTGAGCAGCTTGAAAAAAGCCTACTTCAGCATCAACCAGATTACGCACTTCCCGTTCTTCTCCATCCAGGACCACAGCCACCCTTTCCTGACCATGCTCGACCTCTCGTCCAACCGTATGAGTCGTCTGCCGTGGGAGGATGTGAAAGCTTTGCCCGGGCTGGTGCAGCGGGGGCTGTACCTCCACAACAACTCTCTAATCTGCGACTGCTCCATGTACAGCGTCTTCTGGCACTGGGATCTGCGGGGTTATGACTCACTGAAGGACTTTAGGGAAGAGCACACCTGCACCATCTACGGGAACCCACGAGCGTCCATCCGGTTCCTGCGACAGACCCGCTTCTTCCGCAACTGCACCGTGGAGAGAGCCGTCTCGCTGCCAGTGACTGTGCTCCTCTCAAACGTGATGGTTTTCGAGGGAGAAAGAGTGCGTCTAGACTGCCAAACATCCCTGAGTAGCACAGACCTCTCATTTACATGGCTCTCCCCCAGCAAGGGGTACATCACCCAGACTAGCATAAATGACACGCTAATTAGCCTGTTTCCTAATGGTACCTTGGAGATCCAAGCAACCAAGGTCAATGACTCAGGTTTGTACGTGTGCACAGCTGTGGATATTAAACAGGCAGTGAACGCGACCCGGGAGGTGAATGTGACGGTGGTGCTGCCTGCGGCCGAATCATTCAACACCGGCTACACAACGTTGCTGGGCTGCGTGGTGACCATGATCTGCATCCTCATATACCTCTACATGACTCCGTGTCGCTGCAGCTGCTGTAAACAGCCCAGACCTCCAGCAAGCCCAATTGCGACCTACGACCCCAGCCCCTTATCTTCTGTTTTCTCCCCCACCACGAGAGACCAGCACCGAATCCAAACTAACAAGCACGTTGCGTTCATGGAACCAATGTTGAGTGAAGAAGGAACAGAATGGGAGCCTGAAAGTTGATGGTCAACAAGGTTATTTCTTTTTTCAAGTGGAAACTAAAAGACCTCTGGACAAAGCAAAACTCCTTACTCAGGAATTAGCGGTGAGATATAACAAGAAGTGAGTGTTAACACTGCAAAGGGGGAAAAAAAGAACATCATGTCTCTTTCTTGACTGCCAACTGCAGTTAAAAAGCCTATTGAACAAAAAAAAAAGCAATATCTCCTGTTCCACTGCTGCTCTTCTCTGTCATCTGAGCCCCAGCAGTCGAAATGAAAGTTTCAGCTTTGGTTTATTACCCTCAGTGTACTGACATTGCTAAATCACAGTAGAGTCATTATCAGCCCTAAAAATCAGCTAATAACTTCTCTGTGTACTCAGGTAGGGCACTAGGGGGGAATATTTCTCCCGGGATCAGAGAGTGAATCTGCCTCACTTTTTCACAGTGTGTTAAACAAGGATTAAAAGCCCCAGAAAAATTGTGCAAGTTCAGGACTGTGACGGACTGCAGGAAGGAAGTTCAGCCTGTGTATCTTGGTTGACTTGATGTGCTCCATACTTAGTGTGGTAGGGATATGCGCTGAAGCTGAAGATAACTTATACAGCCCATATTTTTTATAATGTGTAGCTTAAACACAATGCACCTAAAACTCCTGAAAATGTCTGTTCCCCGTGTTGCTAATAAAGGATTTTTTCCCTTTAGATTAGTTGCCTGCTCTGCTGATATAGTTTTGGTTTTGAAGGCAATTTTAGCAAATCTACTACTACCAAGAAGAATAAAGATACAGCAAGAAAAGCAATAAATATGTCGGTGCAGCAGCCACAGCTCTCTGCAAACATTTAAAAACCTTATCTAGCAGAAAACAGAGGTGCATCCATACATAGCCTACACTGTACATAATACCTCATATAAACTTGTTGCATTAATCCGCCAGCCAAAAACAATGACTCTCTATCTGCGCCCTGCTTATCTGGCAAATAACGAAGTACAGAAATCAGGAGTGTCAACAAATCCAAAACAAACAGCAATTGGGCCGCTCTTCAAAGACGGCATCTCTTTGATCGAACACAGCAGAGCGCTGAGAACGCCGCAGAACAAACACAGCCACAAAATTTGAACTGAAGTGACAAATACTTCAAGCTGCTCTGGCGCAAAACCCCCGAAGGGCGCATTACTTTGTATAGCTTCCTTTTATTTTTTTAATTCAGTGTAACATGCTTCAAAATGACAGAATTACACACTGCAATGCCAGAGATGAAAGATGCTGAAGAAGGACTTGCCATGAAGGAACATAAGTGTGTGGGATGAGAACATTACGTCGACGACATGAAAGACCAATGAGAGCATATGGGAGGGTGGTCGGAGGATGAGGCGATATTTAAAACCCGATGAGACAAACAGTAGCCTCACAAGAAACAAATCAATTTCTTTAAATCCGTGCATCCACAATGTTTGGAGATTGTAGTTTAATCTCAATGCAAACACTGGCTAAGACTATGGATTGCATTGAGATTGAATAGGATTAGATGTAATCCTTCATATAATGTCAAAGAGAAGTTGTCAGTAACCACGCATCTCACAAAAGGAGAGCATGTCGTTAGAGGAGGGGCCTTTGATTACTTCTAAATCCTTAATTAAAACTTGCTTCCTTTCAAGCCTCAGAGGACTACTATAGCTGCACAACTTGGATGTAAATTCGCAGACAAAAAGAGGTGGAAATCTGAAATCAAATGGGTAGCCATGCATGCAACTGGGACAGACTAGCTCTTTGACAGCACTGAGCTTCATCACTATTAACCTCTCAGGGATTAAGCAAAAATCCGCTAGACTAGGAGAGCACTGTACAGTGATGCACCACTCTGTTTGATTACACCGACTTGTTATATTTAGCAAAGTTTTCACAGTAGTAAGCAACATTCAAACAGCTGAACAAAGATTACGCAACGCGCCGCTATGTGTGGGTGATGTAACGTCTTGTATCAGAGACGTGACCCGTTGTTTTTTAGAGGCGGTGTATTAGAGACAGTACATGGTGTGATGACTCGAGGTTAGGTTTTAGGAGATTACCTCGAGGATAAAAACCAGGTGCTTTGTCAATTTCAGTGTTTTTAAATCCCTCTAATCTGGTTCCACTCTCTGACACAGCTGGGTTCGGATTTATTGTCTCTGATATGATTAGCAGACGGGTTAAAACATCGAGGACACGATGTGAGCATTTCTATTCAAGGGCTTTCTATTTCACAGGTGACCCTGGTTATGTAACCACGCTGCTGATTTAGGGAATCAAGCTCAGTGTAGGCAGCATGTCACAGTTAGAATGAGAGAAGTTAGTATCCTGATGCCATTTGGTATTCAGCATTTTATTTTAACCTTGTGACAGCAAGTACTTCACGGATAATGGGAGGCCTCTGCAGTGCATTTTCAAAAAAAAAAAAAAAAAAAAAAAAACAGAGGCATAAAAAGCAAACCATAAATTACTATTTTTTTTGTTATAGCAAATTGTGAACATTTGAAACACGAGGAGGAGGTAAACAGACATTTAGTTTACTGAAATGTTCTGAAATTGTTTTAACATTTACACATTATTGGATAGGTTTGGAAACCAGAGGCCCCAGAGGTACTGGTATGCTATATTGTGATACAGTATATTGCGATTTATTACCTTTTTCAACTGCAAATTATGCTTTTTGTCAACATCTATTTGATCGAATAAGATACAGTTTTCACTCTGTTCATCTCAGAGTTTTCAGTCACATATCTTGAGGTCAGAGGTCAAGGGACCTCTTTGAAAATGGCCATGACAGTTTTCCCTCGCCAAAATTTAGCACAACTTTGGAGCGTTATTTAGTGTTCTTCCAACAAGCTATGACATGGTTGATACTAATCATTTTTTCTAGTTTCATATGATACTTGTATCTTCACTCTAGCAGAATAGCAGCCAGGTTGTTAAGAGGTTAATATTTTATATAATAAATAGAGTTGTTAATCGATTCAAATATTTAATCAGGATTAATCGCATGATTGTCCATGGTTAATCGAAATTAATCACAAATTTGCCACACATTTTTTATCTGTTCAAAATGTACCTTAAAGGTAGATTTGTCAAGTATTTAATATTCTTATCAACATGGGAGTAGACAAATATGCTGCTTTATGCAAATGTACGCATATATTTATGTAAATCAATTAACAACACAAAACAATCACAAATATTGTCCAGAAACCCTCCCAGGTACTGCATTTAGCATAAAAATATGCTCAAATCATAACATGGCAAACTGCAGCCCAACAGGCAACAACAGCTGTCAGGGTGTCAGTGTGTTGACTTGACTATGACTTGACCCAAACTGCATGTGATTATCATAAAGTGGGCATGTCTGTAAAGGGGAGACTCGCGGGTACCCACAGAACCCATTCACATATCTGGAGGTCAGACGTCAAGAGACCCCTTTGAAAATGGCCATGACAGTTTTTCCTCACCAAAATTCAGCGTTATTTATTCTCCTTCGCGACAAGCTAGTATGACATGGATGGACAAGGTTTTCTAGTTTCATATGATGCCAGTATCTTCACTCTAGCTTTAAAACTGAGTCTGGTACAAATTAAAAGTTGCATTCGTGACATTAGTGGCGTTAAAAAAACAAATTTGCAAATTTACAAATTATTTTGCTAAAAATAAAAGATCGATACTTGACGTCTGTGTATTGATACTATATTGCCACACAAAACATTGCAATACTATGCTGAATCAATTTTTTTTTCCTACCCCTATTATCGGATAGTCCTAATAATTACGCTACATTTCCAGGCAGCACAGAAAGGTGCAAGTCTGCATTGCTCAGTCTACCTGCAAATGATCCTGGACCGCTCTAACAAATTACCCAGATGTAAAGGGAAGGCCTGTTGATGCTTTAAAAAAATGCCCCTCTCCAAAAGCAAAACACTCCATCTCGCTTCAATTAAAGCATGCACTTCCCCTTTCCAGATTAATTGTTTTCCCTTGTTCGGCTGGGCTCCGAGGGATTTGAAATCATCTTATTCAAAAATCTAATTACTGTGAAAGGGGCATTTTACTCTGAATAGCACAAGTTGAATTGCTTCTTCTCGTGGAAGGCTGCATTGACTGTCAACGGGGGCTATTACTGAACTGTCAAAACAGTCATCAGGCAAGAGTGGAGGCATCCAGCTGTGGCAGATACATATAGTCCTACATCTTTCACACGCTGTCACACCCACATACACAGCCTCGGTGGAGGCCCAATGCCACCAAACCCACTGAAACCATTATTTCATTCTAATTGGACACTTTACTTGGAATATGTGCAAGAGAAACACACACAGCAATCGTTTCAGAGCAGTCCACCAACCTGCTATGCTACACTGTAGATCTTTTTTTAGGAGGTAAGCTGGTTGCTTCCCAAAAAAAGACTAAAATAAATGGACTGCTGCACACCAGACAACGGGCTTTTTATCATACCTCTGCACTGAATGTGAACGCAGGGCATTTTCTGTTTCCGAAGTGGGATGAGGCAGCTGGATAGCAACATGTCAAACAGGATTCTGGTTTCAGTCCAGTCACTGTGGGGCAAATGAATACCTCATTAATCAAATGTATAGATCACCTTTCATTGGAAACAAACACAAAGCACATGCAGAAAGACACCTTTTCTTATCTAAGCCACACATGTTGGAGGCAGTATTGTGGCTCAATCTCTCTCTGGGGCCGTTATGTGCTTCAGTGAGTAGAATTTAGCTGGATATTATAAGACTTGACAAGCACAATGACTCAAAGTATTTTATATTGTTGCTCATGATCACTTTTCTACAACATGCTCTCGTCTTTTTATTCTTCCTCTATGTTCAGCTTGTGTCACTTCTCTCACCATCATTATTGTATAATGCGGTAATGGTGCTTCCCTTGTGATTATCTGTCACACTTGTCCACTAAAAGCCAACAATGAACTCTGATGAAATATGGCTTCATTATTTCCATTAAAAAAGACCTGCGCCATCAGAGACAGCATAGGTACCCTATCAGAAATTCCTGTAGTGTCAGTGATGCTCAACAATGCAGCCTAATTTATGGCACGACTTTCTTTTTGCCATACTGTTTGCATTGATTCAGGCAGGTAATGGTCAGTTGGTCCATCACTTTGGTCCAGACTGAAATATTACAGTGGCTAGAGGACTGCCATGGCATTTTAAACAGACATCAATGGTCCCCAAAGGATGAAACTTGCTGACTTTGGCGATCCTCTAAAATAGCCAGCAGGTTGACATTTTTGGCTTTTATCAAAATATTTTGCCAACTATTGAATGGATTGGGGGCTGCACGGTGGTGCAGTGGTTAGCACAGTCACCTCACAAGAAGAGGTCTCAAACCCGGCTTGGGGCCCTTCTGTGTGGACTTGGCATGTTCTCCAGGTTCTCAGGCTTCCCCCCACAGACCAAAAACAAGCAGGTTAAGTTAACTGTTGACTCTACACAGCAAATGTGAGCGTGAATGGTTGTCTGTCTCTATGTGTCAGCCCTGTGACAGACTGCCAACCTGTCCAGGAAGTGCCCTGCCTGCGCCCAGTGTCGGCAGGGATCAGCTCCAGCCACCCCCGCAACCCTGAATAGGACAAACGGTCACAAATAATGGATGGATGGATGGATGGATGAACTGGCACAAAATTTGGTAGACATATTCATCGTTCCCAAGCAACAAATTCTTATGGCTTTGCTGATCCTCTGACTTTTCCTCTAGCACCCCTATGAGGCTCACATTTGCGGTTTTGAGTGAATTTCTCAACAACTGCTGAAAGGTTTTCCATGAAATTTGATAAACATTCATGAATTGTTGGAACTGTGGTGATCCCTTGACCTCTCCTCTAGCGTCACCATCAGGTCAAAATTGCAATGTGTCCAACACTATGATTTCGACCGAATATCTGCAGCTACACTAAGATCATTCCCATCAGTCTGGGTTGTACCTTGTGTTAAGTTAGAATTTGAAAATGTCACTATATACAGCAACACAGCATGTTAGCATGGTGAGCTCAAAGCACTGCCATGTCTAAATACAGCCTCCGAGTCACTAGTGTGGCTGTAGAGTCTTGTTATGGTATCACTGTTACTCCTATTTCTAATATTCACATAAATATACTGTAGGTGGCTATAGAAATATTTATGCTATGTTACCTCTGCCTTGTTGAGTCCCATTCAGAGGCAATGTTGCCTCATAGCCTCCAAACTAAAAAAAAAAAAAAAAAAAAAAAAAAACACAGGAGGATTTCCACAATCTGAGGTGTTCAGGCACGTAACAAGAGAAGTGATACTCGGTTACACTCATGCAAGAGCAGCGCTACATTTCATTCTGGCCTAAAGCCCCACATCCTGCACAGGCACCGAGAAACTCCACAGCTAACTGATCTCATTTGAACTGGAACTGTGCACAAAACAAACATGTATTTCTTGACCTGTTTATTACTTTACCCCGTATGACCCAATGCAATTATATCTGCTTTTATTTAAAAACTGAACTCAAATGACTGTCCGTGTAAAAGGGGATGTTTGTAGTCACTGGTAGTTAAATGCTTTATTCAATAAAGGTAACAATGCGACAAATAAGGTCTTTCGCTCAAAATCCCACTAAAGTAAAAGTACAGAAGTATTATCAGCAAAATGCATTTAAAGTACTGGATCTGCAGAAATAGGGGGTGTCATGAGATGATTAATGGGGCGGTTAAAAAGGGAAAAAAAGTTATGTTACGCAAGTTTATATCAACTTTTGGGACTTCTGCATAAGCTTTCTTTGCAGTTTATGTGACTTATTAGACGGTTTTACCTCTTTGTGCCTTGAGCGGCTATTTAAATGAAACCACGTTAGATGTTTAGAGTAATGGTTGAAGCGCCAACAACTCATACGCATGTGAAACGTGATAAGGGTCAGACACAAGCCCAAAACAAGACAATTACAGTATATTTTATAAGCTTTATAAGCCTCTGAAATGTAACGTTAGTATAAGTATGAGATGGCACATTCAAGTGCCTCAATAATGGATTTAACTGTTAAATGTACTTACGTTTCTTTCCACCACTGCTAACAACGATGAGCCCAGCAGTGTTGTGTGCTACCTGTCCAGCACCTGATGGCAAACAGACAAAGCCAGCATCTAGTCAGCTAATGTTAGTTAAACTAGCTGGTGAGTATTTAGCTGCTAAAGAGACAGATGGGTCCCTCGGCAGCTGATGGGCAAAAACATAGCTAAATGAAGAGTAAATACTGGACTCACATTCATCAGGTGGCCAGAAACATGACTCCAAATAGCTACTGCCCCCTATCTGCTGGATGTGTAAACAGGCAGCTGTATGCTAACATGTTAGCCTTGTCAACAGCAACAGGTGGTAGTGTTGCATTCACGGCCTGTTTCCGCTGTCCGCCAAATATCAAAACAACAGATCCAATACGTTTAATTAAGTCGATAATTGAATTTCCTGCCATTCAATAGAAAGGTAATACTATATATTCATAGATTACATGTTTACAAAAAATACAACACAGATATAGGAAAATACACTAGAAAATTACACTAGTTATAGGCCACAATTTTTTAAATAATTTATGAATCTCTATGTTGTATATTTAGTTTATTATTTCTCAGTGTATTATATGTAGTTCTCTTTAAAAATCAGTCAGTTATATGCAGTTATTGAATCAATTATCAGTGTCTTTCCCCTCCAACAGTCACACCTATGCGGATCTCTTAGACATTGAACACAACCCCCAAACTCAGCTCAGTGGATTAACACTGTATTTGTGGTAAGTATTTCAGGCATAAATGCAATATGTAAAAAATAAAAATCTTGCTCAGTTTTTGTGTGACTTGTCTAAGCTGCAGTTGGGGGGGGGGTTACCATGGCACATCTATTGCACCACTGAATGAATGGGGCTCTGGAGATAAAGCGTTAACCTATTTTCCACATTAAGAAGAAATGGCGCCCCCTGGTGTTTACTTCCGCCAGCTACTCCACTGAGTTTATGGCAGCACAATGAACCCTCACAGAGAGCAGAGAGGACCCTGCTAATGGTCCTTTCAGTAGTGGTGGAGTTGAGGGGCCAGTGGCACTCAGCATGGAGTCTCAGATGGCTTTTAAGTGCTGCCTTTCCTCCAAACTACTCTCCACACACCCTTACCCTGCTGCAGGAAATAAATTTAAGTGATTTCTACTGCAGTGCCCTATGCCTTTTGTCACGGTCAGACATTGATTTCCGGTTTCTTTAGTATTTAAAGGCTTTTTAATACACAAATGTTATGAGCACCAACACAGCATTTCTCATAGAGATCTGACCTGTTGATATTTTAATTTCATGGTTTTACTTTGGGCCTTTTTAGGTTACACACTTGTTATTTAGGGGTGTACAAAAACTGATACACGAGTATCGCAATATTATGTGGTTTGATACTGTATTCATTTTTTATTAACCTCTTAAAAATCCAAACTGCTATTTTGCCTTTTGGAGGTTCAGTTTTAAAGCTAGAGTGAAGTTACTGGCATCATAAACAAGTGGAAAATCAATGTCACCTAAGAAAACCGTTAGTACCAACCATGTCATACTAGCTTGTTGTGGAGGAGGATGAATAATGCTCCAGATGTATGCAAAATTTTGGACTATTTCTGATCTCTGACCTCAAGATATGTGAATGAAAATGGGTTCTATGGGTACCCACAAGTCACCCCTTTACAGATGTATTTACTTTATAATCACATTCACTTTAAGGCAAAAACATGTATGTATACACATGCAATTCTAGTGTTAAATTTTAAAAAATTGCAATATCACCTTTCTTACAGTAACGCAATATATTGAATCGTTACCCAGTATCACGATAGGATAGATCGGATTGCCAGATTCTTGCCAATACACGGCCCTACTGCTATTTGAGGTTGAATTATCCACCTTCATAATGCACATAAATATTGTAGGTAGCTGATTAAAGTATGAAGGTTGAGTGAAAGGACAGTAAGACAGCTGTGATTTATATTTTTAATAGTTTGCTTGCCACTGTCATCAAACTGGTCACACAAACAAGATTTGAAATGTTTCATTTTAATAGAATTTAGGACAACCAAATATGTAAAATAAAAAAGAAAACCAACAGCAAAAGTGAAATTTAATTCACTAGTTTTGTTTTTTTTTTCCTTTAAAAAAATATCAGCCTTTCCCCTTGTTCACAAACCGTTTCAAAACCTGGACAAACAGAAATAACATGTTAAATTCAGAGAAGCTGGAAGGCCGTTTTCATTTGGTGGCAAATATAAATATAGTGGTTTGAACAGGGTCTCAAATAGCTCACATGGAAAGAGTGTACATACAGTTTACACGACAGTAGGACACTCGGCACTGCCTGTATCAATTTTTATTAATGTAGAAAAAAACAGGGTCCTTATTTACTGATTCAAATCAATGTGTTTATGACAAGGAAATATTTACATTCAGCCAGCTCTAATGGTCTCTGGAGTATGGTGTTTGTGTTGCCCCTTCCATCGTATTGATTGTCTATTCAGGAGCATAATTGTGAGTGTATTTGTAGTCCGAGTAGTAATCCTGTGCCCCACCCCTGCCCGCTGGGTAACCCCAAGAGCAGGGTCCACCTCCATTCCCATCCCCCCGATCATGTCCTCGTCCTGGCCGAGGCCAAAGTCCTCCTGGTGGAGCTCCTCTCCCTCGATAGCTCCCTAAAGAACCAAGACCCATACCACCCCGCATAGGCCCGTGATCCATCTGTCCAGGGATGCCGCCTATACTGCCATAGCCCACACCACACATTTGATGTGGAGGCAGCTTAGGTCTGACTATTGAGCCCCCCTGGTGGCTACTGTGGGAATGCCCACAGGAGCTCCAAGGTTGTTGGCACAATTCACCTGAGTCCTGCCCCCCTGATTACCAGGGGTGCTGCCTCCGAGGCTTTCCCCAGTCTTAGGGAGCCCACTGGGGTCCACTGGGCCTGATGTGACCACACCCTGGCTGCTAGCAGTCTGACAAGTGCTGGTCCCCGCTGTCCCCCATAGACCTTCCCCAGGTCCACTCAGTGTCCTGTCATGTTGTGTGGGGGTCCCGGTAGCGTTTTGAGGAATGCCAGCCATGTAACCTGGCTGGGCTGAGTCATTATGGTCTGTGTAGGGGAGGGAGGTGGTGAGCGGGGAGTTCCCAGCAGCCCCAGCTCCTCCAGTGTCCGAGCCGTACGTGTGGCCCAGCATCATGAGGTGAGGCGGAGGGGGTGGTTTGACCTCCAAGGGGAGGGATGCCAGGTTGGCTAGAGGTCCTGCTGTGGCCATGACAGGTGGGGTTGGGACTGTGGCAGAGGCGGTGGCTGGGACTGGGGGGCGGTATTCCTGTTCATGGGTGCTGCTGCAGGGTGACGCGGGATACGCCGGGGAGGCCGCATAGCTAGAAGAGCCAGTGTAGGATGACCACGAGGCTGAGGGACACAGGAAGCTCTGATGGGGATTCACGGGAAAACCTCCCGGTGACAAGCCGCCAATGTCTGAAGAGCCTATTCCCATCTGGTTGGTGGCTTTGAACTGAGAGATGGCCGTTTTGAGGGCACTGTAGTCAGACAACGTCGGGGTTCTCTCGGGGGTGGCCTGCTGCTCTGGGAGCGGAGGACGAAACTCTTCCGTCTCTGGCGGGGGAGGCAGCGGAGGCTTCCCCTTGTCGACTGCCCGGTTCTGCTCCGAGGGATCTGACACAGTGTTTGGCTCACCGTCATCAGAGTCTAATGACATGTCTTCCTCTTCCACACACTCATCATTCACTACTGGGAGAGCAGGAGAGGGCAGAGAGAAGGAAATGGAAAAGTGGAAAGGAAGATAGTATCAAACAAATGTGTTACAGATGTAATAGTAGCACTAAATGTGTTTTAAAAACTCTGCTGTGTAGTTCAGACATTTAACTGGAGAGATAATTGTACAGAATAAAAAGCAATTAAGCAGAGCAAATTCACTACAGCAAAATGATCTGAAATCCTGAGTGTTTGGGTGTTTAGTCCTGCTGTTGACGCTACCCACCTGTAGAGGGCGGTGTTGGAAGCTCATTCTGATTAATGGAGCCAATCAGACTGTGGAAACCGCTCATAACGTCATCAATGCTGCCTATCACTATCCCATTCCTGGAGTACTGTAGGAACATCTCGAATGGCCTCTCTGTTAAAACACATGCAACATTCAATGAGCACTTTAAATGAGTCAAAGACAGTGGACAAAACAATAGTAAATCCATTTATACCATTCTAGCAATGTATATGATTTAAAGCAGTGGTTCCTGACCCTTGTCCTTAAAGGACCCCTTTTCTATCATTAAGTAAACTAACAATCTGTGACATTTTATGGATAAATCATGTTGTATTCAATGCATAACAATAAAAATATAAAACAACTGATAAACTGTACAGTTAACCCAAATAGTGAACGCAATAACAGCAGAATGTTTGTGTTAGATGAGTGATTTGGATTCATTTTGAGCAGATATTTTCAGTGAATACTGCATCAGAGATGAGATTTTTAATACAGTTCTCTGTGTTGTGTGTGTTTTTTTAAACAATCATTCATACCTAATAGGCTTCTTTTTGGACAAATAGTGTTTTCTTCTCCCTAACACTTGGCTTTTGTTTTATTACCTCTTTGCATGTTTCAACCGTGTACTTTTAGAATGCAGGATGAGGCTGTTTAGCAGAGAGGGAACACTCTGTGACAATAAATTGTATCAATATGTAACTTATCTTAAATTAAGATATAAGATAAGATATTCTAAAAGTAATCCGAACTTTAAAAATATACAATTTCAATTCTTTTTCTTCACAGATATGAATGAAATGCTGAGATTCAGGCCAATTGTATATTTTTTTAAAAACTTGTCTTATACCGTTTAAAATCAAGATGGCCTCGCAACCCCCTGTGAAGCTTTGACGACCCTTAGTGGGGGTTGGGACCCCCAGGTTGGGAACCAGTGATTTAGAAGGTATAAAGGAAGATACAGCTGAATACATGAAGTTGTGGTTTAATGTCTGTCAGAGGACTGGTGAAAAGATGTAGCCTAAGTTGATTGTGATGAGAATGAAGTTACCTGTGAGGAAGATAAGGTGCCGCTGCTGCGTGTGCTGAGCTTGGAGCTTGATCAGGCATTCCAGGTCTGGAGCCTGACGGGACTGGGTGTCACACTCATGATAAGGGAGGAACTCCACTAGGTGCTTCTTCTGATAGGCTGTGAGAAGGTTCAGCAGCCCCATGGCATTGGCATTTAACCTTTAAGAGAAAGTAGATCCATGCAGTGTCAAGATGTTTATTCACCATTCAAGTCTGACTTAAGTTGCTAAAGATCAGTTTGGGTAAGCTCCTACTCAGATACTGACCTCCCCAGTTCTTTAAGCTTCTTCTGGGACTTGCAGTGCACCTTCCATTGCCAGGGGTGCTCAGGGGTGCTCTGCTCCTCCAGGAACTTCAGCAGCCCCTGCAAACGATCTGCACAAAACGAGCAACACAAGCTCCTGAAGTATTGTCCAACTGACATTTCCATGAAGTCGCACAGCTCCCACAAAGGAAAAGTCAAACTTACCCTGTGTGATAAGGTCGGGGTTGAGGACAAACTCGTCAGACACCATGAAGCCTCCGGACACAAACAGCTCATTGTAAGTGTGGTTCTTGACATCGTCCAGAGTGTCCACTCCAGCGAAGCTCACTGAAGGCAACTTCTTCAAAGACACCAGAGCCGGGATCTGCAGGGTGAAAAAATGAAGTTTTTACAAACAGACTTTGAATAAAATTTGCATACAACCCTGTCAATTAAAATTATAACTCTGCAGCCAGATAAAAAAAAAAAAACAATACTCTGCAGCAGATGTAGAAATTCAATTAGGATGCTATTATTTCTGTTTGATCATTGTCTGGTGCCGTGAGACCATGACGGAGACAAAGAGGATGACCGTACCTTGTGCACATGGGCTGCGATGTCCTCGTTCTGAATGATGATGAGGAGCTTATCTAAACTGCCGCTGTTCTCCAGAAACGTCTGTGGGCTGCACTCGCTGTTGCCAAGACTTTTCAAGTATTCCTTTGTGACAGACAGGGGAGATATAACTGTTAGAGACAGGCAGATGAATGTGTCCTTCTCTCTTACACTTAGAAATACTGAGTGACAGATGCAGAAAGAGCTGAGCAGCGCCGAGACATCAACACATACAGAGGAGCGAGTACAGCCTTTCACATCCCCACTGTTGATCTATCTATACTATCTGCAGTTTCCCATGTGATGCAATTTACTACAGCTCTTTGGCTCCAATAAAGAAAAGGGATCTAAATTCATTCTACAGATGGGGAGTACAAAGAAAAGGATGTGCAACTATGTAAAATCCAAAGTAATAACTAGAGCTGCAACAACTGAGTAATTGATTTTTGAAAAAAAATAAAAATAAAATAAATAAAATTCTCTAATTCCAGCTTCTTAAATGTGAATATTTTCTGGTTTCTTTACTCCTCTATGATAGTGAGCTGAATATCTTTCATTTGTGGATAAAACAAAACATTTGAGGACATCATCTTTGGCTTTGGGAAACAGACATTTTTTCACAAGTTTTCTATACTAATAAACTGATTATTACTGACAGATTATTAAATTAATCGACAATGAAAACAGTCGTTAGTTGCAGGCCTCATAATAACACTTTGTAGATCAAAAACAATTTGATTAAATGAGTTACAGAAAAATATTAGAGATTTTGATAATCCAGTTAAAGTTGAGGTAGTTTATGAAATGAATCCCCAGATCTTGCGCTTGGTTTTAGATGTACATCAAAAATATTTGAGTTTTGAATGGATAAAACAAGCAAGTTCAAGACATGGGAGGATTATGGGAACTTGTGAGGGTTTTTCACATTTTTACATTTTCACCTGCGTTGAACACCAACAGTTTAGGTGAGTTTTATTTTGTTTCTGTCCAGTTTGAATGAAGTGTTTTAAGATGCTCCACACAGCTGATGTCAACATAAACACAAACATGTGGATGATGGCACAAACTCAACGAAGGGGGGGTTGGGGGGAAATCCTACTCAGGCACCTTGGCGGAGGTCTGTGTTCTCCAAGTGCCATGCTAGTCGGGACATTTTATTGACTAAAACATTAACTGTACAAACCAATCCCACAGATTAATGAATTAAAACAGTTACTGCTCTACTTTCAGAACCACACTGAGACCTTGTATTGTACCTTTATCTCCTTGCAGACAGTGCTCTCCTCGCCCTCGTCCCCGGAGTAGATGTAGAATTTGACTGTATTTTTGGTGACGTCCTTAAAGATCTCCACCAGGCTGCTGAAAACCTCGGGTTTCAACTGACCGATGAGGCTGCCAGCCAGAATGCCGGACCCACTCCCAGAAGTGGGGCCTGGGTTTTGCGACCTGTGCTCTGGAGAGTCTGGTGTGACTTGAGAGGGAGAATAGATCTCTCCCCCCAGCTCTGCTGACAAGCCTTCTGTTTTAGTCTTGGTGGATTTGAAAGTGCCCATTTTACTGCTCTGGGAGGAGGTGGTGCTCTTTGACAGGGAGGGGTCTGCTTTAGTTTTGGAAGTCTGTGCGGGGGTGAGGGGTGGTGTTGTAAGGTTAGATGTTGTCACTGGGGGAGGTGGAGAAGTGACCTTAGAGGGAGCAGGTGGGGCTGGGATCAACTTGTCCATCTTCTCACACAGTGCTTTGACATGCCCCTGAATGGGGACGGGGGAGACGTAGGGCACAACAAAGTCTGAGAAGCAGCTGTTGGGCAGCCAGCAGTGGCGTGGAAGTAACCGCGGGGATAGCTGCGAAGAATAGCAGATGTGGTAGGTCTGCATAATGTTTTTAATGTCAGAGGTGAGACTGCGAATTTCCTGGTTGAGTATGGTGTCCAGACTGATGGAGGGCCTGAAGGGAACTTCTTCTACGACTGCTAGCGTGGGTGGTGCAGCTGCCTTTTTTACTTCCACGGCTGCAGGCGTCTTCAGCTCTGGGTAGTTGTCTGCCACTGTCACAGCTTCCACCGCCGGCTCGGGCTCAGGCTCTAGCTCGGGCTCTGGCTCGGGCTCTAGCTCGGGCGCTGGCTCAGGCTCTGGCTCAGGAAAAGGCTGTGCTTTGTCTGGAAGAAAGAAGACAGGAAATTTGTCACAGTGATGCCTTGTGAACTAGTTCTAAACATGCCCAAAAGGGAGGGGTCTGTGTGCACAGACTGTTTCGAGGTACCTTCATTGGCGGGGTTAACCCAGGCTCGGTTGTCTGACGTTTGAGCTTGCTCTGCTGGGGAGCCTGCGCTGAATGGACTACCAGGGCTACAGTCCATATCCTCCTAAACAGAGAAAACACCAGTGGTCATTTTTAGATCTACAAACACGTTTAATTCAAGATAAAATATTCCAAAATAGCCACCCTAGAATCAGCTGTTCATATCTCACCTCTGTGTAGTTTGTTTGAGATGCGGGCTCATTTTGTTTCTTAAGGTCCGGTTCGGGGAAGGCAGGTTCCCCACTTCCTGAACCCGTCGACGGTTCACCATGGTTTGACTGTGCAGACATTGAACCCTGAGCTACAGCTTTGTTGAGTGTAGCCAAGAGGATCTTGAGAAGACGCTGGGTCTCGTTGACCGCTGAGGCGTTGGTGTTGCCGTGAGCCCTTAGGTCAGTGTCATAGATGCCCATACTTTCCATCACTGCTGTCAGATTGTCATTGTGTCCACCCTCATCTACAATCTCATCTGCTTGGGCTCCTGGAAGAATAAACACAATTAATTAGAGGCATTTGCTAAATATCCTGAGCTCGAATAACTACAGCTTTTTGTGAATGAGGATATGCATAACTGCAAATTTGCCACTTTTTAAAGGTTAAAATGTTATTTCAGATGAAGACTCAAACTACCTTAATTGCGGGGACTTTTTTCACGGTCTAGTGCACTTAACTCTACAACTGTGGTAGCAGTTGTTGCACTGGCACACAGGAATATGAGCTGTCAGGATTATCAACAAAAACACATGCATCTAAAAACATTAGATTTAAAAACATAAACAATCATAAAAGTAATTTAATCTATAAACCAATACACTGGCCGTTCGTTAATATAGTGCAGCAATGTTTCTTTTTAATTTGCAAAGCAATTACTGAGAACTAATCAGGTTGTGTTGTGAAACTAAGATAATATTCATTATTTCAGAGGCAGTAGGTGGAAATTATATTAAAAAAAAAAAAAATCAAATTAAATTAAATTTCACAATGTAAACCTTCCTCACCTCTACTGGGTTCCCCGTTGCTAAGTGGATCCGTGCGTTGGTGTTTGTTCATGCCCCCCCTCTCGTCTCCCTCAAACTTCCTCTTCAGACTGTTGGAGTCCCAGGCACCGTCCTCTCCCCTGTCCTTCCCCGGATCCTTCACTAGTGCTTTCTTATGAAGTTGGATCAGCTTAAGCAACTGTTTCATCTTGTCTTTATCGTACTCGTTCTGGGACAGCCGCAGCCTCTGAGGGGGTTGAGACTGGGCTTCGACATGGGACTTGTGCTGTGGCTGGGCCCCATTTGAATGGGCCACGCCTTGCCTCCGCCTGCTGCTATCTGAGAGCGGCTTGTCCTGTGCTGACCTCTCTGAAGGCAGCCTCTCCTTGGGCAGCCTCTCTGCGGGTCTGTCTGCCCGGTCCGAGCCCCTGTCCGAGCCGCCCCAGTCAGACACGGGGCTGTATTCCACTGGGGCTGGAGCAGATGTGGGTATAGGGTTCCGTATTCTTTCAATGATATCCTTTGTCTTGCTCAGAGGTAAAATATAGTTGGCGGGGTTGTGGACGTAAGAACGCAACACAGCATCCATGTTACATTTAGGTCTGTGCACCAGGAGCGGGTTGGTCCTCTCATCCACATTGTATTTGTAGTCGGGCAGAATGAACGGCCGCACCGTGCCTGAATCCATGCGGGTTAGGTAATCGGTGGCCTGGCGCTCCACCCCTAAGCTCAGGTCCTTGCCTGGGTTGGGGCGCAACTTGAACAGCGCATAGTGCAGAGCAGGGACAAAGGGGTCCATGGAGGACAGGATAGCAGGCTGGGACTCCGTGGTCAGTGGCTCTGGCTCCAACAGTCTGGATGCTAGGATAGAGGACACACATATTAGGTTCATGTGTAAGATGTCTATCTGCACTATTAAAGTATTATATATAACTTGGAAGCCCCTCAACTTTTTGATGTACTTTACAAAGAAAAGGAGCATTCAGTAGGTAGATGTGAGACATATCACTCTCTGTTTGCTGATAAAACATTCCAGTTGGGAGCTTCATGCAAAAGGGATGGATAGAGTGAACAATACTTACAATACTTGACAACCATCCTCGACTCCTGAAAGATGAATAGTGCTTGCAGGTTCTTCTCAACGCGCCCCCTCCGCTCTAGAAAACAAACAGCAACCTTTTTTAAAAGCTGAACCCGCACTGAAGGCAACAAGTAGGTGTTCATCTGACATAACAGAGAAATTATGAGAGGAGAGTAAAAGCTTTTTGGCACCTTTGGTTTCAACCATCTGTGCTGAGGAGAGCAGGAAAAGAAAGCCCCTGTCAAACAGGGACTTCACCAGCACCTGAACAGGGAGAGTAGACACTGCAGTCAGAAGCACCAGGGTGTGTAAATATCAAATAATGTGAGCACTCACATTACCCGTCTGTTGCTGGACAGGTTTGTGTGTAAACAGTTTACTACCCATATATTATGCATTTATGATTACAACATTTTTCTTTAAAAACAAAGCATGACAGTTTGACAGATGTTTTCCCTACACCATTATCTTGTTAAATAGGAAAAAGAGCTGTTTATGGAACAAAACCTACCATAATTACATCACATGATGATGCTAGTGTGCTTTATTTCTTGATTCTTGTCCTTCTCTGTGTGCTCTCTCAGATTTAGATGCAAGAAGGATCCAAAAAAAAAAGCTTTTTTTTGGAACTGGACATCCTGAATCTCTGAATTCAAGTTTATTTTGTTGACAAATTGTGATTCAGTGAACTGATTCTGTACCTTTTTTGAAATTTTCATGCATGAGAGAAGGTGGTAGGTTAACAGCCACGGGCTGACTCACCATCCTGTCCCTCTCCAGTTTGTGGACCAGCGCTGCCAAGCTGCCGCTGGTTGGTTTGCCTTTTCCATCCGCCACCTCAAACAGGCTGCAGGACATCCCACATTTCATCACTGCGGACATAGAAGAAGCAAGTTGGAATACAAAGCAGACCCATAACCCATCTATGTAGTTCTTTTCCGTATGCTCAGTTTTATCTGAAATAATGTTGTGTTTAAAATCATATCAGTGGATTATGTACCTGTTTCTAGAAAAAAAAAATCTATGCAGGGTATGCATTTACAATAGCTTTATAAATTGAATTGAAGTATGAGGTCTGGACTGACCTTCCCGTGATGCGCTGTACGTGTCCCAAGAAAAGAGCACAGAGGGAATCTTTCGCTTCACCTGCTCCAGCTGCATGCCTCTGCTCATCTCCAGCTTCTCAGGCCTTCAGGGAAGCACATGGAGATTTATTAAAAAGCAAATTCCAGAAAATAACTAGAGTGTATATTGCACAAAGGAATTCTAACTTCTTCCTCACAGAGTTGAAGTTCAGCACATAAAAGTGTTTTGTGGCCAAATGTGTTTTAAATGATTAACAGTGTAAATTCTAGTAGCACCGTGGGGGTTTTCTAGAGATGCACTGAATTATATGAGAGACTAAAGGTTTACTCACAGTTTGAAAGGGAGGTAGGGGCGCGAGGAGGATCGTAAACAGACTGGGAATAACTCCTGGCCCTTGTTCACTAGTGGACCACTCCACACAGTGTAGGAGCTCTTCCCTGAAACAGCATCAACAGCACAGGTCAAAGGTCATACAAGATACAAAGAGAGAGCAAGGTTCATAACAACTGTTGGTTTGTAACCGAAAAGGCACATTGATTTTTGCACTGGTTGTTGAATCTCATTTGAATCATTTTGAGGGTGCAGCACATAAAATGCACTCTTCTGTGACCAGATGGCAGTGCTCATGCCAACCAAAGTTAGATATTTGGTAGTTACTTAAAGCAGCTGCAGACTGGCAGCAGTGTTTTCCCTCTCTGGGTGTGAAATGGCCTCTACACACATCCCAGTTCTCACACATATGACACTAATTCAACACACAGCGACTTGTCCGTTTCATTAAATATTTATCAAATACATAATAAAAAATGTTTTACCTCGACTTCCTTCAGAGGAAATGGTGTTAAACCTGTTAAGCAAAGAAAAAAAAAACTGTTAACACAAACAGAACACTGTGCCAACCAAACCATTTCCTGCAGGAATACGTACCTGTGTGAAGTCATTGGAGTTGTTACAGCCTCCTTGCCTTTGTACTTAAAGGAAACCACAGCGTAGGGGCACACGTGCCTGGGCCGCGCCTTGATCTCATCAAACGCAAACTCGAAAAAATATTGCTAAAAGGCAACAAGAAAGATACAATAAACTTCACTAATTCTGTCCAAGAAATAGGAAAGCTTTTATTACTTTGCTAACACAATACACACAATAAGGGAAGGAAAAAGATGCACCCATGCGTACCTGTGTGAGCTCGAAAGCCCTGTAAGACAGCAAAGACGTAACCCTATTGCCACTTTTGGACAAATGACAGTCGAACTTGGGAGTAGGTTCCATAGCATTCTTAGGCATGTTCTCATGGATGTGCTTTATTCGGCCCTGAGGGACAAAACATACTGGCATGAGCATAAGGTCCCACAAGAAATCTGTCAACATCAAGAAAATGAAGACAGAACGGTAGCCATACCCTCATGACTTTAAAAACGATCATGTCTCCAGACGAGCCCACTTCAAAAGGATTGATTTGTAACAGATCAGAATATTTGGAGACATAAACACCTAAAATGACCAAAAACAAAACTGAATTAGAGGAAAAGCATCATAATCATACGCCATCAAAAATGTATTTAAGCATCATATTTACACTCTAGAAAGCAAACCACAAGAATTATGATAGCAAATACTTGTTGATATAAAAAGACAAAACTTTCATTCCTTGAGTGGGTGTGTGAACCAACATTTTAGTGATATGTTATTGCATACATCAGAGACGTTCCCACCTGTTGATACGGCATGAAACAGCTATCTACAGTTGTTAAGTTTAACAGGTCAAAATGCTCATCAAACCCTCGGATGTCCATCGAAAGAGGAAAATAATCGCATTGGCAAAAACAATATCATGAGAGCAGCGACAAACATACAGTCTCCTTTCAGGAAAACATGTCAGAGACTAACTAACTTACCCACTGATGGATTTCCTAGTGTTGTAATCCTGGAGTGTGCAACCGACAGACCCTTCTCACAGATCCACTGGAGCTGAACATACAAGAGAACATACAAAGCTCAGAATCATGGAAAAAGGAAAAAAAAAAGCATCATGCTTCATAACTTGTCCATCAGCAATAATACCTTAGATTTGTCTGGATAAAGGAAGCAGTACGACTCCGTCAGTTCTTGTTCCGTCCGCCCCTCCTGTTTCATCTCTCTCCTCTTCTCGATAAACTGGCACAAAAAAAGGGAGCAGACAGCACATGAAATACAGCATGTGTGTGCTTACGTACACCACTGTGGCAGAATGTGAAACTTGGGACATCACATTTTATTACAGCCTGCCCTCAGCATGTGCTCTTCCCTGCCACATGAGAAGGCAGTACTGATGATAACCATGATATTTAACAATGCAATATTGATATAATTTTAATAATACACATTTGATAATATCTGTAAATAATCCAGTGCCTCTTAAATCAACAGTTATGGTAACAGACTGTCTTTTCTCCTCCAAACTCAAATTATGAGTGCAATGCATTTGCCAAGACACAAAACGCACAATAAACACATTAAAGCTCAATTTGACTGATCATTATTGTATTTTTTTTTTCAAATTTTCTACAGCTATATGAAAGTCTGAATATTGTGACAGCCCTAGCCGCTTGAGCTACAAAAGTATTTTTGGAATCGTAGCGATGCCGAGTCATTTT
This sequence comes from Pterois miles, assembly GCA_947000775.1. Taxonomy (NCBI): domain Eukaryota; kingdom Metazoa; phylum Chordata; class Actinopteri; order Perciformes; family Scorpaenidae; genus Pterois; species Pterois miles. The sequence goes on from CAMQGK010000368.1 coordinate 2,216,324, forward strand.
AACAGCTTAGCTGTGAAGACTCCTAATGATTCTGCTATATTTGGTTTCACCCTGCAAAAAGGTTCCACCAACCAAAACTTAGCAACTGAAATCAGGCTCGTGTTGACATTGTTCGGCTCTTGCGCAGGAAGACAGTGACCAACCTCCTTCTCCAGCAGCTCATTGTGAATGAGCCTGGCTTTGCAGTAGGAGAAGGTTCCTCGAGATGACGAGTCTAGGTAAAACGAGGAGACAATCTTCACAAGGTCCTCAAACTCCCGGCTGTCAGGGGGCAGAAACTGGTACAAGCCTGCACACAGAGAGGTGAATCAGTTGATTAGCATCTGCGACATCGACCTGTGTGTATGAGCAGAGGAGGATCGGGACAAAAAGTAGCAGAGCAAACCACAACTTTAAACCACGGGAGACAGCAACAAGCAAATCACATGCTCCCATATATAAGACATTACGTGCAGGAGGAAGTGATGTGCTTGCAGACAAGAACTATATGTTTAGTACAGCTCAGTGGGGGTGCAATGAGCCAGAAGCATCCTGCTGAACGTGTGTCTCGTGGTAAAGCCAGCTCATTACAACAGGCTACTAAAGTGTCCTTAAACAAAAGAGCTAAACAATGATCAACAACAGAAACTACAGTAAGAATCCCTTACATCAACAAACTGAACAGGTGTACCAAGCTTTGCATCTGTCTGTGTTTACATATGGTTTAATATGTCAGTTTAAACACATGCAAAGAAGGGAAACCACCACTAGCTGACTACTTGATGGAGCATCATAACCCTCAAGCTGAGGGGTAACAAGTGATAAACATCTCTCGTGTAAGGCACAAGGATGCAGACTGGAGACAGGACAATGGAGTACGCACACACAGCCAAGTCTGTCTCACAGTTTTCCAACTTGGGCATTTTATGCATTACATATGTAACCTGCTGAGTAGATCAGATGCTGCAAGCACAGCTGCTCACAACAAATGAGTGTGTGAAGTCCAGCTTTGCATATACAAATAACTGATGTTGTACAGCGAGGTTTGTTACAACCACTTTGCTACTTTCTTTTGGAGACATGATGGGGTCAGTGTACTGTACTACTGTAGTATGGAGGTGAGGTGTAGAAGGGATGCTCTTATATAGCAGGGGTGGGCAGCCCTACTCAGATTCATTAGTCCTGCTATTGTGGGAACATTTTAGATAGACTGGTGGAGTGGATAAATTCATGCCCTTCACTGAGGTCAATGACAGCCACATGTTGTCAGGTGATGGCTGCAACACACGCATGAAAGCAGCATTACTCGAGCAGACATTATGGTCCATGACAAGGTGAGGAGGCCAAACAAGGTGGGCTTTCAAACAAGCAGTCCTGGAAATGTTGCGTTCAGGCTCCTTCAACGGATCGTACGTTAGCTGGCTGCTGCTCTCTGGTTACTGGGATACCTGGGCTGGGCTAGCAAAGCTGTGTCTGCTACAACAACTCCCGCTACATTAGTCGACACTCTCCGTGTGCTTCAATAGTATGATAACCTAAATCTAAAATGTCAGTGAACATTTTGTTAAACCAGCGAGAACAGCCAGCTAGCTAGGTAGCTAGCAGGCTAGCGACATGCAGCAGCAGAATTATGAAAGACAGGACAGGCTCTGTTCAAAATAGCAGCGATATGGCACCACCTTTTATCTTCCTCGGGATTTGAAAATTTCTCCGTGGCAGCTCTTCGCTCGGTCTGTGGCCCGGTAAGGCAGAGCTGCTAAAGCTCCGGGCGTCAGCCTGCACGCTCCTCCGCCGCTCACGGGCTTCTTGTTCGGGCATTACACTGTCTCCACATCCAGGCTGATCGCCATTTTGGTTGACTGTGGCCGAGGTGGCGGCTGAATTCTTCGGGGGTTCGCCACCCTCCGGCTGGAGATCGTCCGTCTCGGTACATTCTGAGTCCCTTTTCCCCGCCGCGCTGGGGTTCAGGGCCATTTTCGGGCACCGTGCAGGTTCAACGGGCAATGTAGCTCTAACGATTACGGCGCCGCTTCACACACACTCTCTCCTCCTCACCCTGCCTCCGCCATTGTGAAAATGACGTACACGTTCTTCTCCACCACTGCAAAACGCTGCCGTCACTATGTTTACATACGAGAACATCCGCGCCACCCTGCGGCGGGTGCATGTACCGCGAGACTAGATGAAGGGGTGGATGTGTGAGTGAATTGAGAGCAAGATGCAGCCAAACATGTGAAATCCTGCTGTGAAGCCATGGATGCCCCGACTGGACATAATAATTAATAACTGCATCTTATTAATGCATCACTACTTTCCCACATGTTTGCGCCTGGTGTGGATTAATACAGGCCGGCCTAGGCCGCAGCCTGTGCCACATGTCTGCAAGAGCCCCAGATTGGCCAGATTATTTTAATTATTCAACTTCAGAAAACATGGGCCCCTATGGGCCCCTAAGAAACATTAACAAAATTAAGCAGGGTAGATGTGGGCTGACCTTAACAAGCTGACCCCAAACTGACCTTATGAACCTGGGTTCATAAGGTCAGTTTGGTTTTCAAATAATACGTCACAACTGGATAGATCAGCAGTAAAATGAAAATATGATCACAGAACATCATGGGTAAGATCTATTACAGAAAACCTCTAAATTGACAAGCTATTTCAATGCTTAGATTAAAGGTTGTCTCAGATATGACAGTGCTCCCAGGGTGTGTACATGTGGGCTGTGTAATAATCCTAGCACGCTTTTACACATCTACTAAATTTCTTTTTTTTTCTGGTAACGTTAAAGCATGATGGGTAATGGTGGGGGGGCACACACAGACAGTAGCCTAAGGGCCCCTGACCATCTTAATCCACCACTGCATACCCCCCATACTGAGATGACTGGATGAAAACTCACGTTACACACCTACTGTGAAACCTGCAGAATAAATCCCACTCTTGTAATACTTCAGTACACCACCAGGTGATGACAAAGAGGTAGGGATTGCTCCATTAGGCCATCTCACAAGAGGAATCGTGCAATTTGAAATGTTTTAATTGTACAGAGGTTTTATGCCATCTCTTCTTTCAATTCTGTATTCACATGTTGACATTGAGTACTCTAATTACAGCGACCCTGGCGTGAAATAATAGCCTAATAATTAGTCTATAATAATCAGTGGTGGACTCAGGCTTTCTGAGGGGCAGGGGCGAAAAAAATAAAACGGGCACCAGCTGCATGTGGTGGGGCAGCCCAGAGATATTTTACTGCCGTGTAGGTGCAATTTGCGTTGGTAGCCTAAGTAAACTTTCCTGTGGATTTCCAGCCAGCCAGTTGCCACCTTATTTAGGTGTTTGTAGTGAGATGAGGAGGTATCGTATTGATAACTCCTCATTCCTGCTTCACCAATCAGCCATTCCTCCTCCATTGCAGTATATGAAATATATAGAAATAGGGCATCTGACAAAAGTTCAGCTCAAAACGACAAGCTGCACAGTGCTTCGTCGCTCACGGCCAGTTAGTTCATCCCAGTAGAAAACAATGCAATCCAACTGATTTTGTCACCGACACTTGCTCGTGTAGGCTCTCTGCTGGCAGGGTGTAATCTTGGCTACAAGGTTACACACATCCCAATACTTTAGACCTCTCTGCGTTCCATGCATTACATTCCCTCTAGTTTTTTTTTGTAACCCCCAACCTTGAAGTTCAAACCGTATCTATGGTGGGAGGGCACCCTAGAGGGAACTGTATTATGTTTTATCTACCATAGGGTCATCCAAGTGGGCACTTTTGCTGTGTTTTTGTCAAACAGAAGGAGCCAAGGGAGGCGTTCACCTCACCTGCCCCTTCCCTGAGTCCATCAGTGATAATACTAGCCTACATTATTTGTAGCTTTTTCAAAATGTCGCTATAACAAAAAGGCAGTTTACATGATGACATGACATGACCTCTATCACAGTGGTATCTGTGACAACTGTAATTTTCACTGTGGGTTAACCATGCTGCCTCTGCTGTAGACATCAAACTCCTTGTAGCGCAGATAATCTTTCAGCCTGGGAGGAAGAGGAAGGAAGTTGATGAAAACTGGGGCTCTCATGCGCAGGCAACTGAGATGCTCCCTTATCCGCAACCGACACAGGTGCTTCAGGGTCCGTGTGTTTCCTGAGTGTAAAATAATAAAGTCAGTGAAGTCAATAAATGCACACAATGTCATCAATACCCTTTTGCTGACTGGTAGAAAATAATCAAAGCTGCCTGGATCAGTTCTCACGCTGAATGTGACAGATCTCCGGCCACTGGTTCTGCTCCTCCAATGTGTCCTTAAGTTTGGTGCAGAAGGAGACGTGGTCGGTGTAGTCGAGCATGATGCGCACCACTTGAGCAGACAAGTGCTTAAGCCAGGACACTGTGATCACCTCACAGAACTAGAAGGAGACAAAGACACATGCAGTAGTCAAAGCAAAACCTTGAAAGAAAGTGTTACTCAACTGGAGTTCATTCATATTTCTTTGATTATTTACAGCATTTTCCTCTCAGACAAGATTCGCCTCACCACCATGTCTTTGATGATCGAGGCCGTCCAAGCAGCGTAGCCATGGGAACTATCGCCATACGGACAGTCAAAGCAACGTTTCACATCATACCCATAGTTCAGGATCATTCTCAACATGACCTCGTCTTTCAGGGCATACTGCAGTGCCGAGGGGAAGTGAGTGGTGTTGATGCGGGAATAGTAGTTTACGTTTGCCCCAAACTTCAGCAACGTGTTGATCAGTTCATAGTTGCCATGTCTAAGAGCCACCTGCAAACACTTGATAGGATCCTGGTTAACCATTGCCCCAGCCTCCAACAGCAAGCGTGTGCACTGAAGATCATTGTTGGACACGGCAAAAAAGAGCGCAGACCTGCGCTCATCATCATAGTTGCGGCGCACCCTGGGGTGCAGCATGAAGTTTGGATCATAGCCAGCTTTGAGCAGCATCTCCACACACTGGGCATGTCCGCCAGCAGCTGCAGAATGGAGAGGACTCATCCCACTTTCCTTTACAGCGTCCAGCTTTGTGACTGGGATGAGGTGCTCCAGAGCCCTGTCAAAGAGGAGTCCTCATTTAAAAGCACAACAGTGGTTCAATCTCTATTTGAAAAGTGGGAAAGGTAGATGTTGTAACATAGATATTCCTCACAGTATGTGTCCATGGTAGGCCACACGGTGAATTGGCAGGTGCCCATTCTGAAGAAGTAGGTTGGGATCTGCACCATGGTCCAGCAGCAAAGAGATTATGTCAGGGTTTCCTGATGCTGCTGCATCAAACAAGACGGAGCCTGACTCTGATTCACAGCACACACGGGCTCCTACAAAATCAAAACAGACAGCCAGGCTACTATAAGAGTACACATAGCCAATTTCCAGACCTGGAACAGTATGGAAAGACCATGGATCTATTACTGATGTTAGAGAGTCCCTGACCTGAGCATCCATTTGAAGTTACTGCTAAGAGAGATGCAAAACTACTAAAAAGAGATGCAAAACTACCAAAAAATGCAAAACTACTAAAAAGAGACGCAATACAACCAAAAAGGGACACACAATGAGACAGGAACAAGAAATAAAACAAAAGGCGATGCAAATCTACCAAAAAGAGATGCAAAACAATGGGGGCCTTTACATGTCTGTGCCCAGGGGCCCATTGTCTCATAATCCATCCATGGGAAAGATTAATCTCATAAACTAAAGCAGTTATCGGCACAGTTTTGTGTAAATATTTTTTCTGAAATGTCAAAATGCAAAGTGATTTTTTGATCCTATTGCACCATAAATTGTCAGATCAACTCAATCTCTTTCTACATTGGGGGTTAAATCACCTAATCTAGTATACCTTTTTCTAAGAGGATCTCCACCACGTTCAGATGTCCATTCAGTGCAGCCAGAGCCAGAGGAGTTTTCTGTTTGATGTCACATGCATTTGGGTTGGCACCAGATTCCAGCAGCAGATAGACAAAGTTCTCCAGGCCTAAAAAAGCTGACTCATGTAGAGCCGTCCTGTTCAGTGGTCCTGTTTGGTCCACTTCAGCACTGTGGCGAAGCAACAGAGTGGCCAAGTCGTACTGGTCGTTCAGAATAGCTGAGCAGTAGAGAGAGAGGAGATTTAAACATTGTACCATACATTATAGCAAATACTTCTGTCTATAAAAGAAGTGTATTTTGCATCCATGTGTCAGATACCTGCCACTAATGGTGAATCCTGCTCGTCATTCTGGAGGTCCGGGCTACAAGCGTTCTGTAACAGGAATGTGGCATTCTCTCTGAGGCCATGAACCACAGCCAGAAACAGCGGCGTCTCACCCTTTAGAGTACGACACTGGGCTGCACCTGGGGGTGATGCTGGAACACAAAACAGCTCATCAACATGCCAGAATTTAGAAAGTCACAGTCACTTTTTCTGTGATAAAATTTGATTGGTTTTGAAGATATTATGCAGGAAAAATATTTAAAAAAAAATACACATTTCAAAACAAAACATTCATAAAAATAAATAAAAATAATAAAATAATTACTAATAATGATAATAATAAATACACCCCAAAACTAAAATATATAAATAAATAAAAATAAAACTACAATGTCATGTAAAAAATATACAAAAAATATACAATATATATATAATAAAAATGATAAAACAAACAAAATGGTGACTTCCATCCCCAAATACAGTAGATCTCCATGTAATATAGGGGATGAGTTACGTTACAGTCACACTTTTAACAGCCTCACTGTACCTGAGAAGATAATCTCTAGTATCCTTTTATTCTGATGCGCTGCAGCCTCGTGCAGCGGGATCCATCCTCGTTCATCTACTCTGGCCAAAGCCTCTGGTTGCGCTGTCAGTATGTTCAGTGCATCTTCATCACCTAAACAAGAGGACGGACAGTATACATTATGTCAGAACTTCTGGCAAGATTTAAATAATAATCTGCATCAGTTTGGACATTTTAGAGCTTACCCTCCTTGATTGCTTTGAAGATCTCATCAGGGTCTTCACTGGCTTTCAGATCACTGTCGAGAGAAATTGAAAAGATCAGCAAGAGATGCACAATGTAGAGAGAGATTTAATACCTGGTGGTTAGAGAGATTAACCTTGGATTCAATCCTTTGAGCTTTCTATATTCAATCAGGCTTTGTTCAATTAAATATTGAGTTGCTTCATCTTCATCCAAATCATCCTCTGATTGATAAAAGTCATCTTCTGTCTCCGTGGTCATCTGTTAGTCCAGATAGGGTCGGTTGCTCTGGGGAGACACAACCAGAAGGTAAACAAGACCATTAAATGTGGCAGCCCTGAATACTAACAGGGAAAAGTGAACTACAGCACAGCCCACAGCTGCAGTGTTATTCCTGTTGTTGAATTAGATATCAAAATGAGTTTAGCAACACCAACATGCATTCAGATTTTTTTTAATATAATGAACCCAATCAGCAGTCCTTAGTTTTTTGCAGAGTAGTTAACTTTATACGCCATGTGAGAGCAGATCTCCTGCAGCGAGGTCACAGTATTTCTCTCTCAGTGTGGCCAAAACAAATGCATGCCATCGTTACTACACAAATGAGCATTTCTTAAATATTAATCTTAGGAAGAAAGGTCATAAAAAGACATTTTACAGTGAAACAAGTGCTAATAAATGACCTGGAAATTCAACGACATAACACAGAGCATCAGCAGTACAAGTCATGAAGTTCAACAGGTTCTCTATACAACAAACTCCACACTTATAATTTTCTCTGGAGGCATTATGTGTTTACCTTCAGTCAAATGATTGTGTGCCTTCGGTGGTTCTTATAACGGTAGAGCCAGTAGGCTCCTCAGTATACGCACACATGCTGCAGCTATTTATATCTGTCCCACTATAAATATCAGATCACGGGGTCGCCACAGCCAACACCTAGCTTTGACCCACTGAGCTCCGCCACAACTGCTGCCTTTCGGCCCACATGCACATTCACTCATAATAACAGAGAGGCCATTATTAAAGAAACAGTGTGACTATAACACCTACCATAAAAATAGGCCAAGTTTTTGGATTTATTGTAGATTAATACAATTCTAGCTTTTCACTCATGTTTGCAATTCATTGTACACATGCCAAACATAGTGTACATATATAGTATATTAGGCATATATCACTTTTAAGTGATCTGTCATAGGAAAGTTTTTTTTTTTTTACCCATAATGTTGCTTTTTTGTGTGGTAGAGAACAGCAAGGTCAATATAATGAAGAAAATGTGATATGTGTGATGTGATGACTGTAGACACTATCAACTCAGTGAGACAAGCAGGTAGCAAACAGAAGCAAACATGAACAAAGGCCCTAATAGATAGGAAAGGTGCAGAATGTACAGGATGTTTATATAGAAGAAGCAGCAGCCGACAAGCAAGATCGTCAAGTTACTAGTTTTCCTGGTTCTCATTACAAGCCATCTGTTTTTCATTTTAGAAAGATTTTACATTTGGCTTGTGGCCATATTGCTGTTACAGTACATGAAATGCAAATGTGCTCCAACAGCAATGTTACACACTTACCAGGCTCAATGCCAGTAAAGGATTTTCTTGGAAAAACTCAAATGGTATAAGTGGAGTGCTTAAATTAGTAACTGAATAAACGCATGCTGCAGACTAGGCAGTTTATGTACTGTAGGCCTACATGTACAATAAACATGTAAGTTGTACGTAGGGGACAAAATGAATGTTTGTTAAATGTAATTAAAAAACAGTGCAGTGCACTCTCTCTCTCTCTCTACTTGTTTGGAATCATACCTGCTTTGGATTGAAAGGTGTATGTTTTCATCCTTTTCTATTGAAACGTCACAGTGCCTCTGATGCACATTTTATTACTTCCATGTGAATTTAAGTGTCTTTCAGTTCTTTTTTTTTATATGTCAGAAAACCTCCCAGCTTTGCGTTTTGTAGTAGCAACTGAACTACATGGGCATTTGAACTGAAAGGCTTATCATGTACCTCCCCACAGCCATCCACAAACATTTGAAACACATTCTCATTAGCTGGTCACAAACATATGATATTTTTAATTTTGCATTGTAAAGGAACAGAGAATAAAAAAGGCATCACAGTGTTTAAAGTGTCACAGTAAAGTGCTTGAACGGATTGATTTCAGCCGTCGAGCTGGCAGAGCATGGCCACGCCACGCTTGATCCAGTGTTGAGGGCGTCTGCTGGTGGGCAACACCATGGAAATGACAAAATTGGTGGAGTGGCCTGTTGTAGAGAGAGTGCCCTTCCTCTCACTGGTCTTGTAGAGGGGGCAGACATACAGCCTCTGAGCCTGATCGGTGCTCTTCTTTTCAGCTGCACCGGAGAAAAGGAAGAAAAGGGATAGTCAGCAAAATGAAGACATGTAACATGTTTACAATAATGGGTTTGAAATTAATACCTGGCATACATTTGGCAGTGTAGAAAGTATGGTCATATACTTACTGGGTTTTATCCAGATGATCGGCATCACATCAAACAGGACTTTGGGGTGCTGCTCTGACAGAACTCCACTGTTAGGGAGACAAACAATAGTTAAAGGGATTGTTATGTGACTATCCAAGCCAAATTAGTCACTGAGAGGAGAAGACAGGGATCTGTCTGACACGCTGAGTCCATGGATGAGACATGAAGCCATTACTGCAGGTTGTGACAATTTATTTTACCCTTTTAGTAAAATACATTGATTTTATGCAGGTGGACTTTGTATGGACTAGACTAAGATGAAAAACAGCCTTTGTAGTGTGGTCAACAGAGATATCTGCACCCTCACCTCACCTCTCTGTATTAGGCAAAAAGCAAGGGTTGTGTGAGGTACTTTAAGTGTATGCAATATTTAGAATATTTTCAACTTGTCATGAGACCGCCGGAAAACTGAAGCCGTTATCTGTGCTCTGACCAAAGCAACCAGACTCTATTAACAAGAACGGTAATTTTACTTAGCAGAACATGGGAGTTGCTGGTCTACTGCTGCCTCAATCAATTAGTTAGTTTGTGTTATGATGTGACTTTAGTTTGTTTAGATTCACCAGAATTACACAACAACACAAACTAACCGACCAGCAACCCCCCGTATTCTGTGAGTCTAGTCGCTTTGGCAAGAAAATATTGGCTTCAGTTCCATAACAGAAAGGAGGTCTCACAGAAAAGTAAAGCAGTGAAAATATTCTAAACATAGCATACACTTAAACTGACGTTGATCTTTTTTTTTTTTTTTTTTTTTGGTGAGTCTTTTTGGTGATTAAAATAAATTTTGCTGCCGGTCCCGTCCACAGCAGTACATTGCTTTGGTTCCGTGTGGTAACTCCTCTCTGGTGGGGGTGTGCAGACTGTCATCTCTTGTAGGTAATACACTGACGACGGATACATATCTCATTCAAACCCACTTCAAAACACCTGAAACATCCCTTTAAGGTTTATCAAGTCTCCGTACACTTCACTACTATAATGACATAATCACCTACCTTCCTTTGTCCCATCGAGCTCCATCCAGAAACAATCCGTTAACGTAAACACCATCCTCAGGTGATGTGCCGGTCTCATCAATAGGAAGAACCTGTGAGGTAACATCATGAAAAGAAAACCACAAATCAGTATACTTTTAGGACAACGGGAAGATCTTTGAGGTGGAGACAGGAATTCAAGATGTGTATCTTTTGACCTGAAAATCAAAGCCTAGCAGGTCAATGGGGATGTGGTATTTCCTAGCGTAGTTCTGCATAGCCCCAGTTAGGAAGGCCTGCGTGAAGAAGAAGCCAGACAGCCAGAACACGTTGGGTTTGCTGGCGTCGCTCCAATCCTACAAGCACACAAATTAAAAGTGAAACTATAAGTGGAGTAACAAACTCAACAAAGCTCCCATATAGACCTATTCCTGTTCATCTAAATTATCTTTATTAAGCAGTCTCACCTGTAAAAACATAAGCCTTGAGAGAAAGTCTGTAATGTAGCTGCCCAGAGGCTTGAGGCTGGGGTACGAGCGTTTGGCCCATTTCTCTGGGACCTTCCCCACTATCAGACTGCCTGAAATTGCTTCCAGCTCCGCATCCATCACCACCAAACCCTTAATGGCCTTCAACAGATTTTGCAGACTCATGCGGATTGTACTACACAGCCTGAAAGAGAGAGTGACAGAGAGAGAGAGAGCAAAAATCAAGAGTTAAGCAATACAGGTGATGAGGCACTGTACGGCTGCACTGAGCTGTTTGCCCTTACGCGTTGTAGCGTTCCATCTCTTGGACGAGTACGGTGTTCATACTCTCCTCGTAGAGCACCGGGAACTTCAAGAGAACTGCGTCTGTGTCGAAATTAGCTGGAAGCTGGAGAGAAATAAGTCAATAATATACAACTGAGTTCATGCAGAGTGCAAACAAGGTAAAGAAATTGACACTTTATTGAAGGGTTACACCTGCACTGGTGCCATATGTATTTCCTCCCAAAAATGAAACATACCTACCAAAACATTGCTAAATGAAGAGGTTTGATTACTTTATACCTTAGAAAGGATGTCATTCGCTATGTCGTACAGCGTGCTGTCACTCCCAGAGCTTGCCCCTGCCTTCACTCCTCCACCCTGGGTGAGCAGCAGCGAATCAAACAGCAGCTTTGTTTGCTGGAGATCTTTAGAAATGTCGACATTTGCATGCATCCCAAACACCTCTGGATGCTGGCTGGAAGGAAGCTCCTAGAACACAGCAAAGATTTTGCTACTCAGTTGGAAGTCATTACAGAGGAACAAAACATTTATCTTCTTCATGTGTGTTATCGCACGTGACTTCACCTTGATAAATTCAATGTAGGTGTCATAGATAGATTTCGGTGGGGCAAAGTACTCGCCGCTAGGTGAGAAAGGGTAGCGAGGTTTCTCAATGACGTCCTTGTTGTAGAAGTCAGCCAAGATGGTCATTAGGAGCCGCCGATCCCAGTCGTCTGTCACACGTCCGCCATAGTTACACTCCCCAGTCAGGTAAGTTATGGCCTCGAAGGGCACCTCGTTGTATTCATTTACAAACAGCTAAAGTGGAAAATATTAAATGCATTTTTAGATACTTGTGATGTAGAAACGTGGCCACTGAAACTCTGAGTGAATACCTGTAGCTGTCTTATGCTTATATGTAGGTCCGACTCGTTGAAGCCGTAGGGAATATTCCAGCCCAGTGGACCAAACTTCTTCCTCTCCTGCACAAGAGCGTGGAAGAAGCACAGTCCGTACAGTAGCTTCTCCCAAATCTAGGGGAGGAATCCAAGAGTCAGAGATTTTATAAATAATATGGCTGTTAATCGATTAAAATATGTGATCATGATTAATCATATGATTGTCCATAGTTAAACGTGATTAATGCCAAATTATTTGAACATTTTTTCATCTTGTCAAAATGTAACATAAAGGAAGATTTGCCAAGTATTCAATACTCTTATCAATGTGGGAGTGGACAAATATGCTGCGATAGGTAAATGTAATATATATTAATTATTGGAAAAATATTATCACCACAAAACAATGACAAATATTGTCCATAACATGGAAAACTACAGCCCAACAGGCAACAACAGCTGTCAGTGTACTGACTTGACTATGACTTGACCCAAACTGCATGTGATTATCATAAAGTGGACATGTCTGTAAAGGGGAGACTCGTGGGTACCCATAGAACTCATTTTCATTCACATATCTAGAGGTCAGAGTTCAAGGGACCCCTTTGAAAATGGTTATGACAGTTCTTCCTTGCCAAAATCTTGCTTAATTTGGAGCGTATTTAGCCTCCTTTCTGACAAGCTACCATGACATTGTTGGTACAAGTGGATTCCTTAAGTTAACCAGTTCCATAGTAGAGAGAGTATCATCACTGTAGCTACAACCTTCCAAATATTGATTGTGTCAGTGGCGTTAAAATGAATTTGCGTTCACGTTGATGGCCCTAATAAGTAAATGAGAGTTCCTGTTGCATACATTTTGTATGCTACAACTCACCAGTTCCTTATTTGGGCAGTTATTGAAGAAGTTTGAGTCAGAAACAGGATATGACAAGTATGACTGTAGCAGGTTGAGTCTGAGTCCTGTTGGAGGCTCATTTGTCATTTTCACCCCATTCTGCAGGATGGTCACTGGAAACTGATATCAGAAAGGATATTTTTTTCTTTAGGACTGTAATCAGAATAAATCTCTGAAATTATGCACAGGATCCAGATTAAATGCACTGAGCTTCACCTTGGATGAAGGGTAACTTGTCAGCCAAAGGCGGAAGTCTGGGTGGCATGTCGCTGGACTTAAGTCCTCACAGATTTTCTCAAGGGTGGACATCCAGGAAACGGCCAGGTGACAATTCTGCAGACACACCCACGTCCCGTCCTGCATGGCTGTGGATATCATTTTGGCAGCGATGGGTCCCTGGCCCTGCCCCAGAGAGATGGACTGGAACTTGGCTTCACCCATGTTCTTATCACTGGCAAACTTCAGCAAACCTGTGTAGGGATGTTGTTATTTCTAACGGTGTTCAGAGGAAACAGCATTACATGGAACCTTGACAGTCAATCACTGGTACTGTAGGGACTTACTAGCCATGGGATCAGCTCCTGGAGACAGCACAAATATGAGTGGGATGGTGCAGTTGGAGTCCAGGTAACTCTTACTCAGATCAAAGGGAGGGGGGTGGACAAATTTCTTCCCCAGTTTGCCAGTCACGTATTTAGTAACAGCTGGAACTATCTTGTCAGGCCTGAGACAGCGAACAATGATCATCTTCTGCAGGTCATTGAGTTGTTCACACCACGGAGCAGGCAGAGGAGTGTTGCTTGGTTCGTTGCTGTCATAAATACATTTAAAGTCTCCTGGGCTTTTGATGAACGCCTCTCTGTGGAATGAATAATACTCTCCATTAGTCAAAAGGACTGCTTTGTGAAACAAACAGGACAGGGTAGTTATAGACACATAAAAACATTTCTGGTTGAGTGAGTGATGCTTTTTACTTTATTCCTTTTAAGCCAGGCAGTTCACTGGCTCTGCAGGTCTCATCCCAGCTCTTGTCCTGTAGCCAGCTGGGGTCAGGGTTTGCGACCGTGTTCTGCAGGCCCACTCCTCCGGTCAGAAAGAACATGAAGTCAGAGTATTCAATCTCCTCTTTTGCTCTGAGGGGAAACAGAAGAGGATAGCACAAATTCACAAAGTATATCTTCATCAGAGCATGTGGTTAAAAGCTGAAATGAAATTCTAATAATCGTATTAATTCGACCATCATCCCACACTAGCTTTAACACTTACAGGAGTAGATTACAGCAGAGGAGGAAGGAAAAGAGGAGTTTGTCCCTCTCAAACAGAGAGCGACAGACATTACAGTACAGGTTGTAGGTGAAGTGATCAATCAAGTATCGAAGCCTCCTCTCCAGGATCTTGGACTTGTTACTGACGAATAAAAGACAAAACACAAGAAGCTTCAGATGAATACGGACCAACTCCTAAAAGTTATAGAAACCTGTGCTAAAGATTCAGGTATGCTTCAGCTGCTGTATAGAAATATTTTGGACACTAATCACTTCTAAATCTGACAGAACAAATGAAGAATATTATTTTCTAAACTGCTGGCACAGTCATAAAATTTCAATGTATTACTTTTTTTGGGACCCTGCAGATATACGCTGCACGTGCAACACTCACCTGTCTTGTATTGAGTTGATGTAGAGGTTGACAAACCAGCTGAGAGAATACTGGTACATAGGGTCAATATTGGTCAGATCAGCGATGCTGAAGAACAGGATGGAGGAGTGCTTGGCAATGGCTCTGTAACCCTCTCTGGACTCTGCGATCTTGATCTCTGTCCTCTCTGCAATCTGGGAAATTCATTAACAGTAATAAATTACTGGTACATTAGCAATGATCACTCGTCATAATCACAATCTAATTTTCTCTAGAGAATATCATTTGTACAATGTTGTCCACACCTGCTGTTTCTTGGTGATCTCATTGGACATGATCTTTGCAGAGTCTAGAATCTGAATGGCACTCTCATCCTCCAGGATATTTCCCTCAGAGGACTGCAGCGTCTCCAGAATTTTGTCCTCAATTTCCTTAAGCTGCCTCTTATTGGCAGCTGACTGCAGGATTAGTGCATTTCTCTCCTCTTCCAGTTCTGGCCTGTAGAGCAGATAAGAGTAGAGACAACGCTCTAAAACAAGTAATGCAGATTATTTATACCAAAGTGATCATTTTATGAAGCCTACCTCTCTTTGGCAACTACAATTCCCAGCAGCTGATCCTCCAAGCCCTCTGGGGTGATCATGAAATTGAGCAGAGACACCTTGGTGGCCAGTTCTGGCAGGTAGTGTGGGTTCCTCAGCTTAGTGGTGATGTAGAAACGAAAATCACAAGAGTATTCAACCACGCTCTCCCCAAGCCTGATGCAATCCACACCGCCTAGATGAAACAAAAAATGACTGAAATTAGGATTTGGTGGCATCCAGTGACATGACTGCAGATTGCGACTGAGTACCCCATTGCTCACTCCTCCATTTCCAAGATCGTGATAACGTGAGCCGTCGTGTGCAAAACCGTAGTAACATCATTCACCTTGCTCAGAGGTCATCCTTACCATAGTAACAGTAACGGAACAGTTTTGCACTCTGCGGCTCACGTTACTGCAGTTTCACGTGATGAGAACTACGATGGCCTTCAGGTAACATAAAAACGTGAAAGACTCTCTAGTGCCAGTGTTTGGTTTGTCCGTCCTGGGCTACTGTAGAAACATGGCAGAGCAACATGGCGGACTCTGTGAAGAGGACCTGCTCCCTATGTAGATACTGTATGAATGGCTCATTAACAAAAACACAATGATTATTACTTTCAGGTGATTATACATCAATGAAAACAAAGACATGAATATTATATTCCATTTCTGCTGATAGATCCCTGATAGAAATGTTGTACACTGTTCCTTTAACAGCCATCTCACATTCACAGCACCTTGTTTGAAGATTTGTTTGAGCAGCAGTGGTTCCAGTGATGGGTCCAGCTCCTCTCCTACATTTTCCAGCAGCAAGGGCGTTCCAAATTGAATACAGTTCTCCAAAGTTCTCATGTAGTCGCCATCTGTTAGCTTGATTACACTCAGGTTGTTGTTTTTCTCTGAATTCTTCACCCACTTGTTGGCCTGACACTGAGGGTCAATCATCAGGGGCCTACGAGAACACAAGCGTTAATGATGAGATGTATGTATATTTCACATTTAACAAAAACTGTATATTTTTTGTGAAATGTACAAGTAGTAAGTAGTGAATTAACATTTCAGCAATACAGACTCACCATCTACGTGAATTACCGACAATGACACCATTATCGATAGAGAAAGAGTCGCTGGGAAGGCCTGCAATGTTCCAAGCCCTGATCTTAATGGGATCTCCCAGAGTCTTACTGAGAGAGAAGTCACTTGCTGATGGGATGTTCTTGGACTAGATATATTAAGATAGGTGAAAAGAAATATAATAAGCAATTAAATATGTCTGAATTCAAAGAAAATACCTGAATAAAAAACAGGAGGACTGTTACTTGACAAAGTTTGGTCCATGACTTGGTGCAGTCTTGTCTGAAGCCGGCAGTGAAGGCCCCCAGGTAAGCGATGACACCGGCGGAGATGAGAACATCTCCGGTCAGGTTATTATACGTGTTCTGCAGGTCATCTGCTGCCTTAGACCATCTTAAAACAGATTAATTCACTTAGTGGTATACTGTAATCATCTTATTTTCAGAATATTTTGTGCATCATCCTGACCTGGTCTTCTCTCCGCCCAGACCACCAATGAGTTTCTCAGCCCTCTCCAACTTCCTGGCACACAAATCCACCTGGTACTCCAGCTGAGCCTTCTCCTCTGTCTTCTCCTCAAAGTTTTTCTGAAGAGCAGCCAAACGGTCTTCGACCTCTTTAAGCTCAGCTCTTTTCTGGTCCAGCAGGGCCATGGTCGCAGCCAGGGACTCCTGCGCCTCCTCCAGATTGGCCTTTTTAGGAGCCACAACCTAAAACCGAAGAGAGTGGTAAAGATCAAAGAATAAGTGGAAACATACATGCATGCATATTCAGGACAAATGAAGAGAAACAGTCTACGCAACACAGCACCTTTGCCACCCTGTCGTACACCTCCATTGCTTTGATCCACTTGCACAGACCCTCTGCTGCAGAGGAGGCCTTTGCCACTATACTGGGGTCAAAGTCAGGATTAGTCATGTACTCACTACGGATCTTTTGCATCACAGGGACCTGAAAAGAAGAAACAGATGTAAGTCAAACTACAATTGTTTTTTTTTTTAAATAATAGATAAAAAATATAGCTTTCCTGACACTTACAGGAATATTGTCCTTGTCATAATCTCTAAGATCTCGTAAAAAGTTCATATCACCCAGTAGCTTCTTGCTTGGACCCCAGTAGTCAAAAACCTAGACAATAAAGAAAATATGTCAAAGAGCTGAGATCGATACATCACTTTATGTTGCAATGTTCAAATGTTTTTGACAGGCAATTTCTTTATTTTTTCCTCAGTCTAACCTTTTTTCCAGTCCCAGCTGGATCAGCTATCTTATCCGGCTTTATCTCCTTCATCACACACACAGCTGACATCACCAGCTTCACTCCTGAAGGAGGATTTTTCATCGACTTCACAATTGTGACATCAGAGGGCTGTAATGAAACAGGCAGCTCAGCTTACTCAATTGTCTAAACCTGAGTGGTTAAACCATGGATGTATAATAAGACCTGGATACGGTGCCACCACTCAGCCTTACTCCCAAATGTTTCCAGTATTGCAGTGAAAAATCCCCCTGCACCCCAAAAAGCATTTTGCCATAGACCACCACTGTAAAACAAGACATCTGTAAAACTGTTGACAAGACACCTCCAACTGTAAACAAGGTCGATTATGACTCTTTCTATTATGAATTTTTGATACATGGAGGTTTAATATATGTAAAAATTTGCCTTGAGCCAAGAAAAGCGTAAAGTAAGTAAAATCTGTAACGTCATCATAGCGTAAAGTCTATGGGCTGAGCAGCAACTCACAGGCAGGGCCAGTGGGAGAAACACTACTGTGGTTTTGGCATTTCTGGCATATGTGCCAGGCAAGCAGTTACCATTGGAATGAATAGGCGCCATCTTGATGTTCAGTATCCAGTTCTTACTATACATCCATGCGCTAAACTTGGTACATTGAAGCAGTGCAGCTGAAGGGTGCTCACCTTCAGTGTATCCAAGGCTGAGAGAGCAGCCTCCAGGGCGGGGATGGCCTCAGCCAGGTCACTCTCACACTCGTTCTTCAGAGCCTGAGCCTCATTGGCTTTAATAGTTGCCGCTTCTTCGTCAACACGCACAACTTTACTTTTGGCTTCCACCTCTACAGACTCCACTTCAATCACCTGAAAGTCATCATAGTAAACAATTACATTCGGTAGGTTTATAGGCCAGTATACTGGTACTCTAGGTTGATGTTGAGGCTGAATGAAGATTACTCACCTTCATCATTTTGTTGTTGTCTATCTTTGCCTGTTCCAGTTTGGGCTGCAGGTCTACAAGTTCCTTCTTCATCTCACCAACCTGCAGAGAAACATTGTTAGAATGAGTTAAACAAGCGTATGCTGAACATTTTGGAATAATAATTTAAAAAAATAGACAAAAACAATTCTGGTAAAAAATGTTGCTGCATATACCTGAGATTCAGCGAAGGCTAGTTTATCCAGACCGTTGGTATACCTCCGTTTCGCTTTCATGACGGTGTCTCTTCTCTGAGTGAGCAGCAAACGGAAAGTTGCGATCAGCTCCAGGTAGGATGTGGGTGTTACATAGTTATGGCGACCGAGCTCAGAGAGGAATCTGCAATGAAAACAACGGTGTAATTAAACTTAGAATTGTACTTTTTCCTTTGAATATACAAAGTCTGTATAACCTCATGCATCATACCTCTGTGAGAGCTGTTTGGCAGACGTATGGAATGTTTTGCAGATGGGTATGACCTCCTGCCGCTCATTTTCACTCATCTCCAGTGACTGCAGGAAAGAGTTGGCTACTCGCTCAAGAGCCTCCTCTGGCCATGGCTGTCAGGGTGGAGAGAAGAAACTATAATGAGACAAGAGCATGCAAAGACTTTTCTTTCTTTTGATGTTAACTCTATCACATGACTGATAGACATGTCTGACTGACACACAGATACATACATAGAGTTTTTCTGTGTCTATTGTATTTTACTAAAGATAAAATAACTACAAGCAATCACATCATTCCTAAAGCCTATACAACACCTGGAACCAGTCAATGGTACAGCAGTTAATAAGAGATGGAAATTGGCGCAGGCGATTTCGAAAGGTGTCTCCGATCGGACTGAAGGCCACAACAATGTGCAGGTTCTCTCTACAGCGAGCCACGAAGAAGGCGAACAGAGTCAAAGGACTCAACTCCAAATTCTTATTACCAGCCTGAGCAATGGGGCGGACTGCCTGGAGAAAGAAAGATGAAGTAAGAGTAGCATTAAACATCAATGAGTATGGCCTTTAAACAAGGTGTACATTACTCTATAAGGCTATACATACAGTGTGTGACAGCCTACCTCCATGATCTCTTGCTTCTCGTCTATTGCAAACAGATTGGGTACCTCCCCCGTGTTCAGCACGCTGTCCACATCTTCTAGAAAAGCTTCATCTTTGATCTGAGCGTCAGTTAGCAAGAACACTGTCTTCTGACCTTTGACCCCAGCATTTTTCAGCAACATCTAAAGTATAATTCAAAGCACAGGGTGTTATTTGAAAATATGTCACAAGCAGAGATCAAAATGAGGATAAATGCTTGATGGATCACAATTACAGGACACAGAGGTCTGTCCTAAACCATAAAGCTGACCTTGAGGTCGTCCCTCCACTCAGTGATGCCATAGCTCTTTGAGATCTCAGGCTGGAACATGGTCATGTGGGCCATGGATGTGGCCAGGCGGGTGATGGACTGGCGTCCGCTGCCTCCCACTCCCACTAGCAGGGCATTGCCTCCTGGCTGCTTCAACACACGGCTGATACGGGACAGGTGCTCCAGGACATAGCTACATAAAGCAGACAAGTTAGATTTCCACGCAAAGAGTTATAAAACAATAACATTAATTTGCTGCACAAAAAGCAAGGTATTTGGTTGTATGCCCATTCTCATATCGTCTATTTGTTTTTATGACATTTTAACATTTAATACTAAATATTTTAAGACCAATATTTTTGCAGCACATGTATCTGAATTGACTCCATAATACTGAAGCTGCTCACCGAAAGATGACGAGGTTCATGCGGTTTTTGTGCATCTGGTTGTATTCATCAAGACATGATTCCACCACTTGAGAAAAGCTTTCCACTGAGGGCACCTCAGCATACAAGCGCTCATCATCCTCTAGGTCAGGGTTCATGTAGTCACCGAACAGAAGATTCCGCATGTCTTCCTCAACCAGCTGAGAAAGGAAGAACATTTAAAGCACACACTAAAACATACAGACTGTTACATATACTTGTAGAAAATATATCAAATCATATTTAGATCATTGGCAGCAAGGAATGACAACAGCTCCTCTCCTTACCTGCATTCCCTACACACAATGAAACAATAATAGCAAAGCACATAACACTACAGCAAGTATAACTGAATCTCAACTTACTCTACTGCTTTGTTTCAGGTGGTCAAACGCCTGGTCAAAAGACTCTTTGAAGTGTTTGTTGAGGATGCCGTTCATCAGCTGGTAGAGCCATGCTCGATCTTTGTCATCCACCAAGCGGTCATAGAAGACACGGAAGACCTCGTGGACAAACAAGCGTATCATGGTGCGTTTGTTCTCCAGAGACTCCTTCTTCAGCAGCAGGCAGCCTTGGATGACGCGCGAGAAGTCCCGCAGGTTGAAGGTATAGTGAGACTTGGCTGGAGTTGGAAGTAGGTTCTCCATGGCTTTCTTATACACCTTTGGGAATTAAACATATACAAGCAAAATATTAATGCACTGGAAAGGACGCAATCAGTTCATGTGATATCACTATATGTTTCTAGGGGACTCACCTCCATGGTAGCTGTCACTATTTGGTTGCCAACTGTGAAATATTCAGGTGGGAATTCGTTGTGTTTGAGATAGAAGGCCACCACACTGGAGAAGATGCGAACCATGGTGTCATCACTGAAGGCATTGATGCTAAAGATGTTGAAGTGCCGCAGGAAGCGGGATGTCACAGCATTCCTCCCACCACCAGGGGGGCCCATAGCTGTGATGAGCTGGAGGTCAACCAGAGAGATCCTGGAGGTATCCTTCAGGTCATACCTGCCACAGCATGACAGTTTATCGAACATAGCAAATTAAGTCCTCTTCCTTTATTATTATTCTCTTATTTTGATATGAAATTTCTAGTTAATAGTGGATGATTCATACCAGTTTCCGTGGTCTATATACTGTCGAAGAAGCTCCACAGGAGGCTGTGCTCCAAACTGCTCCAGTGCAGGCATGTTCATGTCATCTACAAAGATGACACACTTCTTTCCCATGGGGGGCCCAAACACTCCCTTCCTTCTCTTGTCTAACCTGGACATGATGATATTCTGGAAAATTCAATTAATACAGAATCAGCAATCTGGTATTCATATCAATTCCTCATTCATATAAATAATAAAATAATTCTACCCTTTCTTATTTTTGTATATCATTACATTGACTAACATTTGCCTAGCAATCCAAAAATTCTACAAAGGTCATTTTTTCATCCTTGCTTCCTAAATGCTGACCTGAGTTTGGTTGGCACTAGTTCGAGCTGAAAAGTTGATAAAGAAGGGTAGATAGCAGTCTTTGTCCAGATTGTTCATCAACTTCTCCTTCACATACACTGACTTTCCAGTGCCAGTAGGACCAACAAACAGGAGAGGTCTAAGCAGAAAAAAAAAATAAAATTTTCTGTTGAAATGCAAATAATACCAGGGTAAAATAAAATGAGAAATACGCTATAGAAACCAGGATATATGGCAGAATACTAACACTCCGTATCTGATGCCGAGGTCCATGAGGTAAGTATAGCGAGCTGTATCTATGGTGGGAACAATGATCTCTTGCACTTTGGTGTTTTTGTCCCCCAGGTTGATATTCATGATGGCATCGTTCCAGTGAAGCCAGCTGCCTGTTCCTTTAAACTGTTCAAGAGATTACAGTCTGATTTACTGAGTTAAACAAACTGAAACACCTCTGAGTTGATGTAATTACGCAATACCTCATAGAAGTAGTCATACACCAGCCCTCTGTTGTCCATTGGACACTCCCATTTCCCCACAGTGTCAGGGATGGGATGTCCTTCTGTCTTTCCTGACACAGTCACCCTGAAGAACTCACTAAACTTCTCTCTGCTATCTGCATCACAGCTGCCACCCACAGACCACACCAGGGAGAAGGCAAACGCTGCCTGCAATCACACAAGTAAGAAAAGGGATATGTCATACAAAAATATTATTACAAAAAATCTGAAACATTTACATGGAGGTGCAAATGTTTGCAAAGACCAGTTCTAAAGCAAGATTTTTGAATAATGTTCTGATTTTAACATTTTCAGTCCTTTTACCATGATCCAGGTGCGAATATTTTTATCCCCAGGATTTGTTTTTACAGGTTCAGTGAGCAGCATCTCAAACAGTCGACACAAGGACACCACAGTGTTACTGTTGCTAGTGGAAACAACTTCCTGTAAACGAAACCATCATCCAGCATGACAAAACGTCTGTATTTTATATATAAATAAACATACATTTCTGAATGTTTTATAAATATTTGTGTCTGGCGTGTTCTGGGGGTCGCTTACTCTGCAGTGTTTACGCAGCAACCGGAGGGCAGGCGGCAGGAGCCAGTGGAAGAGCTCCAGCAGCAGGGAGCGGTTGTCTGGGTTTTGCAGGGCATCAGGAAGATTGTTCATCCAGGAGATCACTAAAGGCTCCCAGCCCAACTGAGACGGCTCCATGTAGATCATACCGCATCGACTGACTGTGGCAGGCTGCAGTGGAAGAAAATCAAAGACCTTTTTATAACTTCCAATTACATCCTCTCAATCAAGCTAAGCACATTGTTAATTCCCATTGGTTCAACATCTTAACAAGCACGTTGGTGCATTATTATTGTTTCATTATTGCAAAATTGTGACCATTCAGTAAATGACCTTTAATATTTTAAGACAGAATAATGAAATTTATTTGAAGGGGACCTATTATGCTTTTGTGTATTTTCCCTTTCCTTTAGTGTGTCATATAGTTTTTTGCACCTGAAAAGATCTGCAGATTTACAAAGCCCAAAGGTCAGGCCAAAGAAAGTTACTCTCCCCCACAGAAACACGGCTCCTGATGTCACCAACTAACACAGTTATATAACAGTTAGTTTGGCACACCCTCAGACAAAGCTGGTTGCAGCGTAACTGGAGCGGAGTCGAAAGGTTCGGTTCAGTTGACCAATCGCAATAGTGGGCCAGCTGACCAATCAGAGCAGACTGGCCTTTTTGAACATTAAAGCATGTAAACGTGTTCTAGCAGAAACCCAAAATACAAATATGCACATGAAAAATAACCATGAATAGGTCCTCTTTAACTCCAAATATCTAAAACTCACTGAGGCCTGTGATAGATCCATTGCTTCAAAAATCAGACTCATCTGATTGGACATCTGGATGATCTCACCACTCATCAGGCATAACTGCGGAGGAAGAGAGAGGATCTTACTCAAGTATGAGAAAAATAAATAAATATTAAACATTTTTACTGTGTATTATTAGGTACCTTTTTGTTATCGTCCAGCACAGTGTTCATGCTCTCAATCCACAGTGTATCTATGGGACCATCAAACACCACCCATTTACGGTCTGGTGTGTCGGCCGATGCAAACTCACGAAATGTATTGGCCACAATCCCGTCTGTCCACTAATAATGAGGAAAATTAAAAAGTGAAGACACACATCTTGAATTTATCTGTGATACAGAATAAATACAAGAGAATCCAAGGTACAGGTCTACCTCATGGGAAACTAGGTCAAACTGTCCAAAGAGCTGTCCCATGGTGATGGACTTTGGGTTCAGTGTCCTGAAGATGATCCGCTCCTCGTCACCGTATCCTCTTTCATTCATGAGGGTCAACGTATCAGCGAGAACCTGCAGCACTTTGGTCTTCCCAGCAAAAGGTTCCCCCACCAGCATAAATCTGATACAAAAAAGTACATGTGTATTATAATATCAAGCTGTGTCCCGGTTGTGTGGAACACTGTGTAACTGGAAACAGTTAACAGGATATCATAATATAATAAGTGAAATACAACATACCCATGCCTGACTATCATCATCTCATAAGTCTGGATCATCTTCTCTAAGAAGACCTGTGTCGGCTGAACATTGTGATTTTTACAGCACTCTTTAGCAGCCTCCAGAAACAGCTGCCAATATGAAAAAACACTGATTATAATTTCTGTCAATCAATTAAATATTTAATCAAGATTAATCACAAATTAATCATTTGCTTTTCATACACTTTAAAGGGAGATTTGTCCAGTATTCAATATAAAGGAAGTGGGTAACTATGCTGCTTTATGCAATATATTTATGCAATTAACAACACAAAACAATGACAAATTTTACTGTCACAGGTACTACATGTAGCATAAGAATATGCTCAAATCATGACATGGAAAAATGCCAGTGCGTCAGTGTGCTGACGTGATTATGACCTGCCCAAAACTGCATGTGATTATCATAAAGTGGGCATGCCTGTAAAGGGGGGACTCATGGGTACCCACAGAACCATTTTCATTTTGATATCTTGAGGTAAGAGGTCAAGGAACCCCTTTGAAAATGGCCATGACAGTTTTTTCTTTCCAAAATTTAGAGCAAGTTTGGAGCATTATTTATCCTCCTTTGCAACAAGCTAGTATGACCTGATTGGTACCAACGGCTTCCTTAGGTTTTCTAGTTTCATATGATGTATCTTCACTCTCGCTTTAAAACTGCTACAACCTCTAAAAAGTCAATTGCATTAATGCATTAAAGAATTTAGTGGCGTTAAAATTAATTTGTGTTAATGCATTGTTAAATTTGACAGCTCTATATAGTAATATACAGTACATGACAATATTAATAAATGTGCAGTTATTGATAGATGTAGGACAAAAGAATAAGTAATGGCTTCAATATATCTGACCTGATAGTCAGCCTCAGGAAGGAAGATGCCTGGGAACAAATCGCTGGTGATTCCATTGAACAGCGGAATATCATGGGAGAGGAATTTGGGCTCGTTGACATCCTTTATGGACCTCAGGAGCTGGATGTTACCAACACATGGAACAGAGAATCAAGGAGTTTACAATTAAAGCTTACAATATATAGACTAATTTAGCAAATGCGTTCATTTCAGCACAAATACCAGTATGTCCTCGTTCTCCTCCGGATATTTGAGCTTGAGGTTTCCTGCAGCCACAAGTACAGCTTTGACGGCCCTCATGCCGTAATCATAATGGAACTGGGAAGAGAGCTGCTCTGAACAGAGCCTGTAGGTCATCACAATCTTTACTGACAGTGGTTTGGCATTGAGGAAGCCATATGAATACAGAGAGATCTCTGCTATCAGTGCGTAGTTGGGGACCATCATGGCCACTGTTCGGAACAACACCTGCACAGAGAAATAAAAGAACGATTAGTTGACATGTCAGTGTAGTCACACGCTTCTTTCTGTTTTAGAACGATATATTATCTTTAAAACTGACAATGATGCCTGATAAAATGTTTATTCACTCATTAGAGACCTTGAGGTTATCTGGGAGTTCTGAGCGTCCCGCGTAGCCAGGGTTCATTGTAATGGATACAAAGCAGTTGGGATTGAGTTTGAGCATGGTCCCTTCAAAGTCGAAGTATTCCATCTTCATCTTAACGGCCCTCTGGATGCAGAGAACCTGCTGGGCCACCACAGACAGCACCTCCAGCTCAATCCGGTTGAACTCATCAAAGCATGCCCATGCACCAGATGAAGCCAGACCTTTAAAAAACTATGAAAAATTGCACCAAAAACACTGGTTAAAAAAGGATGTTTTGCGATATAACATTGTCATGAGAATTAAGAATATTCCTGCTGCCGTTACTTTGCCCATAGCAAGGTAATCCAGTCCGTCAGAACAGTTGAAGACCACACACTGCACAGCTAGTGCTTTGGCTAGATCTTTGGTGGTTTCCGTCTTTCCTGTTCCAGCAGGACCCTCAGGCGCACCACCCAAATTCAGGTAGAAAGCCCCGATCTAAAACAGTGGGAGAGATTTTGAACTTAATGTAAAAATATCTGATCACTCCGAATTATTCCACTAAAAATGTGACAAATATTCATGTTTAAGTGGGCTATTTGTCAGATATTTTACCAGGGTTCTGTAGCATCTGTCAGTCAGTGGAGTGATGACCAGGCGTGGCGAGTTCCCCAAGTACTCATAGGCATACTTAACATCACAGTTGATGATGCGAACACAAACATTGTTGTTGAGCCAGTAGTAACGAAGCTGGGCTAGCCATTGGAAGTCTGTTTCATTTGATACGCCTGTTAAAACACATATCCTTTTATTTTTCAGGCATATTTGCACGGTGCTATTCCTAATCTGAGGCTTAGCCCTGCTACAGTTGACTCTGCATTCAGTGCTGTGAGGTACCTTTCTCAATAAGCTCTGAGACCACATCCCTGGCGTGGACATCGATAGTGACCAGTGCGCCCAGAGTGATCCGTGTTTGTTTGGGCAGTTTCCCTCTCACCAGCTCCACAATGTCATTCAGCTGACTCTGGAGTTGCTGATAGTAGGTTTTTAAACCCTACAGAGAACAAACGACCAGTTACTATTTTAGTTTTTTTCCCCCAAAGACATTTCTGTTATTGTGTCATGCTCATCAAAAGAAGAATTCAGGTCAGTTGGTCAGGAGTGACACACATCACTGCTTTGTACCGCTACACTATAAAATTTATTACTGTGTGCAGCACTATTGTTCGCCTGGATTTAAGTATGCTGTAATTAGTAGTATTTCAAAAGCCAACAAAAGAGTTACATTTTCACTGAAAATTGTAAAAACCTACATCAGCTCCCGCTCTGATGGCTTCATGAACCTCCAAGGTCCAGAAAATCTGGGACGTGCAGAGCACCACCTGTCCAGGCCACTCCTTGACCCACTGGCTCCGAGCAGTCTCAGAGTAGGCCTGTCAGTACAACAACACACACTGTCTCACATTTATGTTCACGCATAAATCCTCAACTTAACAAATAATGGTACTGTGTACTATTTAAGGCATAAGAACAGTGATCTTACCACCCTGGACCGAGCTACAACATCCCTGACACTGCGGAGCATCACGTCCTCCACCTGCACCAGCCACTTCTCCACAGCTCCTTTGGCTTCAGATGTAGAGATGCGCTGGATTAGCTCAACACGCTCACCCTCACTGCTACACATGGCCTGGGAGAGAACAGTATGTAATTCAATAAAGGTTCATCAAGCACGGTATCATTTAACAATAACAATGTATGACTTTCTTGCCTGGATATCCAGATTGGGTAGGAAATCCAGCTTGGAAATACCCTCGAAGCACTTCTTCAGATGGGGCTGCACTTGCAGTGGGTCCTTGGCCTCAGACAGAATCTCCAGCATTTCATCATTGGACAAGAAGAAGAACCTGGCAGTGGCATTG
Organism: Pterois miles; assembly: GCA_947000775.1. Lineage (NCBI taxonomy): Eukaryota > Metazoa > Chordata > Actinopteri > Perciformes > Scorpaenidae > Pterois > Pterois miles. The sequence goes on from CAMQGK010000368.1 coordinate 2,244,029, forward strand.
GTAGTCAGTATCAAAATCTTAATGTTATATTAACAAAGTTTTGGATGAAATAAACACTGTGAAATATGTTTGTTTACCGTGGAAAAAGGAGCCGCTTCTTCTCCAAATAGGCATTCAGACCTTTCATGATGTTGTCCAAGAGGCTGTTAGAGTCTTGTAGTTTTTCTAGCAAACCAGGCAGTGAGGTTGCTGGCAGAATCTATGATTACAAATAATCAGTTAGCACACACAGTTCATCTTTCAGATTTTCTTTTTTTTTTTCAGAAGCATGTGTCCACCATAAACTTTTTACCTTAGGGTTTTTAACGCAGTGCCTCATGACATCCTTCCAGTTTTTGTCAACAGTTTGGAAAAGTCGGCCCTCTTCTGGAATCTGCTGCATGATGTCCTGAGAAGAGAAGATGGGCTCCAGATAAAGCCACTGGGCCTGCACCTTTAACCACTCATCTATGGTTTCCTGGATACGAAGCAGACGTTCCTCCCACATCTGAGGTCACAGAACAAACATTTAAACCTCTGCAGGACTCGTTAAACATATTCATTATCATTGTGTGAATAAACTCTCAAAAACTGGAAGCTAACCTTGATCTCATTTTCAAAAGGTTTGATGAACGGTGAGCCCCTCATAGTCTGAGTCTTCACAATCTGGTCATCTAACATTGTCTGAATCTCGTCCAAGGCGGTCAGGATAGACACTCCGGTCTCTCTGTAAGGTTGATGGTGGAAATAAATACCATCCCAAATATGCGCCATGGTTTGCATAGCCTTCTCCAGGGAAAACTCCTGTAGAGACACATAGGAGTACATAGCCATGGGAGTTCATATAGCATTCAATATTAAGTTTGTATCAAACCCTCTAGAAGCAAACACAGAATTTCAGGAGATCTCACTTTACTGGCAGCAGCGCTGATAGACTCAAACTCTTCAAGGTAAGGAGCCAGGTTTTGTTTGAGAACTTTGCGTAGTGTGGTACCAGAGTCAGGAGTGAGGTCATACCCCACTATCTCTGACATTTGGTCCCAATGGCGAGCTCTGATGCCTGGATTACACAAGATGGACACTACAGGGATATGGTCCTGTTGACACAAACACATTCCACATAAAGGTACAGCATCAACAAGCAAGACTTCATTAATGAGCCCCTTTGAAATGACAGTAAATACCTTGACCTCTTGGATCTGCTCCATCACAGTGGAGCACAAAAGGATTGTGGGGCTTTCCAGCTTCTTTGGATCTTCCTCACAAGGCCGCCGTCTAGTCGTTCCAGCAATCCTCTCCAGATCTTGCTCAGCCTTGTTCTGCTTCTGTTGGAAAAACTTGAGCATCTTGAAGATCTCCCTAAAGAACTCATCCACTTTTGCTTCCATGCTCTCGCCATCAAGGTCCTGGAAGGAACCGTCCATCCATCTATTCACAAAGGAGATAAAAGGTTAACAAGGGAAACGTTTTCATTATAACTTAACAAGCACATCAAAATGAAATCAGACCTGCTTTCTGCACGCTGCCACTTCAGCACCAGTCCAAACAGTTTCTGATACAGTTCAATACGCTCTTTGATGACCTCGACTTCTGGGTAACTTGTTGGGTCCCATTTGTAAAAGGCCTCTTCTTTGTTAATGAAGACGATCATTTCCTCAGCCTCATGGAGAAGTTTCTGAACTGTTCTCACATCCGTTACATACTGTCCAAAAAGTGATGACAAGGCAATTATTTTCCATTTCGTGTAATTGTATTGCTAGAAAACTTATGATTTTAACAGGATTAGGTTTTATGATGCTTTGTTACAATTCTGATCACTACTTACATTGTACTGACACTAACATGGAATTCAAATGCATATATGGTGTTAATATGACTATAAACTTATTTCAGGTTCAAGTTTGTTGAAAGGAATAGTTTGACATTTTGTGAAATGTACTGATTCACTTTCCTGCAGCAATTTAAAATTGAGTTTAATATGAAGCTGGAGCCAGCCAGCAGGTAACTTAGCATAGAGACTGGAACAGTTAGCCTGACTCGGTCTTTTGCATAGACTGTATGTAAGAAGTGGACAAAGTCATCATGACCATTGGTTTGTGGACTATTGTGACATGAGAGGGTGGAGCTTAGTACAACCGCACACTGTATAAAACATTTTTAGGCAACCAAAATGCTAGAATTAACTTTCATGAACTGAAAACACACTGTGAAAGGGTTAAAAGTCTAAGACAAAAACGCAACTCCCAGACTGCACAATGCCATGGTAGCGACACCGTCACAGTCACAAAACATACCCTGCTTTATGGTCTATTTTGCTCTAAACGGGACCATAATTTACTAAATGAACATCATGCTGCATTGGAGAAGACTTGAAACCAGCGATTGAAACCATAAACTCATGTTTTCTATGTTTACTGAAGTAATAAATCAAGTGAGAAGTAGGCTCATTTTCTCATGGACTTCTATCTCATGTTAATCTCACTAATTAATCTCACTAATTAACATGTTACAACTTGTTTGTTTAATATATACAAAAACTGAAGCATAAAGACAACAATTTGTGGTTTTATGGTGGGTTACGAGACTATTTGCTGGCCAGGCGAGGTGACATCCTGAACTTTAAGGGGAGCTGGTAGGTGGATTTTGTTACCCTCACACAAAGCCAGGCTAGCTGTTTCCCTCTGCTCCAGTCTTCATGCTAAGCTCAACTAACCAACTCCTGGATAGATGCATATTGTACGGACAAATATGAGAGGGTTATTAGTTATCCTATTAACTTACTCTCAGCATGAAAGCAAATACATGTCCTGAACTATGTCTTCAAAGTCATCTGAAAGTGCTAATGACACTGTACCTGCTGCATCATATCCAGCTCAGAACAATGTGGAAACTCCTCTGTCCTGCGTCTCAACTTTTCCAGCTGTACCATTAATCTTTCTCTTTCAGCAAGCAGCTCCTGCTCCCCTTTCTGCTTGGCCTTCTGCATCACCTGGAAAATGACAAAGCCGTTCAGAATAAGGTCATCCTTAATAAAACATGATATACTGTTAGTCTGCACACACAAGAGCATTACCTCATCACTGAGTTCAAAGACATTGAGGATTTCCCGTGGCCAGTTAAAAACAGTCGCATTAAGCTCCAGATCCTCTGGCTCAACGATATGGACATCTAGGAGGTAGATGACTCTACAGCAGGCTTCCTGTTAGAAAACAATGTAGCAGTGAATGCTGTTAGAATTGATATAACTGTCGATATGCTTTAGTTCTGGCAAAAAAAAAAAAAAAAAAATTTGCCTTTTTTTTGCCAGAATGAATATGACCTGGATGAATGAGAACCTTCACAGAGATATACTTTAGTGTAAGATACAATAAATAGAACCAATCTTCAGATTATTCACCTTTATTTTTTCATTCAGTTCTGTAATCCCCTTTGTCTTAATGAAATCAATGAGATCAGTGATCCGAGTCATGTCCTCTGAGCTCTCTGGTACTTTCAGAACGTTCTCTCTGATAGCTTCAAATTCAGAGCAGATCCTGTGAGCACACCAAAAAGGATTGTGAGAAAAATCTGAACATTTTCAACACAGATGGACAGTTTTGTCAAAGAATGTTACAAGAAGTGACTCACTGTAGATTTTGCTCCCGGTGGCTGGAGATCAACTTCTTCAGAAGTATTTCAGCATAGTTTTTTGCTTTGTTGGCCAGCCCCTGTTTCAGCTCTTCACAGTCCAGATGGACCATCAAGAAGTGGGCTTTTGCTGGGAGGCTGATAATCTCCTTTGACAGAACACGAAACTCCTCCACTTGCTTTAAAAAAGCAGTGACATCACATGTTGACAGTCATCAGAAAAATACTGATAAAACAAGAATAGGTCTATAATGTATGCAGCATTAATTAAACTATGATACAGTATGTTACCTTAGTACACTCATCAAATGAGTGCTCCTCTTCCATGAACTTCTCCAGTCTAGCCTGTGCGGTTCCATTGACGAGCCAGTCATAGTTGTCAACTGCAAAATGAAGCAGAAAAGTCAGCAAACAAAATAAAAATGTGATGATTGGAAATTATTAGACTATAAAACATCACCATAGATCTGGAAATGTTTGTCAGCTTCCTCTAGATTCTTGCACACAGCAGCCTTCACGGTGACCTGAGCCCAAGCCAGGATGTGATCAGCCACCTTGGCATCCACAAATGAAGATACGGCTTGTGCCATCCACGACTGGACCGTCTGTACTTTCTGTGGATCAACGTCATATCAATACAAGCTAAAAATCTTTTTTTTTTTTTTTTTACATGAAAAATGTGTCATAAAGCATTACAAATAACCTCACCTGCAGTGTGTTTGTGATGGCGTTAAGCATCTCAAAAACAGCAGCTTCTAGGTCTTGTAGGGTGGGATAAATTTCTATCTTTTCATCATCGAATGTCAAGGCCATACGAAAGAGGGGCAAGCTGTGGCAGTTACTTGGATCAAACAGATTGACAAACTCTTCAACACTTGTCTGAAGCAGGGATTTCAACTGGGAATTGACAAAAGAAAAATGACTAAATTTGAAATCAGGAAACATACATACAAATAATGTTACAGTATCCATGCATTTCATTAAAAACACCTAAATACAGCAGGCTATGCTGTAAATGCACTTAAAGAAGTTGCATTTGCATAAATTGATGAGAAAATAGCTTACAATCTTCTTTGACTAATTCAATTTACTACATGTGCAGCATTAAAAACACAAACCTTGATAAGTTTTGATTGTTGATGTGTTTGTTAATGTATGACTAACAACTGGCTTGCTAAAATACTATGTAAGACAGTATAACGTCATTGATATATTCAAATACTGTTTCAGATTCAGTTAAAGGTTCAAAGCCGGCTTAGGGCTCTTCTGTGTGGAGTTTCCATGTTCTTCCCATGTTAGTGTGGGTTTTCTCCAGGTTCTTTGGGTTCCTCCCACAGTCCAAAGCAGGTTAACTGTTGACTCTAAATTGCCCGTAGGTGTGAATGTGAGCGTGAATGGTTGTCTGTCTCTATGTGTTAGCCCTATGATAAAGCTGGTGACCTGTCTAGGGTGTACCCCGCTTTTTCTAATGTCAGCTGGGATCGGCTCCAACACCCCCGTGACACCATCTGGGATAAGCAGTTACAGATAATGCATGGGTGTTTCTTATTCAGAAATGAGTGCAACAACCGTAGTTTAAATACTTTTAAATTGTTCATTCTGACTCCTCTCAAATCCAAATCATGCCCAAAATCAAGTCAGCATTATCTCACCTGATTGGAGATGAGGGTGGATGCACAGTTATAAAAGGAGTCCAGTTTCTCCTCTTTAACTCCCTCCAATGTTTCTTTACTTGTTAATAAGTGGATGACTTTGGGAAACCAGGTATTCATGATACGATCTTCTGTCCTCTTACACTCCACCGCAATTTTGTTCTGGAGGCTCTTACAGTCTACAGGTCCTGAAGCCCTGAAGTCAAAATGAAATCAAAAAGAAAGTTGAGCAAATCTTCAGAAAATTTTTATTAAAAAAAACATTGGTATGTGCATTTGTGGTGTCTTTCCTTACCTGCAAGCTGAAAGGTCAACAAGGACCAGTGGAGAAAATGTCATGTAGCCAATATCCAAGACATTTTGCATCACCGGATGAAGGATGTGCAAATTTGATTTCATCATTTCGCGGCTTCTGATAAAGCTATCGTGCCAGGGTTGGGAGAAATCAAGAATTCTGCCAAAGATGAAAAATGTAACTTACAAAAGGACATTCAAAAACAGACCAACCATTATTTGATTATTGTGGATAAATCATTTGTGTATATTGGACACTCACTTTGGTTTGGCTGCTGTCTGTTTGTCTGAAACAGACTCTTCTGTCTGTGGATTCTTTAGTACTGTGTCCACTAAAGGAAGTGAATATGGCATAATGACACATAGTTTACCTGAGGTCTACATGTTCTCTGAGAGCATAGACATACACAAATAATTGCCAATACCTGTGTGCTTGACAATCGCATTGTGGAAGTCGTCACTGATTTCCTTGCAGAGCTCCTGTAGGAGTTTATTTGCCCTAGGGCCCTCTTTAAGTTTAGGTGGGATTCGGGCAACAATGGAATCCAACCACTGTTGCTGGATTGGAGCAACTGGGCGGCTTTCTACACAGTGCTTCAGGAACATGTAGTTCATCTGCAAATGGGACCAAAAAATAAAATAGTTGAGGTATGACACATAGATACAAGTAGGGTTTAGTCTCCTCCAGGTCAAATTTAACACTAAAAAAAACTTACCCTACACTTCCGCTCCTCACTAAGCATCTGTAAAGGGAGTATTGAAATATACCACATTATATTATGTATATAAATGTATAAATTGATATTAAAATGTGTACATAGGTTGATAATTGTCATACAGAAGATGGAAGCTGTGGCTCTGGGGACTGGCTGCGCACTGTTCCCCTCTCTTTGCTCTGTTTGTAAGCCTCCATTGCTCTGGACACCCTGTAATAATTGAGTCAACAAACTGTCACACTGCAGGAAACTCAATGGCCTACCTACTTATTAGATCCCTAAATTAGATATTCAGATCATTTCCTTATAGTTGTGGCTATCACAGTGGGGTACTCACAATAGAGCTAGCACAGCTGAGCTGAAAACATACAGTATCTTGCGGTGCTGATGTTGTTGCACTTTGCTCCTTCTGTGCCGCAGAAGTTTGTTCTTAACTGTTATCTTCTCCTTCGCTGCAGCGATCTGTCCATCCTCAACCCGGTCCTGGGTGCCTTCAATGGGTGGCAAGACTGGAAACTTTGACATGCCCTCCACTGCTGTGGCTTTAAAAACCCCCGAAGAGGTAGCCATCTCTGGAAACCAGAATCCGAAGCAAAACTAACTTGAGGCTAAGTTAGCTTCAGTTGTTGTAAGTTAACGCTAGCCGGACTAGCTAGTTATCTTGCTACATTTCACCGCGACCAAGCGAACGTTAGCCTACGTTGCAGCATGTCAAAAGTTCATATTAGTGAATAACAACAGGCTAACTATCAGTTTACCCGTTCATTCATTCAATACCTTATCGATCTGAATAGTTAGTTAACGGCTTCCTGAGACTATGGTTAACACCGCCGTTACCATAGAAACAGTAAACCTGGTAACCATTGGAGGAGGGCGGGGCTTGTCATGTTTATTCCTGTTGCTGCGTTAAATGTCACATGGTGATGAGAAATAGTTTACTGCCAGATAAATAAATGCATTTATAACTTTATTATGTCGTATGTGGTATGCCTCTTTGTAATAGACTAGAAAAATCACATTTTATTCGGTATAGTTCTTTTATCAAATTAAAAATAAAGCTGCCCAAAAGGAGAGGGGCATCATCACTGGCGGTATCAGTGATGTTCAGACACTACTCACACACATTACATACACTGTGGGAGAGTTAACCCTCTCCCTGCAGTTTTTACTCTAATTTACAAAGAAAGAAAACAGGGTATACGTATGAATTCAGTTTGCTTCAGTCTTAATATGTTTGCCAAAAAAATCTTGCTACAAATCATATTTCTAAGTAAACCATGTTTACTTATACCATTTTAGGTGTACCAAGGCCACACAAAAAAGAACAAAAGCAATGAAAAGGCATATATTTAAACTGAATCATTTAGATATAGGGTTTATTTAAATATTTAATAAATTAGGGTCTATGCTTACATTTTTTATATATAATAACATGAAACACACTACTGATATTGTTTGTCCTTTCAGAGTCCTGCTACCTCAGGCAAGCTCCAGTTCGGTCAATTACATGAATGCACCAGTAGATGTCGCTTTAGTTCCCCTTATTTCTGTCTCGTGTGCTCACTGTTTTAGCTGCTAAGTTGTTCTGTTGTGTAAAGTGCAGTGCCATCTCATAAAAAATAACTATAAAAATACTTAAAATAAAATGCACTTACATGGACACATTCCTTTTAATCAGTATTGGGACTACAACTGAATGATTCCAACCATAAAGAAATTCAATGCAGATGTATAACAGATTCAAGATTCAAGATGTTTATTGTCACTCCGGTTATACAAGTACAAACGTGTGAAATTCTTATTCATTCTTATTTATTTAACACACACAAGAAAAAAAGGGTAGAGGAAGAGAAAATAATAACAATCAGAAAAACAACTTTAAGATTAACCTAAAACTGAGCTAAGAACATAAACGCTAACCTCAAATAAACTAAAAGCAAATAAAACAAGTACAGAGCTGCCCGGCAAGTGAAGGGGAAAGAGAAAAAGATATGAATAATATAGAATACATAAATAAAAAATACGGTGTATGAGAGATGATTGGTTAATTGAGATGGTATTGAAGCCATAAAACCAGTAGTTCCCTGTGGTGGATGGTAAGGGGTTAATTTAGTCTACTCAAGTAATTTTGAGGTACTTAGAAGAAGAAGAAGAAGAAGTATATTCCTTTATTAGTCCCACAGTGGGGAAGTACTTGTTGTTTTTTGAGTATTGCAATTTGTTCTACTTTTTATCTGATGTAAAAATAAAAACAAAAATCCAGAACTTTTGGCCGACTAATAATATTAGCATAACTCTCTGTGTGGGATTTTAAAAACACATTATATGGCCATCATAAGCTGTTTAAAATCAGTATCAAACCATTCATTGCTATTGATGTACTGTAGGGGGCAGCAGCACGCACTGACCGTATAGTTTACCGGAAATAGACAACGGAAGAAGAAGAAGAAGAAGAAGACGAAGAAGAGGCTCCAACCGCTAGCTAGCTAGCTACTGCTGGGAAGTAGCGACAAAAAATTCAGGTATTTTGAATTATATAACTATGATAACTATATAGGACCGTAGATATATGTTGATAGAAGACAAAAAAATAGAATAGCACTTGTTCCGGATGTGTGTATTCGATATAAATGCAACGAAAGGCGGAAGTTGTCTTTGTTTTCATCCGTGTTGACGAAAGTCAGGCTTCAATGTTGTGTTTTCATCGAAGGCCCAAACTGTTGTGATTTAGGATTTCCGGTTGTGTTGCTGTTGTCAAATTGAAGAGCTAATTACCAAAACCGCTATAACGTTATATAACTGAGTTAAGTATTCTAAGTGCATGAAATGTCATTCTATCAACTCACCAGATAACCTTTTTGTATTTACTCGTTCAGGATATTATCATAATGAGTTATGCAGAGAAGCCGGAGGACATAACAAGGGAAGAGTGGATGGATAAACTCAATAACGTCCATATTCAGAGAGCGGATATGAACAGGCTCATTATGAACTACCTGGTGACAGGTGAAGTGTTTTTTATTATCATTCCCCAAAGTCTGTTCTCGATTGTCTTTTAAGCTCACTTGTTCAGATAGATGCGGAGCTTGAAATGATAATGCGCGGGGTCTCACCACGGTTTCTGTTCAACAGAGGGCTTCAAGGAAGCCGCGGAAAAGTTCAGGATGGAGTCTGGAATAGAGCCCAGTGTCGACTTGGATTCCCTAGATGAAAGAATTAAGATCAGAGAGATGATCCTGAAGGGGCAGATCCAGGACGCCATTGCACTGATCAACAGCCTGCACCCAGAACTGCTGGATACTAACCGTTACCTCTATTTCCACTTACAGGTAAAATAAACCACAATGCCTGTCATTTTCCATACATCTGGGTTTTGCGCTGTTCGCACTTTTGTTATTTTCACTTTCTGTTGCTAACCCTTTGGGCTTTTGCATTTGCAGCAGCAGCATCTGATTGAGCTGATTCGTTTGAGGGAGACTGAAGCTGCCCTTGAATTTGCTCAGTCTCAGTTAGCCGAGCAGGGGGAGGAAAGCCGAGAATGTCTGACCGAGATGGAGAGGACACTGGCCCTGCTGGCTTTCGACAACCCTGAGGAGTCACCTTTTGGAGATCTGCTCAATATGATGCAGAGACAAAAAGTAAGGAAGCATATTAGCAAAACTCATACCTGTCTTGTCTAGCATTTCTCTTTTCTTTACATATAAGTATACCACCTGTAATTCATGATCCCACACAAAGCTAAAAAGGTTGTTCTGCTCTGTATTATGCAAACGCTGTTCAGTTTTAGTGCTGCACAATGTGTCAGACAAATTTAGCATTTTTCTCACCTAATTAATAATTATAGGTAGGGTTAGTAAAGATTTTTGGAACATTTTTTATTAGTTTAGTTGAAATTTTCATTACAGCCAGACAGCAATGAATAAATCAAATGCTCTGACAAAAAAAAGAGAAAAAAAATCTGGTATCTGTGGCTGTCGCAAGGCTGTAATACACTTGTTCGAACATTTAATTTGGCCCAAATGTTATGGTTGGACGGGCTACCTGCCTGCCTACCTGCCGACAAGTCTTCCACAAGCTGCTTGACAGCTGGGAGTAATAACAATAGCCATGTTCGTTGTTTACATTCATATTCTTTTGGAGCTAGTGCTGCTAGTTACTTTCATTGGAAAAGGCTTGAAAACACTGGGCTGGGTTTTTCAGCTGAGTCATTTTTAACAATGTAGTGTACTCTTGCTAGTTTCTTAAGATCGCCCACCGTACCATTAGTTACATATGAATTCCTTGATTTGTGTGTGTTTGGGGTGCTCTATGTCTGCCAATGATCCATAGATAAATGTTGAAAGTATACAATGCAATAACATGAGTGTGTCTTTGTCCTTAAGGTATGGAGTGAAGTGAATCAGTGTGTGCTAGACTACGAAAACAGAGAGTCAACACCCAAGCTGGCCAAGCTCCTGAAGCTACTGCTGTGGGCTCAAAATGAACTCGACCAAAAGAAAGTGAAGTATCCCAAAATGACAGACCTCAGCAAGGGAACCATCGAAGACCCTAAATAAGGACCCACAGTGAAAACATACCACATCATTACAAAATGGACACATTTCCTTTATCTATTTATATCCCAACAAACTGACTCATATAGAGTACAACCTTTTCTTTTTTGTAAGGGTTGCTTTTTGATACTTTAATAACTTAGAATGTGTAAACTGGATTGATGGCATTTTAAAAAATGACTCCACACTAAAGTAACATGCAGACCATTGTTTTACTTATAATTTACATAATTGTTTATGTAAAATTAGTATATTTCAGTTACACTAGTTTTTCTGTCTGTTGGCAGGGAAAGTTGTTGGCATAGGAGGGTGTGAATAAAGCCTAAATTAGGCTGTCACTTTGTGTGTGTGACCAGTTTGATGTTCAGGGATAATGGCTGGCTCGGTGTGCACTGCCTCAAATAAACGCAAACTCTTTCCTCACACCCAAACATCCACATTTCAGCTAGTAGTTTTTAGCTAGTACTCTATGTGACGGCAATAGCCAAAGCAAGATACTTGGGATCTTTCAAACTACTATGACTTTGGAAGTTAAATTCAGCTTAAGATTTGTACTGCGTTATTGCTTGACACATTATGAAAAAGATGCAAACATGGACACGAACAAAGAAAACAATCTTTCAAGCTACATCACGGTAGTCATTAACAAATGAAACAAGGCAAGATTCCTGAAATGCTAAAAACTTTGCAGCGTACTGTGACTGTGCAAGCTTAAAGGCAGCCTCAGTTTCATACTGTTATACAATATCACATATTAAAAGATGTGAATGGATAAATATGTCCACAGACACTTTTACAGATGGATTATTTACATGTATGGAATAAGTAGCTCTTTTGCAAAATTTGATGTGCTTTTTTTGCTGGGATGTTATTTTGCAATAAAAGTGAATTTTTAAACGGCGCAAGTCATAAAGGATTTTAAAGCTTGGTGTGTTCTTAATCTGGTAATTTTCAAAGTGGTACAGCAGCAGAGGTGGAAAGTAATAAAGGACATTTCCTCAAATATTGTAATGTTATCTAGAGCTATCTGAGAGCAATAGTTACTAGTCACTTTACAGATATGGATTTAAATTTTTTTTGACAAAAGTGATCAATTTCTAATATATGATGCCATAAATTACCCAATTACCAAGTAAGTTAAAATAAGCACTACTTTGACCAACTACAACATAACGTGGTGACTACTGCTACTCAAAGCTGCCGAGTGATAGACTGGGTAAAAACTACTTTGGACATGTGAACTCAACACAGGGATTTCTGTATCTTACAAAACTGCTTATTCTAGTAATATTATAGCACACAATTATATATGAATATTACAACAAACAACAGGGTGTGCTTGGCCACCATCAAAAATCATGTGCTCATAATCAGTCACTTCACCTGTCCTGTTGAGCTCACCTATATGCCATCCTGCACCCATACACCACCCAGTGTTCAAAGGAATATTGCAATAAAAATCCATACATACACTATATAATGGGCGCAGCGCATGTTAATGCATCAGTAACAATAATCCAATAATATGTATTTTAATGGATGCAGAATGGTGGAGGGAATATTCAGATTCTCCCCTTAAAGAGGCAAATATTGTACTTTTTTACTTCACTACATCTACATAGTTTTAGTTACTATAGATTAATGATAGAAAATATGTATCAACTAATAAATTATTAAATATTATTGAAGCTACCTCACAGTATATAAAATAATTCAAATAAGCCCCACCATTATGAAGTGGAACACTGAAGTGATGCACATGTGAATGTGTCACTAATTATAATCCAATAAGGTGATTATACAGTACATGATTCTGAAATGGGCCATTTTGCATAATGAGTACTTTCACTTTTGGTATATTTTAATGCTAAATAATACCAACTTTTAATATTAGTATTAGTATTTTTTACACCGTAATATTGCTACTTTCTCTGAGTACTTTTTTCCCCACTACTATATTACATTTATTACTTGTAATATCCCGAATTTCCCTCTTATATTATCTTATCTTAATGGAGCATTTAACCCTGTGGTGCTGTTATTTTAAAGGGCCCATATCGTAACAAAGTGAGATTTTCATGTTTCATGAGATTTTTGTTAACTGTAAGTTCAACAGCTACATAAATTATGTGAAAGTACCAAAACGCTCAGTGCATGGAGAAATACACACACCCTGTATTCAGAAACTGTGCCTTTAACCTGTCGAGATTTCTGTCCCTTTTTGATGTCCCAAATCTACACTGTTGAAGACCTTTTCACGGTTTTAAATGAAAATGCTGTAAATGTGTCCCAGTTTAGTTCCAGCTGCAGTGTATCTGAATAACATCAGCTCACAGGAAGTAAACATGGACCCAAGCTGTTGCCTAGCAACGCTATTACGTTGCAATTGCGTTGAAATGTGCTAAAACGGAGCGTTAGAGACGGAGTGTAAATACACGTATATTCAGGCAGACAGTATGAGGAAAATGTCTATATATATATATTTATACATTACATGTAAACATGTTCTATTAGAAACATAACATACGAGTATGAACTTAAATGTGCATAATTTGGGACCTTTAACTTGAGTAAAGGATGTGAGTACTTCCTGCAGCAGTACAGGAGCAGTTAAAAGTTGTGCTGAATGCAGATTATTATATAACGATTTCCTGCTAACTCAAACAGCCAGGAGCAGACGGACCGCTGAGACAACCTTGCGGGCACTGCGCATATCTCTGCCCCGCAGCAGCTCCGGAGCTCCGCGGGCACCATCACATCCCCATCCGGCAAGGACGGGTCAGGAGGAGACTACATCCTGGTGCTCCTCAAACGATGCTCCCATAGACGGCACACTGTTACATTCTCTATTTGCACCGTCATGGTTGGAGCGGGACCGGGGCCAGAGGCGTCTCTCTGGCGTTTTGGATGATAGTGAATCGGTTGAATAGACAGCTGATTTAAAAAAATACCACTTCTAGATTAACCCTACCGATCGGAAGAAGAACTGCGTCGCCGGCAGGAGGAGGTTGGAGAGAAAAACTGACACGTGGATTACTTCTCCTCGGGCATCAGGAAAAACACACTCCCTCCTCCAGCTCTGTTCCGTGTCCCGTCTGCCCAGTCGCACAGGATAGATTAGATATAGCTAGCCTATATGTGACACCAGAGATAGGATTGTGCATGTACTTAATGAGGGGGGTTTGATTTTGTTCTCTACTTTTTCTGACTGATCGACCGGAAAGGGATCGAAAGTAAACAGCCGAAGCGGTTGAAAGGGGGCTGCTGTTAACTCGCGTTGAATGGCAGTTATTCAAAAATATGGCAAGAAATATAGTCCAGATTTGGTCTGTCACAAGGAAAACCATCCGTCGGACAAGACCGGAGCTCCCGGGTGTCAAAAGAAGTGGCCTGAACACAACACCAACTGGTCAAGGTAACGCGTTTAACCTTAACGTTAACGCATTCAACAGTGTTTTCTCCTCTTCAACGTTACCCATGCCTTAGCTAGCTAACGACACTTAACAGGCTAACACATTTCACAACAGAAGTGTAACTCGATATTGACACTTTTTAAGCAACTCAACGTTAATGCCCCAAATGGGGAACATAGACATTTTGTAGTAACGGTACCTTTATGTCTGGTGGCGGTAATGACACGTATCACCATGGTCCAGTAAGATGTTGAGGTGCCACAACACAACGCAGGCTCGTAAAGAAGTAAGTAGCCTTAGCGGTGCTTCCTTTATGAAAAATGAATGAATGATCGTAACATATTAAATTATTATATTGCTTTGACAATATGCTACTCTTAAAGTTGCCTAATTTCCGTTATTTTGAGGACACTGAATGCATCCCATGTAGATTCAACCAAACCACACCTGAACTCTTAAACCTAACCCTACTAAAGGTACAAGCTACTAAGAGTCAGTGTTGCCAGATCAGGTTGCCAGTTTCCAGCCCGATCACAAGTTGAAACCTGCCCATTCAATAAAAAAACTGTCTAAATATAACATAACCTTGCTAGAAACCTGTCTAGAACAGTAAGATGCGTAATAGAAAACACAACATGTTAAGCAACCCACAAAGTGCAATCAAAGTGACTTTTTCCCGATAGCGATACCTGGACTTTGGGTATCGGCTAATACCGAGTACCGACCCCATACCGGTGTTTCATTAATAAGCTGTATGCCTCACTTAGACATTGGTTTCTTAACTTTGTAAAACAAAACAAAACAAAACAAATAAATACATAAAAAATGTGCTGAATTGTTATTTATTATTAACATGATTAATTGTACACCAGCAACTTGGCAACAAAAAACTTTTAAATGCAGCAACAAGTTTGGTCAAAACTTAAACAGGCATTAAAATTCCAGTGTATGACAGATCGGCCCATTGATAACGATATCCAGTCCACCTATTTGAGTCAGTATCGGACCAATATTCGATTCAGTAATAGTAATGCACCCCATATCATAAGCATAAAAAGTTTCATAACAGGCTATCGCAACTCACAGAGTGCAATAAAACAACCAAGCCCACTAATTGCCATGTCAGTGTCAATGATGCTGACGTCAAAGAAAGTAGGTCCTCCCTTATCCCTAATGATGACTGAATACATCTCATGTCAGTCAAATATTTCTCAAATACGAGACAATAATTTGAATAAAGTCTGCTGAATTTCATGTCTGCTTTTAACCATAAAAATCAAGTTTTTTGGTGATATTGTTGTCACAATATCTATCAGCCCAATGCTATTTTTCCCAGTCCAATGTAATCAAAAGTAGCCCAATCTGGCAACACAGCACTCATGTTGAATGAGTGCAGCCACATTGGGGGTCCGTAGCCTACATCCCTTCCTAAGTCAGATAAGACATCCAGTGGTGTAGTGGAGGCTGTTGAGATGGGTGTACTACTAGGTAATTTGGTAGGTTACTGGGGAGGAAGTGCTTGTACTCTCTATTCCAATGTCTCTTCTATTCCAATGTGGGGTTTTTTTTTGGCTGATTGGTTGGTATAGTGTAAACTTCCTGAAAAAGAGGTATCCGTACACCTGCACATATCCTCCACTACACCACTGAAGGCATCCCCTATTAAGTGGTTTTAAATCCAATGTTTGTCCGCAGATGTTGCTTTAATTCAACCCATTCTGCTTCCCGTCCTGTGCAGGCCAGTGGCGAGGGTGTGGACAGTGGTGCTGCTGCTTGGGACATGCCTCCTCTACTGTGCCCGTGTGGCGATGCCCATCTGTGCCGTCAGCATGGCAGAGCAGTTCAACTGGAGCAAGAGGGAGTCCGGCATGGTGCTGGGCAGCTTCTTCTGGGGCTACTGCTTCACCCAAGTGTTTGGAGGCTACGTCAGCGACCGGTGGGGAAACAGTACTAGTCATCTTGTGAGATAATTGTGGTGAATCTCCTGTGTCTACACAATGCTGAAATTATTTTAGCATTCATTACACGTCTACACAGTTGTGTAATGAATGCTGAAGTTGTTTTAGCTTCCTGCTCATCATTATTTGCATGTGAACGTTGACTAGCAGTGACACAAACAGTGCCTTTGTGTTTGCTCAGACTGGACAGATAATTGAGTAAATAAAGTTAGGTGTGTCCTTTGTATTACCATCTTTCTTGCAGGCTGTGGCGTTAAAAACAGAGTCGTATTCACTCCAGAGTGGTCACGCCAAATCGTTTAAAATGTTTTATATATCAGTAGATATATAAAACATCCACAATGTCTAATTTTACTTGTGTACACGTAGTAAAGAAACATTTTTGACAGAATTACGATGTTCACAAGATATCCAAGAGATCAAATTTGTGCCACCTCTTACAACCTTTACTTGATAAGTGCAGCTCTCTGAGCAGGCAGAAGTTAAGTTGTCTATATTCTGTCCACAGGGTTGGAGGTGAGAAGGTCCTCCTGCTCTCTGCAGCAGCCTGGGGGTCGATGACGGCCTTCACCCCCATCCTGGCCCACTTCTGCTCCCAGCCGATCCTCTCCATGACGCTGGCCCGCTTCCTCATGGGCTTGTTGCAAGGTGAGATGGACAGTGTGAATGAGACCAATTGCGTCTTTAGATTACATAAGTCATTGAGGTGAAACATGCTTCTCTTAAGGCTTTTTGCTCTTTCAAGACCTTGAAAAAATGAGTGTTACACTTACACTAAAGTTCTGTAAAGGACATAAATATTCAACTTATTTATACATTTGTTGTCTGTGTCAGGGAATTAGATACAGGCAGACAACATGAAAGCACTCAAACACATGTTAAAGTCATATTCAGTTGAATGTGTAGTTTTTAATGCAGTTACATTAACCAATTTTTCTGTTTTTGTTTTATCCTGATTTTGTAGGAGTTCATTACCCTTCTCTGGCGAGCCTGTGCTCTCAGAAGGTGGTGGAAAGCGAGAGAGGCTTCCTCATGAGCACCGTGGGTAGTGGCTCCTACCTGGGGTGAGTCAAGCATTATGAAATAAATGGGGAATGGTGGGAAAGAGATGAGTGTTTCCTCCAACAAAATCACTGCTGTCAAAGTGCAAAGAGGACAGGCTCAACTGGAATCTGTGTTCCGATATCTGCTATCTGCTGTCTATTTTGCAAGGGCATTGTTGCTGCAAGCCAGAATGATAGTGTGAGGAGCCAGACTTGTGGTAGTAGGTCTGTATGCACAAGACTAATTTTGATCCCACACCAATAACATGGTGAATTTATCATCTACATGCAGGATTATAGACAGTTTTATGATTATAACATCCTGATATTTGTTTGCTTTCAAGGTTCATGCCTTGCATACTACTAATCAAGTACTTTTCGATATTGTAACAAGGGTGTGTTTGTTTGACTTGTCATGTCTTGTGTCCTGTGTTTCCACCCAGCACTCTGGTGATTGGAGGGGCTGGCTCTCTCATGTTGGACCTGTACGGCTGGCAGAGTGTTTTCTATCTGTCTGGTCTCCTCTCAGTCCTGTGGGCCTACTGCATGTGGAAATATCTGCTCAAAGGAGAAGGCAAGGGAGGCTTCAAATGTGTCAACGGCGTCATAGCTCGCTCCTATCTTGCAGCTGCTTATTTGTATAATTGGAGTCTGCGTCCTCTTGTTTGCTCATGTGTTTGTCTTCATCTGTGTTGGCAGGGCCTATCATCACCCTGGAGTCCCTGGGAAGTAGTGGGCCCCAGTCCAAACTTTCCAAAAGACATTGGTTACGGCTCCTCAAACAACCTGCAGTCTGGTGAGAAATAGATAAAACAAGTGTGTGATCATAACTTAGTAAGGAGGTCTCTGTAATACAACCAGTTCTGTTGACTAAGATCCTGCATCTACATGAACTAGATTTTAGAATAGCAAGCCCAATGTGTCTGTTCATGTCTCCTTCTAGTTTCTCCCTATGGCCCAGATATTTCTACACTGTAATGCAACTGATATATTCAATTTCCAGTGACATGTATCTGACCTACCTTGAAAAGAACCAGTTAGATGACAGTATCATGGCTGTGGGCTTAAAATACTCTTGACATTCTCAACCACAAGCTGCTTAGTATGATTTATACATTGGAGATAATAAATGTCAAACACGTAGCACTGGCTCAAGCTTCTGTCAGATCATGAGGCGATGCTCAAAGCAATGGAACAGTTATGTGTAAATATAGTTTCAATGCACTTACTTTGTCTGTTTCTCTCTCAGTGCTGTGATCGTTACACACCTCTGTACAGCGAGCACCTTCTTCACTCTTCTGTCATGGCTCCCGACATTCTTTAAAGACACTTTCCCTGATGCTAAGGTAACCAGGCTGCCTTCTGATCACATATGTCACATCCAAAATAAATAGGAATAATTAAAATAAAACAGTCATGAGGGTTTACAGGAATTTGCAGTACGTCTTGAGCACAGTAGTGCTTTGAGCTAAACACTAACACCAGCATGGCAGCATGCTTACCATAGCTAACATGCCAATGCTAAACTGGCATAACGTTTTTCACTGTCTTAGTTTGATCTGCTTGCATGCTAACATTCACTCATGAGCACTAAACACAGCTGAGGCTGATGGGAAAGTTAGTAGTTTTTAAGGTATTTGGTCATAAAACAAAGTATTGCACAAATTAAAATTCGGACCTCATGGTGGCGCTCGACAATCCATCCACTAGATGATCAATCAGTCACACTTGATTTGCATAACACTTTTTATACAGGTTAATGCAGTTCAAAGTGCTTCACAGATGACAATGCAAGCACAAGAGTGTTTGCGCTCGGTTCACACTTCACAAGTGTGATTCGTGAAAACAAGAAAAAAGGCAAAAACAATTTGAGACCAATGCACGCAAGATAATGAAATGATAAATATGTAATAAAATAGAAAGCTATATAGTAGTAAATAGAAGTAAAACAGTGTGAAGTCAAAACTAGATTAATAAAAAAGACCAATAGAATGTAATAAAATTATACAAATTAAATACAATTAAATAGGTGATTGATAAGACACTAATACAATTTAATAAAAATATACAAATTAAATACAATAAAATAAGGGATTAATGAAATAATAATAAAATTATCTAAATTAAATACAATAAAATAAGTTATCAATAAAATAAAATGCAATCTTACAAATGAAAGACAATAAAATAAGTAAATAAAATAATAACAGTCAAAGGCCTGGCTCAATAGGTGACTGACCAACCGCCAGACATCTGTTCACAAGTATCTAACAAGCTACGAAAAATGAGCCACTCGACGTTCCCTGCTATTTCTGGTCAAATTCATTCAAACCCAGAATACATGTTGTCCGTCCAGGGTTGGGTGTTCAATGTCATTCCTTGGTTGGTGGCCATACCCTCATCCCTCTTCAGTGGCTGCCTATCTGACCACCTCATCAGTCAAGGTAGGCCAACTGATGCAACAGATATCAGATTTATTTTTATTGATAAAGCAGCTGAATAACAGCGAGCCCTCTTGATCTCCACAGGCTTCGACACAGCCTCAGTGAGGAAGTTGATGCAGGTACGATATTTGAGCCTTTATTATTCTGTGTGTATGTTATCTGTTCATTGTGTGAATGTCCTCTTTCTTCTTTACATGTGCATATACTGTAATGGATAATGAGAGATTTTGATTGATAGTGTGCCTTCATTCCTGTGTTAGTTTTTCTCCATGGGTGTGTCCAGTGTGTTTACACTTCTTCTGTGTGGCAACACCACCTTCCCGTGGGCCGTAGCATTTGTGTCTGCCACCATGGGCCTCACCACCTTCAGTCACAGGTACTGGCATCCACAGTGTCTTTCTCAGCCTGAAACCATATTTTAAACCATTATATTAACTTCCATCACTGTGAGGACAGCACCACATAGCACCCTCTTATAGACACAGGTAATAAATGTCACTCCACCTCCTCTAGTGAACGTGTTGGCCCCATCGAGCTTTATCAGTCTTAACCAGGGAAGAGCATCTCTGCTTATATTAGGCCCGCAGTTAGAAACTTTGGTCTGCTGTTTGTTCCACTTCTTCTTCCTCTGGTTCATTTAATGTTTTGCAGTCTTGCTTTAACCACAACAGAAAATGATAACTTTGTCCTAGAAAAGGTCACGCCTGCTAAAAATTGGTCACTGATGTTTACTTTCATCCTAATAAGGATAAATAATTTCCAAAAACACTACTGAATATTACTCAAAAGGAAGTAAATAGTGCTTTTGTTGTGGGCTATTTTAAAGTGCAGATTAATACACATTTTGTGCTAATTAGTATTTATGACCCCAACATGGTGACAGGCTTTTCATTGGATTTGTTGATAATAAGAAAACTATAACATCACCAAACTTATCCTTTTAAACTGAGTATATATCCACTTTATGCCAAAACAAATTACTAAGTAAGGGCAGGTGAACAATGGTGAGTCACTGTCTAGGCGTAACCACATAATGACGAAACATGACCACAAGTATTAGGAAGCATCAGCTATGTGCATTGTTTTTTGATGCTTCTGGATGTCATTTGAAATATTGCCTATAATTTTAAATTTTCTCCTTTGTTTGGACATTAGTTTATACGCTCCATTTTTTTAAACTTTATTTACTTACTTTAATGATTAAAAAAAAAACCCCAAAGTTATTTTACTTTTACTCCAATACTTCTAGTATGTGTCAAACTATTGTTTGTGTGGTCCTTCCAAAAAAAACGTTTTTCATTCATATTCCAGCACTGAAGTACAATTTATGCAAGGAACAATATATAGCAGATGATGGCAGGCTGTTAGTAGTATATACTGTAGATTGTCCATGATACAGGCATTAATTTTCTCTTCTCATATGCTTCTAATATTTTTGTGGCTAAGATTTGTCAGGGGGAATATTAGTTTTACTCTGAGGTGATTCAGCAACTTACACAGCTGATGAAATTGCTAATGAGTCATGTATTTCTTTTACAGCGGTGTATCTGTTAATGTTCAAGACCTTGCTCCTTCCTGTGCCGGAGCTTTGTTTGGTAAGTTTAATGATAAACATATCCAGAATTTCTGAAATTTTTGTATTTACCCAAAGAATTTTACCTGTGTTTTTTTTTTTTTTTAAAGGTAAAATTTTAATGAAGTCTTGAATTTTACATGTCTTTATCTGCATTTCTTTTACAGGGGTCATGAATACATGTGGTGCTTTCTTAGGTGAGTTTCTGTCAGAGACTCTGCGAACGAACATCTATGATGAATCTTTTACCAGCAGTTGCTAAATTACACCACACATCTATTACATGAAATAATTCATCCACTTCTCTGAATCCAAACTTTGAGCTGATGTGTCTCCTGTCAGTCACACCGGCTCCTATGTGTCATGCATATTTCATCAAAGGAGCGTGATGGAGTTTGTGTTAGATGAATAATACAGCAAGCAGAGGATGACAGGTTGTGGTCCTGTGAGGGACTGTGACATTTTTTCAGTGACAAAACTGGAAGATACTGTGTGCTTTGTTTAAATCCTTACTATTAACAGTGGTTCTGTGCGTGTGTTCTTGTGCAGGGGTCTTGCTGGTGTATTTCTCGGGGTATCTCATCGAGGCCACTGGCTCCTGGGCATCTGTGTTCGCACTCATCACCACCGTCAACCTGCTGGGCCTCTGCACCTTCCTGGCCTTCGCTGAGGCCCGCCGGGTCGATATAGACTCTAGTAAAGTCCGCCACCACAGCATCCACATCTAAATCATCAGCCTCCAGAGGGTCTAGCACGCTAATCCCCCAAGGAAGATACGACCTTGGGCAACCAGCAGCTAGGACGTTATCCTCAGAGAAGTAGCCAACAGATAGCACACGGACAAAGCCCACACATAACATCTGGAAAACTTGGATCTGCTCTGTGTTTGGCTGAGGAAGTACTGCAAGAAAAGCACATAGCAGAGCCTGCACGCCGTTACTGAAAAATCACGTGGAGATAGAGTTTCAAATCCAAGAAAAACACAGCTGTGTTGGAGGATGCTCCGTCATTTCAGAGTGGAAAAGGAAAGAAGAAGTCTACACTACCTCCAGGTCTCAGCTTGTGCAGCGTGTGGTGGTTAAATAGTTGCTGGGCTCTGCTTTTGTTACAGAACATGTTACTCAGAATAAGAGAAATTGTTATCCACACATTGTTATACGTGAGAGTGATGGATGTGGTCATCTCAGGAGCTCTCTGACAGCTGTGACAGACCAAGGTGGTGTGTTGTTACCCTGCAGTGGGTGGGGAGGAGACGGGGTGGGTGACGCAGGGAGAGTCCAGCCTTTCGCACCCGAATGTCTTTTATTAGTATGCCCCACTCACCCATCACTGTATGAGTGACACCTCATTACCCAGATACTAATTACTTGGCAGGTGCTCCTCTAATGTCCTGTATGATCTATACCTTCTATTGTCCCCATTTCCATGGTTACAAGCTCATCCTGTCATTACAGTCAGAGGGGGTGAAAAGGGTCATGGGGAGCTGTGTGGCAACAAGGCTTTGCTCCCTGTTTGTCATCTCAAAGAATATGTTTCAAGTAGGAAGACCAAAGGTAATTAATTATTTGTTTTCTATGTGATTGCATGTAATAGAAATACCTCACGTAATTATTTTTGAGTACTTATATATTTATATAATTTTTTGTGATTTTGCTTTTTTTAATTAAATATATTAAATTAGATGACAGGAAAAATAAATATATAATGTAAAATGACAGAAAATCATATAAGTTATCAACAGTGTGATGCAGTATGAATAACCTTGATAGATATTTCTACAAGTCTAGTTTCCTCACTTAGTCTTTTTTTCTAATCTGCACTTTGGCGGAAAGAAAGAAAGAAATTATCAGTTGGGTGAAAACTGGATCTCCAGCTAAAAGATTCACCCTTATTGTCACACTCAATATCATTGTTACCAAGGCGATAGACGAATTTAAATTAGAATTTAAATAGTCTGTGTTACTCTAGACTGACATGGCGAATGTTGCTTGAGGCAGGTGAGAGGATTCAAAATCAATGCAGTTGAGGAACTAGAGGATATTTGCTTGATCGATATTACTGCAACATATGTAGCAGCATAGAGCTAGCTGCATAGCTCAGGCTGGATGCTGAAGTGGTTGTTTGTAGCATTTAGCTTTGGTGTTTACAGCACAGTTTAAATGTAAAAATGTTTTCTCTAAAAACTTGGAAATGTATCCTTTGGCTGAAGATTTCGTCAGCGTAGATTTCATATCTGAAATGCCGAATATGTTTCTTATATTGTCTCGATCAGTGGTTACAAAAATGTGGGCATAAGAAATGAATTGGATGTATTCAGACCTTTGCTCTCTGTTGTTCAGAGTAAAGACATATTTTTTTTGTCTATCAACATATTTAGATTGTTTGTGTGTTACAAAGACACAAATCTGCTGAATATTTAGAATAATTTATTTTGATATCTGATCTGATTTCTGATATCTACACCAAATGTCACTTTGATTTTGTACCTACACTATGTTTTGTAGTGATCATATGCACACTATATGCCTTTTCAACCTTATTATTGTCAAACCAAATGCCCCACATTCCTGTTTTTTACCTGCTTTAGCACATGTGCATAATTTACAACTGTCGTCATTGCTTGTCCCTTTTTTCTGTTATCAACTTGCAAAATGTAAAACATTTACATGTGAAACAACTGGAGTTATGCTCACCAACATTTCTCACTGTAGGTTCCTGAAAGCCTTCTGACAAATCCTTTTTTGATAACATGCAAGATATGTATGAGAGAAAGAATACATTCATGCAAGACAATGCAGTATTCTGATGCTTTTAAGATATGTTGTATTTAAAAGCAGAGATTAACTTTGAATAAAAATCTATTTTGTCAACACCGGTGAGTTGTTTGAGTGTGTGTGCTGCATGCGTGATCTCTGTGGTGCCACAGGGAGGCAGCACAGTATCAGCAATGAGGGGAGCACATGGTGCTCAGTACTACATCAGTACTTCCCTCTGCCATGTAGATTGGAGGCCTTCTATGTGGATGAAGTTTTCAGTGAGATGACTTAGAGCAAATATAACCAATGACTATATAGGTCAAGAATGATCAAGGTTTTTCCACTGTGAAGTAGGTTTGCTGTGGTGGTCTATTACACAGTTTTGGGGCACACACCAGTTACACTACTGCTGATGCCCGCACTGTTGTTGTGCTTCTTTTTTTTTTTTTTTTTACAGAAATAAAACCCATTTAGTTCATGTTCGTGTATCGGCTCTGTGTTACCAATTCATAGTCGGATACAAACTGAAAGTGAAGGCGTCTGCTCCGTACGGAGTCTCAGCTCAGAGTCGCAGGAGTCAGATTTCACACACAGGATGAGAGAGTTGACAGATGAGACAATAGTGGAGGATTTGGTGTCAAAGCGAAAAGCAAAAGCGCCTATCTAGCAATATTTCAGATTAAATTCAATGCTATAAGGGAACCAAAACATTAATGAGGCAATCCCCGGATGGAGCGGTCACTACCAGTGTGGACTGGGTGGAAATGTGGTGGCAAAATCTTTTCACGGTGAGACGGAGAAATTGCTCTGAGTCGTTGGAGTACAAGCAAAAGAGATTTATTCAGGTTGCAACCAGGAGAACACAGTGCACAGAGTATGGGGTCTGCAACAGAGTGATCTACAGATTGAGGAAACTGAGCAGCTATTATAGGGGAAGAATAAATGAGTGTGTATTGGATAGGTGGGTGGAAGACATTTGTCAGCAGTCTGGCTTTTCACCTATGATACCAGACAAACTGTCAGCAGTGTGGTTTCTTATCATATGGCAACAAGGCGCAATATAGTAACTATGAGTCATATATGAGGAACCAAAACTGCAACATTAGATTTATGTGAGGACAGGGGAAAATGGGTCGCAGAGGGGACGGCAGAGAAAAAGGGAACTGTGGGTTCGAAAGGGCTACTGTTAAAGGAACTGAAGGGTCAAGAGGGCAACTGCCATCACAGAAACCTGCAGCCCCACAGAGAAAGCTGGACCGGAGAGGCCAGACACAGCCATCCAAAGTTAAAGCTCAAAGTAAACGTACTTCATATACTGACATCATCTTTTATTGTAAAATGTTGGGTGTAATCAGTAACACCCATGTTGATTTCCTCACCGTCTCATCCCTACTATGAAGCTGAGAAACATTTGTCCATCAGTGGCAAATTCTAAGTATGTGGATCAGGGTCTTGTGCAGGTGTGTCCCGTTCACACCAGCGGCTCGCTACAGGCCCAGATCCCGAGTCCGGGCTAGCGGGACGAATGCGGTGGCACCATATGGCAGGATGCTGTGTGCCATGTTGGCTAGCTGGCACTGGCCACGTGTGAATGGCCAGACGCTAGTCAACCCAACCCACTCCTTCTCATGGGACCGAACGGCTCAGGTTGCCATGGAGACGGGGTGGCTTGTGGCTGCCGCGTGGCAACAAAAAGAAAGGGTAGGGAGGGGAGGGGGGGTCACAAGTGAGTGAAAGTAACAAGTCAGATAGAAGTCAGTGGAGTCGGCAGTGAATTTGGCTTTATATGTATAGTTCATACAAAAACAGCCACGGTGCTATAAAGAGGTGGTCAGTCACTTACTGGAGTGCTCTCGCTCACAGAGAATGGTGTTGTAAAAGCAGACATAATCATGATGAGTGGCCCACTATTTAATTAGCAGAGATGAAACACTGTGAGGGTGAGTGTAGAGGAGAGAGGGAGATAAACCCTCCCCCAACTTGTCGGCTTGTAAGAGTAACCCAGTAAAGGCAGGCCCCATCAGAGAGCCAGAGATACATGTAAATGAAATAGCCCCATTAATTAGTAATTAACATCAAGTTAATGACATTTCACTGTGTCGCCATCTCATCCTATGTCCTTCCTCTGTGGTGGTGGAGGGGCTGCCTCTCCCCGGTCCCTGATCTGAATGCTAATTAGTACAAAGCTAAACTGTCATATAGGGCTACCTAATAATATAGAGGCCTTGTTTAAGACTGGTCATTGTGTGGGGAGGATTAATGACTTTGTAGTGGTGGATCAGGAGGCTTTATAAGTCCGCCACTCCTTGGAGGGCCGTGATATTGAGGGCCATTGACAGGTTTTATGCACTAATTGCGTTGCGCCTGTTAGCCTAATGTGGGTTATCCCTCATGACTTAGAACTACTTTTCTCCTAGTTTTCAAAAACATATCCAAGAAATATTTCCGAGCTTTAAATGGTTTGGTGTGTCAGATCTAATTATTTCAATGTCTCGCCCGTGTCTCTGATTGAGTCTGAGGGCCCTGCAGTGGATACATTTGTTTTGGGTCCCCTCCTGAGCCCGGATCAGCTCTGTGACAGAGGTAATTTTACATGATTTGTCTGCAGCCGGGGACGGTGTCTCTGTGACGCTGAGATGAAACATGAAGTTAACACTCTGTATGCTGCGGTGTTCCTGGAACGGACGAGAACGTCAGCTCCAAAATGAAGGCAATGTATTCACACATTGATGTGCGGGGGTTACGTCCTGCAATGCTAAACTGTGCTTTGGATCTGTGGCAGTTTTTCTGTCTCCATGATGAATTCCTCTTGTTTCTCATAGCTATATCAACATCTCTCTGTCTGTCTCTCCTTTGTTGCCCTCTTTTCTTTTCCAAACTCTGTTCTGATACACAATTGACCCTTTAAAGGGATCCCCTGAGCCTAAACACATCCACCATTAGCACACCACACACACACACACACAGACCCGCACACACACAACCAAATATGTTGATTTCTGTCAATTAAACCCCATCAGCTGTTTGCCTCCTGCTAGACATATGGCCTGTGTTAAATCTAAAGAGCAAATGGAGCCGCTATTGAGAGGGGCATCATTTTAATGGAACCCTGAGGGACGAGGCCCACACCTGCGCAATAATAACATTAAATCATGCTCAGCCTACTGGCCAGATGAGGACAGTGTTGGTTTGTGTGTGTGTGTGTGTGTGTGTGTGTGTGTGTGTGTGTGTGTGTGTGTGTGTGTGTGTGTGTGAGTGTGTGTGTATGTGTGTGTGTGTGTACATGGCATCTTAATTGAGAACCACCAGTAACAGGAACGTTAGTATTTAAAGAACAAATCCAGATTTTTGTGCAACTAACCTTACAGTGATACAGTATCTGCTTCTATAGGCTCCACAGGTTTGTTTGGTTTGAGTCCTTCTTCACAGTGTTTCTGGTTTCAGAGGCACTCCAGGAGAGAGGGGCATCTCAGGCTGCTTCCAGCCTCTAATATTTGTTATTATAGAAGCCAGAAAAATAAAGACACAAATGCACTCCATCACTGCAGACCATATCTCCCCTGCAGACAGAACGAGAGTAAGAGTTTTATTTATTTATTTATTCTTATTTTGCCAAATGAATGGTTCTGGAGTTCACAGGTCCTGAGTCAGAAACGGAGACAAATGACTGAACAAATGTTCATAAATATAATTTTAGAAAACAATATGGTGCTGTGCCTTTGGCAGGGAGCATCAGATGCTTAGTTTTAAGACGAGAAGGGAACAAATGAAATGCTCTCACAACTGTGAAAATAGGGAAATATGTTTTTCCACAACAATTTAAACTATTTTTGTTAAATATGAATGCTGTGATTGCAGTATTATACTTAGCGGGGTTGTGACTAATAATAATTTCTGTTATTGCTTCACCTGTTCGATTAATGGTTTGGTCTATAAAATGTCACAAATGGGCAAACATTCAAATGTGCTGTCAGTCACTTTGTTATCACACAGGAGAAGGAAGAGCAGCAAAAAAAAAAAAAAAAAAACATGATAAATCAACTAATCATTTCAGCTCAATTTTTTAATGTTATGTAAAATGCATGTATAAGCAAATTATACATACAGTACACCCCTTGCTATGAATCCATTATGATTGATTAGTAGGACTAATCAATAGCAATAAGTTGACCACTACCCAAAAAAAAACATAGAAAAAAAATAATTTGCTATATACAGCAGACCTGCAGATCTTTGACTGTAACTAACAATTGTGTTTATTATTTTTGAATAATTTGGTGATGATTTACTTCATCTATTAATGGAGAAACTGAAATCAGAGAATATTTTGCAGTTTTTGCTTGATAAAAACTGTTTTATCAAAATAGAAATTGATTATTTTGCAGCTTTATGCAGATCTTTCCTAATTTCTGCTGATAAGAAAAACTAGATGGTCCTCCTTTGCAAACAAAAGGATACCTGTATGTTAGAGGGAGATAAATGATTTACAGGAGAAAACCTGAATAGCTTTGGTTTCCTATTTTCCCTCATAGTTTCTAATAATCTGCAGCATGTTTGTGCATGCACGCAAGGAGGTTAAATACCCCACCCCCACCCCTACCCCCTCAGCACCCCTCCACTCATCTGTTCCAGCTCTCCCCGGCTTCACACCGCTCACATCTCCAACACCACCAGATCTCCCCTTTTTTCCTGCTTGCTCTTTACTAAAGTTTGGCTGTCAATCAGCGGTGGCCTCAGGCAACAGGCACTGATGAAAAGACCCCTGAGACAAGGAGACCCAAATTAGATTTCAATAAGGATGTTGAATATTCATATCAGGGAAACATCTAAAGGTAAACGCTTTTTGATCTCCGCACACAAATATCACTTGTGTGCATTCCCAGGTCCTGGCGCTCTGGTTCTACAGTGTTTTCTCCCCCCAGCCCGGTCCGGCCCTGGCCTCGGCTCTGCCTCACTCCTCGGGGGGATGCGGTGGAATAATGATGATGGGGCTACAAAGGAGAAAAAGAGCCATAATGAATGTTTATACTAAAGGGACTCAATAGAAAGGGCATCCGTACTAAGTATTCAGTAATTAGTATTTAGCAGAAGTTGATTGCTGAGTGCACACATTCAAACACACACAGACACACACGCACACACACACACACATCCAGGCCAGAATCACTGAGGCATAATCATTTGCTGTGTAAACTTTAGACAGGGGAACATCCCCTGACAGCAGCAGTCAAAACACAGTTTCATTGCTCCTGTCAACATGTTTACTTTATTTTTATAATTGACTCCACTTAGGATCTTTCTCCCCAAAATGTCAACAGAATTCAAAAGGTGGCTGTTTATTTTCTGAGCGTATACCTGTGTGTGTAGCGCTCTGCAGAATCCTAATCATCACGTTGTGGATGAATACAGTATTCCTCCTAACCTCAGTGTCCTTTTTCGTCTCACCTCGCTGTGCTTTTTGCTTGTCAGCTGCACTGGTTATGAGAGCTAAAAAAAAAAAAAAAAAAAAAAGAAGGGGGCCAACATCCTCCCTAATACCCTGAAGAAATTGCCATCACTTCCATCTTAGTTGAGATGGAAATGTGTGGGGATGGTGGAGGATGTGGGGGGACTGCCTGAGGCCCTTTTCCCCACAGAGAGTCCACTTCGCTCGGGAACACGCTCTGAAGCGAGTCCTGAAATGAGACCAAAGGATGGGGATGCCGTCTCCTCTTGACGGCATCCAGCTAATAGTCCGCATCAACTTCTATCATCAATAATGCGTGGAGAGTGGCCGTGATAGTCCTGATCGAGCAACTGTGGCTCGTGATGCAGGGAGACGAGCCAACTCCATCCTTCAACAGGACTAATAAAAAAGGCTTCTCATCTTACATTATACTTTTTCCTCTTGTTATTTCTCCCACTCTGTGTTCCTCTCAACCCCCCACCCATTCCCTTCCTTACAACATGATGGTCAGTCCATTGCCAGGCAATCTGGTCTGTGATGTTGTTCACACCTCCATCGAGCCAAAAAGGAGGAAAAAAAAAAAATCTTTGACAAGATATGATGACTTGCCCAGGTGGTGTGTTTCACTGGTCTCCTGGTCTTACAGGGTGAGGGCAGCCAACCAAGGTGTGTGTGTGTGTGTGTGTACATCTGCCTACAGTATATGATGGTGTATGTTACCCCGGGCCCTGTGTTGCGGTGCTGTGATGCCGAGTGTCACCCTGCTCCGGCCTGAGCCCTGCAGCCAGAGAAACCAGCTGTGAAACTGACAGGTTTGTCTTCTGCACTCACCTACCCTCTTTCTTCCCCTGCACACACACATGCAACCACAACACACATAATGAGGCACACATACAGACACACACACACTTTCATGGCCTGAGGTTTAAGTACACATGCACACACAAGCCTCCCCCCTCCCTCCCTACATCCACACATATCCACAGACCATCACACAAGCTGCAGGCAGTCTCTCTCATGCCAGCTACAAACACAGTGCAAAAGGAATAAGCTTACAGAGCTCCGATATATAGCGACTACTCATAACCTGAACACTGTTACAGTTTGATGAAAACGATGCTGAATATCCAAGTGAAACAATGCTCGTTTCCCATCAATATTCCTCATCATTTAAGCATCGTGCAATGCAATATTTTAGTTCATATTGTTTTAAGATGTAAATCAGAGCTGCGATGAATAATCAAAAAGTTGTCACCTGCTGAATTAATCACCATCTATTTTGATAGTTAATTAATCTCTTTGAGTATTATTTTTAAGAAAACAAAATATAAATTCTCTGATTTCAGCCTCTTAAATGTAAATATTTCTGGTTTCTTTACTCCTCTATGACAGTAAACTGAACATTTTTGAGTTGCGGGCAAAACAAGACATTTGAGGACGTCATCTTGGGCTTTGGGAAACATGATTTCATCCCATAATTTTCTGACATTTTCTGTATCAAACAACTCATCTATTATTCGATAAAATAATCAAGAAATTAATCGACAGTGAAAATAATTGTTAGTTGCAGCCCTGCTGTAAATAATAAAGTGCAGGTATTTCATGTCTTCAAAAGACATCAGTTAAGATGAATTATAAGCCTATTATTTAAGAAAAAGCAACAAAATAATGATAAAAGTAGTTTAAGGTAATATGTGTGAAAATACAGTTCAATATCTAGTTGTAAAAATCTGTTTCTAAAATGTTTTAGATATTACTGAACAGCCTAAACATTTTTTACATGCATGTTAATTATTACTTTTTTTCAGTTGTTTTAAATTCATTTTCATGCAAATAAACCAAAGAACATTTTGAATATACAGGAAAAAGGCTGTATTAGAATACCACTTTATGTGATTTACTGTATAATGTATTTGGTGTTAGTTTTAGTAATTATTACACATAAATCCAATACGTTATTAACTTGTTGAACATTTTATTCTCCTGAACAATGTAAAGTCCCTGATAGTTCAGGTAATGTTTAATTAAAAATGAAACCCAATAAACCGCTCGATCCTCATGAACGCTGACGAGGATTTGTATGATCACATACGACTTCATTCTCTCATGTCAGTGCATGAATCTTTCAGTGCACACATGTAGTTTGCATGGAGGTATGTGGCACATACATGCACGTGTGTGTGTTCTGTATCATGTAGGTCAATGAGGACATGCAACATTGCCACAAGCATCTGAACTTGTGGTCCATCCAGGAAAAGCTGATGAGTTTCACCCTCAGGAGATGCTGCCTTCTATGGCACCTTCCCCCAACACCTAACACACACCTAACGTGCACATGAACCCTCACACACACACACACACACACACACACACACACACACACACACACACACACACACACACACACAGACACACAGACTCTGACACACAGTAGTGAAAGATGCCATGTGTATCCAGGTGTCTGGCTGTGCTGTAGCACCCTTCAGATGTCACAACGATAGAAATCAGTGTTCTGACCAGAAAGTCTGCAGGCAGCACGAGTGTGTTATTGTACCACGAGTGTGTGTTGGTGCATCTGTGCACGCATATGCGTGTGTGCTTGTGTGTGTTGCTTATTCCTAGAGGGTGGGGTGGGGGGAGGGGGTGAGAAAAACAAGTGAGAAAACAGCAAAACAAGTTAAGAGACAATGAAGAAAGCAACGGTGGCACCTGCTTCCCCTGGTGTGGAGGGTGAAGAAGCTGCACTGCCTGCCTTTGATGTTCTTCACCACTAATGATGCCACTGATAATTTCATCTCTGGATATTTCAGTCCAGCAGCATGCACTGTATCACCTTTATCTCTCCTTCTAACCCTCCACAAACATGCTCCCTTCCAAACACACATGCACACTTTTTTGGGGGGGGTTCAGTTATGTGGCCAGATGTCCAAGTTGACATAGCGCTTAAGGCGTTTGACTGGATGAAACAGTGCATTGGCTGCGGGTAAAGAGGGATTAAAACAGGGCCTGAGGCACTTGTGTTATATTGAAAACATCCTGGGCTGCTTTGTATGGAGATTTGCATACATTGGGGTCTGTGCGGCGATAGCCCATCTGCTGGAGTGCATTGTCCCCCAAACAACAAAGTGTGTTTAAATATTTCACATCTCCATCTACTGGGACAGAGAGGTACGTAGGATATGAGTGGAGAGTGAGCGAAATAGAGGGCGATGGAAGGGGGTGAAAAAAAAAAGACAAAAAAAGGAACGAGTGGATTGGCACAGCTTTGAATTTGAACTGCTCCCAAATGTGCCTCAGTCAGAGCCACAGTAAATAACACTATCGCCGGCCAGGATCCGGGGAAACGAGGAAAATCTAAATATAATATGTTGTAAATCTGAATTCTGGTGGAAAACATAGCTGTCTGAATACAGAAATGAATATGTGAAATGTATGTAGAACTATGATTATGCTTGAAATATTCAGCTAAATATATAACAGTTTTTAATTAAACAAACTTTCGATTTGACTGTTGAAACTTTCTGTATTTTCACCTAATATTAATAGATTTATTTTATCATGCTTGCAGTGTCAAATTAACTATGAAAGATAGATATGCTGACAGAAAAAAAAAACTGGCAAATATCCATGGTAGATAGTTTGTTACAGACTGGTCCAGTATTAAGTTATCATCCCTCTGGCCCAAACCCTCTTTATTGTATTAATGCCATAACTCTGGCTTTCTGTGACATTTAATGGCACTGTAAAATTAGATAATTACTGTAATATATCTGTGTACTCATGCCCGTTTCCGAGGTCAGAAACATAAAAATTAATAAGGAACAAGTGGGAGAAAGGGGACAGAGTAGAGAGATTAAATGAGAGAGTGTGTGTGTGAGAGTCTGAAGTGACAAAGATGGCAAAAGTTAGTGTTATTAATGCCGAGAGAGCACAGTCTGAAGTTACTTTGACGTCCAGTGTTTATGCATGTTCTCTCGATACCTCTTGCATTTTCATTCTCGCTCTCCTCTCCCCGTGTGTCTTTCATTTCAAGCAAAGCACACATCAAATGAGAAACACGCTCAGGGCAGTGGATGGTGGATGGAACAGTAAGGTGATTTAACGACGGGACGGTTTGTGTGTAGGCTGGACAGCCTGGTGCAGCCTCCGTCTTCACACACAAAACCCATGCTCACATTTACACGTACGCACACACAAGACAGACACACGCACACACACACACACACACACACACTGACACCAAATATCTGAAAAAAAAAAAAAAAAAAAAAAAAACAGCCAAGATGGACGTGAGGAACATGTTGCCTGCACGGGGGAGGATTTTGGAAAGAAGAGCATGGTCAATCTGTTTGTTTCTCTGCCACATCCAAGAAGAGTGATAATTTCATTTTCTTTCATTATTTTCTCCCTTTTATTGTATTCCTATGTCAGATTTTAAAAGCTGCTGAGGTTTATGTTTAAGAAAAGAGCATACCAGACAATCATTTTTATTTATTTTTGCGACAAAATGTCAGTCGTTCTGTCGCTGGTGTTCCCACGTAGTGAGACATCAAGACAGCAAATACAGACGATGCCACCTGAACCTCGTACCTCTGCCTCGTCTCGCTGCACCTCCCTCCGTCTAATCATGTCTCGTAAGCCAGTTCATTTATGCAAACCCTTTAGTTGTAGAAGGTCACGGCTGGAGAGCCTGTGAAAAACTATAACAGACACACATTAACCCCCATTTAATCAGGATTACAGAGAACAACCAAGCATTATTTAACACACATAACAGAGCATGACAGCAGTAGGGAAATATGGGACACACACACACACACACACACACACACACACACACACAAACACAAATCCAGCACAATCAATCTAATGGTGTGCATTAGTTAACTGCCAAATGTTGGGCTTTTTATGGCAGGATCACCCAACCCTTGAAAAGATAAATACGGTGCACAGATCCCAGTAATTACAGCAATCCCCTTACAGCACACAGAAACCGTCCTCGCTCACCGCCAGCCTCTCTGGAGTACTGTCGCCCTGTAGATTAAGTCATTTAGGACAGTTTTAGGGCAGCGGGGTGACGGACAGAAGAGGAGCCGGATGGAGAGGAGACAAAAGGACAGACGGGTGGTGTTAATGTGTTTTGTCTTTACATTCTTTTGCCAGAGAAAATGAACAGATAAGCGCACAGTCAAATGCATGTTGACTCACCTGCGGTATACAAGCAAACACGTGTTGTGTTGCCACAATCCTCTAACTAATGAATGAGTGAATAGGATCTTCAGTCATCAGTCAACACATAAAGGTTCATAGCCTTTTGTATATAATATCAAATGAATTTGCACTGAAGAAAATATTGACAGTTTATTGTGACCAAATAAAGCCAATACGTAAGGCTACCACTTCATCTATGATAATGGGAGTGATGTTGTTATGTACTTTACATGGGGTGGACAGAAAATATATGCACAAGATAATACAACACAATACAATAGCTGCGATATAAACATGAAACATGAAGTTGAATTACTGTTGAGATTGTTAGTGAGCTCTCTGATGCATTTTTTATAAAAAGTGAAGCTACTGCTGAATTGCCTTAAACTTGTTTAATATCCAGCAGGGGGCGACTCCTCTGGTTGCAAAAGAAGTCAGATTATATAGAAGTCTATTAGAAAATGAACCTACTTCTCATTTGATTTATTACCTCAGTAAACATTGTAAACATGAGCTTATGGTTTCAATCACTAGTTTCAGGTCTTCTTCAATGCAGCATGATGTTCATTTAGTAAATTATGGTCCCATTTAGAGTCAAACAGACCATAAAGCAGGGTATGCTTTAGGGCGTGGCTACCTTTTGATTGGTCACTAGAACGTTGTCAGGTCTGGGATTTGTTTGTGTTTTTGTCTTACTGTAACTTTAACCCTTTCACAGTGTGTTTTCAGCTGATGAAATTTAATTATTAACATTTTTTCACCTAAAAATATTTTATTCAGCATTCGGTTGTACTTAGCTCCACCTCTTGTGTCACTTCTGGTCGCAAAGAACCAAAATGGTGACAAAATTCCAAACTTGAGGCCTCAAAAACCAGTCCACAAACCAATGGGTGACGTCACAGTGATTAATTCTTATATACTGTTTAAGAACTTTATCCAACTGCTCGGGGCGTTTGTCTGGGGGAGCCCCCTCGCTCTGACATCTCTCCATTACTGTATGTGTGTGTGTGTTTGTGTGTATTTATAATATATAAATTAAAAAGAGAGAAAATAGAATTTCCCAATGGGGGGAGGAAAAAAGTTGTTCTTTTTCTTCTTCTCTCAATAAAACATACAAACTCAATAACACACAAAGTCAATAGTGTGGTGTTTCTGTCATTATGTTAAAAAATAAAGAGCTCATACAAACATCTAAAAAATATAATGGAATCCAATATATCAATGTTACACACTATCGACGCAGCGAATCACTGACAAAAACGTTAACCAACATGAGTTTTGTATTGCGCTGCATCTGTGGAGTTTCTTTGTAAACAAGCAAAATTATGTTTACATTTGGTGTTAAACCCTTTATACACTAGTGACGTGACAAATAAATGACACTAAAATGTAAAATACTCCTGCAAATATTACATGTCTATGGCTTTTATTGTGAAAAGTAAGAATGGAAGGAGTGGATCTGGTATGCGCTGCCTTGGAGTACAGTAATAATGTTTACTGTCTTGAATGGGACTATTGACCCTCTGTGTTGTTTCATAAATATACTGTCGGTGCAACTCAACCACAACGTGACAGGTTGATGCCTTTATTCATGGTGCGAAATCTCAGAAAGGATCTTGTTCCAAAAAACAAATCCACTTCTTTTTCATCGTGTAGTATTTGCTTTCTGTGTGAAAGCACTCATGACAAAAACAATAGTCCCAAAAAATATACTGATGAATTAATCGCATGAAAAAAGCGCTACTAGTGTGTAACCCGCCTTTACTCACCAAGAAACTGAACGTGTAAAAAAATCCTTCCTCATAAAGCAGTCTCTGAATATTTTACATCATGCTTAGTTTACATTCATGTTTGCTAGCTTGCAGTTTTTTCTGCCTTTGCTCTGCTTCTTTGTTACTGCCACCAAACGTCGAGCAGTAGCGGTGGCAGTCGTGTGTGTTACGCGGCTCGCGTTACTCGCTTGTGTGCAAGATACGAACAAAACAGGGATCCACATGTAAAAATGTTGCTCCACAGCGCTCCAAGTGGTCACATGCTGTGTGCAGCAAAATCAAAATTCTGTTGCTGCTGACTTTCGGACTTTGCTGATATGTTTCTTTCTGGTGAAGATTACAGAAATTTCAGTCTCCTCAGGATGCCTTGACTGTGTCTGCAAATGTCGGTCTGTGCAAGTGTGTTTGTGTATGTGAGTGTGTGTGTGTAAAGGGCAACGATGGGTGCAGTTTAGCAAGGGAACTGAGTAAAGCCTTCAGGCCGTGGGGCGATTGATGTCCAGCGGGTGGCTGAGGAGCACTAACTCACACTGCTCTCTGACTGCACCTAAAACTCTCATTAGTTTAAGTGTGTGAGAGCTCTCTGCCTCTGCACCCTTCAGACAGCGCAGAGAGGCAGAGGGCCAAAACCTCACCAAATGCAGGGGAGGCATCCAAGGAGGTGAGCGTGCACGTCTGTGAGCACACAAACTTTGACACAATAACACATTTTTACACACACTTTAGTCTCTCTGCCTGTGTCTTCCACTGTTTTTTTTCTTGCAGCATGCAGCTTAACAGCAGGGCCTAATGAGGTCTGAAATATGAGCGGTAAACATTTGTATGGACAGATGTGGATTAATGTTCATCTTTTCTTCAAGCCAGAGATTAAACCTGATTTACCGCCTAACAGGTTTTATTTTTTTTTTCCCTATTCGATTACAGAGAGAGAGACATGAAGAGAGACACAAAGAGAAACAAAGGGAGAGTGATTGTGACTCTTACTTATGGGGAAGTTGCCAAAGGAAGCCAGACAGTGAAAGTGGAAGGAACAAAGACAAGAAAAAACAGCGGGATTGGATGGAAGGGGAGGCAGAGGGAAGCGTCAGATGCTCCTTACTCCTGTTGTGGGCTGCTGAAGTGAAGGAGGAGAAATTTGAGTCATGGGGACGGCATCAGAAATGTCAACAGATTGAGTCAGAGCAGAGCTGGGACCGTCTGGAAGGAGAGAGTATCAACACTGACTGAGGGCCACACAAGATTTTGGGACTGTCAATGGGCTGATGGCAAAATTATTGGACATGTGTGTGTGGATGTGTGGATGTGTGTGTACATGTTGCATGGGGGAGGATGTGGGATTGGCTTAGTCTGCCGTCTATAATGAATGGTTAATGTTAGTCGGGGAAAAAATGAATACGGTCACCATCTGCTCGATCTAAGTCTGCGTTCTGTGCATGTGTGCACATTTGTGTGTATGACAATCATGCCGACACACACACACACACACACACACACACACACACACACACACACACACACACACACACACACACACACACACACACACACAGTGCTCTTGGAGAGGGATTTGGAAATATGGAATAGAATGATAGGGAGGGAGGAAGAAAGAGAGGAGGAAGCAGCTATCAGAAAAGAGACATGCAGCAAAAACCTGCACATAACTGGAGAAAAGAGACAATGAACGGGAGAGGAAAATGAGATTCATAGGCAACATCATACGTGTTTATGTGTGGCAGAGACGCAGATACAGGTGGGCACAAATAGGGCACGAGTCATGAATGCTGTCAGGTATCTCAGGCACATGTAGGATGTGGCCACACGCACACATACACCAAAAACATTCGCTATAAAGGAACAGAAAGGTTTTTATTACTGATACTATAAAGGAGGTTTACAGTTAAAACCAAAGGAAGATTTGTGTTAACAGCACACTACACGCACACACTGGTGGAAGGAGTATTCAGATATTGTACTTGAGAGAAGTAGTACTACTATGTAAAAATAACTAAAAGTGCATCAATATTTTACTCAAGTGAAAGAAATAATTTTGATTTATTGCACATATTAAAGTAAAAGCACTCATTATGCAGAATGGCCCCTGTCATTGGATTGTAATTATTTAAGAGAATTATAATGTTGTAGCTGGTTGAAATAAAGCCAATTCTTCACACTTTGTGCTATTTGACAGTTTAATCTTCATCTACAACATCATATTTATTGCACTGATTGCATGTGTTGCATGTTGTGTGAAGCTGCAGCGCAAATACAGCTGTCAAAATAATATAGTGCAGAAAAAGTATTTTTTTTCTTTTGACATGCAGCAAGGTTAAGTACAAGTATCCTTAGAATATTATTAAGTATAATTACTTTTCACCAATCCAAATATATTGTATTCTTTGTCATTCCTATATGCTGAAGTCAAATTGTCAGGAGTTAGTGTTATGTGAGATCCAGTTAAGAGTTTTGAAGGTATAGGTTGGCAATTTCAATAGGTGATTTAAAAGGTGTTTATTGTGTTAAAGAAAATGTAGTTTAAAATATTACAACCAGAAATGTTTGTACAGCTATCTGTTACTAGACTACTCTTTAAATACACAGTAACAGTATTTAAAGCTTTAGGGGGATTACAAGTGTTGAGGACACCGGAACAGTATCATACCCTGCTGCGCTCGCTCCACACACACACACACACACACACACACACACACATATATACACACACACTCTCTCTCTCTCTCTCTCTCTCTCTCTCTCTCTCTCTCTCTCTCTCGCCCACTCACACACCAACACAGAACAAACGCATGGCCACTGTGTCTGTGAACACATCACATTTGTCTCCACAGACTTTAAAAACCTACAAAAAAAAGTTTTCATGCATCATCACGCTCTCGGGTAGCCATGACAGAGAAGGAGCTGCAGCACTGATAAAACATTTGTGATACATCTCTGAACACTGGATGATAAGTAAATACAGCCTACATAGATAATCCTCATGTCACTATGCGCTCTGTATTATGCAGAGAGCTGCGCGCACACACACACACACACACACACACACACACACACACACACACTGCCAGGTTGTGATTAAATTCTCTGTGGCCTATGATCCGCCTCTAAATCTTTGCAATTTTCATTTTATGCAGCTTTATTATGGATCATAGTTGCTCTCAGAGTGCCCCATCTCCTAATCTGGAGCAATCTGAGCTGAGCCTGGCTGGGCCAACAGCTGACGCTAAGCCAAGCAGTCACACTCAACCAGCCAGCAAGTCAGCCACACACAAAGCCTCTGTGTGGCAGTCAGTAGGCCCAAAATGCCACAAGATACGAGGAGCTGGAAATCTTCTAGAGGAATTTTTATGAAATATTTTAGCAGAATGACTGAAATAGCAATTCATGGGTGTATTTAGTATAAAACAAGTACTATGTGTGGTCATTTGACAGCAAATCAAGGAAAACTAAATAAATTAAACTACCATGCTGACAATTTGCAGAAAACTGATATTTCAGTGAATAAATTAAATATGTTTCTCCAGTTGTTGCTGCTAGTAATAAATAGTGTACATATGCATATAGACGTACAGTATATATCCTGATCTGATTATGATGTGATGGGCCTGGCTGAGTGTTTGTGCAGAGGTTGAAGGAGGTGGAGGGAGGGACTAATGGAGGTCATGGAGTTGTGGTGTGTTTGGGTGGGGTACCATGTCAGGGCATATTAGACACACACACATAAACAGTAGATTTTCACATGATATTCAGTGCAAACACACACACACCCACACACACAAGATGACCCTGTTTTTCAGAGTATTGGAGGGGGCATAAGAGGATTAAGTAATTAAGGGTGCACTGTTAAAAAATGTATATTAATATTGTAATGCTTAAATCCAAACCCACTGTGCGATCTCTCGAAATCATGTAACATTTATGGTATTTCTTATGTAATTTACTGTAGTAACAGAAATAGGACTTTGCATGTTATGTGTCTTATTCTTTTCAATCTAGATTAATCTGTCATGTCAAAATACCGACGAGGAACCGGCTGAAGTGTTGGACCAGGAGCAGGCTCCCTGCTGGGACTCGTGTAAATAATACTGCTGCTGACGGAGGAAAAGCCACAAACTGAGCAAAGCTAATGCTAGGCTTAACTCTCTCTCTCTCTGCCTCTCTCTAACACACACACACACACACACACACACACACACACTCACACACACACTCACACACTGACAGTAGCACGCACACACTGCATTACTTTACAAGTTTGCTTTGCTTCATCTCTGCAATACTGAATTATGTGTTGATGAATCTAGATGTGATGCTCTTCAGATGATTTTGTTACTGATGTTAATGAGGAACAGAGAGTGAAAATGTGAGAGGGAGAGTGAACATCAGGGGAAGGGGGTCACCCCACCACCTCAGCCTGCTTAATCCCCCCAGTGGCAGACGGCAAGACCAGTTAGACATCGGGAAACCCTTATGGACATACAGTATTTAGAGCATGGCTTTTACCTTCGAGCCCACATTTGTCATTTATGTGAATATGTAAAAATCAGGTTATACAAAGCTGGTACAGTAAGATTTTAGGTCACTCTTGTGCCTTTTTTAACATGGAAATAGTTAACACGTATTATACTCAAGAGATCAAGTATAAATCTAAACATGTACATGTTCAGTTTACCTCAAAAAGCCTATATGTCCACATCATACAGCAGTATCTGTAATATTTCTTTAATATCTTGTGCATTGACATAGTTTATCCTCATGACATTTGCTTATCCATAATCTGTCTATTATCTGTGTATGGATGTTCCTCTAACCACCATCCAGTTTCACATTAAAAGGTTATTTAAGGTTCCCCACCCATAGCAGCCATCCAAACGTCTCTTGAACCTGTGCATCTGTGGTGCTAAAACCTTAAAGAGTAAGTCTGGTGGAATTTTACTTTTTGTGTCAACAAAAGCCACGAAAAAGCCAAAAATAACAATGAATTACAATGAATGGGAGTAGGCAGTATATTTCTGGCATAACTGTGCAGTTCTTTTCAGCATATTGTAATTCGGGTGTTTTGAGAGAAAAGTAGACTTCTACACCTACTCACGGCTCTGTGTTCAGGCTTTAAATAATCTAGTTAGTGATGGGAGACTTTGGCCAATCACAGGTCATTTGAGAGAACATTCCTATTGGCTGTGCTCCAGCTGCTGGGCGGTGCTTTGTATTTCCTCGACAGATCTCAACATGGCTGCCGGGTCACAAATGCTTAAAACATCTGAGGAGAGGAATAGTCATTACAGTGAAAGAATATTGATTCATATTTGATCAGCGCTGCCTGATTTGATACTTTGATCAGAGTTCACGAGTGATTGACAGCCAGCTATCAGACGGCAACTGGACAGCAGACTCCAGATCAGTTCTGATTGGTTGTTTTTCTCTAGTCTGTGAAATCTTGCAGATGCCATTAGAAGCACTGGAGGACACCAAAGGACACAGAGATGCATGATTTGTTTCAGATTACTTATCTTGTGTACTACTCTCAGGATATAGTGACCGTTTTATTATTTATTTATTTATTTTTAAAATCATATTGCTCCATTTCTACCCACTGCAGCTTTAATCCCACTGACAAGTATTCCCTGTATAGCCATAGCTCTATGTTAGTGTCCAGAACTTTTAAAAACACATCACTGAGCCACACCATTGCGCTGGGTGACATATTCTCTCATTGCCAAGGACATGGGATCTGTAGTGTATTTTCTCAATCCCACATACATCACTCTGCAGCCATAAAGACTCATTTCACACTAAATGCAAAGCTGAAAATAGTCCCCTACAAATGCACTGACTGACATTTGCTAAAAACTACAATGCCTAGCTGTTCTAGGAACTCATATTATATGAAACAAATGGGCTTGAATGCATCAAAAATGGTATGG
Source organism: Pterois miles (assembly GCA_947000775.1). NCBI lineage: Eukaryota > Metazoa > Chordata > Actinopteri > Perciformes > Scorpaenidae > Pterois > Pterois miles. The sequence goes on from CAMQGK010000368.1 coordinate 2,286,402, forward strand.
GACTTCAGAAAGTCTTAAGAGACTAAAACACCAATGTTTTTTGTCCATTCATGGGATTTGATGACGATTAGAAAATATAGAATATTGCCAGCCACATCCCTTGAAACCTTATCAGTGCTGATCCCATTTTTTTATTTTTTATTTTTTATTTTTTGTATGTTTCAGTCAAAAATAATTGGCCACTCTGCTTCCAAACCCAATCACACACATTGAAGTACAATGTTTGTTTGCAGCAAGAGTCACAGTCAGTCCCCTCTTTGAGGCACACTGAAAAAATACTGGACATGGAGAAAGCTGGAGTGTCCGCGAGGTGTGGCATGCTGAGGGAGAACCAGAGCACTGTCCACAGCCACATTAAATAGAGGTGAGCCAGGCAGTACAGGTGTGCCACATCTCCTCTGACGACCACACACAGCAAACCAGGACAACCCCAAGGTTGTCAGAGACCTTACAGGGCGTGTCCTTCTCTAAATCATGTCCAATCAGCTGAATTTACTGCAGGTAGTCACCAATCAAGTTGTAGAAACATCTCAAAGATGATCAAGAGAAATGGGAAACACCTGAGCTAAATTTAAACGGTCAGTAAAGCGTCTGAATCTTAAAAAAAAAAAAAAAAAAAAAAAAAGCTTTTCTCAATGTGATATTTCAGCTTTTTTTTCTTTCTAATTAATTTACAAAAAAAAAAATCCTGTTTTCAAATTGACTTTATGGGGTATTGAGTGTATATTGCTGAGGTAAAAATTAATTTAAATTATACATTTTAGATACACTGTATATATCACATTGCTCAATGTTCAAGAACAATAGGAAAAATAGCAGAAGCATGTCCTTTTATGAATTGCACTGCAGGGCTTTGCAGCATACCAGCAGTATGGTTTTAATACCAAGAAACTTCCCTCCTCGTCCCTCCGTGTGCCGAGACATTACGGTCGCTGTCAGGAAGTGGACAAGTGCAGGCTCACCTCAGTGAACATGATTAAATCACACAATAACCTCCTTCCTCTTATCAAATCCTCTTAAGCAGGCTGTATTACATATCTGCCAAACAAAGAAAACTCAATCAGAACAATCAACCGAGCCAGGCCAAGCCCACCGCCCTACCAGCTTGTCTGATCCCATTGCCGTGATTAAAATGAAAATGGAGCCGGGACATTACCAGAAATCCCATGTTCACCTTATAAGGAAGATCAGAAGGGGGGAGGGGGGGTTGCAAAAGGGGATAATATAAATGTGTCCTGTGTAATTCCCGGGCTTGGACCACAAAACACTGTTTTTATTGTTTTCTATATTAATAGAAGAAAGATTACGATTGATGGGATTGGATTAGTAACATTTAGCATTTCCATTCTCAAAAAGTAATAAATTAATTTGTTTATGAGAAGCGTGTTTTGAGGAAAACATGTTTTTATTGTGATGCACGGCAGCACAAAAGCACCTGTATACAGCACACGTTAAGCATCACAACAAGGACTCGTTTGTAAGTGAAAGTGTGACTGGACGTTGAAAACACGGGACTTGAACTAACAGATGACTATAATATGAAAATGAAACTTGGTGACCATGTTAAGGGACACAGTCTCCTGCATGAAGGTCTGTGTTTGTTTAATTCACAGAGTTAAGCATGTGTTCGAGTGAGAGAAAATGTTTTTGTTAGTAAATGGAAGACATTATAGACATTTTGTCATTATTATTTATGACAAAAAGGATAGAAAATGCTTATTGACTAACTGAGATACAAATGTCAAGACACTGGATTTGTATAAGCAGTAATTTTAGTTTATTTTGTTTATTTTGTTGATTTCTTTTGCTATCTTCTGATTATAACAAGTCATAAGTTAACATGCACAATACTTTTGGTTGTATGCACAGTCAAAAAAATCAATAAATAAGAATATATATAATTCAGATTAAGCATTTTAAGAGTCTCTACTAACAACTAACAATGGGTCTCATACAGCAACATTCTCTTGATTTTTTCTTATGTTTTCTCTTAATTTTCTGTTAAGAGAAAAAATAAGAGAAGTGAACTTCAGATGCACCCGACATTCAAAACCATTCAAATCTGCTCTTTCCCCAGTATGCTGAATGATGAATCCCACTTGATCATAAGATTGGATGCTGATTGTTTATTATTAGCATAAGTAGGGCCTCCTAAACACTGTATAATGGCAGGTGTTGTGTTGTGTTGTGTGCAAATACTCAAAGAACTGGATAGATGCCACCAAAAAATGCACTAGATAGGTCAGGACAATCCGTAGACTTCTCTCTCACCTAAGAGAAGAGCAATAATAAGAAAACATCCCAGAAATCAATGGGTATGAACAAGATAAGAAGACATCGCTGATTTGAACAAAAATAAGAGGAAATTTGTTTGTATATCACATCCTGCATGAGGCCCATTGTTTGTTTGTTTTTGAATTTGACCAGCAGTAAAGCTTTTTATATGGGATTTTGTAATTCACAGCCTCAGATAATATGCAAAGTCACCATTATGGCCCTTTGATGAATTATGCATGTGTACATATCAGTTTGTGTGTGTGTGTGTGTGTGTGTGTGTGTGTGTGTGTGTGTGTGTGTGTGTGTGTGTGTGTGTGTTGGGGGGGGGGGGCTGTCTTCACCAGCAAACCGTGTGTGTGTGTGTGTGTCTTACAGTAAGAGGCACGCTTCACATTATTGTTGCTCCAATTCACTTCCTGGGATAATCCTTAGCACCACAGAGGGAACGGCAGGTGACCTGGACCAGCAGAGATACAGTATGGGGCTCCATTAACACACACACACACACACACACACACACACACACACACACACACACACACACACACACACACACACACACACATCCACAAACACATACACATTTTCACACACAGAGAGAACCATCCATTCATAAATAATATCAATATGACCCTCCCTTCACCCTTCACTCTTTCCCTCTGCTTTATCTGCACTCCTCTATCGTATAGTTTCCTCTTTTCGCCTCCCCTCCTCAACTCTTAGTGAAACATATTGCAGCCCTGCTGCCTGACAGTGTCATTCATCCATCGCCCCAAAGTCATCTCCGCCATTAACAGCAGTGTCTAATTAAACCTGTAAATGACAAACACGCAGACACAAACACAGGCCGTGCTCTAATGGCCCGCTGTAGCAGGAGACTGATGGGCAGCTGTCTCTTGTCCATCCCCTGTGCAGATCAACCTTGAGACGGGAGACCTGGGGGACGTCTGTTGGGCCACTGAGATAACACTAGAAGGTTAGCAGAGCATTGATAATGAATGATTTATATACAGTAGCCTGGCACTTAGATAAGTTAATTGATTCATTAATTGAGAACAATATTGCCTTTTAACAAGGTGATGTTTTCATCGGTATGTCTCACATATGAGTTCATCTCTTTCCAGATAACCATATTAGCAAAACAAAAACAGCGGGGAGCACTGTGGAAACAAACAAGAGGTGTTTTTCTGTTGTTTGACTCTGGACCAAAAACAATTGGAGAACAATAAACTGTTTCCGCGGATCATATCCGGCGTTATTATCCTCTTATTTGCATTCTATGAAGAAGGAATAACAAGGTAGCGGAGCTGTGGATTATCTAGAGCCCCTGTATTAACCACTGTGGCATTAGCATTAGCAGCCTAATGCTAATTCCTTCACGTAGAGGGTGACAAAAATCAAAAGCCCTGAAAGTCATTGTTTCTTACTGAGAGAGAACGAGAGAGATGGCTTTGTGAAACAACATTTCTGCTGACATCCTCCTCTGCCCATGTCGGATTTTGTTTGTTTCTGTCTCTCTCTTTCAATCAATAAAATCATCCACTCTTCTATCACAGTGTTTGGAAGGAACCTCAGCATGGAAAAAAAAAAACAACAAAAAAAGCTAAAATCCATTTCCATATTAGTTTGAAAAATGACTATTTCAGAGGAATTATCCCCCTCCACAAAACAGAATAAAAGCCCTCTTATTCCTATTAATCCTTCAAAGACTGTGATATTACCTGATAGGATGTTGTACAGTGTGAATACTATCAACAAGACATGCCGAAAATAATGTAAGCAGGTCCCCATTGTGCAGATTAGAGCGAGCATATCTGTCTCCCAATTTGTCTCTTCCCCGAAATGCAACGCCTCGTTTTCTCTATATTTCACCCACTCTCCCTCCTCTGTCCTCCAGATTGAATTATCAACTAACTGGAAGCTACTTGTTTCTTTTCCTTTGTCCCACAGCTTATAAAACAAAAGTCATTCACACATTCAGGAGAGCGGTGAATGAAGAGAGTAGTTTGAGGGAACATCTTATAAGTAAAAATGTACTTGAGATGAGATTGTATGATTGTATGAGTTTTCTCAACTTGTCACACAGACAATAGCCCCTATCACACATGCACTGCAACGCTGAACATGCAGGGAGGAGGAGCTGTACGTGAGAGTGCAAAATGTCCGAATCAGTTGTGCCGGACATTAAACGGACTGGACATTACTCTGCCAGCTCTCTAGACAAAGCCTCTGTATTGTCCGATTGAGCCAATCATTGTCCAGAGAATTCACAGCGAACGAGTGGGAGTGTTGATGACGTTTCTATCATACGGCTGGCGCGAAATGGGAAGAATACAAACATCCGAGGGTGAGGAAGAAGCGTCATTTACACAAAGCCACCAGTGAAAATCTGTAACTGGAGAGAAGCCAAGACTCGGGAAGTTCTGTCGGTAAGAGCCTTCGTCAGACAAATTCAACGGCAAGAGACCAAACTAAGTATTTCCACTAGGTGAGAACGCGTCTGGATAATCTACATGTGTGAAAGGGCAACTCTGGACAATGTGTGGACCTGATTCTTCACACATTGTCCGGAGTTCATATGAGAAAAACAACTACTAACTCATTGAAATTTTCAGTCTACGCTACTAGCAATGTCAGTCTGACAGACAGTCGGACTGTTGATCGTCACCCTCTGGTCCAGACGGAGAAAGGCAAGTTCAACAACTACAACATCAGATGTACTACCATGAAAATTTTGTTGACATTCATGGTTCCCAGAAGATTTATCCTAATGACTTTAGTGATCCTCTGACAGTTTCTCTAGCAACACCTGCAGGTGTACATCATGTATACAGTGCAGCCTCTGGAGTGTGTGTCACTAGAAGCCTGTTTGTAAGCTGTCTGCACAGCAGTCCGTTGCGCCGAGGTCCAGAGCAACACATTGCCGCATGTCTCCGTAGCTCTGCTGTGGGTCCGGCCCGGACAATTCAAGACGAGGCCCGAGCAGCGAGCATCGAGCAACGAGCCCCAAGCCGCGAGCGAGTGGAGCTCTCCTCATTCACTCCCCGGCGGTGACCCAAGGTGCGACTACAGTGGTGTGCAGCGGTGTTGCTTCGGATCCCGGTACAACGGACTGCTGTATGGGAAGTTTGCACACACATCGAGGGCAGCAAACTAACATGCAAGGTGCTGGCTTTCCAATCAGTTCAATGATTTGTCAAGTGGACAGGAGCAGCTGAGGATCGAATTACCAACTTTGTGATTAGCGGACGACCCGTCCAGACAGTAGATATTATACCTGCTAAACATCAGCATGTTAGCATTACCAGTGTGAGCATGTTGCTATGTTGACAATAGCATTCATCTCAAAGCTACTAGTGTGGCTACAAAACTCGTCATATTCAATTTATCTTGTCTCTATATCATGTATCTTATGCTTATGATTTTTGTTCTCGAGTTGACAGACAACCATAGACTGTATAGTGTGGAGCTAAGTACAACTGAACGCTGAATAAGACATTTTTAGGTGACCAAAAATGTTACAATTAACTTTTAGGAGCTGAAAACACACTGTGAAAGGGTTAAAGTTGTAAGATGAAAACACAGACAACTCCCAGATTGGACAATGCCGTGGCCAAGTCCTAAAACATACCCTGCTTTATGGTCTATTTGACTCTAAATGGTACCATAATTTACTAAATGAACATCATACTGTATTGCAGAAGACTTGAAACTAGTGACTGATACCATAAACTCATGTTTACAATGTTTACTGAGGTAATAAATCAAGTGAGAAGTCGGCTCATTTTCTAATGGACTTCTATGCAGAGTTATTTTTGCAACCAGAGGAGTCGCCCCCCCTGTTAGATATTAGAGAGAATGTAAGTTTAAAGCACCTCAGCATTGGCTTCACTTTTCAGATCCAGAGGTAGCCCACTGTGGACGAGTGAAATCAGGGACCCATAAAGGCTCTGGCCTTGTTTGCCTACTAAAGTAACTCCCATTTAGTTGCATTGCTACAAACCCTTCTGCAAAAACAGTTTTGTACAACAAGGCAAAGTAAAAGGTTTGGAAATAATTACCTTCTGAGGTGGCTGAGAACTTGATTGACTGATGTACACTAAGCCTGGTCACAGTGTGACAAAGGAGCATCATGTCGTAGAGCAAAGTGCTCAGACTGTTTGCGTGTGGTAATTGGTCCTAGAAAGAGGAAAATCCCAGAGGCTGAGCTGCAGGACACTCAAAGCCCCTCAAGTCCAGCTCTTTTCGACGCTATACATATTGAACAGTGGAGTCAGGGGGGCTAAAAAGATTATCACAATGGGATGAAGAGGCCGTAAGAGCCTTTGTGGCCTCTGTGCACAGTGAAAGTTGCCACAGCACTCTCAAACCCTTATACTGTTTGACCTTAAAAGCTCTGTTTATGAGCTCTCAAGGAAAAAAGCTTTGGAACGAGAAATAAATAATAAATAGAAAAAGACAACTGATAAAATGGGAAAACAAAGTGGTGCAAATATTTTATGTCAGTATTACACACAAGGAAAGAATACAAAAATATTGTCAGGTAGAGAATAGATGTCATTGCCTGAAGCACAATTGTCATTGTGTTATTTTCTCTTAAAATGTAAAAATCCTTGGTGCACCTTCCTCAGTCAGCACAAGATTATGTTGTGTGTGTGTGTGTGTGTGTGTGTGTGTGTGTGTGTGTGTGTGTGTGTGGTGCGAGCGACTGAAGCATTGAAATGACATGAAGAGTTATTTGGGCTGTAATGAAGCTGCTTAATGAAATCAGTGCCCTTGAAAGTTCTTCATCAATTTTAGCTCCCTCGCTCACTTGCTCGCACTCCACCATTCCAGCCTGTCAGCTAATCCACGCGCGCGACACAATATTAATTAAACACAGCGTTTCCTGAAGTACTTAAGTGAAGCGCTATCATTGATAATGAGCAGGTTTAAAGGAGTCACATCCCTCCAAAATTACTTTTTAAACCGGCCTTATTAAGCAGAAAATGAGGCCCAAATCAGCCTACAAGCTCCTCATTAAAAGCCACTGATCCTTGGCCACGCGCATGTTCCAATGGTTTTAATTAGGCTAGCGTGAGATCGTCGGCGACAGGAAGTGCCATTAATCTTGTCTTCTCATTCACTGAGAAGGGGGGTGCAGCATGTTGCAGCCTCAAATGCCAAAACATAATGAAAATTATAAAATCAAGTGACATACTTTGAATTGTTCTTCATTTGTGTAGATTTGCGATGAAAATATGGTTTTACACTTCCGTTCTGTTAAAACCCTTAGCATCACATTGTCATTACAAGAAAGTCTCTCTCTCTCTCTCCCCACACACACACACACACACACACACACACACACACACACACACACACACACACACACACACACACACACAAACAGGATGAAATGTGTCTTCATTTTCTGTTGCTCTTGCTGTAGAGAGGACGGTCCCGGCCCTGCCTGTCACACCTTCTCCGCATGGAAGATTATGGATGGCCAATTACATCGCTTTTGTCATTAATTAATGAGGATAACGAGCTCCCCCTGCTCCCCACAAAACCATGGTGCTCCTCAGCTGGTACTGAACAGGGAGAGGGGTGCTGGGCCATGTGTGTGTGTGAGAGAGAGAGAGATGGCGAGGGAGAAAGAGAGTAGGGAATGACGAGGTTATGGTGTGTACAAAAGGCTGAACACAGAGATGATTGCTGACCCCAGGGCTTTGCATGTACATTTGTCCAGCGAGTTGAGGTGTGTGTTTCTGTGTGTATGAGTGTTTGCTCACCACCAGTCCAGTATCTGTGGGGGCCATTACAGAGATTAGGCCGTGCTACAGTAACGGATGCCCCCGATTGTCAGATCGTATCCTCTGTCAAGGCAACAAGCTATAAGGGAAAAGAGTGAGAGTGATGGAAACGGGGGGAGGGAGGAGAAACATGGAGATAAGCGGAGGGGAAATAAGGCTTCAACAAAGTGGAAAAGAAGTCTTACAACAAAAATGGGACGCCATGAGATCTATCAACACGCTCCCAGTGAGCACCTATGAGAGATGATGAGTAGGACATCATATTCAACAACCCTCCCACCAGGCTCCATTTGGCCCTGGCCACACTGTCTGGGTCTACCATGCATGGTGTCAGGTGCCTTGTGGCGATAGGCAAAACGCTTTGCCTGACTGCCATGTTTGGAGGGTTTGAGGCCATGTGAGCACACACAATGCACAAACACACAGACACATACAAACAGACATCCCCCCCCCCCCAGACGTCTGATTAACGAATGAAGGGCCTCGGCCCATCCCGCTGCACTCGCAGCAACGTCGCCCCGAATCACATGGCTCCTCGGAACCAAGTGACTCACCCGCTCATCCCTTCCGACAAGGCGGGGCTGCGAGGGACGACGGAGTGTGATGTCATAGTGGAGCAGAGAAGTTAGGGGGGTTGGGGGGTCCATGGGTGATGGGTGGGTGGGGGGGGGTCCTTACAGTGCCACCGCCGGCACAAAAACACTGAGGCACCATCTCTTCCTCCTCATCCTATGCTCTTTCTACCACCTCACACACTGATGAACCACCACACACACACACACACACACTTGTTTAGCCCTATTGTTTCTCTCACCTCCTCACCCCTTCCCCCCTGTCGTGAACCTGCCCGAAACAACCAAATCTTCTGTAAATCCACATTTATGCCTCTGTGAGCAAATTTTAATAAAAACAAAAATCTAATGTTTTATAAAGCCCCTTTATCCCCCACTGTAAGCATAATCAGAGCTGAAGTATGTTCATTTTCCTTCAAGGCCCTGTTGTAAGTCCAGTCTGTCTGTGTGTGTGTGAGAGAGAGGAAGTGCTACAATGTGCATCAGACACATAGCGAGAACTTAATTAGAGAAAACAGCGCTGTCAGATGCATTAGGCAGAGGTACACACTTAAGGGCATATGGTTTTAGTACTATTCCATCGGGTTGGAGAAAACCACACAAACATACCTCAAAGCTCCGAGCCATGCTAATGAAATCACTCCCTTTCTATCCCACTGAGAGCAAACACAAATGTTTACAGACATCACACAGTCGGTCCGTACTCCTGCACCACACTGGGCTGTCGTCAGGGTGGTAGAGCACTGACTAGTGCTGTCTGCATAAAGACAGAAACAGGTAAGAATAAGCAGCAAGATGTTCTTTGTGATCTAATTTATTTTATCCTATTTAGTCTGTAATTGAGTCTGCAATAATTTATATTGTACTATAGTAACACTCCAACCGTAGCCTTTATAAGCAGTATAAACATGTAATAAATGCTTTATCACACACTATAATGTAATTGAAGCATTTTATTTGTCAACAACAATGACTCCTCCAGTGGGCAGGTGTATGAAAGATAATGAATGACAGTAGCAAAACCCAGTTGTGATGATGTAAAATATGGCCTTTCGAGAGAAGTTGTAGTTGTCGACAAACACTGCACATGAATCGTTCTCACGTATATCTGCTCATAACAACACTGTAGTGTGTTAGAAACCATTTACATCTACCGTGTACAGTGTAGAAAAGCTAAACACGGGGATTAGACAGTGCAAACTATGGATATTTGGTGTTTTATAAAAACTCACACGCAACTAATGGCAGAAACAATGTGATGAAAACATGGCATTATTAATTACAGATGACATTATGTTCATCTGCAAAACTCCACCTGGTTATAAATGTGTTTTTGTGAGGGGTAGACAGCCATGATGCTGGTCTTACAACAAATCAATTAGATGCCACTGAGATAGTTAAACATTTTATGTGTGCATAATTGTCTTTCTCCATAAAGTGTTTTGCAATTTTTTTTGTTTGTTTTGTCAATCATACTTTTCAAGACATTTTTGAATTATTGCAGCCTCTTCAGGCAGGCTCACTAGCTGTTTTTGTTTTTAACATCTTCACACATATGGCAGACTTTCTGCGGGGGCATGCCCAGGGCACACTGAGGCATTGATCTGTTTGCTTTGTGGCATTCAGAAACAATGCATGTGTTTGTACAATTATAATTGCATTGCTAAAAACCCACTCTTGTATGTTTGTTTTAGTCTGTATGTTGTATTTTGGCTCGGTATAATCAGTATCATTCATCAAAACACCAAATTATATTCTACTGTAATAGAATGCAAATGCAATAGGTGGCAAATTGTGTTCATTAAGAAAAAAAAAAGAATTGAAATGAGGAAGCATCTTTCTACCATCATATCAAATGTGCATACAACACATATTACACAAAGTACCATAAATACACTAAGCACTGGGCTTTACCGCTTATTTAATATTGTTTTATACTCTGCAGGCGTTCATTTCAGAAAAGGCAAAAATACACGAAGAAAATGTAGCTCACACTTCCCTAAACTACATTATTATAGGGAAAGATGATGATTGGTGATCTTATGTACTCAACACACATTGCTGGCAGGCTAACGGGTCAGGAAACACTACCATGTGACCAGCAAAATCATAAATGTGTCTTAATGTATAGACTGAAATGACACACTGCCACCATGCACCCTGATGGCTATTAAGGTAATAAAGTTGACACAATAAAACATATATATATTTCAGCAGCTCAACATTAGAGGCCTATAGGGGAGGAAAGTGACCACCCAACTGTCCCTGTGCAAAAAGGCAACCATCTCATTTATGGCAATTAGGCTGCACGGAGACTGATGGAGCGCAGGGCCCGAGCCCTCACATCAGCAGCAGCATTTGTCACATTTCATCCCCGCCGCCCCGACTGTCTCGTGGGGCCTCAGACAAGACGTGTCATCAGAGGGCCAATTTAAGATGCCATGGGTGGCCTGTTGTTGTGACATGCAGCTAAATTGTAAGAGAGAGACATGGGGTGGATCACTTAGTCCCTCTCTGACTATAGCATGAATACACTGGCCTGATCCAACTGTGGTTAGTTAGAACAAGCGCAAACACTAAATGAATACATATGTGGATAAAGGAAGAGCAGTGTGATTTAAAAAATATATGTTTGAAAAGATGGATGCTGTTAATCACACAACTTTGCAGACTGGGTGTGATGGGGAAAAACACATTTACTGGTTTCAGTATAATTCAGTGCTGCTGTGTGGAATATATTAGAAAATAATTTCACCATCTCTGGGGTTAATTTGCAGGGTATAAAAACACTATGAGCATCTCTTGCTGTTATCAAGTCAAGTGTTTTTATTTACACTAAATCCTGCATTTATTTATAATGATTAACCCTAAAAACAGCAATAATAGAGCACCAACATCAGACTAACATCATATGGACAAAGGTAGAACAATAATGTCAGTTTCCAGGTAAAGATGACTTCTGTCTGACAAATAAAGACAATCAGAGACCAAGAAAACACATATGTTCATGAATATAAATACCACTATACACTATGAACTCTTCTTCTCTAAATTCATCCACTCACAGGTCAAAACCTGCAGGAGAGAGCTGGCCCTGTAACGTTCACTGCATTAAGTGGAACAGGGAGACAGGAGCTGAAATCGTGTTAATAGCTATACCAGAGTGGAAGAGCCCGCCTGCAATCACCCAAATACCCAGAGACAGGTCCTGGGTGCCCCGGGCGGCTCTTGCGCCCTTCCCCTCAGCGCCACCGACCCTGGTGCGTGCCAAACGGGCCCCACCAGCCCCTCCGAGCTCGTTTAGACGCCGCTCCTCATGTCAGGGGGCTTCTCATGCAAGAAAAGAAAGTTGTCAACTCATTTTAGGAGGGTCACTCAGAGTGTGAGAACTGGGAATCATTTTAGCAGCGTGAGAGGCGACTGTTTGATTTTCAGATTATTTTTTAAAATAGGCTCCGATTTACGTTTAATTTTCATATTATATCCTTTATTATTACGCTGTGCGTAAAAGTGGATTCAGAGTCTTAACCCATCACATAAAATATCCACAAATATCCGCATAATAAGCAAAAATAAAGAGTTAAAATAATTCTTTTTACAGGGCTATTTTGTGGCGTTTAAAGTTTTAGAGTAGACTATATGTGTTGTTAAATGTGTCGTTAATGTAGGGAAAAAAATGTGAAATGGTTGTTGAAATGAAGCAAACCGGGTCCAAGCATAGATATGTGTTTTAATTATAAAGACATATAAACAATATATGAAATCCATGTTGCAACACAACCAAAAAACGCTTCTTCAATGTATAGGCTGTATAATTATATAACCATTAGTAGTATAGCCGGGCTCGGAGCAAGTCATTTTCCACAGTTGTACAATACAATCATGTGAGATGTGCAATAAAAGTTAAAATAATAATAATTAAAAAAAAAAACTTGTCAACACATCGTTTCAGAAAATATATCAGCCAAGATCACATTTGTTCCTCCACAGACTTTCAGTACAGTTTCATAATTACTGTTAAATGTAAATGATCGCATTTCTACTTTTCACGTTGTTGAATGTTGCATAGATTACAAATAAGAGCTGATAATCCTCCTAAAATGTACCCAAACTCATAATTTGGACATGTCTGTAAAGTAGGAGCGACAAAGTGACCTCGTGTTATAAGAAGGCCCAAACTGTTTATTTTCCGTGTAGCGTTTATTAAATCTGAATGAAACACTGTAGCAGAATTACTTAACCATATTTTAGGATTATGCATTAGACTAAACTTGTTTTATTTTCCACAGAATGATTTGAAAAAAAACTAGAGTGGGAGAAAGAGACCGACATGGGTGCAGTAGTAGGCTATAGGTAAAAGTTCAGGAAAGAGCGTGAAACCAAATCAAGGCTTGTCGTTACAGTGTTTGAAGAGACTCGACGGTGTCCCGGAATAAGTGGTGCACTTCTCGGCGCAGGTGGCGAGTGCAGAGCCCGAGAACGGGTAGACGGCAGCCTGTCCAAAGGGCGCCAGAGCGGTGGGGATAGGTGAAGTTATGGTCTGTCCCTGGTTCAGATACGCCACCAGCCGCCTCATCTCCTCCAGAGCCTGAGCCTGCATGAGGATGTAGTTCTTGGCCAGGAGGAGAGTGGCTATTTTGGAGAGTTTTCTCACCGAGGGGCTGTGGGCGTAGGGGATAACACCGCGCAGGCCGTCCAGCGCGTCGTTCAGATCGTGCATCCTCCTCCTCTCCCGGGCGTTGATGCTGAGCCGCAGGGACCGCTGCTCCTTGGACTTTTTGGCGAGGGGCCCCCCGGGCTTGTCGTCCCCAAATGACGAGCCCCTCTTCCGGGACTCCAGCGAGTCGAAGCCGTCCTCGTCGTCGCTAGTGTGCTCCCCGCCGCTCTCGTTGGACTTCGCGGTCTGCCCGGAGAGAAAGTCGCTGGCCGGTGTGAGCTGGAACCGGCCGGGACTTCCAGGACCGTGGCCGGGGCCGAAACCGAAGGCTGATTGGCCGTAGCGCTGCGTCAGGTCGAGGAGCGCGTCGTTGCTGATGGACTTGAGCAGGTTTTCTTCGCTGACATTCATTTTCTCTTCCAGGAACTACTTCTCCTCTGCTTCTATCCTATCTTTTTTAGTTGTTTTGAAAACTGTACTCACGTCTCCAAGAGCTGCTGTTTTCCAGGAGTTCCTCTCACTCCTTCCCTCTGTCAGCGCAGTGACTCTTGAAGAAGGAGGCTGTGGGTCTGAAGCTGAGCCTCTACAACGAGCGTTCACCTCCTCTGTACTCTGCGCTCCCCCCTTGTTGCGCGCATAGCCCACGTTCAACAACACTTCTCTAATTGTGTGCAGCTCGGTGAGATCGGAGCGCTCGTGTACCCCCTCGTACGGTCGCTTTTCCTCTCGCGCGTCTCTCGTGCCCTCCCTCGCCTTGGGCGGATTGTGACTCGCGCTCTGCCCTGCTCGCAAGTTAGTAGGAGCACGAGGCCCGCCGGGATTATCTGCCCGTCCAATCAGGGGGGCGTTTTAATTAACTCGGGAAGAGCTCGAGACTACTCCCAGCTTCAATCATGATGTGATAATTGCAACGCAAACTGACACGCTGCCCAGCTACTGCTGTACTGTTCACTATTATTGGCCATTATAGCCCTTTACACCTGTTTTGTTGTGATGAATTTAGCCTAATTACACTATATTTAACCAGTATATTGCTAGAAAATGCACAGGTATGAGCTCAACTCAAGCAAGCATGTAGCAGCTGGAAGACAGGTAAAGTACTCACCTGTCTGCAGAAATGTCTGTCAAGATCAGAAACACAATGGGAGATGAAGCAGAAGACCAGGAGGACACTGACAGGACTTAAGGATGCTGTGAGGTTTAAACATGTGACCCCCCCAAACTGAAAAAAAATATTTGCTTTGGTTCTGTGCATGTAAACAACAGTGATAGATAGATGAGAGGCTGCTGATTCTCAACCAGGGGTCCTTGAGGGAGTGCCAGTGTCCCCCCAGAAAAATGGGGAATAGTTTATTTTCAATAATTAATTTATTAAGTGAAGTGAAGTGAGCCCAATGTGAGTAAGAGTCATAAGAGTGACTATTCTGGTCTCTGATCATAGGTTTCACCTCCTCCACAGTAGCTGAGTAATTCTGGTAATCATATCCAACAACCAAAGTCTTTTAAGATGGACATCGCTGAAGTGAAATTTTATCAGATGAGGATCTGTGACATAATGCGTATCTATTTAGAGGTCCTTGACTTGCAAAAAGGTTGACAACCACTGCTATAGAATATAGTTTGCAGCCTGCTTGCCGTTCACCTTGCATGCTATGGAGTCAACAGTGACACCAAATACTCAGAGAAAAGTTACACTCAGTCACCTTTGCAGGTAATATAGCATCTTACACTGACCAATCAATGATCAGTGTAAAGCAAATAGCTTCAATTATGTCTATGTATTCAATGACTCATATCTCATGAACACTATAAACTGCTAATAATACATTTTAAGACAATATTATAGGCTACCTACGGGTTTTTATATAGCCTAGTGATGCCACATGCAATTTAAGTGTTAAAGATAATGTCAATGAATTCACTGCTGAGGAAAGTCCTCATAGGCCGAAGGTCTTAGTGAATCAGTGAGTGTTTTTCTAAGAATTCAAATTAGACATAACACACATGTAATGGAAAGCAATTCTCTGTTTTTTTGGCAAGTAAAAGCTCTCCCGAGGGTCAGAAACAGGTGTTGTAAATATGAAACTTAATAGAGAAGGTAAAGCTGCCACTCAGTGTCCAGTACGGAGCATTACATGATGCTATGATGAGGATTCACATGTGATCGTCTATCTCAATCTACAGTTGGATTTCACACAAGGCTTCCTGCAGGTTGTATGCTACAGGGTAGTCTTGGGTATTGTTTAAGTGATGGTGCCACCTTGTGGATCTGAGGTAAATACCATCTTGATGGGGTTAACTTTTTATTAGGCCATTTGTAATCCCCCTCCAGTTGATATAATTTTTTGCTTACTGACTTGGATGTTTAACCTTCACTGTGCAGAATGATGTAATGTTCACAGTTTGACACCAGAAAGCCGTTTTCACTTTCATTTGTTCAGGTGGAAAAGTTTCTCTCTGCTCACCTTTAAGGTGCACAATTTAAAGACATTACAACTAGTCTGAATGCCAATCGTGGTCCTATATATATTATATAACAGTGTCATGTGGTAACTGACGTATTGACAAGTTAACTTACATTTTTTTGTGATAAAACCTATGACAAATTATTATTCAAAGCAAAGCATGTTTGTATATCTAGTGGCAGTTAAATATCTCAATAATTGAATTTTAGAGAGTGTATGTGAAGGTCTAACGTGACCACTGATCTTTGCTTATGTCACTATTATCATGTCCTCAAATGGTGTCATTATTTCTTTTCTGTTTTTCACATTATATGTACACTACTGCACCTTATATTTCCTTGCAGTCGTTGCCTGAATTGTTAAAAAGTCATAGGCACAATCAAGTCCCAGTGTGATACAATTCATACCATTATACAATCTGCATACCTCGTTGACCCCTTACATGACATCCTGACCTGATTTACACAGGAATGATGGTTAAATGTTTTGACTGATTATTATTACCAGTAACGTGTGTATTGCTAAATAATTGATTTCAATGCATTTCAGTGTGAACCAGACAGCAGAAAACAACAAAGAACAAGAAAAATATGGGATCGATTATCCAAGAAAAAGCAAAGAAAGATGAATGCATTCACACAGGAGTGATCAATACCAATAACATGAAAAGGGGGAAAACAGATAAGTGACATCAAAGGTTTGAATTTATGCAAACAACAGCTAGTCAAAACAACCAACATGATGTAGAGCCAGAAAACACACAAATCTATGTGATTAAGAGATGAATTACCTTCAACATCTCTGTCAGCAGTCTCATTTTAAATAAAAAACAATACTCAAAAGACATAAAAAACACAAAACAAATTTATGTGAAATTTATTTTCTTTTTGATATTAAAACTGAAAAGTATGTCAGACTTCATAAAAAAGTCAAATCACATACTTTTTCTTTTTTACTTTTAGTACATACTGCAGCTGCCCTTACAAAGTATAAAGTGTTGCATGCACTATGCATACAGTTGGACATACTGCTTCATTATAACATTGCACCTTGAATTTTGACCCTCCACTGTGCAGAGGATTGTGGGTCAGAATAGCCTGCATGCTGGCTTGCAAACTGCATAATGCATGGAGTAGGACATCCTGGTATTTTTGGCATACTGCATTTATTGGGACATGCCAAATCTTTTTTCTGTCATACTAAGTAGAACGGTAGAATACGTTTTGGAACACACTTTGATTTGTCATTGCAGGAAACTAATTACATTAATAACATTAACAATGGCTTTGCTATGTTCAAGTGTCCCAATAAGCATGACCTGTGAGAGTTAGCCAGTATGCACAACACCAGGACCCTGAAACTGAAGCAGCTAAATGGAATTCAGCCATCGTTGATTTTATCATTCACACCTGTGCTTTACTGTGAAATGCCTTCAGTGAAAAGGTCTATAGGCCCAACAAACAAAGCTTTCATCCAGGAGACTGCTGTTTGTGGCCTGTGTGTTAAGTTTCACTCACAATCAGCTGTTCCTTCATGTCCCTTGTTCACAACATTCACTGTCATTTAGATTTTACTGAAAACGTAGTGGTTTTAAGCCCGACCATGCAGTTCTTTCCTAAACCTAACTATAAAGGTTTTGTTGCCTAAACCTAAAGTGATGCTAAGGGGCTTGACACAGCAGCAGTATGTGAAGAGTTGTGGAGAACATCTTTTGACATGTTGTAGCAGGGTAAACACAGGTGTTATTGATAAAATGAATTATGGTCCCGCTTTATTACAGCGTAACAGCCGTTCCAGGAAGCCACGCTCAAGCCAGGGCTCTGGCCCACGCAAATGAAACAGGAACATAATTTATTGTTAATAGTAACACTGACCTGTGATTACCAAGCAATGACATGTGAAAATGGCTGCTGTGAAAAGGACATCCATCCATCCATCTTCAACCGCTTATCCCGTTAGAGGTCACGGGAGGCTGGAGCTGATCCCAGCTGGTATTGGGCGAAGGCAGGGTACACCCTGGACAGGTCACCAGTCCATCGCAGGGCACATAGAGAGAGACAACCATTCACGCTTATATTTACACCTTCGCGCAATTTAAAGTCATCAATTAACCTAAACTGCATGTCTTTGGACTGTGGGAGGAAGCTGGAGCACCCGGAGAAAACCTCTGCTTACATGAGGAGGACATGCAAATTCCACACTGAAGATCCCCAAGCTGGATTCGAAGCTGCAACCCTCTTGCTGTGAGGCGAAAGTGCTAACCGCTGCACCACCATGCAGCCCTGAAAAGGGTATATTATCATAGAAACTGGCATATAAACTATAGAGTATGAAATAAAACACAGCAGAAAGATTTTCTACAGACTAAAAAGGTGTAGGTGAAAGATTCTTTTACCAACACACAACCCCTGACCTTTGACGTCAACAAGTAACATCGGCTAAATTTGACAATATCCCTGCCTGAGTAATGACGAATGCGTACCTCAAAAATACAACACGCTTCAAAGTTTCAACCCATAGCGAGCACTGCTGCAAAGAGTTCTTCTTATCATATGATAATTTTCTTTCACACACCCACAGGATAATGTTCAATACTTTGGCCAGCAGATGGCAGAAAAGCCCATGAGTTGACAAATGAAACGCTTCAAACGCATAATGGACAACACACTGTGTGTATATCAGTCAATCAAACAATTTAGTGGGATTTTTCTTTGGTCATTTAGCTATGTTCATTCTATCCAGGGGACATCTTGGTTTTACGCAATAATCATGTTAATCTAACTATGGCACAATAACAAATGCAGACAAAAGAAAAGCTCAATGTTGCTCTAAGAGTCAGATTAAAAGAATGAGCGTTGACTCATTCACTAGCTCAATCAACTACATTAAAAAAAAAGCATCCAGTGCAGGAAATAATGGTACAATTTTCCCTCTCTAGTCCATTGTGAGTCTATTACAGTGATCACATCCGCCAGTGTTCACCTGACAGCACTACACACAGTCGTCACCTCACCAGAGGGGACTGAGCACTAAAAGCTTCTGGTTCACAGAGAATGGAAGAAACGCCAAAGTGTCAACACACCAACTAATAATACATGATGGTTTTAAAAGTCTGTGCTGCTGCGGCTCCGTGTCGCCATGGCAACTGTACAGGCTCCGCTGCCATACAATAGTGGCATCGGCTACCACATTAACAAGTTCACATTGCAGTGACAGGAGAGGACCACGGGGGGGCGGAAAAGTATTTCCTATTGCGGAGAGATATGGGGGCACTGTCACATTTGACAGGAACAATGCATGTGTGCACAGCTGTGTGTATAAATACATGCATGCAGATGCTGTGAATGTGCTGCATCAACCTTACACTGTCACTGTTGCTGAATGAGAGCATTTTGTAAGAAGAGGACACATTCAAAGTTGCACCGGCTCTTGATTATTGCTGATATGTTTTATATCCAGAGCCAGCAGGATCCACACAGGAGGTGTTTTCTCATATCCTAATTTTCAGCCCCACTGTGTGCCCCACAGTCTCTCTCTCTCTCTCTCTCTCTCTCTCTCTCTCTCTCACACACACACACACACACACACACATCAAAGTGCTGCTCTGAGTAAAGATGGAACAGGCTCTTTTGATCTCTCCCTGCCGGCTCTGATTAATGTGTGGATTTACAGCGCAGACCTACAGGGACCTGGCAGCCATGACACCCTGCTGCATGCGCTGGAATCTAGTTTTCCTCGAAACCAATCATAGCCCCTGATTTTATTCATTGCTCCAATCGTGATGCTTTTCACACAGGCGCTCACAAAAAGAGCGAAACAAACCAAAGCACTCGCTCGTTCGACCTTAAGCACCCAACCCCAAAGTCTCCACCGCTGTTACAAAATCACAGGACAGCACCTGCCCAATCAGAGAGACTTCATAAAGTCCTTTCCACCAAACCCTTCGCTTCATCTTAGAAGAGACAGAAAGTTGCATGAGACAGATGAGCACTGCATGTTTAATTCAGCCAGTCTTGGCATTCATTTGCAGTGGTACAGTGTTGGTGTTTGGTGGGAGGCTTGCTGACGACGAAGAAGCAAATGTTGGAAAAATTTAGCAACGAGCATCAAGGGAAGTGTTTGCATGGCACACACTGTGCTTTGTGCATTGCACATTGCACCCACGTTTCATCACAAGCCAAGCCAAAATAAGTAAACAATGTACCCACTCTTTACTCTGTCTCTCTCTTTTTTTTTTTTTTACCCCAAACCTCTCTCCTCCATGTCTCTCCTCACTCCTTATCTCTTTGCTCATTTTGTTTCCCCTTACTGCAGTGCAATGCAGATTTTTCACAGGGTGGAGGTATGGTAGAGATAGGCGGGGTACCATGAATAATTGTTGAAGATATTTTTACTCTGACCCACTTTGGAGTCCCTTTCACCCCCCTTAAAGGTGCCGCAGACCTACTCTGTCTTAAGTCAACATTGGATGATCAAATGAAATGCATGAACCAATTCAAAGGTTAGTTTTATGGTTACAGCTGCCAAAATCAATCTTTAGAGCTATATAAGATATATTTGACTTGTTTATAACCAGCATTATGTCTGAGCATGCATAGAGTCCACCTGTGTTACTCACAAGCTTTCCATATGTAATGAATTGTGTAAAGTGGAGGGTCCAGTACGTGTACAAGTTAGCCACAAGAGTACAAGGCAAGCTAAAAGGTTCAAGTGGGAGAAAAGAAGGATTTACTTTGTTATCCCTCCAAAAATATTAAGCTGTAGGCTACACAAGCTGTTATAATTGTATATAATAGAATAAACAAATCAGTCAACTCCTACATGTGTTGTATCATGACAATACCAGAAATAAGAAATTAATTAAAGACAATCAAAGTGTTTAAACCAATATGCAAAACAATTATTAACACTATTAATGCAAAAGTTGTCTAATTATTAACCAAATAGCGACAACAACAACTACTGGGACTGCAACCCGCTCTCATTCCCAGGGCATAAATATACAGAGGCTTTGCAAACATAGTACTTTTAAACCCAACTACGTGTTTCCTTCCTAAACCTAATTATAGTGGTTTTGATGCCAAAACTAAAACAACGCCAAGTTGGGATGAGAATGTGTTGAAGATTACTATCTGACTCTGGCACATGAATGAATCTGGCAAATCCTGAAACCTCCAAGAGGTCTTTGTGGGATTTTTGTCTAACGCAGTATGCCAAAAATATCAGGATGTCCTACTACATCTGGCTGCCTTTTGCAGTATGCAAGCCAGCATGCTTTTCTAGCTATTCTATCCCAAATTTCCCTCCGGGGATTAATAAAGGTTCATTTTATCTTATCTTATCTTATCTATTCTGACCCACAATCCTTTGTGCTGCGGATATCTGAGCAAGCCAAAAGTTCAAAGTTCAAGGTGCCATGTTATGATGAAGTAGTATGTCCCAATTGTATGCATACTGTATGCAACAGTATGTACTTTGTAAGGGCAGTAGCAGTATGTACTAAAAGTAAAAAGAAAAAGTGTGTGATGTGGAGCAAAGCCCTGGTAACGGCAACAGCTAAGTCGCATCAAGTTGACTCTATGGGTTTGTAGTACTGAACAGTCTCATCCAACGAGGATGAAAAGAGATGTCATGCGTCATCATCACATCATATTATTTTGGTACAACCCATGCGTAGTCTGCATTCACTGAAATTGAGCCAATAGCAGTGTACGACTGCAGGTCCAGCTTGCGCATGTGTCATACTCCATCGCTCAAGACCTGTGCCCCAGCCTCTTTCAGTAGGCCTTGTTCTCAGCAGAAAGATCATACAGCTATGGTAAGCACTGAGGGGAAACTGTGTGTTAGTCACTACCTGCATTCCTTAAAGCAAATTAAACTTTGTTGCGCAGTAGGCTACTCCAGTGAGTTAGTGATAATGCTTGAAGGTCCAGTGTGTAGGATTTAGTGGCATCTAGTGGTGTGATGGCAATTTACAACTAACTGAGTACCCCTTCGCTCACTCCTCCCTTTCCAAGTGCATCGGAGAACTACTGTGGCCTTCAGGTAACGTAAAAACGTGAAAGGCTCTCTCTAGAGCCAGTGGACTACTATAGATACATGACGGAGCAACATGTCGGACACTGAGAAAAGGACTCGCTTCCTATGTAGATATGACAGGCTCATTCTAATCTAACAAAATGTACTAAACACACATAGTTATGAATATTATATTATATTTCTGTTAATAGATTCACTGAAATCCTACACACTGTTCCTTTAAGGCTGAAATGCTTCCATTTTGATTGAAGCAGGACAGAGCTGGGAAAGTTTTAGTCAGCAGAGATTACAGCTAAAATGTGGGGAAAATGACATTAGAAGAGAGGGTTGGTGAATGTTATGGATATGAACAAAACCAAGTTATGATGACCCCAGTAATTAATGCTGTTAGGACTGTGAAGAACTCTCACTGTACTCAGTAACAATGTCCTAACCATCATGAAATCCAGCTCCAGTCCACATCCAGTGAAAAATAATTAGAGGCTCTTTTATCCACAGTGGTCTCTGGAGAACTGAGAAACTCTAGAAATGTTGGGCAGTTTTGCAGCTCACCATAGTGATAGGAGACAAGTACACACACAAATGCACAGATACACGTACGTGAATGAAGACATTCATATGTACAAGAGATGAGAAATAGGAAAATATACTGTTCAGCTGGCAATGATGTTGGTCATAACATGCTCTCAAGGACATATAGCACCTTTCAACAATGAGTAAATTACTTAAGCTTTACATAAAAGAAGAAGAAACACGTGATAAAATAAAAAGACACATTTAAATAGGATAAAAGTAATAAAATAAAACAGAAGTAAAGAAAAGAGAGAAATACAAGAGAATAGATATTTCAGTGCAGTGCAATATATGAACAGAGCAAAATCTAATCCAATACAAGCCAGTGGCAAACAGAAAAGTCTTAAGACTCAAAAGAACCGAGAGCAGACCTCAAGCTTTCTGGGAGTTTTTTTGTTGATGTTTTTTTTACAGATATGTGGAGCATAAAAACTGAGTACTGCCTGGTCAGTGCTGCTTCAAATGACACTCTAGGTACTCTCTAGTGTCAGTTTTGAACATGTCAGGGACGGCTTGTCCCCTTATAACATGCATTGTGTCTTTTCTAAATAATTTCAGCATTCATATAAAATGCACAGTTTCTGCTTGTTACATGCGACCAGTCTACAAAACAAAACCACTATATGTTTAGGCAACAATAGTACTTGGTTAGGTTTGGGTTATAATATGTACGTTTGTGACATAACTGGCATTAGTTAAGTAATATGAATGCTGGTATTGTTCTGATAATTGTAGCTTACTTGTAAACACTGAATTTAATATTAAAGGCTAGAGTACATTGCGCTTCTTTATAGATGAAAAAACAAGAGCCTGTTAACTCTGCCTAAACGCATTTATTTGTTCTTATTTATAAAATATTTAATATGTTTCAGTGTTTTCAGTAACAGTTGTGATTTCTTATCCTTGAAATGGCTGGTTTACCTATTCATGATAATACAAGGTTGTGAAGAAATGGCAGTAAAAATTGTCAGGAACGTTTGTGTGTGTACAAATTCGCTCCTCTCACGATTTAAAGGAAAGGCTTAGAAAGAAGTCTGCAAATCATTGGTCTACATTATTCTCCATTTAAGGGCAATTTAAAGATGCTCAATACGGAATTCAGATCATATCTATGATTGAGGGATCACCGCCACACGGCTCACGACTGTCAATATGGAGATGGCAGCTAACGGTGCTAACAGCAGTGCAAACAACAGTGACAGTGTTGACAGAGCTAGCCAGTTTGTATGAAGACAACTGGATGCAGCGTCGAAGGCAGGGCCTCGTTCATTCTTATGCAAGTTGCCAAATAAACCTTCAGAGTATAAAATTACCCGGGTCATGCAGTGATCTTTCACATCCATTGGGCCCATAGAGCAGGTGCAGTAATGTTTGCTTTAACTCCTCCTCCCAGCCCAATTTTCTGAATTTTGTCAGTGAAGAAGAAAAGACAAAATCATTGCATGATGTCTTGTATGTGTATGGAAGTTCAGGGGCTACTGACAGAGGTGGGTCAGCGTGTAAACAGCAAATATGTAATTTCTAAATAATTTTAAAAAAAAAATTATAGTCATGATGAAGTTGTCACATGGGAAACAGACTCGGGAGATGGAGACCTCAGGAGGAGAATGGACCTGAACCACAGGTAGATACAAAGCTAAACACTGACAGCTGAGGTATAGAGTATATACACTGCAGGAGAGGGATGAGTAGCCGAGGCGCAGTTGTGCAGGTGGAGTGGCAGCAGGTGTAAGAGGAGCACCACGCCACGCCCAGACAAACACACACACACACACACACACACACACACACACACACACACACACACACACACACACACACACACACACACACACACACACACGCACACACACACACACACACACACACACACACACACACACACAAGAGAATAAACAGGGGACCAATCATTGACTGAGACCCAAGAGAGGACAGGTGTAGAAGAGCAATAATTAATAATTCACAGGTGTTTTCAGTGATATACTGATATACAGATATATCCTGATTTTGTGATTAACCTCTGATTGAACATTTGTGTGCGCAGAGATAGTCATCTTAAAGAAAAGCAACATCAGGTACTACAACCTTAGAAATATTAAGACCCTTGAAGTCCAGAGCGAGCCCCAACTACTACTCTTGTCTGACTGATGGTAGAGGGACACTGATAAACACTGCTGCTTTCAAAGAGCTGAGTGTGTTAATAGATCAGAAATATTTTGTTTCAGTACCCACTCGTGGTTGTTTCACAATTTCGCCCCATCTGTATGTGCACGATGGTGTTTTTAACAGTTGGGTGTGCAGCCAAAATAAGAGAGATTCAAGTTATTCAACTATAAATTAAGACTTGCAATCTGTTTTATTAATTCAAAGGGGAAAAAAAGTTGGATCGCATTGATTATAGTGACTTTTGTGCATCTTTCAAAGATGGACAGCTAGCATTTTTACAGCCATCCCTGTGACAGTGAATCCACACATTGGAACAACACACAGCTGTTCTGGTTGCAGCATGACAGCAACAAAGTTTGCACTACCACTTGCAATACAGCATGGTGTTCATTTAGTAAATTATGGTCCCATTTAGAGTCAAATAGACCATAAAGCAGGGGATGCATTACAGCGTGGCTACCTTGTGATTGACAGGTCAGTACCACGGCGTTGTCCGGTCTGGGAGTTGTCCGTGTTTTTGTCTTACAACTTTAACCCTTTCACAGTGTGTTTTCAGTTCATGAAAGTTAATCAGAACCTTTGTAGTCGCCCGGAAATGTCTTTCCTGCATTTAGCTCCTCTTGTGCTACTTTTGTCTGAAAATAACCAAGAAGTCGACGGCCAAAATACTGAATTCGAGGCTTCAAAACACCAGTCCACAAACCGATGAGTGACGTCACGGTGAATGCGTCCACTTCTTGAATACACTGGCTGCACTATTCCCTCGGAAGTAGAAATATAAAACAGTTCACTTTCCAGGTTAAGAGCTACATCTAATCATTACTACACATAGCAGGTCTACTGTTTTTTCTCTCTTTGCCTTTACTTGTCTCTGAATGTGTTTAGTGACTCCAACTACATGAATGAATGAATGAAAACAGTTTTAAATTAACATTAAGGTTGATCTTATTTTAGTGTTTTGGCTCTTTAAGGTCATAATATATGTGTGGTTCCTATATACTATATACTGTCCCATATACTGTCATTACTTTAAAAGTATATATTTCATATTCAGAGAAATGTCTAGAAATAACCAGTGTTATGTGTGATCCATTGTGGAGACTTGAGACGTGACATGGACTTTTTAAGACTTGACACTTGACTTGAACTTGTATTTTGTGACTTATGAATCCTCTCTGAGTGAAAGGGGCTCAGAGGTAATACATTCTCTTTTAACGCCGCTCTGTTTGAACACAACTGTTCATAACAAATGGTTTATTTATACTGCAACAGTGAGCTGAAGTTCGGCAGTCAAAGCCATTCTAGCAAATGCTTCAGAAAAAAAAAAATACAAAGAAAGCAGAACATCAGATTTGAACATTTTACATAACTTCAAATTTCTGAAACAGTTTGGTGCCAGATACCAAGCCTTTGAATTTTGAATGTTATTGAGTCGATCTCAGAGCAGAGCTCATCTTTTCCCACACCATCTTTATTTTCCTCCATTCCTTCTTCTTCTTAAATCTCACTCTGCCTCTGTAATGATTTTATGACGTTTGTTTTCCATCAGGGTTTCGTATATAGATAGCAATACGCAAAAACACAAAAACGGACACGCTATGAATGCAAAACTGACCTGATGTGTGCTCTGTGCAAATTTAGAGAGATCTGAAAGGTCCTCGCCAATTTCCAGCTCACTGCTTCTCTTATCTCGCCTTGCTTATCCTTTTGTTCCCCAGCTCTGCTATATTTCTCTCCCTTTGTCCCTCTGTGCAATAGTTTCTCTTTCCACCTCACATCTCCCATGCATGCATGGCCCCCCTCCACCCCCACACTTACATTTCACAATATGAAAAGTCACCCAGAGTTTTCCTTCTAGGGTTTTTTTTGCAGACAGGAAGTCCATATTTAATGAAGTGACTCTCTTGTTAAAATGCTTTTAAGTGCTCCTGTGCAGGGCTTCAGGCTGGAGCAGAGGGGAGGCGGGGGCTGAGGCTTTTATTTATTCATTGGGCGGTTCAGTGCTTCTTCCCTGCTCCAGCTCTGTGAAGAAGGGAGAGGATTAGAGGAATGAATCCCCCTCCCCAACACACACCCTTCCTCCTTCTCCCTCGCTGGCCTTGTTCCCTCCCTCGGGGGACACCCCTGCGTCAGTCCGCATTAACATCCATCAGAGCACGGTGCTCCGGAGAGGGACGAGCCTCTGTCCGACTCCCACTGAGTTGCACATACATGCACGAGTACACGCAAACTCGTGCGCACCCCTAAGTGCGCGAGCAGTAACATGCATAGCAGGAGGCACCAACACTATGAGTCACGCACTCAAAAGCGTCTCCATCACCCTACTGCTGTTCACGCCTCGAGCTACACTCAAATTCAGTTTTGTTCACATGCTACATTCAAATTGAACTTGTTTCCAGAGAGCCCTCCAACATTTGAGTTACACAAGTGCATCTGTCCCCTACTTGATCAGTAGGCGTATTTGAACAAGTTTGAACAAGCATCTGAAGACTGTCGGGGAAAAAAAAAAAAACAGACGGAGGAGAGAGGAGACGGAGGAAGAAGAGAAAGTTTCTCTGAGTGAAGGTTGAGATGGTGCGTTGTGCTGATTCCTCTCCTCTTTGTGTGAAGTTTGGGGCTGTCTGCTCCCTCGTTATCTCTCCTCGCTCCCTCGCAGGATGGGAGGGGAGCCGAGAGGATGAGAGAGGCATATCATTAACCAAGAGTGTTTCTACAACAAAGCGCAGACTCCATCAAATCCCACTCATTCCCTCACACTGGTGTCACACTCATCATCCTCCTGCACTGAACTGCTGTGTGAAAAAAATGCCCTCATTTGTCGAAGGCACACACCAGTTTTTTTTGTCAGCAGGCCTAATAGAAATTCCTTTAATATTTTCCTCTCTCTCAAATCTTTGAGAAATTTGAGATACTAATGCTCATATCTAAAATTGGATTATGTTTGTTAGGGCTTGACTGTGTGTGTGTGTGTGTGTGTGTGTGTGTGTGTGTGTGTGTGTGTGTGTGTGTGTGTGTGTGTGTGTGTGTGTGTGTGTGGGTGTTGTGAAAGCACATGGATCCTCATTGGAGGGCTTCACTGTAGCCATGCAGAGAGATGCAGATTGTTTCTAATTCACCACGCTGACCTAGTTTCCTAAGTCAGGCACATTAAATGAGAGATGCTGCCCCAACTTGACAAAACCCAACATCTCACCCAAATTCGTTACAAGATCCCTCCTTTCCTCTCATCGCTTCCTACCTCAAAACATCCAAATACTGATTCGATTCATTCACGCCAATAATTCCCTCTTCTTCACTAATTTCAGAGCTTCCCCTCCTCCTCTCTCATCTCTGAATCTAACATCAAACCGAAATGTTAAAAAATGCAAATTCATTTTCCTAGCTAGCTCAGTTCACACAAACTTATAATTGGATTCGGCCTATTAATATAAAAGCTTTCCCCAACCTCATCATTCGATCTCGTATTCCACGATACACACCAACATGGCCTTAATTCGCAAAAAGAAGAAAGCTGGAGAGGCAGAGGAGGACGGAGAGGACAGTTGTCTCATAGACTGGTGCAGGAATTAGTCCTAAAACCTAGAAATGAATAAGCATTTTAGCACTTTAGGTTCCTTCATCTTGACAGGTGTTTTCAGGTCTGTGGTTAACACAAGCTGAAAAGATTTTAACCTTTTTTTCAACAACATAAAATAGATCAGTAGATACCCTACTAGTGAAACACACGTGTCTTAAAAAGATGGTTGCTAACAAGCAAAAAGCAGACTTGTCCACCTTTACAGCTTGGTGTAGTTTGCTTATAGCCTGTTAGCTTTTTACTTCTGGCGATTGCATTCACGCTTCAAAAATCATTAAAGTGGTGCTCATTTGTGGAGATTATCTTGCTGAACAAAATGCGTAAGTATAAAACTTTTCTTTTCCACAGAGCTCATTTTCTGCAATGATCCAAAATCCAATGGAAAAATCTCATTTGCTTTTTGTCAAGGAAACCAGGACGATGATAACTTCCTGGTTGGCCTTCAAAAATATGTCATCCCTGCAGCACTCTATTTGCATGGCAAAAAAATGTCTCACTGAATTATGAAGTAAGGTAGCAGATAAACTGGCGACTTTATGAAGGTGTGCACATCTGCCTGGTAAATGTGCAGTCAACACACGGTCACATTAACTCCCTTCTTCCCCATCAGATGCTGCATTCATGCTAGCATAGGTGGAAGATATAATGCTCAGAGGCAGCGCAGGTTAAGCTGCACTCGGTGACCCGGGCTACCTAGCATGTTCAGGCTGAGCAACTAAAGGGATTGATGCTACCACACGACGGAAAGAAATGGAGAAGCAGAAAATCGTCGTGCAACGGTCGGGAAAGAGACAGACGGCCTGAGAGAGAGCACCAGATGCTGTGTGGGAGGGTTATTTAATTGATGATATCACACCTCTCTTTCCCTTTTCTCTCCCTCTTGTTCTCCCTCTTTTCTTCCTCTAACACACGTGTGCACATTCAACACATGCGCACACACAGAGTATTTGCCCTGTCACCTTCTTATCCTTGCGTGACACTCGGCCCACGCTTCTGCCGGCTCCGTCCTGCCCGTCGATTGGCTCCCCGGAGGTTTGCGACGGCCTCGTAGTTCATGTGAACCCACAAAAACAAACCATAGAAACCAAATGATGTTGTGCACACATCTTATCTGAAATTATGATTGCCTTGTTTGTTAATTCATGGAGCAAAAGACATGAAAAACATCTCAATTATAATGTTTTCTCTGCTCTGTGCATTAAGTAATTTGAAATCAGGTAACAACATCAATTTGGTCATTTCAAGAGTGCAGACAACATCACCACAGCTCTCCACGTGTTCTGCTTTCTTAGGCCTCTTTTTGATTCTTGCTTCTGTGTGTACAAGTAGAAACTGTTCCACATGCTTCCTGCCAAACTAGTAAAGCCCCAGAAAACGAGTCTCATTAATTAGCTTCTCATTTGTAAATGCAAATGAGCTTAATTAAAAAATAGACTCTCCTTTTGCGGCTTCAAAGGGAGACAGTGAGGCCTAATCAGGAGGTTTGTTCAGCTGTGGCACTAATGAGACATATTTGGCCTAACGAGGGAGCGATGCCCTAATTTGTTTATGGTAATGATATGAAACAGCACTCGTCCTTTTGGTATATCTGGGAAGGGATCAGTCACGCACACGCCTCTGCATGATGCACCTTCAGGGTTTCGTTCAGCGTAGGCGAGGTGTTGCAGCGGTGGCCATGCTGAATTGTTTCACTAGGTTAATTGGCTTAATTAGCCTAATAGAGATCATTGGGCCAACGATTCAATGCCGAAGCATATGTGGGCTTTTGAGGCATTTACATGCAATTGTGCAGTGAAATTGTATCTCATATTGCTGTGGCAGGGCTGTGTGATGAATTCACTCAAACTTTTTAAATATTCCTGGAGAATTAAATGAAGCAAAGCAGGTCCTGGTCGAGTTTCAGCCCTGCAGCTTCAGGCTGGCCCACACTATAAGATTTTCAAAATGTGAGACTCCCCATACAACCACACATGATAAATTAACTAAAAAAATACGGCTTGAAAAATGGAAATCTCTTAAAATCTCTTGCAATCAAACGTGACTCATTTTAAACAAACATGGTGGACATCAGGCAGGAGGAATTAGCGATGTTCCTCCTCATCCATCCTCATGAAGGATGGATGAAGTCATGGAGACACATTCAATAAACACTCGCATTGTTGCCACAAATTAACAAGTTGTTTCTCCATTTCCTTTTCCATTCTATTTTATGCTTTACGTTTTGCATTTGCCGCAGCCCAAATGATGGTGTTGGTTGTCTGCTTGGCTCTCAACTGGCTATCGCTCTTTCCCACGTGACTGCGCACACTGCAGGATATCCAATCAAAAATATTACATGTTACATATTACAATATTACATGTTTACTATGTGCGATTTGACATCGGTGCGGTCAGGATCAGAGATGTTAAAAAAAAAAAACACTCTTAACATACCTCTGGAGTATCTGGAGAGATAATCTTTAAAACCATCAAATAATCTGGGCTTTGCTGATGATTGTTGGGAGAAGAGAATCAGGCCCAAAATCAGCTTGATTCTCATGTAGTGTGTATACTCGGCATTAAAGGATGGCTTTGGCTCTTTCGTTGTTTTAACCATAATTTGTGTGAGTAATAATGACGTTGTACTCACCACATACACTGCATCCTCAGATCTTAGCAAACTAAAAAAGAGTCCAACAAAACAGAAGAACAATTAGACAATCATACCGGTTTCACAGTAATTATAATAATAATAATGATAATAATAATAATAATAATAATAATAATAATAATAATAATAATAATAATAATGATAATAATTTCAGCTATGATTAGGGATGGCAGTGTCAACTGTTGGTTTGCCTTGACATTTGGTATAGCCTACACATTCAAGTCCCCCACTGGATA
This sequence comes from Pterois miles, assembly GCA_947000775.1. NCBI lineage: Eukaryota > Metazoa > Chordata > Actinopteri > Perciformes > Scorpaenidae > Pterois > Pterois miles. The sequence continues at coordinate 2,317,409 of CAMQGK010000368.1, forward strand.
AATTTGAACAACTTTAGTGAACCCTATAACTTCTCATTTAGCGACATCATCAGGTCAAAATTTGTCCACTACTTTGGTTTATGACACTCCCACTGGCCTCGGCTGCACTTTGGGTTTACTGCTAGTTTGCAAACGTTAGAATACTAACACAATAAACTGACGTTAGCATTTAGTTAGAGTTCAAAGATTAAGCAACAAAAAAAACTTTCAGCCAGAGAGTCCAAAAGCAGCGAAAAGAGCGACAGATACCTAAATGCCAGGAATGCCAGGAACACCAGGAAAGCCAGGAACGCCAGGCTGGAGTGCTTGAAATAAGGAAGGAAAAACTATGACAAAGTGGCACAAGGAGAAAGGAGCACAGAGACAAGATCCAGAAGGAAAGGAGGGTGACAGGTGACACACAAACACACAAAGACAGGAAGTGAAGTTGTCTGCAATGAAAAGAGGACATGAGCAAAATAAAACAGGAAACAGTAAATATGAATGAATAACACGAAACAAAGAAAGAGTACCTTCAAAACACAAAACCTCCTAGATGTAGTAACTGACCATCTTCTATTGAAGCAACACGGTCCAGTCTTCATAAAAAGTCTGAAAACATTGTGCCAGACTGGGACAATTATATCAACAACAGAGCAAACTTGATGGGAACGCAACGGGATCCAACACCAGCCGCAACACCAAAACGGACTTTCTACCCCCTACCTCTGGCACCCCTGCTCAGACCACACTCATCTTTAAACTCAGCCTTCATTTTGATCTCAAATACACACCTGTAAAGTTTCGTGACTGCATTGTACATCACCGCGAATGCTAGCGCAATGACATAATCTGTCCACAAACAGACATATAAACGGCTCTGTGGTAGTTCCCGCTACAGTAGGCGTCTCCAGGACCACATTTTGCCATGATGACACGTAGTCCCCATAAAGGGCACCAGGCTTTGAAGCAAATTTCCATAGTGGCCAAACGGTGAATTTTCAGCTTCCATGTCCATCACATGACACCATTGAAAAAAAAACATCTGTAACTCACTTTTAGGTATATCAACATCCTCAGTACGAACACTTCAATAACCCTTATTTCAATCATTAGGTCATAAAAGTGAAATTCACTAATAGCTGAATCCAGAGTTATTTCCTTCCTCCGTTCATGTGAATGAGCCCCAGACCGAGGCTGGAGCGAGAGTTGGGAGGCGGGGTTAAAGAAAACACTATTGCGCCTGCTATTGGGCCCAACGGATGCTGTAGATCGCTGGAAGATCTGGATACTTTCTCACTCGCCAGTTGAGCCATTTCGGCTTCATGCGCCACTGAGCAGCTCTCATAGGAATGAACAGGAGCCCGCCTACAACACTGTATCTTGTCCTCTTTATACATCCATGGATGACACACATACAGACTCACAGTGAAACCAATAGTCGCAGTCGCAGCTGGTAATGTGAAAGGTGTCACTTGAAGTGACATCCACAGATAATTCTCACCCGACTGCTCATTGCTTTGGTTTTACAGCCCACAAGCAGGCAGCTGTTTTCAACAAAGAAAAGCTCTAACAAACCGACTGCATTCCTGCCCAGCACCAAACGACGGGCAGACAGTGTTAGCAACTAGCTGGTGAACATAGTGGAGCATAGCAGCTAAAAAGCCGGAGGAGCTGATGGAGACCAAAACAGAGCTAAAAGAGAGTGAATATTGCACTTAAATTCATCAAATGGACACAAACATATCTGAAATGAATAATACTGATGTTTTCACATGGTAGGCTATATCTACCCCTCACAAAAATAAATCAATTAATGCATCTTTAAACAAATTCGCAGATAGAAGACAAAATTGTATGGTTAAATTATTACAACATTAAATTCATTGCAATTTACAAAATGACTTCTTCAGTTCAGTTTTTACCTACAGTACTTTCTGTAGTTGTGCTTAGTTTTCCTAGTGGTCTACAAAGTGACGTTACTATCGGCATTTCCAGCATGTTCTCATCCCAACACGTCACATGCTGACCAACCCAGTCACACAGCGCTGTGTGAAATAGTCTCAAAATTTAATGTATTGATTCAATGACAAATTTCACATTTTTTCATGATGGTCAGCACAAAATCAAAAATTTGTATATAAACCACGTAATTGTGAACATAGCGTGGGGAGGAGGTCGGGGTGGATTTGTGTCCTGTGTGAAGCCAGATGTCAAATTTGATTTACTTGACACGTAAATTTCACACTTACGTTACGTCACTTCCTTTTCCTAAACCAAGACTGGAGCGGAAATACGTCACATGTTGCTGGACATTAGCATTAACACATGAAAAAGTTGTTAAAAGTCATGCTGAGCATCAAAAAAATAATAAAAAAGGGGGAAATCTGTGTCTATGTACATGAATCAAATAGATTCAGTTGTGTGACTATGTCTGTGTTGTACTGATGCTTTTCCAGAACCCAGTAAACCCAGTAAACACATGCTTCATGCTGTGAAACACTTGTTTAGGTTTAGGCAACAAAAAAACAACATGATTGGGTTTGAAATGACTAAATTTGTACAGTGAAAATGTGACTGGATGTTTTTTTTCTATGATGTTTTTCTATGGCATTTTTACTGTACACTCTGGAAAAGGTTTTACTGTCTTACCTGTGATTGATTCCCTCTATTTTGGATTTTTCTGTGCTTTTTGGAAGTGCTGGGCAGTTTCAGCCCATGAGCCACAGAGCATTTATGATGTTATAATGTAGAGTTTGCAATATTTAATTTATTTTTCTTTATTAATGAATTCCTCAACAGAGGCTATAGAAGATGTATATCAACTACCGATACGGTTTGGTGTGTTACCATTCTTCTATTTTTGGTCTTGGGCTTTCAAGATGTTTTTTTTTATTGTATTGCTAGTTGTTTCCGACTGTTTTTGTCAGGCCTCCTTTGCCGTGAGAGGCGTTGTCTTGGTGTTGCATTCACGGATGAATTCTATTGTGTAATCTTCAGTCTCTTTCCTGATTGGTGTCTGCGACTCACCTGAGTTTTCAAAACTTGCTCTACGTCTTGAGTGATCACGCTGACAACGGCTTATAGTTGAAACGCGTTCATTTCTTTGCCCAGAATAAAAAAAAAAGACACTTCATCTGTGAATGCTGCTGATTTGTTCTTTCTAAAGTGAAAGTTAAACATAACGCAGAGGACACTAACAGTTGTCTCCTGGATGAAAGCCATGTGCACCAGTTTTCACATGGCCTACAACGAGGTGTTATTAACGGCATTTGCTAAACTATCAGTCTGTCTGACTCCAAGTGTTTCTTGCCCGGTGTGACCTTGTTCTACGATGCAACAATGCTATCAGAGAAATAATTGCCAGAACCACGAAAATAAGACCCTAGTAACCAGCAAAAATTATCCTTGAAAGGCACTTAAGCTTTGTGAAAATGTGTTTAAAATTGTGAGTGTGCTCTGCTTGATTTTTCTGAAGTCACACACCTCTTACCTGCGTTCATAGTTAGTGAGTACACATGCTGTCTGTGCATACTGAAGGCCTACATGCATACATGTGCACATGTGATTGAGTGACAGGGCTCTTTCTGATATTTTGTTCACCGTTGACTGCGTGTGAGGCCGAGTGAGACGGCTGCATGGCTGGCCCTCACTGATAACTAGGCACAGGCACAACCCTGCACTCTGCTTCCATTCAAAACACACATGCAACATGACCACACATACACACACACACATTAATTAATCCCAAAACGAAAGGGAAATTGAAAAAACACTGTCTCAACTTTTAATTGGACTGACTGTCGTCCAACCATAAAGAGAAAACAAGCTCAATCATTCTCCTCCATCTTGTCGCTTGTTGAATTATTGATAGACGGAGCAAACTGCACTAGAGAATGAAATGGGGAAGAGAAGCGCTGAGCTGGAGTGTGTTTGAATGTAGTGCTAAAATTTGATTATTCATGTGCGATGCGTGCTGTTTGGATTCTTGTAGCAGAGTGAAGAGGAGTACTGAGCTTCTCCATGGTGACTGAAGAGAACCTGTATGTGCCAGACGAGCCAGCTGGTATCTTGTTGTCCAAGTACACAATGCTCCAGCAAGAAAAAAATAACTGAAGGAGATGAGGTAGTTAGTCAAAAGGCATTCATTATTCAGTCATATTTGAACCATTGTGTAAATGTCCTCCATCTCTATCTGAACAAGTGCACACTGCCTCGCTGACCCTCTCCCTTTTTGCTAGACCAGAGTATTTGCCCTGGTATGAACTCTCTCTATACTGTAATTATCTCTTCATTTTTTGCCCTGCACCCTGAATTAGCTGGTCCTGGTGAAAAGCTGGGAAATGGTTTCAGACTGGCTTTCACCTAACAGTTTGTTTTTTCAGAGAAGATTTTGGCATCTGAGCTTTGAGAGGGCAAATATCTTGATAAACAGAAAGCTCAAAGTGACAGGAGCCAGTGGGGTCGTCCTTCTATTTAACTCAACTGTAACACCACTTTACAAATTGAAATGTAGCTAAAGCCCCATTAACATTAACAACAGATTATATTATGCAGGAGATCTTTAATGTGATGTGCCTTTAAGTCCCCATTATTAATAATAATAGCCATTTAAAATTAATAACTTAATACTGTTTCAGGGACCTTTTACTGTACAGTACCTTAATAGACAGATGATTACATTTTTACATTTTTTGACCTCCTGTTTTGATACCGCAACCAGATAATGAGAATAGGTAAATCCCTGAATAGGCAAAAACATGTTTGACTTAAACTTCTCGAGGCCAAACAGAGACCTTGAAATATTCCCCTCATCAATTAATCTCCATTCAGTGACACACTGCTTTACTTAGCCAACCATTCAGCCTCCTCTGACTGCTATAATTGTACCAGTTAATTGCTTTTCAACTCTCTTTGATTACAAGGTCAGCTCTGAATGGATGATGTACATGGCTCAAAGTTCCCTCTTCCCTTTGCGCTCCTCCTTTTTCGTCCTCCTCCTTATGGCCGCCCCACCTCCCCTTGGTCACAACAGGTCGTATCATTCCTCGTCTCCTCTCCTTTTCCTTTTCCTTCTCATCTCCTCTCCCCATTTCCTCTCCTCCCTTCTTCTCTCCTTTTGCCTCCCCTCTCCTTTCCTTTCCCTATTCCCTCTCCTCCCTTCTCCTCTACCTTATCCCTCTCCTCTCCTTTTCCCTCTCCTCTCCTCTACCTTTTCCCTCTCCTCTCCTCCCCTTTCTTCTCCCTATTCCCTCTCCTTCTTTCTCCTTTCCCTTTTACCTTTCCTGTCCCCTCCCCTCTTTGCTTCATTTCTTCTCCCTCCTCTCCTCTCCTCCATATCAGTGAGATCAGTGAGATGTGATTTTCATTAACCCATTCACCACGGCGACATGTGTACAGTATATAATGGTGTCTGTTAACTGTGATCCACTGATACATAATAAATCTGTCCACACTGAAGATGCTCATTGGAGAATAAATAAACGTTGGGTTACAGTTTTACATAATCTGTAGCACACGGGAATTTAAAAACATGTATAATCTGTAGCACAGTTGCAATGGTAGTCCCCTTCTCTACATGATCAAAAATGATGGTTTATTATATGCATTGTTTAAAATAAAATAGAGTTATTTCTCCATTCAGTAGCTCAGAAGGGAGAAAAAAAACTGTACAGAAATATGGGGAAATAAAGATGCATTGCTGGTGGCTCTTGAAAAGAGCACTGCTCTACAACTGTCCCTGACAATTTATGTACTGTTGAGGTTGGTTAAGGAAGCAGAGTCCATGATTGGAAAGAGACGGGGGTCGCTGTGTGTGTGTGTGTGTGTGTGTGTGTGTGTGTGTGTGTGTGTGTGTCTGCTGCATCTTTCTCCTCTCCCTCCACAGCTCACACGGAGGCGACAGAGTCCCTCTCATTACTAAACAGCACAGCCCCCAAACAAAGGCTCGTGCACCGACAGTGGCGCATGTTCAATACCGATAACTAGTGTGGCCTCTCATCTGAATTAGCATGCTGTAGGTCTTGACACATATTCAAACCACCACACGCATGCATTCAAGTCCAAACACACAAAAACACACCACATACATGCACACATGTTCAAAGGCACACCCTTATGTGCTATTATTCACACACACACACACACACACACACACTCATACTGCAAACTCTTGTGTCACACAGATAGCGATTAGCGGATTACTCCGCAGTGGCAACTTGAATATGCATTCAAGCTTTGCGTCGTCAGCATTGGCTTTTGTTCTCCATGTGGAGAGGAGCCGCACAAAGCTTTTTCAACATCAAAGGCGCAGAATAACAGAAATAGCAAATTGCAAAACTACTAGTAGAGGTTCTGAGGGATGCTGCCGGGTTGCTGCACAGAAGAACCATGCAAATGAGCAACGCTGGAGTGTTATTTCTGCTCCACTTGAATATAGCTTTCTCCTCATCATCTGGCCCTCTGCATGTTTCACACCTGGCTGGTTAAATGTGCCACTGGGCCTGGAGATGTCTGCCGAGAGGGGAACAGCAATGAGGCAACACATACATACCGGCTGACCTTTACTCTTTCAAGTTCATTGTCATGTCCTTGCTTTGCAAACCATAGTGAAATACAGTGTAAGATCATAAAAAAAAAAAAAAAAAAACAGCACCTTTGAAATAAATAGCCAATAGCACTCATTACTATAAATAAATATCTCTCTCCTTTGGTTGAGACCATGTGGTAAAAGCAGGCTACAGGAACATTACCTCCTGTTGTGACTAATATGTGCAATCTTCCTGTCGCTCTGTCACACACAATCACAATGCCTTGTTTACCCTGCTGTCATATTTCTTTGATGCTATGTCGCTTTCTGCTCTGATTGGGTCCCTACATATATCTAGATGCAGTAACAGCAGGGGGCTTTTAAAACCGTTTTGCATCCCTGCGCATACAGCTGTACACATCAATAAGTGCGTATTTGTGGCGAGCATGGGCGATTTTGCCCATGTGCATTGCACTATCTATATTTCAAAGGACAACTCAACGCAGGTGGCAGTGACCCCATTTGTAAATGAGTTCAGGATGGAGGGATAGTTGGTGAACGGGGAGCGAGCGTGTCATATCTCGCGCTGATAATGAGCGGGAAATGTGAGGGAAGAAAACACGGGAGAGGAGGAGTGAAGGAAGACAAGTGAGGAGAGGTGGAGAGCAGGAGGGGAAGCCTAAAATATGCATGTCATCATGTGTATGACTGATAGCTCTGTGAAAGCTTCTCTTGATGTGCACGTACAATGCAGTGTGTGTGTGTGTGTGTGTGTGTGTGTGTGTGTGTGTGTGTGTGTTTATTTGGAGTTACACTCCCCCGCTGAAGCACGCACGCACACATGCACGCACACACACATACACACACACACACACTGAACTCAGTGTCTCTGATCATCTGAGTGAGACTGTTCTCTCGATGTTCTAATTAGCTTGGTGTTAAACACAAGAGACGAGAGAGATCAAGCAGCAAACCCAACAGATGATCAGTGCATAGTGAGAATGAAACTATCACCCTGAACTATCAACGCAGGACGGACCATCTATCAGCGCTTTCACACTGGTGTTTTACATTCTTATAATCTTTTACAAAAATTCAAAATCTTACATGCTGGTACTCTTATCTTAAGTGGAAACATGAATAATCAAACCAGCCATGAATAAAAAAGAAGAAACTGACTGTAAAATATAATTTAAGTAGCTACAGTTAGCATTTTATGTGAATTTGTGGCTTTAAAACTTGGGTTGCAAATCTTAAGAAACTAGCAGGAGTACATTAGATTTTAATATTGATCCAACCAAAAAACCCAGTCCAGTGTTGCCAGCTGTTTTCGAATGAAAGTAGCAGCGCTTGCTTCAAAAGTCCCTAAATCGAGAGAGATAGTCGCCAAGTCCTTGGCGTTGACTGGAACGCCCCCTGAAGCCACATTTCCGACCTGAGAAGTCATATGAGCTTCACCAACCTCAAACTCCAAAATGGCTGCTCTGCACATCAGCAGTAAAAAAGCTGTAGTAATATACTGTTTATTAGCACTGCTGTCTTATTTGTGTCTCATTAAATCAGTCATCTGCGATGGACTCGCGATCTGTCCAGGGTGTGCCCTGCCTTCGCCCAGTGCCAGCTGGGATTGGCTCCAGCCCTCCTACGACCCCTAACGGGATAAGCGGTTGAAGATGGATGGATGGATAAATCAGTCGTACACACAGTATTGTCCAACCCCTATGGACATGTTGCTATGGTGTTTCTATGTATAAAATACCAGCATAATGTGTTGCTATCAATTGGTATTGCTAACAATGGCTAACCTGGCGCTAGAACTGGTATTACTAACTTTTCCTAATTGTTGTACTAGAATGCAGTCAGCTCGGGTGTGGCGTCATTCCCAGCTCCCATTTTCAACTTCCGAGATACAAGGAACGCAGTGCGACAGTCCATCCCTTCAGGCCTTCAAAGCCACTCCCCCAAAATTAGCATTATGAACATAAACAACGAGCATGATTTATGTTAAGACTCAGAGCTAGCAGCTTGTAGAAGACTCCGGTAACATGCAATGAGCGATCGAGCAGAGTGAACACAGGCAGGTAGGTAGACAGGTAGGTAGGCCGAGGTAATTACTGCGACAGCCACAGCTACCAGATTATTTTTCTATTTGTCAGAGCATTTGATTTTATGATTGTTGTTGGGATGTAATGAGAATTTCAACAAAGATAAAAAAATATATTTTTAGGAAGAATACAATCTCTAGCTTTAAGTTCATAAATCATCAGAGAAACAGAAATAAATGAAGCACATTGCAGAATCATCACATAACAACCAATGTGTTAATTTACCCACAACAGACGCATAATGAATTTCTTTAGATGAACTCAAATGTTGGAAAATTCAGTCTGGATTTCAATTTAAACTTATTTAAAAGAGGTTTCGTTATTGCCAAAAAAAAGGTTACGGATTAAAAGAGTTAAATGTCTGCATCTGAGTCTCAAGGCCTGACATCCATCTCTGAGAGATATGAATAAAAAGGTATACACAGTGCCGATGCTTTATATTTTCGCTAACCAATAATTCTCTTGACCTCTGTTTAAAAACATGCTTTATGTTTTGCACCTGCAGACCTTTTTCTGTTTTCATACTGCACTTCCTCCCTCTGCTGGTCCACAGCCTCAGCACATTCAGATACAGGCAGCACACACAGGAGTAATATCAGTGTCCCCCACCTCCCCGCCATCCTTTATTACCCCTCTTTTTCTTACTCTCTCTCTCTCCCTCATGAATAAACATCCCTTACATTCACTCAGTGCTGGCATGAAATGGCCACACAGTCCCTGGCACACGCAGGAGTAATGCTGCAATCATTATTCCACTGCAGTGGTCCCACACAAGCATATTTCACCAATCATGTGGCTTTCTCCCCTGGCTTTTGTTTGGATGACTTAAACAAATGATGTGGCAGTGAGGAGGGCCTGCGTACCGCAGCTCCCCCTGTTAACACGGCAACCGTTGACACGGACACAGCGAAATTTGCATAAGAGTACGCTTGAGTGGTACTGGCAATTCCAACGGGGGTCCGCGCATATTTTTCCCTCTCTTTCTGTGAGAGGGTGGGGTTGAGAGTGTGGGTGTAAATCAGAGGGGGGGGGGTATGGTGTGTTATTTTTGGTTTTCTCCTTCCTTTCATCCTTTTCTCCCTCTCTCCTGTTCTCCTCTCCAACTGCCAACTCCTCTTTTCTCTGGGGTTTAGTGTTGAACTGAAAGAAATGAGAGATGCTCACATGCCATGAGACTGACTGGGCTTTCAGCAATAGAGATGGAGGAAGTCGATTTGGCAGAGCTGTTAAACACATACGAGACAATAGTGGCATCTAAGAGTCAGTCCAGTTACATTGTGCAGACCTGATACTGTATATGCATTAGCAGGAAGCAATACTTTGTTATTTTACTAACATCCGTAACTTGTAAGATTATTTTGAAAGTATTCTAGCAGCAATCACAGGAGCATTTCAGAATAACGCCCTTGATAAAGATGATGATTGTGTTGAGTAAAAGGAGGATGATGTTTAATAAAGTGACATCTGAAGAGGGGAGGATGACAACTATTGTGTCGATGAGGGCGATGATTCTTTCAACAAGGACGGCACTGCTGATGAGGGTGAGGAAGAAGAGGACAATCATGATGCTTATTTCTGTTTTTGTCGATGTTGATATCTGAAAATAGATCGCATTCAGCGAAGTTAATCAAGCGGCCCGAACTGGCCACTGCTCTGTCCTTTCATGTGCCTATCTCGCTCTAGATTTCTCCTGTCTCTATCGCTTTCATTCGCCTTATCTCACCCTTCTTTAATCACACCATATCAATGTGACTAATACATCTGAGAGAGCTATTTGCATGCTGTTGACTTTGTGAGAAAGTTCTATCTGAATTCCACGAATTTGCTCTCAAGTGACTTTCAGACTTCTTCACAGTGAGACAGCAGCTCGCAGGAATACCAAACAAATAAAGACGATGTAAAAAAGCGACAATATCTCCCGATAATGTTGATGCAGCGTGTGCATGTGAGCGTGAATAGACACCGGTGACTCTGCTGAGTCCTTAGGATGGGTGTGGCACACTGCCATGCAAAGGTTGTCTCCATGGTGATAGATGTGGGGTCATCTCCATGACGATGGATAGGAAGGGGGTGTTGGCCCGCCAAGGTCGCGGACCAAGGACAAGGCAAGAGTGATTGCAGCCACCCAGACAGGAAATCGAAGAGGAGCACTCCAAGGGGGGGTGGTAGTCGGGGGGGGGGGGGTTGAGGAAAAAGGTGCAATTTCACAAGCCAAATTACTTCTGGGATGGAGGAGAGAAAAATATCACAGCAATAACGGCACCAGGGAGGAGAGGGAGGGAGGTGGAGGAGCAGGAGGCGGCGGAAAGGAGGAGGGAGGTCCCAAACAAAAGCTCAATTATCAAAGTTATCAAACATGTGTGCTCACATAAGCAAATAGAGTGGCATCCTATTACCTTGATGCCGTACAGACTCCCCCTCACTGAGAGGAATTTTCAAAGAGTTTGGCTGTGATTTTCCATGCGGTTTATCAAGCTTGTTTATTTCTGAGACTGATGCCGGCTGTGACTAGAAAATATTGATTGGATTGTGCAACATGTTCCGCTGCAGCCCCACTGATTTCTTTTTTTGCTCTCTCTCTCTCTCTCTCTCTCTCTCTCTCTCTCTCTCTCCCTCTCCCTCTCCCTCCCACAACATTAATATGTGGAACAACAGTGAATCCGTAAATCGTTAACGAGAACAGGCAGTGAATAAATGACGACGACGACAACTTAAAATTTCTGCCTCGCTGCCTTTGCTCTCTCCCTGCTCAGGGTTTCCCCAATGCATTTTCTGTCTCACTCAGTGTGCCCTCTATTTTATGAGTGTGTGTGTGTGTGTGTGTGTGTGTGTGTGTGTGTGTGTGTGTGTGTGTGTGCTTGTACAGACGAGTGTCTGTATCGGCAGGCTGAGTGCATTGAATCATTAAGTCCACAGTGCCACTGTGCCCATTGCCTCATTGCACCTAATTAAGCCCCTTTTGTTTCCTATCAATTAACATTGTAATTAAAACAAGTCCTGCTTCTGTTTACCCAGAGTCTGCTGATTCAGGGGAAATGACACAAACAGTGATGTGCAAGAATTCGGCTAATAAATCCCCGCATCACACATGCATGCACACACTGTACAGCACATGTACGCATCAATACAAATACAAATGCAGTACATGCACACACACACACTTTTGCAACATTGGAGCACAATCGGGCGTCTCAACTCGCTGGAGAGTGTGATGGAACAAGGGGTGCTGGTGGACCTGGGAAATGAGAGTAGGATCCTTTGGTGTGTGTGTGTGTGTGTGTGTGTGTGTGTGTGTGTGTGTGTGTGTGTGTGTGTGTGTGTGTGCGAACCACTGTTGAGTCGTTAACACAACCAAGGGATTCACCTCCTGATAATCTCACACTAATCACCTAATCCTCCATCCCTCAGGTGAACAGACGGTGAAAGGAGTACTTGACATCAAGTGGAAGCCAGACAACATGAAACCCACTCGTAAACACACAAACACACACACACGAAGAGTATATATTTATGTGCATGTATACACACAAATGCACAAGTCAAACAAATGAGCGCTACTCCACCCCACCCCCGGCATCCTGCTCCTCCTCAACAAGCCAATGTACATTTTCACCCCCAAAAAAATGTATATATATATTATATATATATATATATATATATATATATATATATATATATATATATATATATATATATATATATATATATATATATATATATATATATATATATATATATATATATATATATACACACTCTATCTCCTTGTTTCCATGGCAACTGACCGTAGAGCTGTGGGTATATGAGGCAGCAGGCGGCAGGCAAAATCACTGGAGTGAGAGTCGTACCGGTCTGTCACCTCAGACTCCCCAGAGAAACAACACATAATACTGTACTACTGTACTCTCTCTATCTCTCTTTGCATCTAGTACCCAAATTCACAGGAAAACACACATTTATTTATCTCTCTCTTTCTCACACACACACACACACACACACACACACACACACACACACACACACACACACGCACACACGCGTACACACATCATCCTCCATGTTGTCTCATGTACTGTAGCTCAGGGCAGACAGGGCTATGACACCAGACAAGTGTGTGTAAAATGTGTGATCTTCTTATTAAAACATGATCATGAACTGCCACCCAGACACACACCACCCTTCGCCTTTTCCTCTTCCTGTCGAGGGGTGACTGCTGCTGCTGCTGATGGTGGTGGTGGTGGAGGCCGACCTGTCCTTGGGTGCAGTAAAGGATTACAGCAGCATACACCATGTGACCTTAATTCCCCCCTGCCTGCTTCTGCTGCGCTCAACCAATCAGGATCAAGGATGAGCCATGCATGTATATGTGTTTGTGTGTGTGTGTTAGCGTGTGCATATCTGTGTGTCTTTCAACGCAGGCCGCCATGTTGAGTGTTTGTCTCAAGCGTATATACTCTAATAGATGGATTAAGTCAGATAAAAAGGGGAATGCCGTGAGGTGCATATGTGTGTGTGCGTGTGTGCTGGCTTGTGTTATTAAATGGGGGGTTGATAATAATAAGTGTGAATCAGCAGCAGCAGCAGCAGCAGCAGCCGCCCCGGCACGTGTCGCACATTCAGACGACCTCATTCATCCCCAGCAACCCCAAAATCCCTCTGCTTCTTCCCCTCACCCACAAACAGACCTCAACCCCCACACAGCCGCCGTCAGCGAGCTCAGCTGGTGGCTGAGAGAGGAGGAGGGGGATGGAGCAATGGATGGATGGATGGATGGATGGAGAGGGGGAGGGAAGGTGCTGAGAAAGATCATTTAGTAAGAAGCCTTTTTTTCACATTTTATATTCCAAAAGATAGAGCAGCAGAGTTGAACTGTAACAGAATAAGAGTGATGAAGGCTGGAGAGGAAGATGGTGAAGGAGGTAAATATGAGGGTAAAATGTGTATAGTGGGGGTAGAGGTCAGAGAGTGTGTTGGGGAGGGGGCATCAATTAGATATGGAGATCAGACAGAATGAGCAGCAGTTTAAACATGAGCATTACATCAGGGGGAGACGTCCGGCTGTTACGTGGGCTTGCGCCCGCCAGATAAGGCCCGCCAAGCTTTGTGTGTGTGTGTCTGAGTTTGTGTCTTTGTGTCTGTGACGCAGCAGACGTAGCAGACTTAACAGACGCAGCACCTTGCCTCATAAGACACTCGCTGTTGTTGGCGACCTTTGACCTTAACCAAACCTTGACCCTGGCAGAAGGCAACTGATTTGCCCAACAAAGACAGATGACACAGCGCTAAACTGTGACCTCCAACCCTCGCGGTCCCGACCCAAACTCTATCTGAAGCCAAACACAACCTGCCCTTCGACACGCGTGCACACACTCAGACAATGAAGCAGGAGGAACGCTACGCTCATCTATCACAGCAGCAGAAAACCAATACCATCAAATAACATACATATTCAAGTGAAGCCATTATTATTATGCTAAGTGGTTCGTCGTTCACTGGCTGAAATGAGACATTTAGATTTTGCTCTTTCACTTTTAGATTAAAAAAAAAAATCTGCTGAGGTTGCATAAATCCCATCATTATTTTAACAAAAGACGTGAATGCATAAAATATTTTTGGGCGGTTTGGCAAATTGGTCTTCAGAAGATATGAACTGTAAAAAATATCTAAAAAAAAAAAAAAAAAAAAAACAGAATTATGAGAAAAAATGTGAGGATAAAATAATATTATAGAGTGCTCCATTATTTATAAATGCAAATGTTCAGTTCAGTTTAAAATTCAAAATAATTTATGTGTCCCTCAAAGAGCAATTTGAGGCAAGCAAACACACACAACAAACACACAAACAATTTATTCATACGCATAAAACAAAAAATAATAAAGGAAAAAGTGAAAAAAAATGGGGGAAAAAATAATACATATAAAACATATGATAATGTAAAGGAAAAAGTTGAAATACACATACATATGTGTGTGTGTATATACATACTTTATATATATATATATATATATATATATATATATATATATATATATATATATATATATATATATATATATATATATATATATATATATATATATATATATATATATATATATATATATATATATATACATACATATATATGTACATATATGAATATATGTATATGTCACTACTGCTTTAAACAGCTGTGTGTCCTTTTCTAAACTTTAAATTGCACACCCTGTTTCATGTTTTTGTTCTGATGTCCTTTGGAAAAAGGAACAACAGATGAAAAATAACCTTTTGGCCAATTCTAGTGTTTTTAAACCATGTGTATTTATCTATTTATGAATTTGCACTGTCCCTTCTCTCAAATAAGCTAAACACATGTACAGGGACTGATCACAAGCCTCGTGACTTCTGTTTTTTTTTTCAAATCTAATACATAACCTTGTTGTAATTACCTCAAAAGTTTGTGTGGTGTCATTTATAATCGTACATGCCTTTTTGAGGACTTGATCAGGTATAAAATACACGCAATAT
Organism: Pterois miles; assembly: GCA_947000775.1. Lineage (NCBI taxonomy): Eukaryota > Metazoa > Chordata > Actinopteri > Perciformes > Scorpaenidae > Pterois > Pterois miles. Next base: position 2,332,530 of record CAMQGK010000368.1, read on the forward strand.
TGCAAAAAATAAATGAGTATATAATAAGGAAAAATAATCAATCACACTATTCCTATAATTCAGTCCATACACATCTAGAATTTAATTAAACGCCTGTATGAAAATATATTTGAGAGCTTCTGTTTGATAACATATTTTTCATTATTTGTCCATTTATTTCCCTTTGATTCAAAAGTAGTTGTATTTATTACATGTCAACTGTGCAGCCCTGTCATGCATGTTAACTACATATGGTATCTGGATGTGTTTCTGTCTCTGAGTCATGTGAAGTAAATGTCTGGCCCCTGTACTGCCTGTGTGTCTGTAACAGATGGTGTGTGTGTGTGTGTGTGTGTGTGTGTGTGTGTGTGTGTGTGTGTGTGTGTGTGTGTGTGTGTGTGTGTGTGTGTGTGTGTGTGTGTGTGTGTGTGTGTGTGTGTGTGCGTCCTACAAAGTCTGGCAGAAGCACCTTGTCGCTCTGTGGTGCATCATGCCAACTGCTATCGGCCGATCACACAGCACCTTCCAATCTAACGTGCTCCTCCTCACACTTCTAGTATCATCTTCTATCTATCCTGCTCCTCTCAAATAAGGTTTATTTTTAGCTAATTCCCCATTATATCATGCTATATGTCACACAAGGTTTCACATCATGAAAAGGGAAAAATGATATGTTTATTCAGAGTGACGATGTCACAAAAAATGGACGCAGTAGTGAGCGTATACTCTCCTCTCTCCTCTCGTACAGTTATTCCCTTCATTCATACACACACACCACTCCAGTTTCTACACATACCTACCCCCAACACTTCCCAAGTAAAATAGCACTCTGTATTCCCCTTACGTAAAGCGCTTTAGACGACAGATATACATCTACACCGACCACATCTGAACGCTACAAACTAGTTGGTGTGTCTTGGATACTACAGCTCAATGTGCATTGACAGGGAAAATGATAATGTCTGATCCTTTGTTGCACTTGTTCAGTGATATTTAATAACTGTCCTAACTAGGCTTGTAGAAACACACTCCACAAGAGGATTGACATTTTCAGATCGTTTTACAGAGCTCTGGCGAGAGAGCGAGTGAAAAACAGATTATGAAAGAAAGGAAAATAGATAGATATATAGATAGATAGATAGGAGATAGATAGATATATAGATAGATAGATAGGAGATAGATAGATAGATAGATAGATAGATAGATAGATAGATAGATAGAGCTACAAAAGGAAGAAACAGCGTTTTCCCTGAGGATCCCATTTCTCTGGTAATCCAGAACAGATTGGGCTTCAAAGTTATCTCAGCAAACTTGGATTCATTGAAAATGTGATTGAAATGACAAAAAGGGAATGAGGCCGATGAGAAGGGAGCATACGAGAGAGAGAGAGACCCACGTTCACGCCTCTGAAAATCTGTCAGAGTAGTTTTGGAGTTTGAGTGTTTCTTGAGAAAGACGCACAAGCAGATTTCATTTCATAAAAGCAGAAAATGCAATACCCAGCTGACGAGCCACGGCGCTACAGAACTCTCTTTGGCAACGCTTTGGTACCATCAAGAGTCGACTACAAACAGTGCAGCAACATCGATTTGACGTGTGTCATGGGTGTTTTGTAAATACTTTGAGTATTTTCCTCCCCCAGCATTAGGCTATGGCTGCCTCTTGTCACGGTGCTGCTGCTGGAACAAATACTCCAAAGCACCCTCTCTAGCAGGTCAAGCGGAAAACAATTTCAGGGTTTAATGTGGGCGGATGAATTTTACATTCATTAATAAAAGGCTGGATGGATTAGCAAATTATTATTTTCAGTGTAGAAAGCAATGAGAGATAGAGACGAGCAGGCGTGTGAACTTGCTCACATCTTGTGATTTCAGTTTCTAGCCTCCCTCTCTCCCTCTCTCTCTCTGACTCTCTCTCTATCTTTTCTGTATTCAGACTTTGTCTCAGTCAGGGTTTCACATGCTGAGCTGCTGCTGCTGCTCCGGGAGGCAGAGGAAGGCTCGGGGTGGGAGCAGCGGGGTGGGTGACAGGGCAGCATCCATGCCCAGACAGACACAACCTCTCCTGGGCTGATGCTACCAACATGCTTTGCTTCTGGAGATACGCACAGTTGAGTCCTGTCTGGAACCACCGCTACAGCCAGAGTGTCAATGCGATGGAGTGTGTGTGTGTGTGTGTGTGTGTGTGTGTGTGTGTGTGTGTGTGTGTGTGTGTGTGTGTGTGTGTGTGTGTGTGTGTGTGTGTGTGTGTGTGTGTGTGTGTGTGTGTGTGTGTGTTTGTGCTTGCTCTGTGTGCTCCTGTCAGTACTGGAAAGTAACTAAGTACATTAACTTATGTACTGTACTTAAAGCAGCTATAATCCTGTGAAAAGCACTTTATAATGTGTTTTATGTGTTTTTAAAAGATGCTCCTTCTTCTTCTTCTGCTTATTATAATTATTATTATTATTATCATTACAAATAATTTATAATTTTGGGAAAACGATGTGCTGTGAAAGTGGTCACTCGTAGTCTCACAGGGAGGTGTAAATTGCACAACATTACAAGGACAATTTGTGTGTCATGAGGTACATTATAATTTTTTTTCTCAACAAAACTATGATAGTGTTAGGAAGTTAGTTAGGTTTAGGCAGCAAAACTACTTAGTTAGGTTTACAAAAATGTCAAGCTTGGGCTCAAAATAAATACGTAAACTAACTAGGGTTTTTAGGTCAAGTTCAGTTTCATTTGTTACTGCGGGGCAAATGGTTTTGCAGCAAAAAGTGTGACATAAAACATAACGACAACATGAAATGACAGAGTAAAAATAGCGCAGTCTCAGCAGCACAGCATCAGTGAACAAGCATAATCATCACAACAGCAACAGAAAACAAAAAAAATAAGATGCTGTCATCCCCCTACTAAATATGACCAGCAATGCATTCAAATCAAGACACCCAACAAGCAAACAAAATCATCCAGTGACAGCAACATAACAAGAAATAAGAAAAAGAACAACACCATTATAAGAAGTCAGCCTGAACAACATCACACAAGTAGGCCAATACTTGCGATGGACAAACTACCTTTTAAAACAGGACAAACAACAACTGCTGGTCACTACATGAGCATGCACCCTGACTCCATGCACCATGTATTCAAACAACCTCCCCCTGTCCGCCATAAGCTGTCTACATGACTACATGGCGCTCAAATGACACACCAAAAGCAGGAAATGTGTTCTTATTGCACAAAAATGTGTCCTTCATATGCCTTTTCGTGCAAATGGGCAGGATGAACCTACAAGATCCCACGAATCTGCAGCTGACTTCAGCTTCAAGAAGCTTTATAGCAAGTTTCAGCTCATTGTTCAGCTGCAATTTAATGATTTTGGTTCACTCTCACTGCTGTCATAACAAAAAAAGCTCTATTGTACACCACCTGCTCAGCACCATAAAGCAGACACACACAGTTAGCAAATAGCCATTGAACACAGTGGAGAATTTAGCAGCTGAAGTTGTAGCCCCAGTTTGTGCCTCTCATGTATTAACATACATCCGGGTCACAGAGGTAATCATCGGATTCTCTAAAAGATAATTAACTGTCGATGTTTAAAGGTTGTTTTAAATTTTAGAGAAAGCGCTGTTTACATTTTTGCCCCTCATGACTAAAAAGTCAGATATTTCCCTCAGGATCTGACCAAAAACAGAGTTAAAAGGAGAGTGAATATTGGACTTACATTCCCTAGGTGGCCGCAAACACGACTCCAAACGAATGCTGATGTAGCTCCATATCTACTGGATGAAAGTGATCTAAATTAGATCCAAATATGAAAAAAAACAAATAACTAGCATAAGCGTTCACTTCCTTTTACTGGAGAAAACAGCAGCCAATTGGTTTCAGACGTCACATTAAGTAAAAAAAAAAAAAAAAAAAAAAAAAGGTTAAATGCAGATCACCTGTGAGTAGTCGAGGGGGTTCAGTGATTGTTGTCTCAGTACACCTGTGAGGAAGGTCCAGTTCTTCCTTCTCCATTCACTGCAACCTGAAAGAGCAGTTTAGTTCAGTTTAGTTCAGTTTAGTTTAGTTTAGTTTAGTTTAGTAAAGAAGAGCAGGAAAAATGTCAGCGTCCAGATGTGTAAAGTTGATAGAGGGTGACTTCTTATGCAAATGTATTTTTTAGATCTGATTCCACTTGGACATTAAAGGGTTTACTTGCTTAAAACTCCTTTGATTTAACATTGTAAAACAATAAAATATGAAACCTTCAAATATATCATCACTAATAATAAATAGAATCATTTTACTGTATTCTTATTGGCTCATAAGTTACAATAAGCACCATCATCTAATTAAAAATGCATCTTACATATCAATACATCAATAATACTAATAAAAATAATAGTATAATATAACATACTGTATAACCATCTGATAGGACATTCTGCATATTGAGTGCTTTTGATACTTTAAGTACATTTTGCTGATAATACTGGATGCAGGGCTTTTTCTTGTAATGGGGTATTTTTACACTACAGTTATTACGTTTTTAGTAAAAGATCTACCTCCTGAGTACCACTGGTCTGTAGATCAAGATATACATATAATTGTATAAACTTTTCTTCAAACCCAACAGTATATAATAACGTAATCAAAACGGTTCATTGTTGGCCTTGAAGACACATTACTGTGATTCACTGGGTTTAGCATATTATGTTACATTACAGTGAAACTCTGCTGACATAAGAACATACATACAGACAATTTAATCAATTTATACACTTGAAAAGGGGCTGAAAATTGCATACTTTTGATAATTGAAGTTTTCAATGCTGGAAAAATGGTCTTTTCATAAAACTGGGCCGTCTATGGGGAAGAAAGGTGCAAATACTTTTGAAATTTATGCTACATGAGCAGAGAAATCAGAGAAAGATGGGTATGGTTTTCCCTTTTGCTCAAAAAGTAGAAAACCTACAATAACCAGAATGCACTGGGCTCGTTGTGTCACAGTCATTCAGCTGTGGTGGCCTCCTTCATATGCTGTAATTCCTCAAAACATGCAAAACATGCAGATGTGCAATATGTAGTTGGAACAACTGATAACACAAAACAAACTTCTGCAGGCAACTAAACATGGAGCTCTGAGTGCTGGCAACATGGAGGGAAGTTAAACTCTGATCATTTGCATTTAGGCTAACACTATCTAAATTATAATGATACAGAGCTGGTTAAAAATTGGCAAAGTTTCTATGGTGGCCAGGTATCCCACTTTACATGGTACTGCACAGCACTTTTTTCTCTTGTCCCACATCCCACATGTTGAGAGGATGTCCCACCTTTTCATTGGCTGTAGTTTTCAATAGTCAAACCACTGCAGGACAGATGCTTGTTTTGAAAAAAAAAAAATCTGGCTTTTATCCAATAGCTTTGAAGAAAGCAGGGAAGGCTGTCATCACGGGGCTGTTTGCTGTCAATCAAACCGCGCACACGTGGGTCAAGTGCAGGTTAACATTTCACTGTCTTTGCTACGCTATGCCCAACGGGGAAAATTGTGAGTCACCACAGAGTCACAGGCTATGAAGATTTAGGAGGAATATGATGGAAACTACCACAAAGGAAGAGTAGCAACAACAAAGACTGGGGAGCTACTTATAAGTATTTATAAGCCGGTGGAAGGCAATTCTCTTCTGAGTTTTTTGTGAAATTTGACGGTTATTGTTCAGTTTCACACAGGGCGAATAGGACAAAAAGCAACACAGTTCATGTGAGTCTCAAAAGAAACGTGCAGCTCAACAGGAGATGTGTCGAGCTATGGATGCATTTGGGCAAAGCATGGAGATGTTACAGGGTAAGGGGCAGAATTTAAATGTTTATTATTTAACTTTAAGACATTATATCAAAATTATAGAGTACCTTTCACCATTAGAAACATGTCCCACATTATCTCTCGCAAACATACTCTGATCCACATTTGGTTAGTTGGGATCTAGTCACCCTAAAAGTTTCTCTTTAAGTCAATTTTCCTAATAATACTACTTTTACATGTAATGGGGTGTGTCTATATTGGGGTACTGCTTCGTCCAGTACTGGCCTCTGCGTGTTCCTGTAGCTGTACCCAAACTCTGGAGCACTCATGAAGTCTGCTCATAAAGACAATCGACCTCTCCAGTACATCCCCACTGAGCGAGTGTGTAGGTGAGGTGAGATGAGGTGTCAGGAGTGAGAGGGGAAGAGAGTGGGGTCACTGCGAGGAAAGGAGCGATGGATACAATGCCGCGGGGTCTTGGCACTGCCTCCTTATAACGACATTACAGTGGAAAGAACAAGCGGCAATGAGCGACACCGTCATTAACCTCTGGCTGGGCTATAAATCAACAGCAGTTCACACAAATTAGACCAATTCCCCTCGATCTGCCTCCAAAGGCCCTCGCTAAGACTACGGCATTATAAATCACATACAGGGGGAGGAGGAGACACACACACAGAGACATAGATTCAGGGAGAGAGCATGCAGACACTTTTATTGGTAGTGTTTTACCGTGAGTCATATAAGCTAGAAGAATTAAATTTCTCAGGCTTGCCCTTGATGATTCATGATACATATTTTCATCATAGCTGCTTATTACAGCTAGCTTTCTGTCGAAAGGCTCAACGAAATTAACGCCACCAGTTGTACCCATGCTACAGGAAAGGAGAAATTCTTTCAGAATAAAGATGACATAGTATTATGCAATTTCACATTATTATTCAGCGCAGTGCAGCCCTGGGGACTGATTTGATGTAAATATGAAAGCTTCACTTTTTTTCTAAAAAAAAAAGAACAACAAAGAATGAGTTCAACAGAAACCAAAAATAACACCGGCTGCAAATAGAAGACTCTAATTTGCCAGAAATATGCTCAAATTCCCTTTTTCATCATGATGTGATTTTGGCTCCAGCCTGAACAAGGAATATTAATAATGTGTTTCGATTCATAACGTTACCTGTCAGTATTGCGGCGTGATTATTCTCAGCTAAACTTGGACGGGGCTGTTGGTGTTTCAGTGCTTGCAGGGCGGTTTGCGTGGGGCGAGGGATGGACAGCTGCCGGCTCTCCGTAGGAAAGAGTACATATTGCACGTCACTCGGAAAGGTAACAGATATGGCAGTATGTCCCTGCCATCTGTCACTGGAGCTTCACACGTCCACGCAGACAAAGGAGAGCCAGGCTGCCGAGACGGCAACAAGGCCCCACTCTGCTATTGTCCCTAAGGCTTGTGGGTAAATGTAGGGCCCCTTATCATCAGGCCCTGCTGGAGGGATGCAGTCTGGCTAACAGCAGCATTGTTCACCACACACTCACACAAAGGACCAAACAGACTACAGAAATTTAGCATCTCTAGCAGGAATAATAGTTATATTAGTGCCCCAAATCCAAAGGGTTTTTTTCTTTATTAATCAATAGGAGAAAGTGCAGAAAGTTAAGGTCATTTGTTGAGTTTGATCTCTTGTCTCCAGATTTCAGCACTTTTCTCTGCCCTTTTTATCTCTTGAATAACCCTCAGACGCAAACACACTCAGTCATGTGCACATGCTTCCACCCAGCGCAGACTCCCACAGATAAGGTCCCGGGCTTAGTGGACAGGGTCGATTTTCTATTATGGAATTTCATAATAAAGATCAACTGTCACAGCAATCAAAGCATCACTTAAAGCTGTCTTAAAGCAGAGCCAGGACCTCTGTTTTCATCCAGCAACCTCCTCCCCATCCCCAAAAATAATCATCCTCAATCCTCCCAAACACTGCAGACCCTCCGAGAGTCCCTTCTTTTCCTTTATCGCTCCCTCAGAAGGAGGGGAAAAAAAAAGAGGAGATGAGGAAGGTCAACGGTCTGTCAAGAGTAGATAAAGAAGGATAGATGAAAGAAGAGCTCGATAGAGAATCTAAAAAACTTTGCAGTTTTATAAACTGTACCTCGGGTCTGAAAAGAAAGCAGGACGATAAAGTGCTGTCAGACTGTTGTCAGTTTTCATTTGAAAATTATCTTCTTTTCAAGGAAATGTGTACAGTCAAATGTGTATGTTATGTATGTGTTTCAGTGTGTAAAATTATCTTTGTGCTTGGGTGCAAAACTGAAAGAAACCGAAGCCTCGCTTATTCCTCAGCATCGCAGAGCAACGTGTGAGATTACACCACCTAATCCCTGTGTAATCTGTGTGTACCTCTGCTGTGGAAGCTGCCTCAGCATGAAGGTCCAATGCCCTTGCAAATCAGCTCTTAATACAGTAATACAGAGTAAAGTAGAGGAAGCAAAATTGAGGGGAAAGGGAGTGTTGTGTGTTGCTGCAAGATGCTTAAAGCAAGTTTTGCTCCAAAACCTTAAAGATTCATGACAAAATAAACAACAATCAAAGTTAATGATCTGCAAAAAACATTCGTCATTATTATCTATGAAGAGTTTATCAATCAAAACTCAACTTATATGCTTTATCAGGGCTGAGTGGATGTGGTTAGATCTGATTTGATTGACAGTGAGATCACAATTATTTAAGACAATTTCTCACTGGCGTTGGAAACATGATGCATTTAAAAAGACATTTTGTAGCCTGTTTTTTTAATCTGGTGCACTTTGAGAGCAAAATTAAGACACTAGGTCTATAAAGACCTTTGTGCTCTTGTAAACAATTTAATCATAAACCCACTGGTTGTATCGATATGAATGGTGAATGGCACATCCACAAAGCATGGTAAATGGGATGGGGTCTGCATTTCAAGAAAGAGGTGAAAGGACACTGCTGTAAAGGAACGAGGCATAAACAATTTATAAGACAAAACAAGAGAGCTACTGCAAATGCAACATAGCACCATAATAGTTTTATGTCAAATATTTTGTTTTCATAATCGTTGGAAGCCCAAACTGTCAGTGTAGTTGAAATTTGATTAGCATAGCATCATAAGAAAACAAACCAAAAACTGTCATCACAGTCACAGTCACAGTGTAGCTTAACTCTGATTGGCTCACATGTGACTGCTTCAAACCAGTGAGACGACACAAACTCCAGAAATAAAAAAAAAAAAAAAAAAAAAAACCCTCTAAACTTTGGCCACATCACTCAGGGTAAGAAGTTGAGAAAATAGATCAACGGGGCCTTTAAAGTCTTAAAAAACATCAAGGTGAACACACAGTGAGCCTCACAGTGTTTAAAGGGAAGGTGCAGCTAAAGGGAACAGGCATACTGTGAAGGTCAAGGTCTGACCCCTCAGATCCCACATCCCTGTATGCCAGGGCGGTACCTCCATGTTGGGGGTTTCCAATCAGACAGATTGGTGTTGGGGCCCTATTTGACACGAGGGGCCCCGTGCTGCCGGTGGGCCGACCGGCAGCCTCTCAAGAAACCTGTTTCAATTACCATAAGAGCCTTGGCTGGTTTCCCTTCATCCTATTCGTTAATGGACTATGCATGTATCACCTCATGCAAATGACTTATAGCAAGGTCCTTTCTTTTTAGAAGTGCTGCGTTTATCCCTGACACATCTCTGACCCGCAAAGTCGATGAAAACAAGGAATTCAAAAACACTGAGCCAGTCTGACAGAAGAAGAATGACAGCAACAAGAGACGAGACGAGCTGGGAAGAGGATGAGTGCAGGTAGCACAAAAAGAGCAGAGTGGGGGGAAAAGTTGTACCTCTATGTATGTATGTAGTAATGATTTCAGGAGGGTTTGCTTGTGTTTGCGTGTTTGGCAGTTTTACAAAAGAGTCTGGTCATCACTCAGAGTGATTTTCCACCCTACCTCCCCTTGTTTCCTAACATTGTGTTTCTTCGATAAATGACTCTTAACCAAAACCTCTATCAATTGGAAGAAAAAGCACTTTTGTTTTAGAGCTAAAGGTGAAACATGTTAGAAAATCTATTATGCTTTTGTGTTTTTTCCCTTTCCTTTATTATGTGATGTAGTTTTTTGTGTATGTAAAAAGAGAGTTCCCGTCCCCCACAGAAACGCTGCTCCTGAACTGTCTGAAACACCTTGATTGAAGTCCCGCCCTTTCTTCTGTAACATGGTGATGTCACCAAGTAACACAGCTGCAAAACAAGGGTTTCAACTTGTCATAGCAGGAAAAGCACAGGTGTTTCTGATAACATAATAACTCTGTTTTATTCAGCTGTCCCAGTAAGTCATGAACATGAGTCTACAGCTTGCCTACAATCTCTGTGAGGCCGCAATAAGTGAAATACTAACTTCAGCATGTCAACATGCTCACAATGACTAATATAACATAATATTTACATGTTCACCATCTTAGTTTTTTACATGGCTTTGTTGAATACTTAATTCTGATTGGTCAATCATGGCATTCTACAGTCTGTTATTTCTTTATAACAGACCATTGCTATGTATAACAGACCATTGCTTTGTATAACAGACCGTTGTTATGTGTAACAGACCGTTGCTATGTATAACAGACCGTTGCTATGTATAACAGACCGTTGCTATGTATAACAGAACATTGCTATGTATAACAGACCGTTGTTATGTATAACAGACCATTGCTTAGTATAACAGACCGTTGTTATGTGTAACAGACCGTTGCTATGTATAACAGACCGTTGCTATGTATAACAGACCGTTGTTATGTATAACAGAACATTGCTATGTATAACAGACCGTTGCTATGTATAACAGACCATTGTTATGTATAACAGACTGTCGCTATGTATAACAGACCGTCTCTATGCTATGTGCCAAATTATTTATTTTTTTAAGTAAGTAGCCCTGTAATAATTGGGATAAATGTACAGCTCACCCAATGCAAAATCCAAAATCCAAAATTTCACAACAATGACTGTACATTATTCCTTAGGATACTTAGTATGTTAGCATGCTAACATCAGAAATAAACACTAAGGACACTTGAAGTTAATAGTATTTGGTCATGAACCAAAGTATTTCAGGTGGCACTGGATGAGTTCATTTATAATATTTTTTTCTTGCTCATATATCTATATCTATATATTATTAAATGTAATTATCCCTGTTATACATTTATGGGAGCAGGTCATAAAATGATCTCTATCTCTGGTTGGATCGCTCTTATCCTGCTCCCTACAAGTAATGTTATTAAATGATGACTCAAATCTAATTTGAACTTAAACATGTCTCTGGAGAAAATTATGATTAGCTGGGTCCAGAGCAGCAAAAACTAGATGGAAACATCATCATTGGTGTGGTGCATATATATATAGATATATTGAATATGTACAAAATGTCATGGCAGTCCATCTACTGGTAATCAAATGACTGAAAAATAACTGGAGCAATCCAACCACTTAATTCTTTATTTCTAATTATTATCAATTGCCTTTTTTATTATTTATTTATTTTATTTTAGTGTTATTTTTTTATTGCCATGTTTCATTCTGTTTTTTGTCTTCTTTTTTGGTTCTTCATATATCACTGGATATGTTATGCAATATTGTACAAGTTGTTAAAAATCTCAATAAACAAATTGGGCAAAAGAAAAAAAAATAAGGACAAGTTGGGGAAATAAAAGGTGTTCGTCTCTCTAGTAGAGTTCAGAGACTTGTAGAGTCTACGTCAAGGAGCATCGAAGCTGTTCTGGTGACCCAACATCTACGCATACTGTCAAAACATTTTTTTATTTTTAAGTATACACAGTGACAGTTCTGTGAGGCAGCTCCTGCACATTACACAATATCACTGAAGAATGCACGTTGCATTCATGGCTCCTCATTTATTACTATGATCTATGTTTGCTCATGTTTCAGTTGCTCACATTAATTAGCAAGCTGGGCTAAATTCTCCACAGAGGTGGTGAAGGCAGCCGAACACACATTAAAATATACACATAATTAATTATGAGATTGTCGTCACTAAAAATACACACTGGGACTGCACCAGCACGCACTTGTTACATGTACCGAGGCAGCACACTGGAGGCTAGGCATTTAATATTTCTGTGAAGTGCAGGTGAGGTGAGAGCAAAACCTGACAACAACTTTGGACTTGCATGAGATCCAATTGTGAGAGGTGGAAGGGAGCTTCCTGCCGCTCTCCCCTGGATAAGAGGTCATCTTGCAAGGGATGAGCTGTGGGATTAGCTGGCCATGGGACTGCTCCCCAGGCTGCAGGAAAAGTCTATTAGTAACTGGGTAATCTGTGGTTAGGTGGACACAACATGCCAGGACAGAGTGCCTACTCAACCCATTTTGGTGTTGGTATGTATGTGTGTGTCCATCTATCCAGTGTCTCTGATTAGTATGCGTGAGCCATGAGGCTACACTGACAGTGAGGCCTCTGAGAGCAGCAGCGCCATGAATTCTTTAGCATGAGCTTGCATGTACCCTTGCTCTCATCACGCCTGAGAGGACAAGTCCAGTCACCGGGAGACAAGGAGACGCACTCAAATCGTCATTTGGCGCATACATCTATGCCTGCCAGCCTGCTCTGAGTTAACTGAAGGTCCCTCTGGCCTACATGCAAACACAGTCTGCATTTAACCATCTTATCAGCACACTCGACACATTTCCCTCTGACTCACAGAAGAGGAGCCAAATATACTCATGTCCACACACACACAAAAATCTGAGGGAATTTTCAATCTCTTCTTCTCCCTTTCTCTCTCCCTCCGCCTGTGGAGAACACTGGCAGGAATCAGGGAGAAGAGCAGGGTTGCTAGGCGACAGGTTGTGGTTGCCATGGTGAATTTAAGTGGAACAGCTGGTCCAATCAGCATAAAGTGCGGGCAGGCGGGGGCAGAGCCAGAGAGGCTCATGCCAACACAGACAGACAGGAAGAAGAGGCTGCTGAGGCATGCAGGAGAGGAGAGGAGAGGAGAGGAGAGGGAGAGGAGAGGAAGAGGGAGAGGAGAGGGAGAGGAGAGGAGAGGGAGAGGAGAGGAGAGGAGAGGAGAGGAGAGGAGAGGAGAGGGAAAGGAGAGGAAGAGGGAGAGGAGAGGAGAGGGAGAGGAGAGGGAGAGGGAGAGGAGAGGAAGAGGGAGAGGAGAGGAGAAGAGAGGAGAGGAGAGGAAGAGGGAGAGTGAGAGGAGAGGAGAGGAAGAGGAGAGGAAGAGGGAGAGGAGAGGAGAGGAGAGGAGAGGGAGAGGAGAGGAGAAGAGGATAAAGTAGGCTAATGAGTGAAAAAGGCGGAATGATAAGAGGACACTAAAAAAGGAAGAATGGGGAGAAAGGAGTAGGAGGTCAGAAAGACAGGAATAGGCTTAATGAGAAAAAACCTGGCTGGTCAGATGAATAGATTTGAACAAAACTAGGAGAAAAGAGTGTTAACCTCGTTATTAAAATATGTCCACCACATACTTAACATTAACACAGCGCTGTGTGACACCCCCCAACACACACACACACACACACGCACACACACACACACACACACACACACACACACACACACACACACACCATACAAGCATTACAAAAAAAAAAAATGAAGATGAGATGAAGACAAAAGTAGGTTGGGATGTTCAGGGATGTATCGTCACTGATACTGTTTCCTTTAGGCTGGAGCCACAATCTATCAGGTTCTGACTACCTGACAGAAACCATTTAAAGGCACAACACAGAGCGTCACAGTTAGCTGCAGCTAATGACGACGTGGTGATAACATGGTGATAATGATAATGGGGTGGGAAAATGTGTGAGGATTGTGGGGATTTCACAGTCAGCTGTGTGTGTGTTGTTTTTTTATATTTCTCAGATGTGTTTTCAGCAGATGACAAATCGGGGTGTGTTTGGTGTTAAAGTTTTCTGTCAAGTGAAATCAACAGATTCGTATGTTGGGGCGACCAAACACAGGTGAGATTATAATGATGCCATCAAGCAGCCCATTCACGCAAAAAGGCATATGAATGAAACAATTAGCGCACAAGGCCTTTAGCGTGCAATATGAATATCTTTCTTGCTTTTAGTTTACTTACTGTATTTTACCGGATTATAAGACGCATTAAGCGAAACCGGTCAACGGTCAGAGTCAAACTTTATTCAGTTCATTTAATAACTCAATAACTTCAATAACTCTCAACATTTTTCAGTTGTAACACATGAAATACAAAACAATACACTCACTTTTCAGTTCTTTCCTCTTCCACAAATCCATCAAATTCATCATCAGTGTCTGAGTTAAACAGTTGGGCGACTTTAAGTGCGACTTTAAGTGCGCCTTATAGTGCGAAAAATACGGTACTTAATTGAAGCCCAACCATGTCATGTTATTTATACGCCTTCTCGTGAGATCAGGTTGCATCAAGAGAGGCCTACAGATTGATGTTCAAAGAGAAAGTGACAAATTGATCTGTAGATACGACCTTGTCCCATCTTTAATTTTATTAGGACTTTTATTGATTTTGAATGTCAATATCTGTGTACATTAGTGGATGCCATTTTTGTTTACTTCATTATTGTGTCACTTTGTCTTCACTGATGAATGCTTTGAGAAGTACTGTACTCTGAGCTGCTTCCTTGCATGAAAGGAACAACATAATTGAAATTAGAATAATCTTTGTAAAACAAAATGACGTGCAAAGCTCCACACAAACTGAAAGTGCACTGGAAGTTAAACTACATATCACTGAGGCCTGACAGGTGCTCCCTGGAGTCAGTTATTTCTGATTTTGCTTATCTGTTAAGTGTTCAGGAAAAGGTCTGTTTCCAGGTTCACCACTGGACAGGACTGCCTGCTGTCTGATACTTTATCAGTTATTGGTTTCACACTTTATCAGGCTTCTGAGATTGAACCCTGCACACACACAAACACTCACAAACAAGATTTGAAATGGAGTTGTACTAACATCAGCACTTATTGCAGGCTGCAAACTACCATGCAAACTGTCCTTTAATGAAGTCAAGTAATCCTGCCGTTTACCCACACACACACACACATATGATACACAGACATACAATATGAAGGTACTTTAAGTTTTTGCACTGACTGGTATCAGGCCATTAAATAGGCATTATCAGTCACTCGAAGCACCATAGGTGTGCGTCAGTAGGGGCCTACTACACCTACTATGCTGTAAAAGTGAAAGAGAAAATTAAAAGCAACACATTACAACATATTGTAAAATTAAATAAAACGCCACATTTTAAAGACAAATAAACATGCTTCTTTATGTTTAGGCAGGAAAATTACAACTTCTTTAGGTTTAGGCAACAACACTAAAACTTCTATAAGTTTAAGCTACTAAACTACAACTTCTTTAGGTTTAGGCAATAAAACTACAACTTCTTTAGGTTTAGGCAACAAAACTACAACTTCTTTAAATTTAGGCTACTTGACTACAACTTCTTTAAGTTTAGGCAACAAAACTACAACTTTTTATGTTCAGGCTACTCAATTACAACTTCTTTAGGTTTAGGCTACTTAATTACAACTTTTTTAGGTTTAGACAACAAAGCTACAACTTCTTTAGGTTTAGGCAACAAAACTACAACTTCTTTAAATTTAGGCTAGTTGACTACAACTTCTTTGTGTTTAGTCAACAAAACCACAAAGTCTTTAGGGCAACAAAACAACAACTTCTTTAGGTTGATGCAAAAAAAAAAAAAACAGTAGGGGTTTGTTCAGTTTAGGGAAGATCATCATGGTTTGTTAAAATAACTACAAACACAAAGACAACTACACATTGCTGGTTTCACACGGGACTATCCATCATCCCCTACCTCCATTTCTATGGCGTTTCACACTGTGTATACTACAGTGCCTGACTTCTCCTCCTGTCACAATTACTACGGTCGCTAGATGTTGCTGTTGTGTTCTTTTATACCTTCTTTCGTTGATCTACCATGTGAATACATGATAAAACCTGCTATTAGGTGCAGTAGATCCCTACTGACCCTCATCTTCGGGGCTTATAGGGACTGATAACGTCTATTTCATAGCCTGACAACAGTCCAATCGGCTGGTTTTGGATGAGAAAACAGACTTACCTTCTCTGGACACATATGTAGGGACACGTTTTCTCCAAGGAGGACACTCTGAGCGTTTCGCATGAGCAGGCACAGGGGGGAGCGAGATGAACACAGGCTGCCACTGCTGTAACCAATCATGGCTGCCACTTATCCTGCTCATTCCCCTCAACAGTGAAATTATGTCGCCGCTAGAGTCACAGAATTTGCACATCTTTTCCCTGAGAATGAGAATTTGAACATCACAGATTAATATTTAACTCTTAGCTTGGACAGAGCACCTGCACAGTTAAAAACATAACCTATGGTTAATAATAACAATAATGATAATATTGCCTCCAGGGTGTGAAACTGTGGTACATTTGGGCTCTGCTGACGAATAGAAAAGGTTTTAAGAGCTTGTCCAGCTCGCAAGACGTCCATTCACACAAAGCTCTCACTCTGTCACACCTTCCCCCTGTCACTCACACAAAGCATGCTGGGAGGCACGGTTTCCAGGGCAACCGAGAGGCACCTTTCCTTGACGACGGTTCAGAATGCGGAGATGGAGGACATTAGCTTGCACCTCAGGTGTGGCAATATTGGAGCCTATAGCTCGACCACGAGCAGAACAAAGCCGCCGTGACCACTTTGGTGAAAAAGAAAAACACACAATATAAAGCAGCTGGAACAGCGGAGCAAACATGTGGATGAAACAGCAGCTGAAGTGGGAACTGACATTACCAACAAGCAATTGTTCCTCTGTGAACTTTGGTTTTTGGTTTTGCAGCTTGTTAGGATCCTCCAGAGTTCGGTGTGACAGAGGAACCACTGGGAGTTGAAACAGCTCTCTGGGTATCTCCTCTCAGTGATAAATGAACTAAGCTGCTTCACACATATAGTGTGAATTAAAATTTCACAAACACATACTCTCTCAAAAGACCCTCACACACTGTCCTAAATATGCAATAACAAACTGCTGAATCCCCCTGCAGGCTCCAAAATACATCTTCAAAGAAACCCTCAATCTGCTTAACACATTTTACACACCACACACACACATGCACACACACACACACACACACACACACACACACACACACACACACCACCATAGTTGCATTCAGACCCAGAGCACACAGATCAATGCAAGAAACGGGGAGACTTTGTTATATCATGTTACTTTCGGTGAAGGCCAAACACATGAAATTCATGAAGAGGCGACAGAGGAAGAGATGGGTGTGTCGAGTGCACGGAAAACGCACTGGATACACCGAGAAGACAACACACACTTCTCAAGAGAAACACACAAGCGAAGGCAGAGCGAGGGGGAGAAGAAAATGGGCGTGTGTGTTCGTAGGTGTGTGTGTTTGTACGGAGAGAGAGAGAGAGAGAGAGAGAGAGAGAGAGTGAGAAGGAGACTGAGTGCATAGAGAATTGAGTGCAGTTAGTAGTGTTTCCCCCTCGGCTGAGGCATTAACAAGCCTATAATGGACCCTCTTAAAAAGCCGACTAGGATCTCCTCCAAAACTAACTGATTTAGAGTGGCCAGGGCCCCCATGGGCAGTGGCCAAGTCCCCCTCTGTCCCTCCCCAGCACAGCCACAGCCAGCCCCGGTGGCAGGCGGCACAGACACACATTGTGTTTGTCTGCTGAACCACAAGCAATAGCAGTTTATAACACAATAAAACACCATGAGGAGGCATTAATTGGATATAATAGCCAGGGAATGATTTAGATGATTTAACACCTTTTTTCCAAGATGAGTACAAAAGAGAGGAAAAAAGGAGGAGAGGAATAAAAGGGAATTAGAAATGGACTTACACACCGCTTCCGACTTCAAATGTTAGCCTGAGTTGGGTCACACACACACACACACACACACACACACAAATACAGGATACAGATGCAGAGGTTAACACACATAGCAAGTATATGATCAGACATGTCTAACATACACAGTTAACAGATTTAGTTATTGCAGCGTTAGAATACAGCAATGGAGGTGAAGTGAATAACCTAACAAGTGAAATAAAATCATCTACTCTGTAATGAAACCAGTGTAATATTTATGTTTTCTGTAATTTAGTAAACCCTTGAACTGAAGACAATAATCAGTCAATCACAGATGAAGCTGATGCTGATAAGATATGACAGGCTAGCTGGTAGGGAAAAAAAAACACACCCACGTAACCTCTTTATCACTCATCCATGTTTCAATGGCAGCGTTTTATTGACAATATGAGGCTCAGGAAAATAACTGACTCCAGATTCGCGAGGCAAATTATCCTCGAGACCCGCTCGCTAACCCTTCAAGATATCCCGTCACCTTATCTCTTCCTCTCCTCCCTGTCTTTTCACTCCATGCGGAGCTGAAAAGGAGCAGGGCCTTGCATGTATGTACATAATTGGCACTTTACTGTCATATCAAATTCATATCAGCGCATGGGCCGGGAAGAACAATGAGGGCCAGACAAAAGAGTGGCTCGCCGCTCTGAGAGTCGCCCTGATAACCGCAGCACAGGCCGGTCAATAAACCCAATCATCTCTAATCTTCTTATGGGGGACTAAACAGTTCCCCCAGATACTCCACAACGTTCCACTAGACACAATACACACTGCACTGTACCAATATGAGGAGGAAAACAATGTCTGAACCATAACCTCAGTGTACGACCTCATTAACCTTATCTACAGCTGCATATTGTCATCTAAACACACACAAGTTTTATTGGGATATGAAATTAAGTAAAGTTTATAGCAATGTTTAGAAAAAAAACTCAAGTAGATTGTGATATGATGTGGGGCTCTGAAAATTTATTTTTTTAAATAGTGTTTCATGTCATGCACTTAAACAATAAATCATAAAATAGCTAGAAGGCCTCTACGTGTATTGTGGACTTGTAAATTACCCTTCAGTATATTTTACAGTAGAAGTGTTTTGGGGATTAACTCATTACATTTTTCGGTAGACTGCATCCTGCCCTTGGTTACAGAGATGGAAACGGCGCATCTCCTGGACTCCATGCTGCTGTTTCTCTGGAAGCATCTCTCCTGCAACACGTAACAGAGATGATTAAAGGTCAGCAAGCTCGGCTTTTATAGCATTTAGCTTCCCACCATCTCACCCTCTCAATTTCAACAGTACAGTGATTCTAAAAATCCTGTTATCTTAAAACCTGTTAACTTAAAACCTAAATACACAGAAAAAGGTTAAAGTTATAGCAATGTGATCAAATCCAACATTTTATATCATTTAATACATTAAATGATATAAAATGTTGGGTTTGCATTTTAATATTCCTCCATCAGCCTGTCAACATAGCTCCTCCAGACTTCAATACAGCTGTATGCAAAACCTCTCTGATGCTCCAACACCCAAACCTCTCGACTGGGGCCGACCCAATCTGCAAAAAAAAAAAACGTGTGTGTGTGTGTGTGTGTATGGGGGGAGGGGGGGGGTCAATATGGGTGAGGGGTGAGGCTATATGGTTAGTGTGGCACAATCCATTTTTAAAAAGATATATTTTGCTATGCATTGTATGGGAAATTTGAACATGACAACTACTAATAACCACAGAATACATATTCTCATATATATATATATATATATATATATATATATATATAGCCTGTATAGATAGATAGATAGATAGATGTGTGTCAAAATATTTTCAAAATAAAACAAATCAAAAAAGAACAATATGAATGCAGGCAAAAATTATAAGTACAATTCTCCTTTCTTTGTTTTTTTGTTTTTTGTAGTTCATCATGTTTAAATTTCTGATATAATGCATGACAAGATCACCATTTCCCGCTCAATTTATCTGTTTCACGTCTTCCTCATTCTCCTTTGCTCTCTCCCTAATGATGTTTGACTGAGGTGCGGGTTAATTGCAGGGTTAACTGACGCCGTAGAGGAGCGGTGTGCTGTGAATATGAGACGAAAGTGAGGTTTAGTCACAGTGTGCGGATGGGGGAAAAGCTGTGCATACGTTTTATTGAATCATTGCAGGTTTGCATGCTGTGTGTGTGTGTGTGTGTGTGTGTGTGTGTGTGTGTGTGTGTGTGTGTTGTGTGTGCCAGAGCTAGAAAGAGTAAAAGCAGGACTTGTGTGTCTTTGTGCTACTTCACATACACTTATAAAACAGCATCAGCTGGGCATGAATGAGCATCAGTAGGAGCAACGCTTTGAAGGGAGGTTAAACGTGCTGCCTTTGTTTTCATGTGAACGGCTGACATGCAGGATTTGTGTAAAACTCACCTCGGCAGCGATGTCACCTCTGCTCTCTGTCTCAGTGGAATACAAAAAAAATATATAAATAACTGTCTGTGCTGCCAACGTACCAACATATTAAACTCATTGGAATTTGACTTGTTTTACAACGGCTAGTAATGAATATTTATGGAGGTGGTTAATGCTTATTCAGTGTGTCCTGTGCAGAGTGTGTCTATATCCTCTCCAGCCTCCTGACTGCTCAGACTGGAGTAAATGACTGAGGAGCAGCTTCAGCAACGTACAGACTAATGATTACATGCATGCATGTAGGAAAGACTTATCTAGAGAGACATGTGGTCAAATATACACTCAGGTCAATTTTGCACCACTTACACTGTATATCAATCTGTGCCATTCACTCACTCAAGCATCTTCACACGCATGAACATTAGGGTGTTATCAGCAACAACCACTCCAATCTAAATCTTTATACGACCATTAATTCTAGGAGATATCGATTTGAGGCTTCACTCTGTTGTCAGTAAACACACACACACACACATAGTCAGATAAAATGCATACACACACACACTTAGGGAGAGTTCAAAAGAGACCTGAGATGCAGAAGCCTGTCAAATGTACAATAAACGTAGAGAAACAGACTGGATAATGATCCTTTTCTACTGGCCATGTCACAAACAGATCAATGCAAACAGCTCATGACATTTATCAGAGTGAATCAAGGACCTCCACATTAATACCGACGCTCACCTCGCTGGTCAAGTGGCTCGACAATATTGATATGAGAGTCCATAAAACAAAAGGGTGAAAGTCATTTGTCTGTATAACATCCCAATGAGGAATTGCTGGAGATGATTTGTGTAAAATAATTATTTGAGGAATTGTGCTTTTGTGTTCACAACCTGGGCGTATGTGTGTGTGTGTTTGTGATAGTCTGTCTCTCAACAAATGTGCAGTGCAATTTTTCTCGTTGTGAACGGTGACACCTAGGATTTTGAGTCTTTCTGCTTCGTGTGGCCAAAATTTAAGTGAGAGTCTTCCACAACGCACAAAAATGACTTCAACTACAACTTTGATCCCACAACTCATTGCTTTTTTGCATTTGATCTAATGTGTGGGTATATCTTTATAATCAAAAAATAATAATTGTAAAAAACTAACTGATGTTTTATTGCTTGAATATAGCTTGTTGCACAGAAAAAATAAATTTAATTAAATAGCAGTGCAATGCTGGAATTTTGAACGCCACAAAAATGTTAGCAGGTTATAACTAATTTGGAAATAATAATATTCACAAATACTTGTCACAACAGGGACCTTATGGTTAAGGTAGAGTGTAAACTAAGCCTCCAACTTTATTAGCTATCATCATATTTCACACTAGGTAAACATTACCCTGGGAACTGAGAAACAATTATTATAATAGATATTAATTTAGATTACAATCAATTTTCTAGGAGAACAATGTGATGCATAGTAGAAATCTAAAAATACATGTTTAGGTAATATTTCTGCATTAATACAAGCTTACCTGTGACCACGTGGACCACATTAAGTTTACTGAGGCTCTAAAAAAAATAAAGTTTGGTTCATCCTGAGAGCAGGTGTAACACATGGTATCCAGAGTACAGTCAAGTTTTCCTCAAACTTCCAACTCCCTCTGTGTCTACTGTGTGTGTGCACCTGTGTGTACAGGACTCAGCAGTGGCCGACTTTCACGGTTTAATATAGGCTGGTGTTTGTTATATCTTGCCATATATTACCATTTCTCCTTGGAGGGGCCCCTTGCATTCAAATCAGTGGCCGGCTGCCTGATCGTAGAGGACAGCTTACTAGGCCCCTTGAATTGTTCACCAGGAACAATGGATTCCTTTGTCAACGTGTTTCTCTTTCTCTTCCCGGACAATACTGGAGGGTCCTTCTGGCTCTCTGCACTTAAGAAATGTTTGCAAAATTACACCTCTTTATATGGCTCTCAAAACAAGTAGCACTGCCAGTATAAAAGTGTGGGAGGTTTAGGGGAAAAAAATGCACCGCAGATTTGGTTCTTTTCTCTTTGATAAACTTTGGTCAATGTTTTAAAGAAAATATCCTGCTTAAGGATAACTTACCAACACCTTTGTTTGTTTTTTACTGAAGCCCTTTACTAATTTCAAATCTTAAGACTGGACTTTTTAGCTGGAAGTAATACTAAATAAAACAATTAAAAAATACAGAAATGTTTTTACAAGGGAGTAAAACGGGAAAACCAAACTAATAATAACTTTTATAAAAATCAATATATCAAAATCAGCAAAAAATATTGAAAATGTTCAATTAATCCTCAAAAATGTTTGTGATCACGTGATGACGGTGATGAATTTGGACTGTTTGCAGTGTTGGAGGAGAGTCCTGTTATAAACTAAGCTGTGTATGTGCATAACGAGCTTATAGTGCGGAGCTGCCCACCGGGCCGCAGCGCTGACCTCTCCCTCCTCCTGATGAATAGGCCCATAAGCAGATGCCCAGCTGTGCCTATTCGGGCCTTCAACAGCATTTCGGAAATCGGTATGATTTCCCTGGGAAAGTTGGCTCCTCACACCGGGACAATTCCTCCAACAATATCCATTTTCCCCCTTATATATTATTATTATTATTATTATTATTATTATTATTATTAGTGCCAGTAGTAGTGTTTTGTGTAGTTGTAGCATACACTGTATAGGCCATGTTATGTGATTACTTATTTAATTAACTTCAGAAAGATGAATGAATTTGCGCATAGATATGACAGAGCTGATGTTTGTTTGTGTTTACATGTGAATGCAGCAGCATCAATGTTACAGAACTACGTTTTAAAAATATGGTTTTTACACGCATTTCAGTTATTGTGATTTTTTTTAGGTTGTGTCATTTTTTTATGACATGTTATGCGACTTATTATTACAAAGGGCGCATATTTGGCAATGTTTGAAAAATGCAATGCTTTAAATTAAATTATATTTTACATCTATGGTGTGACTTTGCTTAAAGAGAGGAGGCTTCCCTGGAGCAGCCTTGTGCGTAACTGTGCGGAGTCCTGCCTGAGTCTGATCCTGCAGCTTACCTTTCTGCGCGCACCATATTATCTCAGCTGTTTGCGCCAACTTTGCGATTCGTGGCGCATTTACTGGCGCACAGCGTTTCAGCGAGTCGGTGTTTTCAGCGTGTTGCGTCACCTGATCTGACCCCTTGATTTAAAAAAAAAAAAACGAGCTTGACCCCACGGAGACAAATTATTAAACATACATATTTTGTTTTGAAATGCTTTTGGTTATTCCAGCATTAAACTCCACCGCGGCACGCTCCTTAATGCAATTCAAATGCACACAGGGATATTTTCCCAGCGTACCTCAAAAGTCTAGGGGCCGCAGCTCGCACAACTGGGGCCGACTCTCCTCTCTCTTTTGTTGGGGCTATTGTGGGGGGCTGCGTGTTGGGATTGGGGGTGTAATGAGGGGGCTGCGACCCCCCGATGGGGGTGCATTTGCTGTCCAAAGACCGTTAGACAGTGGCTGAATGAATGGGGCCTGAATGTCATTGTAATGCACAGGGACAACTCCCCCTTCATTCAGCTTAAGATGTGGAGGCCGCTCAGCTCGGCAGAGGGAGAGATGAGGGGACCGCAATTCAACTCACAATCTCGCTCTCTCTTCGCTCCAGCGGGCATGCGGAAACACACGGAGGCTATTTTTCACCGAAGTTAGGCGTTGTTGTTGCTGCGTTTTCTGCACAGAAGAAGGCCCGCGGTTGCGCAAAATGGAGAGAAGACGCGCTGGAGCCACGGTGTGGTGCGTAGATGGAGGATACCTACCCGCAACGTCGAGAGTAACACACAACAAAGGAGACCAAACCAGCGTGGATTTATCTCTATAGTTTGCAATGTGGACGCTTCTCCTGTCTGCACGCTGGGTTGTTACGTTTCTCCCATTTTTGACAACGGGGCACCAGTAGACCTATAGGCCTAACAAACCACTTTCATTAATGAAGTGACTTGCATTCGTGTAAACGGAGGAGGCTCGTTTTCAGATGTAGATTGCGCCGCAGGCTCAGATGAGCCAAAAGGCACGCCTGTTAAAATAGTTAATAATGGCATTTGCTTGAAAACGAGCCCATTTGCGATTCTATAGGCTCCGTTATGGAGAGTGAAGAGCAGCAGTTTGATCCGAAACACCGCGGACGGTTCCTCCTCTCCATCTCTTTGTTCAGCCAACAGTGGGAGGTAGACACGAGCTACGGAAGGAGGGAGAAACGTTTGAAAACCCAATGACATTTTCTTCCGGGACAGCAATCGATATATTCCTGCAGGATTTTATTGAGACGGCGTTTAAATGCATCATATGAATACACGTAGATTTACGGCGGTGTTAATAGGGCTTATCTGTTCTAGGAAAATTGAACAAATTGAGGATTGACGGCAGACTGCAGGCCCATATTTGGGTCAACTTGAAAAAACATTAAAAAAAAAATAAATAAATAAAAATAAAAAAGAGGCCAGGTCTCAATTATTTCAATTAAATTAAGAAGATTTTTTAAAAATAATATAACTCTTGAAATCGAAAATGGACATTTGAACCTTGACATGGAAGCAAAATATCTGCTTTGTCAATTTCCAAAAGAAAAGCACAGGAATGCATTTAGTAGAGCCTGATATAGGTCACAGCACCAAAATGGCAGACAACCTATCGAGTCAGCACTTGGAAAACCAAACAATAATTCTTTTAGTCAGAGCCCACAAGGGGACGTCTATATTCTCAATAACTTATAATCAGTTACACGATAGGAAATTTCCTCCAACCTTGTGCTAACAGTGGTGCATGCTACAAAATATACGTAAACATGTCATAACTTTAAAAATGCACCACACAAATAGTATTTTCTATCTTCATCTTTTAGGCAAAATATGTAAAGATGCACGCTACAGCGGCATACTAAAGTATTAACTCAGACCATCAGGCGTTAGAGGAATAACCTTAAACAGTCATTGTAATCTTTTACAGATTTGGATATGTGGATGTTGCACAAAATGTTGAGTCCCAAAAGGGAAAGAATGGCATGCTGATGTGGACCTGTCTGCACCAGGAATGCAGTTAATACATCTAAACTAATCAGAAAATCAGCTTGTTTCATTTGTAAAGTAGAATCCATCCATTTTGTGGCCACTGTTACTTCTTGGTAATAATTTAAAGGCCAACAGGCTGCGTGTTGGGTTTTGGATGTGATCACACCTTGCAGGTCTTGAGTTTATCCGTTTGATTTGCTGGCAACATTTGAAGCAGCAGTTAGCCACTGGTCATGCACCTGCCAATTGGTAAAACTATCAAATTGTCAGGTGCACATGGGACTGCCATGTTATTTTGCCTTCTTCAGCATGTGATACTGCATGTGTTGGTAAACGCCAACCATCGGTTACAACTTGTAAGCCTAAACAGCAGTCTGCCCCGGTGCATGCATGCATGACGCGCTGCAGAAAGTCAGGCCGGTGGTTTCAAGGACATTTGGGGCTGATGAGGATTTGGTTTTAATGGGGGGAAGTGGGGGGGGGGGGGGGGGGCATGGGCCCCGGGCCATGACGTCATTGTGCGCCCATGTAATCCTCTTGCGCTGAAGCCCAATCAGCAGAGACTCGCAATTGTCTAGGATGGGAAGAGAGGGGCGCTCTAATCCGGGAGACAGTGGATCACACAGCCCGAAAGAGAGAGAGAGAGAGAGGAGAGCGAGAGAGAGGGGGGTTATGCATCCAGGGCTGGATTGTGCCTGAAATGGGTCAGATTAAAAAGACACGAACCGACTGACTCTTGGAGGAGAGAAAGAGGACCTTTCTGAAGACGGAGAAGCCATTTTTGCCCATCTCAAACACGAGAAAATCAGCCTCCTGACTAAACGAGCTGTAGGGATATGCTAGAGAGCTGTGTGGCGCATAGAAGAACCGCTTGCATTTTTTCCCAGATATACAGTTAGCCTAATGTAAAAGCAGCCATCTGTAGTTTGTCAGCAGCATGAGAGGAGAGAGGAGGCATCGCGCGTTTTGTCCGAGAGCGGTGATCGTGGACAAGTCGGGGAACTGCATTCAAGCCAAGTTGAATGGAAAATACAGTACTCATCGCAGTGGGATGTATGACTTCAAAGAAATAGCCCCGTGACGTGCTGCCACCGGTGCATTCGTCTGTTTTCACTGTTGTCTTTGTGCTTTGGTGTCAGGCTAATGTTGTAAATTGAGTGGGTTTTGAGGAAGGACAAAGCGAGAGCCTGTGTAGCTTCAGCTGTCATTTTGTGCGAGCCAAGAGATGCGTAAAAGACGCACAGAATTAAGAGAGTAGAGGTGTTTGTAAAATGCTAATAACAGGGCTTTTCAGGTGCCAGCTCTGCTTCCCATCCTTTGATTGTGGGCCGTGTGCTGATTGGGTTTAGTGCCGCGCTGTGGCGCAGTGATATCAATATTTCTCTGCGTGCAATCCAAAGAGGAGAATGTGGCCGCGCGCATTATTACTGCTGTAGGCTATAAATCGGCTTTAGATTTGAGTGCCTACATCCGTGTGTGTGTGTGTGTGTGTGTGTGCGCGCGTGATTGTGTTGCAAAATCGGCTTTACATTTGTGAGTGTGTGCGTGCGTGTGTGTGTGTGTGTTTGTACGCCCGAGCGCGCGCGTGCGCACGGGAACGGGAGCTGTACTTAAATCGCAGTCATGCGGTCTTGTGTCCTCCTTGGCGGCAGATGCTGGAGGTTTGAGCGCAGGTTTGGAGGCTGCTGGCTCGGCTTCGCTCTGCGCCCAGCAGCGGGGCGAGGAGGCGACTTCTCCGAGGGTTGTCACTCTGCGTGTTCACAGCGGACCTTGATTTAATGTCCATACAATTAAGGCACGCGGTGAATGCCAAGAGAGGAATCTACACAGCATCTGTATCTCTGCATTGTTTCATCAGGCCGCAGGCTTCAGTTTACTACTTTGACCCTTAATGTTAGACAAACAGGCCCTGGCTGCCAACCACAGCAGCAGGATAAAAGCTGACTGCTGTACTGTCACTCAGCTGCGCGTGTGCGTGTGTGTGCACGCGCAAGCATGTATATCCGCGCCTATGTGTGCGTGTGTGTGTGTATTGCTTTGCTTTGACTGGGTGGGCGCAATGCGTAGTTTGATGAGGCTATTACAGCATGAAATGAGGTTACCGCCAGTTTACTTTTAATTCACGTCTTCAGTCACAAATATTGCTTTTAAATGTCTGTTTTTATCAGAATTATCCAAAATATTTAAAACGTTTCGCGCAGAATACGACGCAGGTTTACGCAAACAATTGGACTTAAGCCAA
Source organism: Pterois miles (assembly GCA_947000775.1). Classification (NCBI taxonomy): domain Eukaryota; kingdom Metazoa; phylum Chordata; class Actinopteri; order Perciformes; family Scorpaenidae; genus Pterois; species Pterois miles. The sequence goes on from CAMQGK010000368.1 coordinate 2,359,950, forward strand.
GTGGAGGTCAATGGCCTACCTTTGGATTTTTCCAAAATATATTTTTGGATTCATTTACATTTAGAGTATTTTTCTTTATCACAGCTTACTTCTTTTGTAAATTTAGGACCTAGAGACAGGCATGCTTCATTTTAATGTGCGCAATTTTCGGAGTAAAAATTTGTTTATTGTCAGCTATATGGCCAAAACATTTAAAAGTGGGAGAGTTGACCTTAATATTAAATGCAAAATAATGTCTATTTATAATTAAAATTTAGACTAAACCTAGGTACGACTCAAAACATTGGCTAACGCTTACTTACAAATTAAAACACGCAAACTAACGGTGTGTGTGATCATGGAAACATCCGCCGCTGTTAATGCTCATCTTTAGGAGTGTGTGTGTGCGCGCGGCATTGTAGTCCTATTGGGACAGTTTGGAATATTTCTCGACAGGGGCCAACACTAAGGTTCATAGGCTACAGTCTATAATACATTATTTCATAAAGAAAAGTAGGCCACCAGATCCAGTCCACCACACCTTCTCTGAGTGGCTCCAACCTCAGGCCTACAGATGGCTGCGGTGTTCAGTCGGATGGAGATGGCGTCAACATATAGACATTTAAGTGATTCAATGCCACCTACAGGCGTCCTTCTGACAACGCATGTTTGGAGCTGTAGCCCAATGAGGGACTTAACACTACACTAAATTAAATCAAGTAAAAGTTAAGAAATAAATAGTTGCACAGGCTTCCAGTCTAGTTTTACGGTCGTCACTGAAGGAGAACATAGTATTAGATTTCAGCCCTCACTTTGTATTCTTGCAGGAAATATATTTCAAATTCAACTAGAGAGGAATAATTATGGTTTTAATGACAATCTCAAGGTCTTCAATGTAGATTTTTGAAGATAAATTACATTTAGTATGAACCAATGAATAAACCAATAGGATCAAATTGACCTCAAATAGAATTTGGAAAAAGCTGTATTTTCTTTCTTTCACATGCAGTAACTTCATCATGCGCTCCCATATAAGAATTGTAAACAAACATTATATAAATAACCTAAATATGTCTTGATATGAGTCCATAGCAGAGCCTGAATGTGATTATTTGCCTTTTTTGTCTCCGTTTAATGCATGCTTTGTAATAATGTGACAACAAATAAAGCCTGAGCTGCACTGACTTTTCTGCTTGTGATTATTTTATGTAGAACTGTACATGGCCGTAACGTCAATGACAAATGACGTCTGATGGGGATTATGGAAAACTGAAAACTTTTGAATCTTACGAGGCAGATTCGTACAAAATGTGACAAACTGCCCCGCTGATCTTTAGCGAAGAGGATGAACTCTTTTGGAAGCACATAAAGCGTTGTGTGGCATAAAATGCGATTATTTTTTTACAGCCATATATCTTAAACACTGAGGAAAACATCCACCACCATTTCATATAAGACCACTTACAGTGTTTTTACTCCAGAGGGTTCTTGACTTCATTATGTGACTGGAAAATCCCACCAGCTGTTCCCCCAAATCAGGAAATCAGCACCACGGAGAGCTCCTGTCAAGGAAAGACAAGCGTGGAACAAATGTATTATTTTGCAAACCTGTGCTGAAAACTTATTTTCAGTGTTAAAACACTGAAAGAGTGCAGGACAGTTAAAGAACTGGATTATCAAAAAAAAAAAATTTTTAGCAAATATGTACTTGAATTTAAACCTAAAGCGTGTCTTTACATTTTAAATCAGCTACTAAATGTCAAATACTGTGCACTTACATGACAGATGTGCTATTTTCTATCAATCTAATACATTATAAACACCATAGACTTTTATCCCACGCAGCAGCGCTCCATCATATTCTGTTGTAGACCATGCGAGCCTGTGGAAACAGAGGTGTGCTTTGATAACAGTGTTTACAGATACAGTAAAGTCACCTGCAGTAACATGAGGAAAAACAACACTAGAAAAACAATTCCAGCTGAGAAAAACCTTTCAGTGACATTTAAGCGCTGGGGCTGCCCTACAGGTTCCTCTCTTTGTGTAAGGTCACTATAGGTGGCCATTTACTCACTAATGGAGAATTCATGAGATCAAGACAAAGTAATTTCTGAATGGACAGTTTATTAAGGCTTGATTTCCTCTAGAAAGAAAAACCAAGATAGATCCTTTTTAACAAGTTATGCCCACTACAACTGTGGTCTATAAGATAATCAATGTTTTTTTTTTTTTTTAATATTTCATGTCATTAATCCTTTTGTAGTGTTGATACATATACTTTCATGGCTATCCTGACATCCCTCTATTGCAACAAACATCTTCTGACAGTTATCGTGAACGTGCACGCAAGCCCCGTACCGTTATCACAACCACTTCATGCTTCCTGAGGCAAAGACGGCTGCGGCTGCGACTCTTTAGCTTCTCACCTGCCCCTGACTGACTCTACGCTGGTTGGAGAGAACGGTGTCGGTGAAGGCAAACATGTGAAGGGCGTTCACCGTATTGCTTGGATCAACCTAGCTATTGATTAGTGCAGGTTAAAAAAAAAAAAAAAAAGGAGAGGAGATGGAGAAGAAAGGATCCTGTTAGAGGTCTAGATTACAAAGGATACCCTGGCAAGGTAAAAAATACAATTCACACATCTGGTTGTGAAGCATACGGTTCGTACTCCCACTCGAGTGACCTCAGCAAAGTGCAGAACTTGTGCCATCTCAACGCAGTAACGGGGTTTCAGTTGTGACAGAATCAAAACAGATCACACAGCATACACCGTCTAACATAATCTGAAAAGACCAAACAAATTAATGTGACTGAGTTCAGGTCATAAGCGCCAGTATTAGCGTTTTCAGTTCAAATATTTCACACAGAAAATTGTGAATTGGGATCTGAATACTTGATCAGGTTACCATGAAGCAAAATCAGATTTCAACTCTTAAATACACGAAAATGAGAAAAGATCCTTTAACATTAAGAGACAGCCGTGTGCATTAGCAGCATTCCTCTCTGCATCATGGTGACTTCACAATCCACAAAATATTAAACTGACAGTTTCAAACTAATCGAGAGCGAGAACCTGCTGATCTCAAAACGCTCACTAACAAATTAACTGTGACATGACTGACAACAGAACAGGGGGGAGGGGGACACCGTCCTTAAGAGGACCGTTAACAACACCACTCTCACCTCACAGACAAGCTGCAGGATGGATAACAGTTAAACTTTTTCCAGCAGACTTACTATATAGCAGCTTGCCATGCATGGGCACACACATCTATTAGTGTCCGTTTTTTTTTTTTTTTTGTTTTTTTCTTAACATCCAATGTTTTCAATGACATACCTGAAAGTATTTTACTGTATCATAATCAAAGGTTTCAGTCTAGAACAAACTATTATTGCAACAACAACCAAAAAACACACAGAAACCACATTTCATTCTTATTTTTTTTCTTACTGGATAGTAAATCAGTTACATTAATTTTTAGGTTATACATTTTTAGGCTTTCTCCATGAATATATAGGCTCCTACGTTAAAGCTTAGCATTACGACCAACATGATAGACTTAGCAAAACCAAATTTAAGGAAACAAAAAAAACAAAAAACAAGAGGATTAAGACAGAATGATGGTGAATGGACAAATCTGTGAACCCTCCCCCCACTTTGTGGAACAAAAACGCAGAAAAAAAAGCAACAATTCATTCAATGTAGCAGTTACACCGTTACATAATTCTGATTATAAAACAATTTAAAATGGTGGATGCGACAGTTCTCTCAGACTGGGTTGCGTACACAGCAAGAATATCCCGATGAAACATACAAAAGACCCCTTCAAGACCAACGTCAAAAAGAAAGCAAAGTAGAGGGTGTGAGGGATGTCAATAGTACAATTTTTTTGACTTAAATGGTGAGAGTTCTAGTTGTGGAGGACACATCCATTATTTCTTTTCCCAGAGGCCTTTGCAGTTCCTCCTCAGAAATGAGTCCCGTGTGACTTCACACTATCCCTGATTTCTCCAGCAGTGTCACTGTTTGAGCAGTTCTTTTGAGAAGTCACCAATAATTAGAAAAAAAAAACATTAAGGCTCCAGAAAACATGTTTCTGAAATGAAAATTGTCAGTAGTAAGCCAAAAAATAGAGATTTTGTCGATCTGAATGAAAAATAGATAAAACCATTGAAGTTTTATTATCACGCAGCTCCAAGTCCGACACTGCCTTTGGGATCCTCCAACCCTGTTGGCACAGTTAAACCTCTGAAGCATGGCAATGTTGCCCCCAAATGGACAAACAGGGGCAGGACACATCGTTCCTGATTGTACTGAAATATAAAGTGGCAGATTTTTTTCTCCGTGGTGCAGTCAAACCCTGATTCAATTGGAAAGAGGTGGGGGTGGGGGCAGGAGAGAGAAAACCAGTCTGGTGAGAGAAGAGTACGAGATGGACCAGGAAGAAAAAATATTTTTAAAAAAAGAAACCTGAACTAAAGAGCGTGGAGGTGGCTGGGTGATACATAAATCAGCTTGTTATCCCTGCACAAGAAGTGGGTGGTACATGGGGCAAAAAAAGCACAAGTCTCGACAATGGCAGAGATTCACCAGGATTAAATAGAAAAAAAAATTGAAGGGCTTGGTTGCATTTTCATATTCTTCTGTCTCTTAAATCAAAAGTCCTAGTCTGTAACTGTTGAGCAAGCCAAGGATAAATGTCTTCTATTGTTTATTCCTGTTTTGACGCTCCTGAAAAAGAAGAAAACAAACATAACATTAGACATTTAAACGTAACATAACAGCATAGTAAACTGCAGGACATTTTGATGAGATCTACATATCTCAATTTAAAGCAGTGATCAGATTAAACTATCTAAAAGTCAGGGCTGTCATAATTAACGTGATAACACGTAAATGCAAATTTGTTGCCACTAATATCTGTTAAGGATGTGCACTGCAAGCAAAAACATTATTTTAAAATCACTGGTTTGATTATTATTCGAAAATAGCTGCATGACCCGCAAGTCCTCCCTCCCCTAGACACGGGGGAAAAATGACATGTAGCGTCTGCACATTTTCCCATCTAACACTTTGGATTAGAGTTTATATCAACCACATTGTTGGAACAGTGGAAGAGGCCGGTGGAAACACAAACCATGACAGTTTTGGTGAAATTTATTTTGTTTCTGTCGAGTTTGAACGACGATATGTTCCGCTGCTCGAACAGCTGAAACTCGGGGTGTGGCACACACACGCACGCGCACACACCACGCACACACGCATCTTACCAGGATCAATAGTCACATAAACTATTCGTTTGTTTTTTTGTTTTTTGTTTTTTTGTAACTTAACTATTCAAATAATCTAACATCATGACTCATCCCTAATATGTATGCAATTTTCAGGGAGGTCCCTTGACCTCTGACCTCAAGATATGTGAATGAAAATTGTTTCTATGCGTACCCACCAGTCTCCCCTTTACAGACATGCCCACTTTATGATAATCACATGCAGTTTGGGACAAGTCATAGTCAAGTCAGCACACTGACAGATGTTGTTGCATGTTTGGCTGCAATTTGCAACGTTATGATTTGAGCATATTTTTAGACTAAAAGGAAGTACATGAGAGTGTTTCTGGGCAATATTTGTCATTGTTTTGTGTTGTTAATTGATTTACAATAATAAACATATACATATGTTTGCATAAAGCAAGCATATTTGCCCACTCCCATCTTCTTAAGAGTATTAAATACTTGACAAATCTCCATTTAAGGCACATTTTGAACAGATAAAAAATGTGTGATTAATCATGATTAACTATGGCCAATCATGTGATTAATCGCAATTAAATATTTTAAATGATTGACAACCCTTCTAAAATTTCATCCTCACTGTGTTAACAACAAAATCAAGAGCAATCATCAAAAACTGTCAGAAAAAAAGCTGCTAATTCTAAGCCAAGACAGTTCTTTACCTGATCCAACCGAGAGCGGTTCTGTATCGGAGAGGGTTCAAAAGTCTGTCAAAAGGAAGAAATCAGAGGAAACACAGAAAAACAAGAATTAATCTCAGACACAAACAGTAAAAGGAAAAAAGTATGCATTTATATTCTAATCAATGTTGCCAAATACATATTTTTGGTATATTTGAGGTAACACAGTGTGATTACTGTGCCCACCTTGCGCACCTCCTCCTCTTCCTCCTGCCTCTTCTCATAATGGGAGAAGTCATCAAAGATGGAGGTGGTGTGTTTGTAGGTGGCGATGATCTTGAGCACCTGCTTGGCCTTCTCCAGAGGAACTTCCTGGGTGTCACGGGAGTTGGTCACTGGCTTGTTGTCGTTGTTCTCCAGGCGGATGTGGCGCAGCTGGCTATTAGGCACGTCCTTAACAAACAACCAGTCCACGTCAAACTTTCCCTTCCACTTGTCCTGTGCCCAGACACCAGCACTGGTGCCGTAGTCCACGGGTGAACGCATCTCTGCCACGCCGCAGAAATGACCACTGCCGTTGACGCTGAACAGAAGGTACACAGGGCCTTTAGCATTCATGGCCCGGAAGGCTGAGTCCAGCCGCTTGTTACCATGCTCCGTGCTGCACCAGATGGAGTACTTGATGGAGCGATGGATATCGTCCTCGGAGTAGCTCTTAATGATGAAAACGCGTCCATTCTTCAGGTTCCATTCAAAGTCCTTGGGGTTGTAGCTGTGGGAGGCACGCAGCTTATCCAGCACTGGGTGGGACTCTCCACAAGGTCCCTGGCTAGCACACGATTGAGGGCCACTGTTCCCACCACCTACCATACCCATTACACCACTACCGTCATGGCTGGGGCCACCCTGCCCGTAGCCTTGGTTACGGTTGCGTGGGGCAACCCAACGGGTCTGGGGTTGTGGGGGCTGGGTGTGGTTTTGGTAGGGCTGAGGTGGTGGCTGATGGTGCTGGTGATGGTGGGGCTGTAAGGCCATAGGCTGCATCTGGGGCTGCACCAAAGATTGGGGAGGTGGGGGGTGCATGGGTCCTTGCTGCATGGGGGCTTGAGGTGGCATGGCATGAGGCAGGCCAAGAGGCTGCTGTTGCTGCAGTGGAGCTGTGGCTACTTTGGTCACCGGGCCCTTGTCCCAGGTCCCGATGTTCATGTTGTGTTTGATGGGTGGCGGGGGAAGAGCTCCCCCTGGATTGGGCATCCCTGGCTTCACTTTAGCTTTCAGCTGCTGGGGCTTGGCGGGTTTACTGGCAATGGCTGCCCAGGAGGTGGGTTTGGGTGGTGGCATCCCAATAGGAGTGGCTCCGTTCCCTGTGGCTGCTACCACAGGTCCACCGATCACAGACCCCACAGCCTTGACTCCTGACCCCTGGCCAGTTACATCCCCTCCGATCTTCAAGCCAACCATACCCTGCTCCAGGCTATTCATACCGGGGGCTTTGTTGAGGGTGTCACTGTGAAAGCCCGTCTGACCATCAGGCACCAGGGTGCCCCCCAGGGAGCTGGGAGGATAGCTATAGCTGCCGCCGTAGGCTGAACTTTGAGTCTGCTGGCCCTGGGAGCCACTTGTGCCCCAAGCAGAGAAGGCAGGGTTTTCAGGGAAAAAGTTAAACCTGTGGGGGTAGATGCTGCTTCCCAGGCCCCCCGGCTGGCCAAACACCGTGTCTGGCATGAAGTGATGGTCTCCATTACTCAAGGGTCCATAGGGGGTGAGGTACGGAATAGGGGGGTCCCCACCTGTGGACCAGGGAGCCTCACTGAGGGGATACGGAAATCCAATGGAGGGGGCGTAGTAGCTGGACAGGTAGGGGTCGGTGATGGACTGGTAGCTGTTGTTCTGGATGAATGAAGGTCAGCAGAGCCACAACATTAGCGGGTGACTGACAGTTGGATTAAATCAGATCTACAATTTAAATAAAACTCTCCTAGCCCTATTCTAAATACAAAAAATATTTTTATTGTTTTTAAAATTTCACCTTAAGGGCCAGTGTGTAGCATTTTGGGGGATCTATTAGCAGATATGGAATATAATATTCATAACTATGTTTTCATTGCTGTATAATAATCGCAGTTCTCTGACACACTTGCAAAACTGTGGTAACACCTGGCACCGCCTGACTTCCATCGCTCCTTAAGTAGTGTAATTGTGGTAAGGATGGCATCTGAGCAAGGTGATGTGGTATTTACCACAGTTTTGCCCTCAGAGGCTCACATTACTGCAGTCTAGGAAATGGAGAAGTGAGCGGAGCGGCACTCAGCTGGCCGCAATCTGGAACCACATCACAATATGCCTCTAAATCTTACATACTGCCCCTTTAACATGAGTGACTAACTTAATACTGAAATGGTCATACCATGGTTTGTTTCAACAAATTTCTGTTGTAAAAAAGTAACTTTAAGGAGTTTGTCCTCCGCATACACGTATAGCAGGAGTTATCACACAGTTCAGTTTAGATCATCAGTTTCACTATTTTACAAGCCAATAATTTCAGAAACATCTTAAAAATAAGCATCACATTTGTTCTTAACAACAAGATAGAGGTATTGAGCTTTACCTGAGTTGATTGACCAGTGAGGTATGGCTCAAAATCATTGTCATGGACAGTTTCCTTCTGATGCAGTGAACCATTTTGCACTGCAACAAAACAAAATTACATTAGTGTACATTTAAATATACATGGTCATTTTCGAAGACACAACACAATGTTAAACAAAATGCATATTTAATTTGGTCAGCTCCCGCAGAGCACACAAATAACCTTATATAAAGATTTACTGATATTCATCTATCAAATGATATCATCAATTCACTAACGTATTCAAATCTGTTTGTCTCTTACGGATGTGCATGTGTTCTTCCAGTATAAAAATAATAATTAAAAAGATGTCAAGCTAAGCCTATCCTGGAGGTGAATCAGCTTGTGGCCTGCTGCCAGTGAGGCCTGCGGGTAAAGTGTGAGTCAAGACTCGCCTGTCAATCCACCTCCTCCGCCAGCTGTAGTAAATCAAAGATGATTTGAACATCATAAAAAACACAATTACAAGGCCATAACAACACTGCTGCCAATGCTAACTTTAGGAAGGAAAAGACAACACTGAATTACAAATAAATCATTACGTATTGCTGGGGCTAGTGAGCAGGGCTGTATGTTACTTTTTTTTTTTTTTTTGCACATGGCATCGGTGCTACAGAGGCTTATAGTTAAATTCTGGGTTTGGAGGTTGGAGGTGGTGAGGCATACAAAAATATAGTTTAAAAAATAATTTCCCATTTAAAATTGAGATAGCACTGACTAAATGCATACATTGTTTTAAATATAGACCTATATGTGCATTTAATATTATTATTTATGCACACATCATGGAAACAGTAAAAAGGGGTGCTGAGGAAGCTACAGCACCTCCTGAAACAAGGTATTATAAAAAGCTATTAATTGACTAAAAAGAGGTTTAAACAGTGTTAGAGGATTTTTTTTCTGTTTATAAACATGTAGAATAAATCCATTTGGATTCCTTCTGTACACTATTGTGCATGAAAATACTGAGGTGTTTTAGATTAAGTTTTTTAAGTGCTCCCTGAATCCAAGTAACAGACTGAAAGACGGACCCCTGGAGAGACAGTTAAATCCAGTCAGCTATAGTGTACATAAGGTAACTGCTATTACTGTCGCTGTACACTATCACTGTGGGTAGTTGCACAATAGGATGTGTGATTTTGTTACCGCTATTGACCATAAAACAGATCAGGCAACTAGAAGTTGTTCTACATTTGGCAAAGCAGTCATTTCATAATGTTTAAACGGACTGTACCATGGAGTGTATGGAATATGTGGACTGAAGAGCAGAAGCAATACAAAAACGTGTAAAGTTACTGTACAATTCTCTAGTTTATCGTTGAAGTGTATGAAATACACTGCAGAATGGATTCCCTAGTATGACAATAAGAGTGACGGCTGACTCAAACGGGTCCAACATTGCGGGTTGAATTCACATCGGTAGAGTTTTTAGGCGTTCCACCTAGTCCTGCCCAATTGTGCTGTGATAAGCAGAATAAATAACGATAGCAACGTGCTTTCCTAAGCTGTGACAAGAGCATAGACTGTATATAATAATGGACAAGATTGTGTGTATTTACCAGCTGGCTATTTAGCTAGCTAGCTTGCCAATTCCACTTTCATGCTTCACTGGTTACAGAAATTGAACACACATGGGAGAAGTTTGCCTCTGCCAGAAATTGCTTGAGGTTTAGGCAACAAACCTACTTGGCTAAGTTTAGGAAAAGATTTTGGTTTGACTTGAAATTAGGGGTGAGCACAGTTCGGGTAAAAAACAAAACCATTCGGTTAACTAGCCACGGTTTGGGTCGTGTATGTACCGTTCGGTTCATTTGAAATAGATTATAAAGCCGATGGTGTATTGTTTTCATCGCGTTTATTGTCACATTAAAAATCAAGGCCTATGGAAAGAGGCTGGGACACGGTGGACAGAGGTATGGGGCATAATACATGTGCAGTGTAAATGAAGCTGAACTTTTGCATTGTGACTGGCTCAATTTTGGCGAGGGCGGACCAGATTTTACTGCGCATGTCTATCAACCACGCCACTGTGTTTACATTAACACAGCTATTAACTCTACACCTTACGTTAGCTCGGCAGCTAACAGGAAATAGTAAACACTTGAGTTCCCTCTAGTCAGCAGTTGTGTTCGAGGAGTTGACAAGGGTCCGACCTACGGAGCCTCCATGTTATTAATATATTATTATATAATATATTAACTCAGTGTCACTTTTCTTTTAGATCAGAAGTCCAGCGATAAGATGAGACTATGAAGAAGTGTTTTGTTCCTGATGTTAGACTACTAATGTGAAGACAAACAGTTATTGACTTATTTTGCCAAATAAATGAAATGCATGTTTAAATTGAAGTTAGAAATTGGCCTCCTAGCTGTATCATAAATGTACCGAACTGACCCCAAACTGTGAATTTTATGAACCGTCCCAATCCCAACTTAAAATAAACCCTTTCTGTCAGAAAGGCCTCAAGGCAAACTTCTCCCCTACTATTTTTCTTTTGTGATTTATGTATGGACCCTACGCGACCAGGGACAGGCATTTTTATCACTCGATAGACTATTTCCACGAGTAGAATAGTGATGCGTCTCACACACAAACAGGTACACATACCCTCATCTCAAACAAACAAGAAGCTCTGCCTCACATGCACTGCAAGGCCTACTGCAGTAATTGCATTCTTTGCTGTAGCATGTCCGACATACAGCATATGTTGAACCGTATAGGCAGGTGGAGTAAGACTAGAACCACCCCAATATTCTTGATTGCTGATATATGTTTACATTTTTTGCACAATATACCTGTAGTGAATCAAGGTGGCTATAAAACTTTGCAGTTTGCCCCCTCAAAGGATTCTGTGGTCAGCTTAAAGGATAAAAACATTTTTTTTTAATCCACAGAAGCTTCAAGCTGTCTACTATGTATGCATGAGTCTTTTTTTCCTGGAAAAATACAACTTCAGGCCTTCGTTACAAATGTGCACCTGCATGCCACTCTTCCATGGTCGGGACAATTCCTCTTTCCTAGTTCACTGACCACTTTGACTAATGCAGGAGCAGAAGGTGGACTGTCTAATGTGCACAAACCAATGTGCACGCCTTTACAGGGTGAGGATTGGGACAGAATCTGGGTATTTTAGGAATATGATTGGAAGATCCTCAGAATAAGGATGGACAGCAGAAAGGTGGATTATGTTGCAAGTGAAATTTCCTCTAGATTACAAGTGGAGTCTGACTACAATCTCCCTTTTTTGTGCAATAGCGAATCACAACTTTCAAGGCTCCAGGGGTAGAGCGTGTGATACTCAAAAGTCTAAACAGTCTTGTAATTCCATAAATTGGGTATCACTGTAAAGCTGAGACTCCTGTGGATCCAATGAGCCCAACTGTATTAATGTCTGATGATGTTAATCCCCTTAGTAGCCATTTCATTGTAATGAGACCATTTTGTGAAATCTGACATCACTGTATAAAATGACCTGTGGTAACCTCTGGGATAATCACAGCCTCATGAAACTTTACAGCCACAAACTAGAGACCTAGAGCATTCACAGGATGGATGATTTTCCGAGGTAGACTGACAATAAGGGGGTTTATGAGCAGTTATTTTTACAGAAGTGCTCGCCATCTAGTCGCCGAAAAATGCAATTCTTGCAGAAATCTCAAAGTTTTTGATACCAAACCACATCATGGCTTTTCCTTTGTTGTTCAAAGATGGTGTTTTATTGTTGTATTTTGGAGGGATTATAGATCATTTTATCACTTCTTGAGGGGAAAAAATGGTTAAATTCAGCACCAAATCTGTGTAATAAATGATATCAACCCCAAAATTGAAACACAAATGAGCATATACTTTGATTATTATGTTTTAAGGTCTTATACACTTTTACAATATATTTTATCATGCATTTGTGGGATGAGTTCAAGTAAAATTTGCCAAAATTCTCTGGCAACACTTAACAGTGTATTCTCCTGTTGGTATTGACTCTTGTTTTGAGCTCCAAGAGCTGCCTGATTGGCATCCTATTGGCAACACCTATGTGTATGGGGTCTGCTGGGTGCTTCGCCCTACTAAAGTGATCATTTGGTGTCTGCCCTTAGCATCAGCATGCCATGTTTGTCTAATCCGGATAAGGCTTGTGCGACAGGGCAAGTTGAAGCTGGTGTTCCGCAAACCAGCTGCAGCATTATTTGGAGTCAGCCCTGGTACCATCTCCAAACTGGTGATTTCAAAGACAGACCACAACATGGACGTCCCAGGAAGACAACACCCCGAGAAGACCACCAAACAACTAAAAACAAGAGTAAATACCAACAGGAGAATACACTGTTAGGCATTGGCAGAGAATTTTGGCAAATTTTACCTGGGCGCTACCCACATAATCGGCTGTAATGCTCATCCCACAAATGCATGATCCTTACAAGATGGACATCACTGTGAAGGGAAATGAACAGGCTTTCCACCAATACAAAATAAAATGCCAGTTAGCAGTGGAACAACAGACAAATAAGCCACCAAACACCAATTTCAAAAAAAATGTTCCGAGTTTATATATCTGCCAAAACATTAGAAATTGCACCAATAGACGGCATCAATTGGTGCCTTCAAATGGAAGAACACCGCTGCGAAGCAAAGGCAATATTAACGTTACTGTCCAAGTCTAGAAGCCACAGAGGCTACTAACTTTAACAAGTTAGTAAACTAGCAAGTGGGGAACGCAATGCAGGATATGCAAAGGCATAATGACAGAGGCGAAAGATGAGGTCATTGGGAATATCAACATTTTCCTCAGACATATTATAAAATTACCAAGAAAAACTTAAATTACAATATACCATACAATATTAACTTACTATGCACCAACAAATAAACTTCCACGGGCTCCACCATTTCTCACAGCATCAACAAACACGTCAAAAGTCGTGAACTCTGAGCTTTCAGAAAATTTCAACTTACGAGGGCGGGAATACGACACGAAGGGGTCGTTTATATGGGCCCGACTTTTAAACACAGTAAACACGACCCCATTTGAAGGCACCACATATTGTGCAGGGGAAACTGAGCATAAGTATCATGGACATCCTTGTATCATGGATACTATCAGGAAAACAAAAAACAAAGTATTTTCCCCACAAGCTACCTGTCCTTTTAATGACATGGTGGATGTTGTATGTCTTAATGCATGTCTTTCCCAGTATGCCCTCACACAAATATTAAACCCATGACCCAAATGTCATACTAACTTCTACTGGGCATATTCAAGGCAGATTATTAAAAGGAAGAGACATTTCCCTCCATTGAGGGTATGCTATGTGTACACAGATAATAACTAATGGACTCATCATCCCAAAATGATTTGATTTGTACATTTTGTTCACACTTTGCCACGACCCAGCATATCACTGTATGTTGTGTTAATAATATATTGTGTAGTGTTTCAGACACAGCCTCAGACTCCATGACAGGCTGGTGTATGTACAGTAATGCTGATTTGGACAGAGACTAAATAAATTCAGTCGTCTCCTCTGTGATGCCTCAACTCACCTTTAGATGCTTGTCCCTTTGATCTCTGCATCCATGTGGGATCATGAAAAGGAAAAAAGGAGACAACATGGTTAATTTCACTTGATTTGGGATTTCACACGGGTTGAGGCTGAGTGCAGCCTCTGATATTATCAATGCATTGCTCACTTAGACTACTTCCTGGAGAGACGCAATGCAAAACAAGATGTACCTAACGTTACTCTGCAATGAAAGCTGTACATACTTACAGCTGGCTACAATTTAGTGTGTGACTTGAGTTGGTTAATTCACGCACAACTTCGCTAGCTAACTAACTAGCCATCTAAAAATGGCTTTATAAACGTAGTGTAATAGCGTTGATGCAGCTAGTAACTTAGTTTGTCATACTAGTCTGGATACATTTAGGTCACCCTTGAAACGATGCTAGTGTTTGTACCACCTTCAATAAAAAAGTTCACTGAATAAGTTAGCTGTTTAATTCTCTAAACGCTAGCTTTAGGTTTCACGTATTCTGCCATAGGTGGAGTTGTTTTTTCTGCTAACGTTACGTTGCTGGTACAAACATATGGTTTCAGTTAAAGATGACAGCGGTTTTCATGCTAACGTAACTTAGTGACATCCTTTTTAAATGCCCGTTAAAACATAACCGTTTAACGGAATGTAGCGTTAGCTGGCTACACGCACCGGCCAACGTTAGTGGCTAGCGAGCACTTCCGAGGAATAGCCGTAGCCCTGTAAATCGTTAACGTTAGCGGGTAGCTAGCTTGCAAGCTCTCTACCGGCGAGGTACATCGTTCTTCCTACCTGAGGGTCAATGCTTGTGGCAGACATAATTCATTAAGCAAGTCCCTGGATTCTCACAGAGCCTGAGCTTGTGACTGGTTTTCAAGCCCCGTGATTTGAAAGCAAGTTCACAGCTCAGTTACAGTTAGCTAATGTGGCTAAGTGTGCCGCTTAGCGTGTGGTGGCTAGTAGTTGTAGCGCAGGCTCAGCTGTATATTTTCCGCTGTGTGCACGTATCCCAACTTCCACAGTTCAAGTCTGTCGCCTCAGATACTGTGTCCGAAAGCAGTCAAGTCCTGGTGCGGGTGTTCAAGTTAACGTTATGTGTCGCCGAATGGAGCTTTCGGAGCTTGAATATTTCTGCCCTCGGTCGCCTTTTACTTTGTCTTTATTATTCCAGAGAGAGAGAGAGAGAGAGAGAGAGAGAGAGCCCTCCTCTGTTACGTTAAAGCTCTGTACACTTCCCCAATGGCTGCTCCATCCGGGCTTTGAGCCGCCGCTGCAGTTCACGTCGCTCCCCGCGGGGAGGCAAAACTTTGAAGCATCCTTTCTATTCAACAGTGAGCTAATGTATGTGATTTGGATGTTAGAGATGTAACGAAAATGAACCCAACTCATGAACCCATACTTAAGTATAAAAGTTTGCTTTACTTTTACTGACATCGGTGCTATTTTTAGCGATATTTCAGTGGATGTCAATAACGCCGGAGGGCTATCAGCAGACTGTGTGTGGTTTTTCCTGCAGGCCCCGTTAGATCTGACACAGTTTAGCTCATGTGAGACTCACTGTATGTAAAAATAGCACAAGGTAGAAAAAGACCACAGTAAACAAGCAAACATAAATAAGTTAAGATATCAGTCAGTGGTTACAGCTGTTTTGGGCGACTGAGATAGGAAATTATGGCAAGGTTGAAACGTGTAACTGCAGAATAATTCTGATGTCATATCAGTTTCGGGATACCTAACAATTTATCATGAGCTGGTCAGGTTTTGTTTTTACACCCTTTCACCACCAGGAGGCAGCAATGATGCGCCCACATGCACTTAATTCTGTCAAAGGTCAAACCTACATGTACAGTACTGTTTAGAACTATTAAAGGTCCGATCTTATTTTAAAAAAAGAGATATTTTCATGTTTTTTATTATAAATCAGGCTTAAGTCCTATATTAATACTATGAATATCAAAATGCTCAATCCACAGGGAAATACACACAGCCCGTAAGCCCTGTAAGTCTATTTGTGATGTCGCAGATATACAATATTTAGACTATTATACTCAGTTTTAAATGTAAACATTCAAAATGTGTCCCAGTTTATTCCTGGTTGTTGTGAATGTGAAAGACATCATCTCACAGGAAGTACACAGGAACCTAAGCTGTTGCCTAGCAACACAGTTCCTTTGCAATTCCGTCGCATTTCCGTGGAAATGTGCTAAAACGGCGCGCTTTAGACATAAGGTAAATACAGGTATATTCAGGCCGACAGCATGAGGGAAATAAAGGGTTTTTAGAACAATACAGCTTGTAAACATGTTCAGGTAGAAACACAAAATACAAACCTGAAAATGAGCACAATATTGGCCCTTTAAATTTCAGGATTTTTCACTTTAATACTGATAGTATATAGAGCAGATAGTTATGTGGCTTACGTTTGATTCATGGCTGGGTATTTCCAATGTTAACATCCCAAAATTGCAAAATATTTGGCCATCAATGAAACTTCTGAAGGACTTTTAACAAATATAGAACATACGTGTTGTAATTTAAGTCTTAAAAAAAGATTTGACACAACAACAAATCCCTCAAACACAGAAAACAGGTTGCGCCTCTGACTACACAACTTGTTTTATGAGTTTGACTAGTTAGCTGCTTCATCCTCACTTTTAATAAAGAGTGCATGCTCATGGGGGATCTCCTGTTGGGTCACTAGTATGGTCTAGACCTGCTCTATATGAAAAGCGTCTTGAGATAAATTCTGTTATATATGATGCTATATAAAGATAAATTGAATTGAACTGAATTAATCTTACAAAATTCAAGAGCAAAGGAGAAGACATCCTGTTGGCCCTCAAGGACACATATAGGATATACAGGAAAACTTATGTGCTTGTAATACTTTGAAAGGTCAAGTTTTCTTTCTTATATGAGATGATGTCTTTGAGCGTAATTATATTTGAGCGTAAAATAATTTGAGCGAAATTCCTGTATTTTTGTAGAGTTACAGGAAAAAGTATTAGGTTTCTGTTAAATGTAACATCATTGTGCTTAATGTTTTAAATAGCTCTATAATATCGCTTTTAATAGTCCTATTAGTTGTTAGGCCATAGTATTCTTCTGAAATGCTTTACAAGAGATGGAGCAACATGGCATGTTCAGGCTTTCATTCATTCAAGGATCAATGAGCATACGTTCTGGCATTTGGTGGCTTTTCTGGAAAGCAGTCTCCTGTAGGCTGCTGTGCAGGCCCCCACAGCTGATCATATTATTTCAGCTGGTGTGCTGCACTCACCTTCAGTGTGCGCTCCACTATGGACCGCAAAAGAGATGACTGGCACAGGACGACAGAAAGGAAAAACCTACATGCCACAGAATGACGGATGACAGGAGTACCACTCTGCACATCCTCGAGGAGCCTCAGATGCGAAGAGAAGGGGAGAGGCTTCGAACTTTTCAGAGCTGGCCAGCAGATGCACCTGTCACATGTGGGGACCTGGCCAAGGCGGGCTTCTTCTTTCTAGGCCCCGGAGATAAAGTCCAGTGTTTCTGCTGTGGAGGGATTTTAAGATGTTGGGTACACGGAGACAGCCCGGCCGCCGAGCACAAGAGGCATTTCCCCACTTGCAGTTTCATGCTGGGTCGAGCTGTGGGAAATATTCCACTCCAAGTTGGGTCCTCCGACTCTGTGGACGGCCAGCTGTTGAGCCAGCTCCAGAGGATGACTATGGATGACCAGGGGACAGCAGGACAAGCGGTCTACCCAGAGATGGAGGCGGAGGATTCCCGGCTCACCACTTTCCACAATTGGCCCACAGAGGTCTCAGTGCAGCCAGATGTTCTCTCCAGAGCGGGGTTTTTCTACACAGGTACACTCATATCCTTCTTCTTTAATGCCTTAATATTTAGCAACATTCGAGTGTCCGTGATCAGTGAAATATTCAGCACTGACCCAGTCGCTGCTAGAGTGACCTCTCTTTGTGAGAGAGTTCATGGAACAATTGTCCTGCTGAGTCATGATGTTGTGGACAGAACAACCTGGACAAAGCTGGGGCTGCTAAAGAAGTAGGCTACCACAGCTTCAGGCAATACAGAGTGTGGGTACAATATCACAAAAACCGGTACAAAATAATCCAATCAAATAAAGTGACCCTGCAATGGGTAGCCTTTTTGTGAAGTCACTAATACTAGTGTGTCAGGGGGGATTTGTTTCACCTTTATTGTAATTTTCACAGGTTTTAGTTTGTGCATGGGTCTGATTTGCGTAAAGCTGTCGAGAGTCCCAGAGTTTCTGTCATTAGACTCTTCTCACAGTCGTCCTGTACATCCCGGCAGGTCACGGCGACAACGTCAAATGTTTCTACTGTGATGGAGGGCTGAGGAACTGGGAACCAGGAGACGACCCCTGGCAGGAACATGCCAAGTGGTTTCCACGGTAACAGCAGGACTTGTCACTCATGACAGATATAAAGACATCGGTTGAATACATCATTTGCCTATTTCTGCCCTGGCAAATGAACGCGTTTTCTAAATATAGACTGTATATACAATATGTTGTCAAGTTTGTGTTCTGCATTTATGCTTTAGCAGATTATAAATTAGCATTTTAATACTTCTCTAGATGTGAGTTTCTAATCCAGGCGAGAGGGCAGGAGTATATCAGCAACATACAGGATGCACACTTCCATCTGGGTGAGACTGTGGTGAGAGCTTTTATTCCTCGTATCTGCTCAGAATTAAGTCTTTTGGCCATACAGCAGCTGTTATAAGCACACTGATAAGTGACAGTTTGTCATTGCTGCATTTAAATCAATCATTGTAAATTCAAAATATGATTGCTTCTCTAGGGCGGATCACAGACAACCACAGGCAGAGATATCGGATCCAGAAATGGTAAGTCTTGTAAAATTGAAAAAAGGCAGGGAGTGATGGGTATGTACCATGAAAGTACCTTTATCCCGACCAAGTAGACCTGGATATTTTTCTTTCTTTCTTTTTTTTTTTTATCCTGATAATTACCTTTGTGCGTACTGCAGTGCAAAGAATCAAAGTGTCAACATAGGCTCCTGCTTGTTCACACAAAAGGGGATGGGTGGAGCAAACATCATGAGTTGCATTGCAGGCTGTGCAAATGGAGAAAATAAAGGCTGCAACCAGTTGATTTAGTTATTCTTAGATCAACCCAGTGTGGCCCATTTGCACAAAGCACACCTTGCATCACAGCACTACTTAAAGTCTCAAATTAGACTCTGAACAGACTCTCAGGTCCATTACTTTTCTTTGGGAGACTGCTGAAAATGTTCAATTACCTGAGCTAATGTTTGCTGCAGGATTGCAGTTATTAGGGAGCGTTATGGAAACCATTTGCCCATGGTTGCAGAGCAATTATTCCATACAATGAAGGAATTACAATTATTATCCTTTTCAGCAGAGATCTGTGGTTTGAGATGTTAATATATTGAGAAACAAAGGTAAGCTGCACATGTTGCCTTTCATTTCCCCACTTATCGAACAGGTTCCTTTAAGTTAATTTAATATCTTTTGGATATGATTTCTTTGCCTTATCTGTAGCCAGTCACAAGTCTCGTCTTCCTCACTTCTTCCCCCCCTCTCATCTCCCAGATGTGGTCGGAGGTCTAGGGGCTTCCTCGGCCATGCTCTCTCCTGTGGTGCAGACTGTGCTGCAGATGGGTTTTGAAGCCAGCCTGGTAGAGAGTCTGGTCCAGACCAAGTACCTTCTGACAGGTCAGCACTACACCTCTGTATCTGACCTGGTCACTGACGTACTGCAGGCAGAGCAGGAGGACAGACAGAGGGCGCCGCAGAGCAGAGGTAACAGCCAGTGGTGGAGAGTAATAAGTACATTTACTCAAGTATGGTTGGTACTTTAGGGGTATCTGTACTTGCAGTACCTGTACTTTGCAATTTCCATTTTCTGCTACTTCTACTGCACTACAATTCAGAAGAAATTTTGTACTTTTACTTAACTACATTTATCAGCTATAGTTACTGCTACTTTTAGATTTTACATAAATCACACATGATAAGCGTATTAAGTACAGTACAGTGTTAATCTAAACTAGTGGTTTACAACGTTATGGGCTTGTGATTTCTAATAAGAAATAGTTTGGCTGTTTGGGCTAGCACTGCACAATTAAACAAATGTCTTATTTTGAATATTTTGACTTGTATTACAATTGTGATATGATTTCCGATATTCGATGGTATGATCATTTTTACATTATTATTCTCATTTTCATTTTAAAAAAATGGTTATAGAGTGATTTTTGTGGAGATCTGTACCAAAGAAAGATGTTTTCTTAAGTCTGTAGAATATGATGTGTAGGCCAGGACCACAATATTTCATTTTAAAAGGTATTTTGACATCTCACATTTAGCCTTTAACAAATATTGTGATTTCCTCCTCATCCTTCATCTTGAAAATTCCAGTAGGCCATATTACATTGTGCAGCCCTAATCGCGGCCTCTTCAAAGTACTTTTACTTTTGATACTTTAAGTACATACTAGCTTGTAATCAAGTCTTTTTACGTTGTTGTAATTGTACTTTTACTCAAGTAGGGGATCTGACTACTTCTTCCACCGTTGTCATTTTACACAGTAACCTCCTCAAAAACAATCTCCCAATTCATTATTTGACTATTTGACATGAGAAAAAATTAGTAATAATCCAAATATCAATACAATGGATGACTAAGTTTGAAGTATGTTTTTTGTCATGTGTGTGTCCTTCAGAGCCAGAGACGAGGCAGGCCTCCAGTGCTGGAAATGTGAGGACACAAACACCCATCAGAGAGAAAGGTCAGAGGTCAACACCTTGGTTGCATCTGATATTTCATACCAACATGTTATTCCGTACGCTAAAACAGTATCTTAGTATAAAATCAGTAGCATGCGAACTGCATGCTATTTCCAGAGAAATATTACAGTATGCAACACTGAACACTATGGCAACAAAAATGTCCCAGAATGCAATGTGGTAGTGATGACAACATTCATTGACAGACAGTTCTGTAACGTCAATATCGCTTCAATTTAAATGCAAGTATAAGAGTTCACTTCATCTTCATCTTCATCTTCAACCGCTTATCCAGGGTCAGGTCGCGGGGGCAACAGCTCCAGCAGGAGACCCCAAACTTCCCTTTCCCGGGCCACAATAATCAGCTCTGACTGGGGGATCCCGAGGCGTTCCCAGGCCAGTGTGGAGATATAATCTCTCCACCTAGTCCTGGTTCGTCCCCGGTGCTTCCTCCCAGCTGGTCGCGCCTGGAACACCTCCCTAGGGAGGTGCCCAGGAGGCATCCTTACCAGATGCTCGATTTCACTTGTGAGGCGTAATATATACTTTAAATTAATTCAGACTTTGAATCTCACAAACCATCTTTGTGGTCACATGGGGTCAGCATGGGTTACTAAGGTCACGTCTCCAACCAGCAAGGAGGCTCTTAGGAAGTGACGATGTAAATTACTGCTCGGTGCACCCAAAAAGATACGTACTACTGTTTATTCATGCAAAAGTATGTTGAACAATGGTACACCTATTGAGTACATAGTGCACAGTATGCAATTTCGGACGAAGCCCTTATTGCCATTCTGTTGCTAGGGCAACAAGGCCAAGGCCAAATTTACTTCCTGTCAGCTACTGCTTTAAAAACACAAACACAACAGGAAATACAAAGGGACCCATTTATGCTGCCAAGTTTGAAAATGTCTATGATTTGCAGGAAAAAAAGCAAGTTTTGTGCTTGCAATACTTCAGAATCAATAACACCATTGAGCTGCTGACATTTGACTGCTCTGCCCTGCAGACACAGCACTCGGCTTATACATGGCATGAGTGTGCTCATATGATTTGCGGTTTCTCCAACAGTGAAGGACCCGAGCCCAGAGGAGCTGCTGAGGCAGCTGCAGGAGGAGAGGACCTGCAAGGTGTGCATGGACAAACTGGTGTCCATCGTCTTCATCCCCTGCGGTCATTTGGTGGTGTGTGGCGACTGCGCCGCCAGCCTGCGTCACTGCCCCATCTGCAGAGCCGTCATTAGAGGCAGTGTTCGTGCTTTCATGTCCTGAGGCTGCAGTGACAAGCCACTGTTATACAGCTGGTGCATGAGTGGCCTTGAGTTTTCCCTCTGTACTCATTTAACCTTAAACTGATGAAAATAAAGATTATTGCTTGTTGCTTGTCAGAGTTTACAAATAATTTTCTATAATAAACATTTTAAGCTGTTCAACACATGTATGGCCATAATTATTTCTTCACGTCTACTGAATGACACACAATGTCATTAAAAGAGCACATTCTTTTATTAACAAACACTTATTTACATGAACACAAAGCACAGTTCTGGATAAATAGGATTACACAATCAGGTCACGTGGGGTTGAGGCAACGCAGGACACAAAAAAGAAGAGATACAAAAAAAAAAGACCTTTTCCACTTTCTATACAAAGAAAAAGAAATATCTACAAACAGCTGGAATTTTTGTTTTTCAGTGGAGACTAAAGCACAAACACATAAAACCGTAACAGGTTTCAACTAAATCTGGTCACCGGCTGTTTAGGAGGACCAGGCTGTATTGCACTGAGAGGAAGACTAGTTTTTACATAGTAATACTGATTATGTTACAATATGAGGTGCTTTGTGTTCTTACTAACCCACACACCAGTTAGCCTACCAGGGGTGGGTGTAAATAATAAAGACAAAGACAAGACATATAAATTATTGCATCTTGCCAATAGAGGAAGGACCAATCGTATCTAAATGGGTCACTCTCTCTCATCAATCTGAAATTAGCCGACAGAAGTGGTCAGATGATTTTCAGCATCATAACAGTTTTGTGGGCCGTCTATCTGGCAGTGAAGAACATCTAATATCACAGAGAGATCTGACACGCAGACGGATATTTTTAGACCAGAGACCAGAATTAACTTCTTTGTTCACACCTCTTTTGATTCTCAAAAAAAAAAAAAAATTAAAACAAAAATTAAAAAAAATGCTAAGCAGACAATTTCAAACTTAGCACAAAGAAATATCACAATCAGACAAAAAGCATACTGAAAATGCTTTGGATTCAAATGTAGAAAAATGATATTGACCTAAATGATAAAGAAAGACCGAGTGTAACACTGAAACAACTCCTACAACACAAAAACAAGCCATTTCAAGATTTACTTTTATCTGCAAAGAAAAAAAAAATTTAAGACAAAACATGGAAATTTTATGGCCCCCATTGCACAAAGTCAGTAGCCTTGCAACTTGTACATGAACACTTTGAACACCAGAGAGCAGTAGTGACTCATACACCCAGTAAGGCAACAGGGGAGCTGACATTAACAACAAAAGTGCTACCGATCAGTCTGTATAGGAGATATGATGTGTGTGTACTTGCCTAAATACAAATGTGTCAGAATAAAATTGTTCAGAAGCTTTCAGTTACTGTTTAACCAGCTCATATACAGCCAGTTGAAGACATCAGTTTTGCTCTTTTGTACTTAATATGTTATACACATAATTACAATACAAACCCTGTAAAAAACATGCTATAAAACAATCACAACTGAGACTATCACCACTGAGAATCTACACTGTTGAACTGACAATGCTCTGGTCCAGCTATAGGCCGTGCTACTTCTACACTGAAGACCCATTACAACTCAACACTGTTGTATGCAATATGAATAGTAAAACAATTTCTGTTTCTTGAAGTTAAAATATGCTGTGTAACCTTTGCTCGGTTGTGTAATGATCCCCCCGTCAGCAGCCTCCTGTGTCAGTAGTTAGAGAAGAACTGAAATGAAAAGTTTTCAGTGAGTCTTCAAACACCCGACACTTCAGACATACTGACTTGGCTGTTGGTGAAAACAGTCTCAACAATAAGACTCCAGAAATAAAAGTAAGACTCATGCTGTTCCTTGTGTTTGAACACCTCTTACACGCTCTTTCTGCACTCTTGATAGTTCACATTTTCAAACTCTAGATTCAAAATTTTTCTCCCCTGTCTTGTTTCATTATTTACATTTTCTATTTTTGACAGAAGCCCCTGTAGGTTTGGTGCTTTTGTCCCCCCACCCTCCCCTCCCTCTACCTCTCCCCTCCCCTGCCTCTTCCTGCTTTGCTTGTGTATTTATGCACACAGATCCTGGCCTAAAGTAAACAGGCAGCGCACAATGGCTCATTCCACGGGGCTCCACTGTAATTCAGCCCTCTGGCCAAGATCTGAGCCAAACCAGCAATAACATGCTAAATCACTGAGTCCTCTAAGACACAGTACCACAGACTGGGAACGCTGGGCAGCCCCTGATTACACACACAATGTATTTATATCACATGCTGTACATGTTCTATCCAGTCTAGGGGAGTATCAGACCATTACAGTAGCGGGACCTCTGCAGAGAACTCAATACAAAGAAAATGATTCCCTAAACACACAATATCAGGCTTTGTTGCGCAGTAATCCCTCCCGTCACCCCTTCCTGGCTGGAAAACA
Source organism: Pterois miles (assembly GCA_947000775.1). Classification (NCBI taxonomy): domain Eukaryota; kingdom Metazoa; phylum Chordata; class Actinopteri; order Perciformes; family Scorpaenidae; genus Pterois; species Pterois miles. Next base: position 2,384,493 of record CAMQGK010000368.1, read on the forward strand.
ATGGACCCTAACTGAGAAGTGTCGGCTTTTCTGGGCAGTACATCAGTAAATGACATGTTTAAAGTACTGAAATCAAGCAGGGGGGAATGTCTGGCGTGCCCCGGTGAACTGAAATGTTTGTGTCACTACAGCCATTTTGCCTCCGTGGGAATTAGCCGTGTCACCTCCCCGCTGGACGCTCATTTATTTACGTAGACCTGCGGAGAACAGAAACATGGGGAGAAAGAGGAGAGAGTTAGCCACTGTTGGGCAACTCCACACACACACACACACACACACACACACACACACACACACACACACACACACACACACACCTTATGAAATTCCCCTGGATATAACTCTCTGTAGATTGAGGCAGACGAAAAACTTCCTCCCATTAGAGACAGAGCTGATTAAACTGTCAAGAAGCTAATAAAATATTCATTTCATGTTGGCAGAGAATTATTACATGACTTCCCAGACTTATTGTTATTAAGTCCTCCGCACAATGTAATTGATTAATCCAATTTCAGACAGACTTTTGTGTGTTTTTCTCCATGTGCTTTTATCAGTAACTGCCTGCGGCATGTATACCGCACACACACATACACACACACACACACACACACACACACAAACATTCGGTGTCATGAAAAAGGCCTCCGTGTTCCCTGCAACCCTCCGACAGGATGTAGCATGTTTCAGAAAGACGTTTACTCCCTAGACATGACTCATGGCTCCAGATATTGAGCACGGAGAAACCGTCTGCACAATACACTACCAGTCAGTGTTGTTTTGTAACCTCTGGATCAAGTCCTAAAAAACCTCTCGAACAAAAGTAAGTAACAGTGAATAAATTGGCCTTGAGTTGAGATTACTTCTTCTGATTAATGAACCGTTTTAGGGATGTCACCTTGAAGGGGAAACAATTACAAGTTGGCAACAAATAGATTAGGGCTGCAACTAACAATTAATTTCATTAATATAATTAATAATGAATCTGTTGATTATTTTCCTGAATAATCGATTAATTGCTTGGTCTATAAAATGCCGAGACAACATCCTTGAATGTCTTGTTTTGTCCGTAACTCAAAAATATTCAGTTTACTGTGAAAGAAGAGTAAAGAAACCAGAAAATATTCACATTTAAGAAGCTGGAGACAGAGAAATTGGATTTTTTCTTAAAAAAAAATACTTGTTTATCAAAATTGGAGCAGTTACTTTAGCAGTTAAAATCTAATTGATTAATTGTTGCAGCTCTAAAAAAAGGTACAACCAAAATTGTACATGATCACAAAACACTATGGATACGGTGAACAGTCACATTTAAAAAATGTACAGGCACACATACTGTATATATGGTGGCATGGCACATTCATACTTACAGGTACATAGGCTTTAAGAGGAGGTGAGATGGTTTCTCATTGACATGGTAGAGTGGGAATGGGTCAAATCCACCAATAAAATCAACTGAAAACAAAGAATTAAACACATAAATTGTGGAGTAAATGAAAAGACAGACAAGAACAGAATAAATCACTGACGTAAATGAAAAGATATGCGTGGTCAAAAAATGATAAAAAACACTAAATGAGAAATGAAATGGAAACTAAAGACACAGTGGGAACAGATGTAATGTAGGCAGTCCTTTTTTAGTTTTAACAAATAAAAGTTCACAAAAAAAACTTTTTTATGTGCCTCTGGCTACAGGCAAAGCTCGAGAACAGGTGGAAAGCTGGCCAGCTGTCAAAATAGCCAAAGCCTTTTTATCACTCAGAAACAGAGGTGACCTTCAGCCACCGACTGGGTGCTCAGCCCTCTGTTTATTTTCTCACTTTAAGAGTTCAGACTCTAGGCGGTGTGCAGATGAGCGTTATGTGGCTTGAGAGAGAGAGAGAGGGACATGCTGGAAACCAAAGAGCTGTGTATTTCTTTGCACAGATGCAGAGAGATCTTTTTGAGATGAAGGGGAAAAGGCTCCTGGCTCTAGAGGGGGGACACAAAGGCTGAGAGGGGGAGAGAGAGGGGAGGACGGAGCGCGTCACGCTTGTCGGTCTGACTGACAGGAGGCCAAAGAGATTAGGTTGGACGAGCGCGTGAAAAAGGCCAGCATGTCCAAGAGCTGTGAACACCACGATGGGAGGACAAGGAGAAACTGAGATTGAACCTGATTCAGTGGAAAAAGACACCAGACAAACAGCGGATTCACAAGGAAAACATCAAGAAAAATGGGCAGATCTGTTACTTTCTGAGGTGGGGGGGGGGGACAGACACAGGCCAGCCGTGGAAACTACTGTAAGGCCAAATCAACTCCATCCTGATAAGAGGAGGCAGGGGTGGTCTGCTGAATACTGATAGGTAGGCAGGATGAGTGCAGAGAGCCACGGGGTGCGGTGTCCCTTTCCTTTGACCCTGCCCTGCTTTCCTGGGTTTCTCTGCTTCATCTGTACACCACATACACACCCACACACCCACACAGACAAACACATAGACACCTCTTCCCTGCTCTTTTCTGTACCACTGATTTTCTCATTATAAGCAGATGGGGACCCATTCCCTGCCACGATAAGCTGTGCTGAGGAATACAGTGAGATGATAATGATGCTTGCCATTTTTAGACACGCTAGCAACTCTAGGGACGGCCGGCGTCGGTAGGTCGGCGCATCTGTCAGTCTGTCAATCCACCACTTTGGTTCAGAGTGAAGAATCATGACAACTTTTGGATGGATTGCTGTGAAATTCGGCACAGAAATTCAAGGTTTCTGGACTTTTCATCAAGTGCTACAAACAGGTCAAATATTCAGTTTGTGACAGGATACATTGAAAATTAATAGCCAAATTCCTGTCAGGTGTCTTGTGCAGCATTCACAGATAATAATTTCGCAATTAGCATGGGAAATCAGTGTGTATCCACCATCTTAAAGCTCAGAATCTGAGCCTCAACAGGTGCCCCGCATGGCCCTGACACACACAGCTGACAGGTAGAGGGGATCCAGCAAACTGGGGAAATTCTCGCAAGATTGTTAAGGTTAGGCATTGACCAAAAATAGTTAAGGTTAGTCATTGACCTCAAATAGTTAAAGATGGGCACTGACCTTGAATAGTTAAGGTTAGGATAGGTTGTTGGGCAGCAAGTCAAGCAAGAGTTTTTCCAGATCTCAAATCAGATTTTGCTATTTGTGGGTCTCTTCTAGATGCAACCAAGCCGACCGTCAGCCAATTTTGGGCTGTCTGTGTGCTTCTGTCGGCCTAGTTTTTGCGGTGTGTCCCGCACCGTCGGCTCTAGTCTGGCCGTGTTTGAAGCCTTTTTGTATGTGTAGCATGTTGAATTGCCGGTGGAGCTCATCGATGAGAGAGATCACTCTGATTAGCTATTCAGATTAGGTGAACCAGTGCAGGAGAAAGGAAATCAAAGTGAGGAAAGCAAGCAAACGAGTCAAGTCAGGTGGTGCTAACAGAAGGACTATTTCATTTGTCATCGTCATCTCATTTGATCATTCCAAAACACAGATATTTTCACAACGACATGGGCATCTGGAATGAAGCTGTGGGGAGTGAGAATGGTGTGAAAATGGTCACAAACATCGCTTTGTTTCATCTACATTAACATAACAACGGCTTGTATATCTACAGTCCTCGGTCTTCTGCTTACCCTTTTTCAGTGTCGAATGCAGACTACCATTACCAGCTGGTGTGGAAAGTTATTTCCTCTCACACACGGGGGACTTCACCAACGCTAATTCTCTGATGTCGGTTTGGTGGTCTGGGCCTTTAGTGCCACTACCTGTTCTCACTCTGATGAAGACATCTTGAGTCAGAATATTAGTTGTTGCATCTTATGAAAAGCATCATCTATAACCCTGTCGTCTATACTTTATAGTGTATGCCAGCCTCTTAATTGCTGTTTCCTTCTTCCCATTAAATAATTATGCATCGGTCTGACCCTGACCTTGAGGCGGATCTTCTATGCAGCTCACTGAACCTCAAAGGTCTAAAAATCTGGGTATGTTGTCAACAGAGCATTTTGAAAACACTGCCATATGTTAGGTGATATCTCACGGTAACATGCTCCACCTTTTGGGAATGTTTGATGCTTGCTGAAGCAATCTGTTCTTTATGCTCGCTCTGTAAACACCAAACAGCACTTTGGAAGTGAATGTAAAAAGTTGAAATGGTGGAAAGCTGGAGCTCAAATTGGCTGTTCATTCTCAATAGATGATTCAAGCACTTTTATAATGTTCTGGCATTTCTGTGTGGATGGAAAACCTTTGAAAAAATGATCACAAAACACTGGTGAAGATAGAAAACTTTCAATGCGAATATTCAATTTGTCCTCTGTAGTGTTGATGGCGGTGTTGGAAACATATATTAGCTGCTGAATGGTGCGTGTCATCCTGTTTTACTGAAAAGGGGCGAGCTCAGTTTCTTCCAGGCAGAAGAAGCAAGCTGATTTTCATTTCTGTGGACACACGCATGAAATGACAGGTATGTAGGTCACTAGCTAAGGCATCTATGTGGTGCCCCTAAACAAGCAGGGAGTAACATAAGACAATTACGTCTAAGTTCAAGTGTTTGAAATCAGAGGCCCTGTGCTGAACCAGGAGATAAACTGACATCCAGTCTACAGTATACTGCTGCATCTGTGAACAGAAGTGTGTGTGAAGGGCTGGCGAGCTGACAGTGGAATGTAACACAGGCACAGAGATAAAGAGAAAAACACCGGGAGGGAAAAACAGGGATGGTGAGAATAAAAGAGCAGTGAGTGAGGAAGATCAAGAGAAAAAAAAAAACAAGCAGAGACAAAAGCTGTTTTCTCATATGAACTCAGGACAATGTCCAGAGAATCAGGCCCCTTTCAAACATGTAGCACACAACAGGAGATTGTCCTGGGTATGGATGGCTGTGTGTCTGGCCCCCTTGATCGAGCTTTCGCTGCAGGGCCGCTGGTTTCCACCCGGCGCACACCGGCTGTGACCGCTCCATCCTCGTCACGGCGACAACCTTATTGTTCCCTTATAGAATTGGGTTTTAATCTGCCATTTTTATATATTTTTATTATTATTTCATTATTATATATATTATTATTGCCAAAATAAACAACTTTGCTTTTCACTTTGACACCAAATCCTCCATAATTGTCTTGTCTGTCAACTCTCGCTCATCCAGTGTGCTAAATCTGACTCCTGCTACTCTGTGCTTGTACTCTGGTGTACAAGCACGGCGTGTTGTAATAGGTGTATGTCTTAACACCATGTAACACCAGTAACACCGCACCAAGCCTAGGACATGACGCAAATTACACCACAGTCACGTAGCTGGATTGTAATTTGGTCAGAAACAACAATTCTCTTGTCATTCCTTGAATTTGACCATTTTGGCATTGGCCCAAACTGACAGAAGTTCCTGAATCTCACCGTCTCTACTGTTAGACATTTTTGTTGGCATCTTTGTGTAAATGACCCTTCAGTTTCACGCCAGCCGCACGATAGAAACATCATCAACACCCCACATGCTCGCTCTAAATTCTCCGGACAATGACCTATTGCTATATTCACACATGGGCTCAATTGGACATTACACAGACTGTACTAGAAAGCTGTTTAATGTCTGGTCTGAATGATTCAGACATTTGCGTTCTGACATACAGCTCCTCCGGGTAATGTCTAGATAAGTTCAGGGTTGCAGTGCATATGTGAAAGAGGCTAAAGATGGAGATAAAGGGCAGCCGGACTTCAGAGCTCATCTGTAACGCTGGAAAAGGTGAGTTACAATACAAGGTTGTGGTCTCTTTCTGTCTCTCAGAGAGCTCCTCATAGCTGGCTCCACGACTGCATCTCTGCCCTTCTCACACACCATTACACAGCCATCACTGCTATCCAGGCAATTCATTTGCTTTTAAGACCGGCTTAGGTGTTTTATGCTTTGTTATGTTGCATATGAAATCTTCAGGTGTGTTTGATTGAGAGTGTATTTAAAATTAATCATCCATGCAAAGAGAAGAATGGTTCCAGGCAAAGATAGACCAGGAGAGCCTGTGGATTATGTTGAAATGAAAATGAACACATGAGAAACTCAATGTGACAAATACAGAAAATTCTGCCACCATGTATCTTGGGCGTCATTATTTGGTCACTGCAACTGGTAATTTCCTATTTGTCACTCAATATCCAGCACCGCCTTTAAGCTATTCTCAGTCATATATTCATGCATGCACTCACCCAGTCATAATACCCACTATCCATACAGCTTAATTTATATAATAAAGACATTAAGATTGAGATGTGTTTCTCTCTGTGCCTGTTTATGATTATTAAAAAAAACAAAACTATGAATGAGCAATAAAACGATGAAACTAATGGGACATGATGGTGAAAACGGTGATATGGTACATATGGGTACAATATACTGCAACCCAGAATAAGTGCAAATACTGTAATGTGTGTCATCTGCAGTGTTTTTCTATATTTTGAACCTAATCAAAATACAGCTTAAAGGCTCTGCACACCCACAAAGGTGTTTTCAACACTTTGTCACCAAGCGCTATGTCCTAATAAGAATGATGAAGGTGTAAAATGTCACGCCCTAACAAGTGTAACACAACTAAGAGTGTTGATTTATCCCAGTGTGTGTGCGCCTCCTCATCAGGCAACAGAAGTGAGAACACCTGTGGGTGGATTAATGGTGTGTGTAGAGGCTTTCACTGAACAAATAGAAATAAATATTGCAGGCTGTTCTCATACACTGTTCATAGCTATTCCTACAAAAAGTAATGCATTGTAAATCCTACATATCCCTCAAATTCAATTCATCTGTACCCCACGTAATCGTCAATCAGGAAGTATAAAAAGCAAACAAATGCTGTGTAGAGAAGAGGTCGGGGTGGATGGGTGGGTCAAAATAACATTAGCCCAGGAGACCGGTGTTCGCATGAAACCACAATTTAACGCTGATTTATTTGGTCACATAAGTTCTGTACTTACATTACGCCACTTCTGGAGTTATTTTAACACAAACCACAATCTTTTCCTGAACCCAACTAAGTAGTTTTGTTGCCTAAACCTAAACAGATTGTTTCCTATGAAGACGGACGTTTATTTTCAATAGACTTACGAAAACTGACACAAGTGCCATGTGTTGCTGAACATTCATAGCAAAACACACGAAAAATGAGGAATAACTTTGTATCCGTTGTATGAGGACATGTTGAATAATGTCATGTAAAAGTGACCAGGATTAAGACAGTTTAATATTTGCAAGCTGCGAATCATAAGATTTGCATCTTATACATAAAAAAAAATAGCATTTAAATATTATTTTAGTTACTCATTTCTTGAAAATGTATTTTTCTGGAAACTGATGCAATCTACAACAGTCTTTATTCTGGAAACATTGATTTCCATTAAAAACCTGCATCGCACTCAACTGGAATGTTATTTCACGCAACAAAACACAATTTTCATAATTTACTAGTACTAACAACTACTTTAAAGGGACGGTGTGAAGGATTTGGTGGCATCTAGCGGTGTGGTTGCAGATTGCAACCAGCTGAGAACTCCTCCGCTCACTCTTCCCTTTCCAAGACTGCGGTAATGCGAGGCACCAAGTGCAAAACTGTGGTAACGTCGTTCACCTCACTCAGAGGCCATCCTTACAATAATAACACTACTTTAGGCAGCAGTGGGCTGCACCACAGTTTTACAGTGGCCCTCAGATGACGTAAAAACATGAAAGGCTCTTGCTACAGACCGTGTTTGTTTTTTTCTCTGGATTACTATAAAAACATGGTGGAGCAACATGGCGGACTCGATGAAAAGGACCAGCTCCCTATGTGGATACGAAGGGCTAATTCTAAGCTAATGAAGACACAACAATTCTTAGTTTCAGGTGATTATACACTAATGAAAACAAAGTTATGAATATTCTATTCTATTTCTGTGAATACATCCCCCGAAATGCTATACACTGGTTTCTTTAACGTGGATATTTTTTGCAGTAGTATTAAAAATGTTATTTGAATACAAGTCTTTACAAGTTTTCACAGAGGACATTTTGACTTGTCATAGTTCCATTCAAGGCCCAGTAAGTCACGACACAAAGCAGCTTTTCCTACTGCGGCGTGTAAAAATGAGGGAAAAAAAAAGTCTTATTCATATGTTTGAATGCTCTACTTGAAAATAACATTTTGAGGTGATAACATAAAAACAGGGCGAGGCCTTTATTTCTGATGTTTTGACCTTTTCACTCTCTTTTACAACCCGAAGACACGCTGCCATCTACACGCCCATCCATCCCTCCAGTGTGTCTGCCTGTTGTGGAGGATTTTCTGGGGATGTGACTCAGCACAGAGGGCGGCAGCATAATTAGCAGACATGCTAAAGCGAGCTTATCCCGGCGCTTGGCTTCTAACTCCATGACCTACTTTTACAAAGAGGATTTTCCCCACCGCTCACTCTGTCGGTGTGTCTGCTCACCAGTGATAACTCTGTAACAAATTCACACTCACAAATACACACACAGACTTCTATAACAGTCAGTCACACACTCAGACAGCTAAACACACTAATACACTGTGGTGTATAGGCATGTGTGAGGGTAAATACACATCTGCACTTATACAGTGACAAAGAGAGGAAGTTGCATCAAATAGGAGATCTCACACACGCAGTGTGAGCAATAAAGCCTGAAAGCCCTGTCGAACCCTGAGCTGATGGTATATGATGCTTGTTATTCTGCCCATTGTGTCTTCTTGCAACTGTGTGCGTGCCTGTGTGTGCACGGGTGTGTGTGTTTCATGCCGCTATTCTTTACGCAAGCCTGAGCACTCAAATCTAACTCACCCGTCTCCCTGGAGAGTGAGAGAGTGCTCGGCGTGAGTGGAATTCCTGTCTTATCTCCTTATTCGTGAATAGCTCGTCTTGTCTCATGTTGTTTGTTCATGCATATTGCCCTGTTTCCTTTACCCCTCCTCGGCTTTGCCTTTGCTTCCCTCAATGCACTCCTCTTCCCACCTTTCCCTCTCTCTTCCCTCTCTTTCTGTCCCTCCGGAGGATTCTCCCTACCTTTCTTCTCTTGGCGAGGAGCAATCAACTGTGGAAGTTATTGACCAGCAAGGCGCTTAATGAGGCTGATAAAATGAGGGACCAGAGACCTCTTAACTTTTTACAAGCACACCTCATTAAAGCTCCGAAGCCAGAGATGGGAAAGGAGACAAGGAGGAGAGAGAGAGGAGGAGAGCAAAGATTTCTTAAACACACTAAAACGGGACTCTCATACATGACTATGGATAAACCGAGAATGGGAATACGAGGGGGAAGTACAGAGAAGGAAAAGTTGTGAGTAGGAGGAGAGGTGCTGAGACAGCCGGGGAGCTCAATGCAGAAACTTGCTTTAATCTACACATCAAATGAAAGAGGGGAAATGAGAGCGGCAGAGCTGGTTTCTGTGTTGCGGCTACGGGTGTGTGTGTGTCTGCGCACCTGTGTCTGCATGAACAAATCTGTGTGAATGTGTGTGCGCGCACAGGCGAAGGGCAGATTACAATAACAAAGAGAGAGCAGTTGGAAGTGATGTAGCAGCGTTTTACTCCAGCACAGTCTGGATCAGAGAGGAGCCGCCAGATAATTAAAACCAATAAAAATCCCACCATGTTCTGTTTTCACCTCAGGCTTCTTTTTTTTTAAAGCAACCTGTCCTTATTGCTCTGTTATTTTTATCTCTGTGTCTGAGTGCGGATGAGTTTAAACAAACATAATCTGTGCCAAAAGTCCACACAGGGGAAGAACAAAGCTCAACTATCACAAAAAGTAAAAGTAAAAGTTGTTGGTTTTTTAGTTGACTCAACGGCTGCTGAAATGGTATTTCCCTCCAGGGATTACTTAGAGGTGACTGGTGATTAAGTGGTACTGCCCAGAGCTGGGGGTGGTGATACTAACCACTCAGTGAATCTCTGGTATGTGACCACCAAAGTACTGCTTGGACCTCTGTACCAGGGACACACACGGAAACCACATCACAAGCCTCCCAAATTACAGGAATCTGCTGTTTAAGATGCAATTAGTGCATGTAGTGCTTTGTGCATTACACTCTGTTCAAATCAAATTAGAGTTCGTGTCTGGGATTTTTATGGATACCGCCAGGCTCCAGATACTTTATAATTAGTATCCTAACAAGCATGTACACTATGCATGAACATGTGCCTGAGAAACTCCATTTAATCTCAGATAATCCTAAAGAGAGTTTATACATTTAGCTAGTTGGAAATTTACACGGGAAAATATGTAAAGGCAGATTCTCATGCATGTGGACATCGCTGTGCATTCTGTGGTGCTAATCGGATATTTACGACTGCCACTAACCCCTCAGATCAAATGTTTCCTGCTCTCTGATTGGCTAACCTCCAGCGGGACCTCTGACCTGCTGCCTGTGAGGTCACAGCAGCTGGGTCATTTATCACAAGTGTCCGTCTCTGATTTCTCCCTCTTCTCTTATGGCTCATTTCAAAATCCCCCGTCGTCTTCTCCCACACCCTTCTTCCTCATTCTCTGCCTGCTTTGTGCACCACAGGAAAAAAATGAACTCACCCTCAAATGACTCCATGTTAAAGGTTTAACATGGACCAACATACGCCAACACAGACTGAGAGTATTGAGATACTTCGGAGGAAGGATGTACATGTTTGAATAACTGCGAGAGAGACAGGCATGAGGAGGGAAGGTGCGTGTGAACAAGAGAGTGGGGGAGGTGCAATCCTGCGGTATAAAAACACCCACCCTAGCCAGGCAACAGACAGCTGGAGCGACAAACAAGGGGGCACATGGAGAGAAGAAAGTGAGAAACTTGAAGTACATTAAAGGAGGTTTACAACAACAGCGAGGACCACACAGACCGGCGAGGAGGAGAGATGAGGCGTCGAGTGGACACGTGAAAGAGAAATGAAAAGAATGGGCTGAAGAAGGTGTGGAGAGAGAGCACATGGCTCCTTTGGTTCTGGAGGGAGATGGAGAGGGAAGGCCCAGCTGGCGTGGGGGAGGAGAGTAGGGAGATGGGGAGAGCTGGAGTGGTGATAGTGAGGGGCGGGTTAGGAAGAGAGGGAGATGAGGAAAGATGTAGCTCTGTTTTCTATCTCATCTGAGTGGGTGGGTCTGAGTGTGATTCATGAATTGTTGCAATGATCTGTTTCAAGAATGAGTGTGTGTATGAGTGTGTGTGTGAGTGTGTGTGTGTGTGTGCGTGTGTGTGTGTAAGGGTTAGGGTTAAGCGACTCACAGCTGTCCTCCTCCTCAGTGATAGCGCTGACAACGTAACAGGCATACACAAAGCCCAGGAGCTGTGAACACACAAGCAAACAAGACAGAGGTTAGACTCCACAGAGCCGGCAGTGTGCAGCTGATGAACAGCTGTATAGTTGCTTTGATGGACAAAAAGATAGATACAGAACATCTGGAAAAGAGCGAGTTTTGTGGTGGTTGTTTGTTCTCCGGGCTGGTGATGCAACACTGTGCAAAGTACAAGATTGGAGCTGAAACGACATGTTTATTATTTGATAGGAAATTCACTGTAATTAATTTTAATAATCAAGTGACTGTTTCAGTCACTTATCAAGGTCAAATTAAGGATAACTATCAAGCAAACAATGTACAGTTTACAGGTTCCAGCTTCTCAAATGTTACGATTTTCTGCTTTTCACTATTTTCAGACTTTTTAGAGTAGACTCTAGACAATTAATCATCAAATAAATAATCATCCATCCATCCCATCCATCCATCGTCAACCGCTTATCCCGTTAGGGGTGGCGGGGGGGGTGGAGAAGATCCCAAGTGGGAAAGGGAGGAAGGGGGGGAACCCGTGGAGAGGGCGGCAGACCAATGGAGGGGAAAGAGAGAAGAAAAAAAAAAAAAAACAACCAACCAACACAAAAGGGAAATAAAAAAAAAAAAAAAAAGTGGGGGGGGGGGGGGGGGGGGGGAAAGGGGGAAAAACAGAAGAAGGAAGACCCCGGGGAGACAATAAATAATCAACAGATGAATAAAAATTGAAAATAATTCTTAGTTGCAGCCTTAAAGCAACTACAATCAATATTTTATAATAACAGTAACTATAAGTAATGTGAAAGGGGTCGCTCGTAGTGATGGACCTTCAGAGAATTATAACCCGCACTTCCCTTCAGCTCTACAGAGCTTTATCTTCATCTTTCAGCTCATTGTTGTGGTTTTCTGTCCCACAACTTTACCGTTTTGGTTCAGTCTCACCACTCTCACCTCATCAGCGTTATTTTCGGCTATAGCAGGCAGCTATTATGAGCAACAAATAAATAAAGAAATAAACATTAAGTGCTACCAGCTCAGCACCAAAGAGCAGACACACAAAGTTAGAGACTAGCTGGTGAACATATTGGAGCATTTTGCTGCTAAAGAGACCCAAAGAAGTTGGTGGGGACCAAAAACAGCGCTAAAAGGAGAGAATTTGTAATGACTAATGCACAGTGAGTCAGCTATTGTTGTGAAATAAACCCAGACAGGGCGATGCAGCATGCTGACGCAGAATCTTGCATCGCCTTGAAGGGGTTTATTTCAGAACTCGCTATATCATCTATATCAGAGCTACTTACTTAGGAAATCAATTTGACACAGAAATGGTCCATCAGAGCTGCATCTATAGCAACGGCCTGTTATAAACAGCAATGGTCTGCTATGAATTAACAGACTGTAGAACCCCAGTCAGACAAATCACAATCGAGTATTCAACAACGCTGTGTAAAAATGGACATTAGAGCTGCAATGGCTGATCAATTAATTGATAAGTTGTCAACTATTAAATTAATCACCAACTATTTTGATAATTGATCAATATGTTTTGAGGTTATTTTTTTAAAGAAAAAACTCAAGCTTCCAGCTTCTTAAATGTGAATATTTTCTGGTTTCTGTACTCCTCTATGACAGTAAATTGAATTTCTCTAAGTTGTGGACAAAACAAGACATTTGAAGACGTCATCTTGGGCTTTGGGGACACTGACACACAGGACCATTTTTCACCATTTTCAGACTGATTTTAAAGACTAAACAATTAATCAAGAAAATAATCGATAGATTAACCAACAATGAAAATCACAGTCCTGTTTGACTTACATGCATCACATGTCCAGAAACAAGGATGCTGAATGTGTAAAAAAGTTCACCAGCTTAAAAGGTGATAATATGTCAGTGTTGTGGTCACAGCTCTACAGTTCTTCACTGTGATATCAGGGCTGGCAATGCTTACAGTGTTGACAGGGCATCTAGTGTACATACATTAGTAGCTCATACGTACAAACACCCTGGAAAGCAACCAAGCGTGACCGTACATTGACACACCTGCAGGCAAACCAGTGTAGAGGATAGCTGTGGGACTGGCAGATGGCTGTCATCCACTCCCAAACAGACAAAGTGAGAGACAGTCTCTCTCCACCCAGCCATCCATCCATCATTTGGCACTCTGCCATGCCAATTAAAACAGCGTCGGGCACGCTGCCCTGCTCGTACACTGGGTACACAAACACAAAACCCGAGGGGGGATTGACTGTCTGTGATGGTGGCTGTTCATATAACATTCACTCAACCTATAACTTAACTTGGCATGTGTAATTACAAGAGGAACAAAGATGACGTGCAGTTTGCAGGTCTTTTATCTCTAACATTTGGCTTCCCCTTTTTTTTCATGCATACAATATATTTGGCCTTTATTGAAGTTCATCCAGATGTAGATTAAATGTTTTATTTATGAATGAAACACAGGTGTGGTGTCGAGTAGAAAAGGGAATGGGCCTGTCTGTGTGGGCTAGATAAGATAAACGTAACTCTTCTCTCTGTTTCTCTCTAGTATCTAATTGCTGGTCTCATCCCATCTATTACAGTGGGGGTGAAATGGAGGTGAATTAGCATATGTATAAAGTCAGTGTCAAACACAAGATGGTGTTAACAGCAGGGGGCAAACCCTGTTTTCAACTACATTGTGTCTCTGTGTCTCTTTTCCTGTAAAAGTGTGTGCTCAGTTAATATCTATGCATGAGTGCACATTTGTTTAATGGTCATAAAGGGCTCTGATCATTGTTGTGGTGTGGGATTCAAACACAGTAAAACCAATATATCACAGCAGAGGAGGCTTGAAACTGAAACAAGTGCAGAGTGAGTGTGTAGCGTATATACAGCTGAGGGAAAAACTGAGGGAAAACCCAGCATTAAGAGTTTTAGAAGGTGTTGGGCCTCTCTGCAATTCTCTCAATGTGTGTTTTGATGTTTGTATTAGTAGTATTAGTACACTGTAACAACAGTTACAGCCGCGGTACCACCAGCCGCGGTACCACCAGCTGCCATCTGACATCCGTTGCTCCTAATGTATTGCTATTATAGTAGAAGAAGAGGAAGAAGAAGATATTCCTTTATTCGTCCCACAGTGGGGAAATTCAATTTTTACACTCTGTTTTTTTACTTATACACGGTACATGCAGACCCGAGACACACATATGCACAAACAGGACCCATATACATGCATCAAATGTCAGATGTCAGAGTGATGGGGCTGCTCCTGACAAGCGCCCTGAGCAGTTGGGGGTTTGGTGCCTTGCTCAGGGGCACCTCGGCAGTGCCCAAGAGTCTCCAGCTACCAGTTCACACTCAGTTCTTGGTCGTGTCAGGACTTGAACCGGTGACCCTCCGATTCCCAAGCCAACTCCCTACAGACTGAGCTACTGCTGCCCCCCGTAAAGACGGCCTCCGAGCAAGGTGAATGGTGGTTTTACACTTCGCTGCTCACGTTACCGCAGTCGGGAGGAAGGCAGGATTGAGCAGAGGGGTATTGAGTCAGCTGCAATCTGCAACCACACCACTAGATTTCACCAAATCCTACAAACTGTCCCTTTAAAGCACAAGGGAATTTGTCGAATGTTGCAAATCCCATCTTGCAAATTATAAATTTTGCAAAACAGTCTGCTGAAACCACACCCCCACTACCATGTAACTCATATAATTTTCCTAATCATCAAAACATTCAGGAACCCTTAATTTTTCACCTGTGTGCACCGCTGGACCGGCCATCGGGCATACCAGGCATTTGCCCAGTGGGCTGATTGTGATTTTGGGCTGGGGTTTTTTTGTTTTTATTTTATTTTTTTAACTAATGGTACTAGTGTTAGTAATGGTATGAGTCATGATACCTATTGGTACACAAAACTGGTAGATCAGCCCATTAGCCATGATTGATTCTGGGCCGGACCAATTACAGCCGAGGGCCGATGCCCCCTCCCTCTTGGGCCACCGCAGTCAATCAATCAATCATACAGGGAGAGAGGAGAACAACATGGAGAACAGCAAGAAACAGAAAGGAGGCGCCCTTCAGGCAGATGCTGCCAAGAGTGTTAAAATAAAACAGATGTTTGCTGGTGGCTATGGCGGAGCTTCCTCATCAGCAGCAGCATCCGAAGAAGCAGCCGCAGGTGACAATAGCGGAGGTGGCCATTAGGTGGATGAGGGGAAGGGGAGGCAGGAGGAGGAGAGACCCGCGGCCGCCGCCAGTGCGAGTGGAGGGGAATCTGAACTTCAGGTAAGAAATTATGAACTGCAGTCTACCTGGGTCAGCTATGAATCAAGATTTCCATCATAACGTTGTACATTGTTCAGGAGGTTAACGAGACCATGCAGCCCTTTGGTTTCTGGTGCTGTATAGAATACGGGACAAGGAGGATGGTGTAGGTTTAAGTTTATAAGACAAGTACATATACACCAACAAGACAGTGTACAAGCATTGTCATAAGAAAGTTTGTTTTCATTCATAGGCTTCATTGTCTTTTCATCAATACCTGGTGGGCCGATCTCGGCTCAAAATGCTCGGGCCGATTTTTTGTCCCAGTCCAGCCCTGCCCTTTTTGTATCTGTGAAGGAATGAGAAGGGGAGGAAAGAGCGAAGCTCTCACTTCCTACCCATGTTTTCATCAAAGCAATGTAGTCGGAAACGACAAAGATGTCGAGGAGAGGATGAAAGAAACGAAAACTAAAGATGAGCTATCACCCTTAGGATAGCCTGTCATGTTGATGCTACTTTTAGCCTCACTACACACTCATCGACAGCAGTTGTGAGTAGACAAATCCAACACACCGGACATCTCACACCGTTAATCATTGAGTGCCAAACATTGGGAGTGAGCCCATCATTGCTCGGTAATCGGAAATCACCGTTTCTCACTCCTCGACTGATAACTGCTGACAGGAAGAAAGTGTGGACGCTGCACGGAGACGGACTATAACCTACTCATGTCTGTGTCTCCTAGTTTTCTTCTCTACGGTTACGGTACATTTCTTATGATGTATAGGGAGGTAATAAGATCAGAAGTGAACACTTGGTGGCTTTTTGCTGGAGGCACTGCTGTCCTTAGCCAATATAGGTCAGTGTCCTCAATAACAACTGACAATTCCACTTACATCTCCTTGCATATTAAATAACCACGCTCATGAATCCTCACACACAGTCCCCAGCTTTCTTCTTTGACTTCCCACTCTCGCTTCTGGAGTTCAGGGATCATTTTAGAGATTGATGTCAAATTAATTAAGCTCATAAAGCCCCCGCATGTCCTCTGAGGCTCAATGTCAGTCTGCCTGTGAGGAAGTGCCAAACTAAAGCCTACTCATTTAGCTGCCAATCATTTGGGTTTTTTTCCTTGCTCTCTGCACTTTCTTCTTTAAGTTAAGTCACTTTTTAAACACAGGTCTCCACATTACTTTCACCCCACAATCTGCTCGTCTCCTCTGTTATCTTTCCTCTCCTCCACCTCTCCACGTGTCCTTGTTTTATTGTTGCTCTAACGGCGAGTGACACCCTCCTCCCTGGCTCCTCTGCAGGTTTTCAAGCAGTGAACAGTGATCTGGACAACTGACAGAAGGCAAAAATGAGCACAAAGAGTTCAGCGCTAGATCTGGGACAACATCAAAAGGAAAGCTGTCCTCCAGTGGGCCTCCATTTACTATTTACTATGTTGCAGAAGAAACGAAAGGAGGTATTTGTGATAGTTCAGCATTATCTTTGCTTTTGCTCTCAGATAATGAGGGCCAAAAGGAGTTCAAGGCTCAAACATTCAGTGTGTGCGTGAGATGGAGGACAGCTGCTGTCTGAGCTAAAAGGGAAGGTTACTTGTATTTGCATAAGCTAATGAGGGTCAGGTGTATACTGAATGTACCAGTCCAGAAGGACATTACCACGTATGATGATGCACACTTACTTGCAAACATCAGTCTAGTAGACATGGATCTGTGAATAGAAGTTTGCACTCTTCTCAGTTACAACTGCAATTAATCAAGTTTACAGCCAAACATTATTTGGATGTGTCTGTCAAGCCATTTCTACAACATTAATAAAGTCAGTTATGAGTCTTGCTCAGTGCAAGCAACTACAGGCCTTTAAATTTATTTGTATACTGCTAACTATAGGCCTTTATATGTATTGATAATGGATTGATCACCCAAGTCATTTATCGAGCAACAAGCCTAAGAGTCTACAGCCATGCTCTGAAGAGTCTGTACTTGGGCCAGTACTTTGAGCTAGGTGCTAAAGACACGGATATTAAAGGTCTTATTGATAACTTTTTATGTAGACCAAATTAAAAAAAAAAAAAAAAAATCCACAGAGCCTTTAGAAAGGTGCTGAATAAAAGTATGGCTTTTCCAGAAAAAAAAAATTATGATTGGGAATTAAATAATTAAACAAAAAGTCTCTGCTAATGCTGGTTTTCTGTTTATATAATACACAAAAAACATCTTTCAGTTTTGGGCCTTTGGTTGGACAAAACAAATCTGAAGATGCAAAAGCATTTGATGGGTAGTTTGTTCAGTATTTTCAGGAATTTCAGGAAAAGTGACGACTCCACGTGTTGAAAACCGAATTAACAGATTAATCAATAACTGTTTGTTGCAGCCCTATATATGTATATATCATATGACTTAAATGTATTATTTACTATTATTTAATTTCCACAGCTGAATAAGCCGGCTAATATGTGCACATGTGTGTGCAGTGAAGGGTATCTGAGTTGATCTACAAGCTAATTAACACACTATTGATTGTGGCTCAGTGTCAGGAGAAAATTCACCTGGTGCACCACAATGAAAGAAATTTGTAGGTAGAGAGAAAGAGAGAGGGGGTGGTGCAGATGTCTTGTAGGTTAATTACAAAGGACTTTCTGCCTGACAATAAGGCGTAGGCCTCACTGCAGAAAATTAGATGTGTGTGTTTGTGTGTGGGCAGGTGCATGTTTAATGACACAACATGATGAGATTGGGACTGCAGAGGCCACATCCACCTGTTCTTCTCTACCAGCCCCCTCCCACACACACACACACACACACACACACACACACACACACACACACACACACACACACACACACACACACACACACACATCTATACAGCTTACAGGGCCACATGGGGTTGTTAAGTGTCTGTGGTGCTGATTTGCATCTTCCACATCAAATAACTGCAAATAACATGCTGATTTCAAAAAACATGGCACAAGACACAAGAGGCAGCCCACGAAATACAGTATAAGCTGTATGAAGAAAGAAAACGCTGCATGTCTGTCACATGCAGCCCCATACAGGAGATTTCAGATGAGGTTTGACGTTGTCCACTGTGGATAGTGCCCTCTCAGTGTAGGCGGGATTCTTTGCTGATCGCCGTAGCGACACCGCGTCAACATCTCATCGATAACCAAACGGGAATGTCTGCACTTATGCTCAGTTCACTTGGAACCTCGACAGAGGTGGTACCAAAAAAGTACCAGGTTTTATCCATAACTCTTTCCACTGGAAAATCAAGAAAGAGCGTGTTGAGTTGAGTAGAGTCGTGCCAATGTACTACACAGAGGAAAATATGACGTTCGCGACGGGGAGAAAAGTAGAAAAGTGGGGCTCTCTGGAGCAACAATCCGATGGACTGAAGGTGAAACAGGGAGATAAATAAAACAAGTACACACTCAAAAAGCAAAAAGTAAAGCAAACCTGCCTCTAGAGATGGTTTACTTCTTTAATATTGCTTATTTTTCACTTTTAAGTCCTCTTCTTGCCCACTCTCAGAATTTTAAAAAGACCAAATATTAGAGTAAAATTAATCTGAGGAAAATCCATTTCCTTGCACAACAGATTAACAATTAGGGAGATAGCCTTTGAAGTATAATGGCGGGCAGTCATGTTGTTATGTTGTACTGCGAGTAGCCTGGTATATATAGTCAGCGGCCCGCTGGAGAATAATTCTCTCCTCTGGTCTTTGGGTCTCTCTCCTCTCCTCCCCGTTTTTGGCAGCAGACCTAACAACCACTCACTACTGCATCATCAGTCTTTTAATCCTGGGATCTTTAGAATCCTTTGAAGCAGATGCTGTAAAACTTACAGAGCAGTTACAATGCAATGTCAGCGCTGACATATCGCAGAGGTGCTTAATGCTATTATTATACCAGCATCACCACTCACTGATTCAAGACAAATTACTTCACTTCAAATAGCAGCACATCAAAGATCCCTCCGGTTGGCTCCCCATGCAGCACAGACATGAATAAAAAGGCACATATTCCCCACAGTGGTGACGACTGTTCAGCTTGAGAGTCTGAAAACACAACATGGACTAATGGACTTATCAAAGCGAGCACCCTGACCTTTCGGATGAGTAAGGGGGTAGGCAGGGCGGCCATGCTGTTTTCAGGGAACTTGAATAACAACAAAACACACACCGAACCTTATAGGCAACACACTACCTAATCACAGGGGTCTGGCCATGCTGAGGTGACTCTAATCAACCAGGGAGCCCCACACAAGCTGCACTTTACCACGGACAGTAAACAGACAAGACGGAGCCTCCTAACCTTCAGAGAAACGAGGAAACCAGCAAAAGTGACAGTGAGTGAGAAATGCAGGGAGAGAGAGAGAAGTGCATTTTTTTGTCATATAAATTGGTGGGAGTTTGTCTGACATGAAGGTCAAACTGTGAAATGATCTGGGCAGGAAAAAGAGACAGGAAGAGTCTGTGACGGTTCTCATTCATCCAGGTCATATTCATTCTAGCAAAAAACTGAATCGAAGGCAACTGCTTTCAGGGACAAATCTAAGTCCAGTTGCCTTCGATTCAATTTTTTGCCAGAAAGACAGGAAGAGGAACAGATGAAAAAAGAGGAAATAAGCAATGGAGCGAGAGAATGACACAGCCTGCCATTCCTCCTATTATCAAACTACCACACAATCCTCCCAATGCTAGTTCCCAGTGAATAGGGAGGCAACAGAAGAAAGCATTGCCTGTGGCAGCAATAATCTACACTAAATGATATGGTATCTGTGTGTGTGTGTGTGTGTGTGTGTGTGTGTGTGTGTGTGTGTGTGTGTGTGTATGTGTGTATGCGTATTGTCTAAGCAGCTCTGACAACCCCTTGACATCCCTTACTACTCCCTTTAGTGTGTAAGAGTTATGTCTACACAGATGTAAAGTGAACATCACATCTTGCACGATACCTCTTCTTCTTCTTCTTCTTCCTCTCTCTCGTATCTTTCTTCCATCTCACCGGAGATGTTTTCTCAGACTTGACTTGTTTTATTTAACAGCGGAGGCGGTGCACAGGAGTAAAGGAAGACAGGATGATGGGAGGATAGAGAGAGAGGTGTGTGGATTTTCTGCTGACTACACTGACGGGGAAATCAGTCATTATTATAACAGTAAAAGAAAACCAAAGCTATTCAATAACAATATGTGCTGTAGGATGACTAGGTGTGATTCAGTGAAGGCAACAAAGAATATAAAGGTAAAATATTCCCCCAGTGATGAATCAATGAATAATACATTATCCCCGTTTGAAAAGGTTGCCTCCACTTCAAGCTCATCCTTTAAACCTCTAAGTTACTTTTTGACTGAACGCAGCCTGTAGCGGCAATAAGCAACACAGGGCTGACATTACCAAAGCTTCTGAGCGGCTTCTCCTTCTAGCTCATGATGAATCTGAGCAGATAGATGACAGACAGCGATGGCTCCTTTACTGGCCAATGGATCCACATTTTTCATGTTAATGAAACATGCTCCTCTGCGGCCCAAACTAAATATTTAATGGCCTCTCACAGCGACCTTGAAACCCCTCTAACAAAGACAAAGGGACACTCTGCTTTCTTCCTATTCTTTTCAGTCACTCCTTCATTTGTCTCTTTCAGTCTGTACCAGCAGAGAGGAAAAAGGACAAACCAAAACAAGAGTGGACATCTCAAAGGACTGTATTTTCTTGGGCGGTGCTCTACTTTTAGCCTGAGAGGAAGTGAGGGTGCAAGGAAAATGATGCCATTTGTGACACTGGGATTTCAGCACCAATTGCCCTGCTTCTCTCAGGAGCTGTTCCCACGGAGGTGGAGCTGCATGCTTGGTTGGACAATACCATGAAAAAAATGCAGGCAAAAAAATACCATCTCCTACGGGGGGGTAAAAGTCCATGTGAGCTGAGGAATAAACCATTTCGCTGGCTATAGTGCCAGGGCTAATGAGTTCAGTGAGAGAGCTGTGGCTATAAAGAGAGGTCAGCCATTTTATTACCTCTCTCCATGGGGGTGATGGGATGAATGGTACAATCCAGTGCTTCTCAACACTGGGTTCCTCTGCTAGACTTCAAATCTGTGTGGTAAACTGCATTCACTGTGCTCTCCCACGTGAAAATTAAGATTCAAGACTAGATGGTAAGAATGAAAACCAACAGGATCCTATAACCTAGTGAGAGCCGATGAAGCCACTGTGTGTTAGCTCTCATTCTCTCTGCCTCCTGCTGCTACCATTAAATCTACTCCTCTTGTATTAAAGCAGCAATGAATGTGGAAAAATAGGTGTGGATCTGTTTACGTGCATTGCGATGGACTCAAAGTGCATGCTACTGTGAGTAAATGTGTGTAATGTGCATGTCTGAACCCAAGTACCTGCTGTGCTGGCAACTAAGAACGTCCTGGCCCCCGTCCAATTTGGGGTTTAGTCAGTCATACATGAGTGTGTGCAATTGTGTGTGTTGGCAGGATGTGTGTTTCTGGTGTATTCAAACAGTGCTGTATAAAGAGGACAATAACAGTCCTTCCAGTGTTTGAGTAACCTGTTAGCAGCTGGCAGGTCTGACACTCAGTCAGACAAAACAACAGATCAATTTTTCTCTCAGTGACCGGGACAGAGGAAGGAAGGCGGCGATAGACAAAATATTAGACCGCTGTGGAAGTCTATTGAGAGAAGTGCATGAAGGGAAAAAAAAAAAACCTTTACACTTAGGAATCCCACGGTGTGTGAGGCAGTTGGTAGTAGGTAGTTGGAAGTATGATGAGCTCCTGTGACATGATGTGTCAGTGCTAGAGTAAAGTTGTACTCACAGCGACAAGGATCTGCGTGCCGCTATGCATGACCTCGATGTACTGGTAGTCCATGAGGCAGCCCATGACAGTGATGTAGGAGTGGCTCTCCGTGGTCCGGACCCCCGGAGCCTGCGGCACCTCTCTCCTCACGCATCCCGGCCCGTGTTCACTCCACCAGGAGTGATGGGCAGAGATGTTAAATGTCAGCAGGTCACTGTCCTGAAAGGAGAAAAAAAAAAGTGTCTTTGCTTGGACTGCTATTCATCACTTATGTACATTCATTTATTCTTTATAATTAAAACAAGGCTGGATCACAGGTGATGTTGTACAAGAGGCAGGAGGCGTATCTCTGGACACTTGCGATAGATGTTAGATGTATTTTTTATTGCTGTTCTTCTTCAAAGGGTTGGTTCATCGAATTACAAACAAGACTAATGCCGAATTCACACCAGAGCCCATGGCGAGCTGCCATGCATCCTCTACGAAAAGATGCGGCAGCTGCTCCCGAGCTCAGCGAGCTGTGGTCGTTTGATTGTGCAGCAAGACAAAAGTTGGGAGAAGTTGAACTTTTCGGGGTGAATGCGGCTAGGTCCCACTAACAGGTCCCACAGCTAATCAGTAAACAGGTCCTATGACTCCTGAGACATGTTGATCTACGCTACAGAAACTTTCTTCCCGCCTGAAACACATAAATACATGTAATTATTGTGGCACTTTGCAGCTGCCTGCTGTGAATGCGGTGTAAATCTACAGCCATGCTAGCAGCTCTGAGACTGCACTTAAGCTCAGGGGTGCTATGAGTTAAATGCTAATGCCAGCATGCTAACATGGTCAAAGTCCATCCAATAATCTAACTAAAACATTTGACAAATGTCAACCTTATGGAGGCACTAGAGAAAAAATCAGGTGATCATTCAGGATTCATTCATCATCTTCCTCTCATCATCCCATTTCATGCAAATCCATCAAATAGTTTTTGACATATTTCAATCTGGATCTTAGTGGTGCACTGACTGATATCACCATCCCTAGATGACATGCTGGTAACATGGCTACAAACACATTTTCCTACCTACCATGAGCTGTGTCCAGCCATGTGGATAGTTTTGGTTTGCCCAACTGCCCACTCATCTTTAAGACTCCTGCTGTCACCCCATAGCACTGAGGCGAATGCAGTTTTGTTTGTGGTGCTTAAAGCTTTGTAAAAAATACATTTAATTCAAAACAGCAACGTGTCTTTCCAGAAACAATGTGTCTGTCAGGATAATCCACAGCCGTTACAGTCAACAGTTTTCTTTGGAACTACTTCCTAGTGAATAAATAATCCCTCTGAAAACTGTTGACAGTGTGCTCTGTAGTTTTCATGGAGTGGCAAGGACATTGTTTCAGGACAGAGGAAGTTGCTGTTTCCGGTGCTCTGAGCTCTACAAATGTATTGAAGTGGAGGCAAAACTCTCAGAGATGGAGAACCAGGACAAATAAATCTAAAAATATCTGCCCGGCCATATACCACTAAAGGTAGGTGAGAACATAATAGATTTTCCTTTTCATAATTTGGGTGAATCAATCTTTTCATAGTTGTAACTGAAGATTGACAACACATATGACGTGCCTAAAGCCCATGAGACACAGGTTACGTGAACCTTAGTCAGGCTGAGCCAACAGTTTCATAACTTCTTAAAGCACAAATATGATTAAAAAAGAGTTAATCTGATAAAATGGTCACTATATCCTGACAATAGTGCACGAGACAGACAGTCCCCAGCTGTCAATCACTACTCGTAAATCTTGCTGTCTCTGATCAAAGTGTCAAACTAGGCAGCACTGATCAAATATGAATCAATACTTACTGTAATGTCTATTTCTTGTCTCAAACGCTATCAGAAGGATCTTGTAGTTACTGTTTAGCTATAAAATGAGAAAATGTGTGATCCGGTGCCATGGTGAAAACAGTCGAGCCAAAACCAAGCATCGGCCGGAGCAAATTTTCTCATTTCACAGATAAACACCACATCTGAGGTGAGAAATAGGCATTACAGTAACATAACCTTGATTCATGTTTGAAACTAATGAACTCAGATCAAACAGTCAAACTAGGCAGCGCTGATCAAATCTGAATCACTATTCTGTTACTGTGATGCCTGTTTCTCTCCTCTAACGTTTAGCTGTAAAATGAGAGGGTTTGCTCTGACTGGTGGGCGGTGCTTGGTTTTGGCTCAACTTTTCAACATGGTGGCGGGGTCACAAACTTTCTCATTTCACATTTCTGAAAACATCTGAGGCAAGAAATAATCATTAAAGTAACAGAATATTGATTCATATTTGATCAGCTTTGATTGGCTTTTGGCATGGGTAACACACATTTACATTACTAACCAACTGTGATCTAAAACCTAAATCCTGGTCCTCTCTCTCAAGGTTCCATGGTGGAGAGGAGGTCATGCTGCTCTGGCTCAGTTTGGTGATGCCGGGAAGCTGATTGACATTACTCTGGATCCATCTTCTCATGTATGTTCATATATACTGTATATACACAGGTATGCATTAAGTTTTGCCATATGGATTGTCTATGTTGTATTTTCATTGTGTTGTTACTCTGTACACATGGCATCTATTACACGTCTGTCCATCCTGTAAGGGGGATCCCTCCTCTGTTGCTCTTGCTCAGGTTTCTTCCATTTTTTCTTTTCCCCTGTTAAAAGGGTTTTCTTTTGATTGGGGAGTTTTTCCTTATCTGACAAGAGGGTCACAATGTAAAGGACAGACGGTGTCGTATTGTGTACAGATTGTAATCCCCCTGAGGCAAAATTGGGATTTGTGATTTTGGGCTCTACAAATAAAATTGACTTGACTATCAGCGTTGCCTAGTTTGACCGCTGATCAGAGTTCACCTTCAAGAGCAGTGATTGACAGCTGCTGTAGAGAGAGCTCGGCTCTGATTGGACACAGAGGGACACAGTTTTTTTCACAGATTACCCAACTCATGACCTACTGTCAGGACATAGTGATCATTTCATTAAAAAAAACATTTTATTTTTTATTTTTTATCACATTTGCTCAAAGTTACCAATGGGAGCTTTAAACTGTATCACATCAGTTCCACAACTCTAATTCATATAGCTCTTGTACACCCTGATGATGTTCAATTTGCACACAGCCATATGAGCCCACGCACACACCAATCAATACCCCAATACAGCAATCTAACCCCGCATCTGCCCCTCGGTGACAACACATGCATTATTAACAGAGCCAAACATTGTCAGGAAACATCTCTGATTCCTATCAACCCCCACTCACATTTACATGTACACATCGACAGCACATACTTATCGCTGGTATCAACAACTGTCAGCAACAGAAATCTGTGCAGTCAGTGGAAACAACTGCAACAAGAGTCATGAACAATATTTAAATGATGCTGCTGTCTATTATCCCTCTCTTTCTTCATGTTGATTACTCATCACCATCCTCTGTCTCCATTTTCCTTCTCTGCCATTCTGTCTCCCACAGTCACAAAAACAAGGGCGGCTGAAGGTCAATAGGTAGGATTGTGAAGACTAATGACTTGACAGATGCCATTGATTGAGCCTGCGAGCCAGGGAAACCATCTCTATCCACGCTGTAGTCGCACTCGCGACTGCAGTACATGTGGAGTCGATATTAAGGCTTCTGGCAACTTACTGTCAAGAGTGTTATTGTTATGCTCCCATACACCCCAAAGCACAAATCAATCTCTCCGTATCATAGATTCAAGGTTAGTCTACTGATACTGTTCAAACTAGTTTTAAAAAAAAAAAAAAGTCAATACATATTTGGAGACGATGATATTACTGGAATCACCAGAGACACAAGGCTTTTCTATAAAGCTAAACACCAATGATTACAATCTTATGGCTCATGATTTATTGTTTTTGAAATACAGAAGAGTTTGTGTTTGTGTGATCACATTGGGGAGCGAACCTGAGTAGCTAACTGGGTGTTGTAGACTCTTCTGGCTCTGACGAGAGTCTCATATTGACTTAAATTTCATAAAGGTGTGCACGCACGGTGGCTGCATATTGATTCAGGAGTGAGAGAGACTGTGTTGAGGATGTCTGAAATAAAGTCCGCAGTCACACTGTGTGAGAGAGAGAGAGAGGAAAGCTGGGGCCTACATCCACGTGAGGCAGATGAATTTTATATGTGAAAATAACATTAGTCCATATCAGCATTTTGCTGGCTTTCAAATCCCTACTTTGTGCTCACAAAGCCATCTGACAAACATAAACACAGGTTATTGATAACGCCTGTATTGTGTGTGTATCCGCTATATTGTAAATCTATATGAGTGATCACAAAGATAGAAGCCAGATAGAAGTTGATCCACACTAGACGCAGATTCACTCACTCTGGGGCAGCATTTCAAGTCAGACTGGTTGTGAATCCTTTCATATCCCTAATCAGATCAACTTAGTTTCAGCTTTAAACAATCATGGGTAACAAAAGCTAGAACTATACGAGTCCAATAGTATCGGTGGATCGACTGACAGACGGACAGATCAACACATAGCCTCACCGCTAGCTTCACTAAAAAAAATGAACATGTAAAAATCAATTACATATTAGCTATTTATATACCTGACTACCTGTTTTTATATATAATTCTTGGCTGATATCAAAAAACAAAAAAGAAAGATAAGAAAATGATGGGGCAGTTTGTTTGAATCAAAGTTTAACATATTGGGTTGGGGTGAAACAAGTCAGTCTGATTCGATATATTGATTCAATGATCACCAATCCAATATATCGAAACTAAGTGAAAACATTGATATGTATCATCATCTTTAAGATACAGCCTTATTTTGAAATACTTACTATTAAAAAGAATACAATAATACAATCATCAATACAATACAATAATCAGTAATACAATCATCAAATTAAATTTTAATTGCTTTTTATGAGCTGATATACTGCAAGTATACTGCAAGTGTACTGTAAGTAACGGCTTTGTTGAATACTCGATTCTGATTGGTCGATCACAGCGTTCTATGATCTGTTATATCATATATCACTATGTATACCAGACCGTTGCTTGGGATGCAATTCTGATGTCGGACTCTGGCGGACCGTTTCTGTATCAAATTATTGCATTCATAAGTAAGTAGCTGTGTAATAAGTGGGATAATGTACGGCTTCACCCTGTACCCTGGAGTTTATTTCACAACGACCAGCTCACTGTACATTATCTCTTACATAGGTCCCTGAAATAAATCAAATCAAAATTGTATCGTGACAGACTTTGTGGACAAATATTGTATCGTCCAAAGAATCAATATAATGTTGTATCATGATGAAACTTATGATGTACACCCCTTATATGCAAACATGGCCAAAGGCTCTGTGTCTGCGGTTGCTGAGTGCCGACTGAGAGAATGAATATAAAGAGAAGGGGTAAGTGATGGAGGTGTGTGTAGAGTAGCAGGGGTCTGTCTGTCAAGTCTGTCTTTAACCATGGGGGAGGGGATAAGGGATCAATAGGAGGTGATAGAGCATGTGGCATATGACTCTGAGAAACTGCCCCCACACACACACACACACACACACACATTCATAAAAACACCCTCCAGAACGGTCCTGTCAACATCGGTCAAGGCTAGCTGAACAGAATTAGCTGACTCGGTTTTATGATAAAACATGTTGGGGGCCTCTCAGAAAGCTGCGTGCCAAGTTTGGTGGTGCATGTGTACATGAGGTGTGGGTGTGGATGTGTGGGTGGGTGTGTGTGTGTGTGTGTGCACTCCATTAGCCAGTTCTCCTCCTGGCCACCATATGCAGAGCTGGGAGCCCAGGCTGGCTCCATCTGTCGGGTTAATGCCCAGCCTCAGCCCCAAGCAGCTGGCCCCTACAAGCCTCATTATTCTGGCAGGAACCACGCAGGAGAACACACAACAACACACACACACTCACACACACACAGATATATGAAGTGAGAGACAGACACACTTGATGGAGTCACGGTCTATCACACATTGACAGTCGCCAGAGCTTGGGAAGGTGTTTCTGAAATTAATTTTGGCTGTCTGAACTGGTGTGAGATGAGCATTGGCTACATGAACTCATTATTCTCAATGGTCAGGTGGGCAATTGGGCAAGTTTACCCATCAATAGCAAGAGGACGAGGAGGAGGAGGAGGAGGAGGAGGAAGAAAGAGAGAAATGAACACTGAAATGAAAAAGTCAAGATATGAAACTTGCAGAATAAATTAAAAAAAATCGAAGGAGCAATGAGCAGGGTGTGAAAAAATAGAGAAGACAAGATGTTAGGAGGAGGGAAGGTGGATACGTTTCCGCATTGAGAGGTGACCACCAAAACACTTCTCTTTGTCTGGATAAATATGCATCTAATCTGCACTCAAGAACCACAGGGGGCTCCCCAAAGATTTAAAAGAGTGTACTTGCAAGTCTGGTGGCTTGGGAGAGAGGGTTTTTTCCCAGATTATTTACCTATTAAGCTGTGAGCTTCCACTAGAAACTCAACAGGGAGGCGACTGTCAGCAGAGATGCACCACACAAACCATTTAAAGGACCATTTTTCAGGGCAAAATTATACATCTGTGTGGGTGTGCATGGCGCCGATTCCTAAAGGTTAGGGAGTGATTTATAGTTCGGTGTAGGAATCATACTAGATGGCGGCGTCATGCATTCATTATATACTACAAGAAATCGTGTTTACTTGGGCTGCATTTATTCTTCACACCAGGGCAAACATAAATTTCCCTACTGTGGGACTGATAAAGAAATATCTTATCTTATTCAGGCAAAAGGCACCAGGTAGCAGTGCATCATATCTAATTATAGCTAAAATATATGCTCAGTGCCGATAACACTCAAGAGTGCTTCAAGGCTTTTATATTTCACAGCAGCAGTTCTGATTGGAGCAGTTATGCCTAGTATAATAAAAATAAAACATTGGCATAAGGTTAGACAGAGATGGACTCAGACTTGAGGCTTTATCCCAGCAAAGACAAGAGTGACTACTGTAGTCAGTTTTACCCAAGGTTAGCTATTATACCTGTGGAGTACTATAGCAACTATTGTTGCCATGGATATGGACATGATAATTGATCTTGTTCAATAATCCAGAATAGTGGTAAAACTGTTAAAGACTAATCTACAGGCTGATTAACATGCTGCGCTCTCTAGCAACGCCCTCTCATGCCAACTCGTCACATACTGGCACTTTGTCGCACGTTAGGTTTAGGCAAGAAAACCACTTAGTTGGAAACTAGTACTTAGTAGGAAAAAACATAGCTGGGCTTAAAACTACTACGTTTGTACAGTGAAAATGACACTAAATGTTGTGAACACAGTATACGAATGAACAGCTGATTGTAACATGAAAGAGACATTTAATGTACGAAACATGAAAAATGGCCTCCTGGATGAAAATCTTGTATTTGCTGGATCCATCCACCTCCCCTCCCGCCCATCCAGAGCGTGTCTTTTCACTCTTTAAAGGGACTGTATGTAAGTTTTTACATATACAGACATTTTTTTAATAATTTTTTTATTGCCAATATGTGAACAGATTGTAACCTAACCTAAAAAATGAGACCTTCCACACCTTTTTGGGTTTCCTCTATCAGCCTGTAGACTGCTTACGCCAACAAACGACCAGCCTCCGCCACAACTCAGACTCCAACACAAACTCTACAGAAGCACAAAAAAGTTATATCTAGTGAAGCTTGTCTTTCAAAATGTCTTCAGTTGGGGCCTTTGAGTCATTTGGTTTTGTGCATGAAAACGAACCCTGAGCTGGCAAAATTCCTACTGGATTAAGTTAACATTACTGCCAAGCATATGAAAAATATAGTGATATTGTGGTTTTAGCTGCCACATTCAGTCTCGGTAGACAGTCTCAGGACGCTGACTCATTGATTTTACAGCCACAGGTGTCATTGTTAACAAGCAATTTCTGATTCTTACATAGAGCCCCTTTAAATTACATCGCCACACTCCAGGGACACTTTCTCTGAGTGTTTACTATTGCTGCGGATGAGTTTACATTGTAATTCATTGAAAACTTAGTGCACTTCATACAGGCACTAACTAGAGCCTTGTATGTTGGCATCACATGCCAAGGGATGTGACAAAGCCTCCGTACTTGATGCCCCGGCAATGAGAACGGGCTGCATCATTACTGCAGCGGCGAAGCCGAACTGAACGTATTTTCAGTGACAGTGACAGCAGAGATGTTTGGAGCGATTACTGTCAGCAGTCACCCCTTTTAAAGGTAACCTATGTGAATATAGATGTCAGCTTGTTTACTTCTGCCCTCAAGCCAGATACATCTCTCGTCTCGTTTTTAACCGAACGCCTGCCAGCCAATGAGAAAGAGGTACTTTCTGTGGCCACGGTATAAGCATATGTCAGCTATGATGAAGTTCTTGATGCGTCTAAAAAGCCAGCTACAGTGTAGGTGGTGGTGCAACTCTTTAATACAGGAATATAAATCAGGCTTCACTCCCCCACCAGCCTCTAACTGTGACCTCAGAAAGAAACTAATATTCATCACAGTGCAGACAAAGATAAACCGACTTGGCTGATGATGGCGGATTGAAATGTTGAAATTCTCACCTTGGACAGGCCTCCTACATCCAGGTAGAAACAGATGATGAAGACGTTCCACGCCACCCACAGAGCGGCCCATACTGTATACTGGAGGGCAGAGACACAGACAGATTAGCTCCATGAAACTGGATGAACTGACCAGAACAGGAGGTGACAGCTACTGAAAAATACAGAAGGTTGAATGAATGAGGTCCTAAACAAAGTCAAGTCAGTGGACAGTGTCCTCACACACACACACACACACACACACACAAACTCTCACATACACACAAATAAATTAGTTTTTAAAGGTGCCAGTAAGTTCAGCAAGTTTATTTGAGCCCTGAGGGAGCATCACATTTATCAACCGCTCAGGCTGAATGAAGTTCACGACTTTATGAAATTGTACAGTCAGACAGCCAATTGTTGACAGACACAGAGTGTTATTCACAGACACACAGAGAGACAGTCATTGTTGTGCAGGTTGTGAAATCCTCTGAGTCACGATGAAGTGTGTGTTTAAAATGTCAGGGGTGTCGGAGGAAGAGCGGAGGCCGAGAGCGGCACCTTCGTAAAAACATACATGTTGAATCATGAAACCCCTTAGCTTGCTCTCTC
Organism: Pterois miles; assembly: GCA_947000775.1. NCBI lineage: Eukaryota > Metazoa > Chordata > Actinopteri > Perciformes > Scorpaenidae > Pterois > Pterois miles. Next base: position 2,416,054 of record CAMQGK010000368.1, read on the forward strand.
CCATTTTCCACTTGACACGAGACAATTGCTCAGCTTTCCCTTCTTCCTGTCCTCCCTTCCTCTGTTTCTTCATCTTTTCCTGCTTTGCTCTCATTTACCCTTCCTCATCTCCCCTGTCGCTCTTTATTTACTCTCATTTCCCTGCATCTCTCTCTCGCTCCCTCAATCTTTTCCTGTCATTAACATCACCATCTGTGCTTCCACTAATGCTGCTGAAAATAGGCTTTTAATGCCTGTGATGAATGTTATGGTTTAAAATAAAAACTGAAGTGCATAAAAGCGGCACATTTATGAAGCTTTGCAGTGGCGCTTTCCAACAAAAGGAGTGAAACAACAGGCGGCACATGCTTTGCACCGTGTTTCAAAGAATGACCTTCTCTGTCCAGAAACTCGACGCTGAGTATAAATCTGATGAGCTCCTTAGTCCCCCTCCAACACACCCACCCCCCTTTAATTAGCCCTAATTACCACGGGATTAGAGTGATTTAAGGGTGTCGCACAATGCACAAGAGAGTGCAGCACACTTTGCAATTAGAGAGGAAAGGCAACACGTCCGATCAAATGCACAGTGATGCACAGTGAAGTGACACTGCTTAGCAAAAACCTCCAGGAATAGGATTATGTGACAGACTGCACAGGGTAAACTACTACTCTTCAGTAGGGCTGGGATGATACACTTATCTCCTCATTTGATACTATCACGTTACTTGGGTGCCAGTTCAATATGTATTGTGATTCGACATAACGTTTTATTGTTTTGATGTATTATTTATTTGGAAAAAAGTTGAATCACACACATCGAGGAGCTTTTATTTTAAAATATCAAATCAACATGTCAGAGATGTCCTGAAGTCAAACATATCAGTCATTGTCAGGCATTATTAATTACATTTTTTTCCAGCAACCCCAAAAATTTCCCTCACAATTTAGCTGTATTTTCTTTTTATGAGAGACATAATGCTTTTTACTTCTGGTGAATATAATCCAATCAAACTTATTTCCATATAATGTATTATATATATACAGTTCCCTTTGTTAACATCTTATTTTGAAAACCAGACGTAGTCATCTGTGTATACTTCTGCTAACTTTGCCAAGTCCATTGCTAGCTCTCCCGTTAGCTCTGTTCTCTTTATACATCTATGTTCAGCTACATTGCCGCTATTTGACTGTTTAACATCAATGTCAGTATATAGGAGCTCTACAGTCTATATTGGCTGATTTGACCACAGAGATGAGAGTGACAGCTGGCTTGACTACACCTGCCCTCCTGTCCATGACAGAGTTAGCATGCAGCTTTAGCCGTGATGTCTAGCTTTGCTTTTCCTGACGATGTGTGAAATCCAAAGTGTTTCCATACTTCACTGTATGTGCATGTTTACTGCCGGTTCCTGTTCCCTACAGCCGGCCGGCTACTGTTTGTTTTGGTTGACGGGTACAGAATGAATATGATATGTTACTCAGATTGTATCGATTAAAGCAGTAACTTCCTGAAGCACATATAACGATTCGGACATTAAAAACTGATTTCAATATCATAAAAAGAAAAATTGCAACACATACTGTAGGTGAATCAATTGTTTTTCCCATCCCTTGTCTTCAGTGCTGCGTACTCACCACCACAATGTAGCGTGGACGGTATTGGATGGTGCCAAAGAGGCCGAGGATGACCATGATGATGTGGAAGAAGTTGGCGAGGATTGGGGCCCACTGGTAACCCAGGAAGTCAAAGACCTGTCTTTCTAAAGCCAACACCTAAGGGGGGAGAGAAAAGAAAACATTATCAGGTTGACATGTTCTGGAAGCAAACTGTCCATGACAAAACCCTAGAAAAATGGTAACCTACATAAACACACACTGGCAAGCTGGTCGTGTACCGCTCATAATTTATTGAGGACAATAAACTTCCTCACGGCAACTGGCCAACAATCCCACATTGAGCAAGCAGACGTTAACTGCTTGAGCGTTCACCCTCCTATGGGAGGACCAGAGGTGAAGACTGGAAGTTTTGTAAAATAAACAATGACAGATTTATCGATTCAACCCCTGCTGAGCTAAAGAGGCACTCACTATTTCCAACCTTCCTGCCAATGGCCTCCAGAAATGAGCATGGTCTGGGAACTTTACGGGAGGTGAGGAGGACCTTTCTTAATAATAAGACCACTGCAGAGAGCTTAGGCGCTTATTGAAATATGTGCTAGCAAACAATGTGTGTGCATGCACCTTCACATGCATGAGCAAAGTTAAACCCTCAACAATGAAAAGACAAATTCCACAGTTTTCCCAGTACAGGCTCGCCCTTTCCACTCCCACATTAACAGCAGTTTCCACTTCTTTTTCCACTGATTCATTCAGGATGTCCTCTTTTTCTGCTCTGGCTACCTGAGCTCTTTGTGTGCAACATTTTGAGCAAAAACCAAACAAAGCAATTAGAAGCTTTAAGACTGTGAGTCCCTATTTGCATCAACTCAATTAGCATGCCATTGAGGGAAAGTACAGGGGGCACACTACCATTTAATTAGAATTCCATCGCCGATCCAATTCCATTCCCAATGTGTGTGTGTGTGTGTGTGTGTGTGTGTGTGTGTGTGTGTGTGTGTGTGTGTGTGTGTGGTTGCGCTTCTCGAGCAACGATGTGTTTCGTTGTGTGTCGACATGTCATTTCCAGCCAAGCGCTTGAAGATGGATGAGGGAGGGAGGAATCAGGAATCTCGTCTCTGCCGCAATGATAAGAACGCACCGTCGAGCACATTCACGCACACACATCACACACTCGACGCGCAGCCATCTTCCTAATGTAATGGAAATGTTACCAGCAACCCGATGGGACATTGTGACAGGCAAGGGGAGGGAGATGATCAAAAACTGAGTGATAATTAAAAATGAACACTCCTTCGCACAGAGGGCGAGGGCAATAACTCCACAGACGGGGTGTGAAGCGCCAGAGGTTGCTGCGAGTGAACTGCGACCTGCGCCAAGCATTATCATACCAAAGTCAAGGAATAGCTCAGCAATCCAAAGATAAAGCCTTCACTCTGGGGAGGAGGAGGAAAAAAAGAAACAGATAATGGCTGGGGAACAAAATTGAGACGGATGGGGAGAGGATTACGAAAAGAAGACAGCACAAAAACATATAAATGGAGAGATGAGAGAAAATGCAGAGGAAATAATGACATATGCTAACATAGAGCGACTGAGCTCCCTCCCACTTAATAACCTCTGTCGATCGGCTGGATAGAGGGGCTGAGGTAAATGAACAAAGTCAGAAGAGTCATATATCTTCTGGTCAGCTCTGGGTCATGGTTAAAGCAAGAGAGCTCAATAAAGCTTGTGCAGGAGGACATAAGCAAAGATGAGGTTGGGGAGCTTACAGGATTGACCCTTTCTAATTGACATTTGTGGAGTTATTGATAATCTTTGGCTTTTTAGATGCATGCCTGAACAAATATCAGCGATAATTCCACAGCATTTTACAAAGACATACGACATAATAAGGTGTAATGTTAATGAGAATCAAGTCTTGTGTCTTAATCCTGTTGAATTCAAACAATACAAAAGTGTGAGAGAGGTGAGAGATGAGCAAAACTTCAGCTGATTAGAGGTGGACAACATCATTAGGTGGGCAACCATCTGGGACCCCAGCACATAAAAAAGACACTTAAAAGACCCAAAGCTGGAACAACACTTCAATGAGGTTACCGATGACAGTTACCGCACAAAAGCAAAGCAACGTACTGCTGTGGACTGGCTGGCAGCAACACATATTTTAGCCACCTAAAAAACATCAAGATCAGTTTAAGTGTACGTCAAATTTAGAATATTTTCTGACAGGGAACTGAGCTGAGAGTGAAACGTATGTGTACTGTTTTTGTCAACAGTCTAGTGGCTTTGAAAAGACCATAGATAAGTTCCACTTTCTTCTCACTTCAACGTCAGAAAGGGCTGTCTGACGGCAAGATAAAGCGATGAAAATATTCTAAACATAACGTACACTTTCTTTTAGGTGGCTAAAATATGTTTTAGCTGCCGTCCCATCCACAGCACTCACTTGCTTTGCTCCTGTGTCTGTACCTCCTGTCTGTTTCTCCAAACTGGGGGTATGACGACTGTTATTGACTGTAGGTAATACACTGACTATGGAGAAGTACGTCATACGACCCTCCTTCAAAACACCCATACTCTTGTTTTAACTGACTAAGTAAGCCTAAAGATGTCAATGTCAGATTTAAACAATTTCTGTAAATTTCTAAGCTAAAAGTAAAACATAGCATACTGTATATTTGACCTTCTATATCCATTTGTCAAGTCAAGTTTTGTAAAATTGTAGCTTCTCCTTTTCACATTATCAGAAATAAGATGGGGTGTAGTTTATCTGATGTTGAAGATGTGCAGCTGTGCTCAGATGTCTTTCGGTAATCCTGGTGGGAAAAGAGAGACCCAACGGCTCCGCAAAATCTTTTAAACAGCTTTTATTCTATTTGGCTGGATGAATGCAAATAGCCTTGGGGTCTTATCTGGGTGTACTTGGCATCACTCTTTTTTTCATTTCAATAATGAAAAGCCTAAAAGAATGAAGACGTTTTCATTTGCAGCGAAGCTCATTTACAGCTTTACTTCACCTAATCGGCAAAATAAAATTTGATTATGGTATTTACGTTAACTGTAAAATATCATTGTTTCCTTCCCTCTTTTTGCCTGACACTACACTGCTCATTATTATTCAAACATTCGCACAAACACACACTTTACCCCTGCACACGTGCATTCTTACATGGACTACGGCGCAACAGTCATGCTAATGAGCATGAACCTTCATCCATCGAACACATATACTTTGGATCCCTTGATGTATTCATTAAACATGGCCATGAATCCTTCCCCTGAAATATTCCTACCAGTCATTGAATTAAAGAAGTGTATAGGCATGCCTGGGGGCCGTGTGTGTGTGCTCTGAGATGCTGTAGTAAGCCTATCACGTTCACTGCTAACTCAATAATCCACCAAGATGACAGCAATCAATCAAGAACAGTAAGGCCTCTGCCCACACACACACATACACACACAAACCCATATGGCACAATTAGCCCACAATTCATAGGAAGCAGGGTACTGGAGAGTGGGGCAGAATTGGATCAAAAGATACCAACGCTCTTCCAGTAACAGTGAGCCGGCTACATAACGGCCCGTAAAAGCCTCCCACCGACCTCCTGCGAGCACAAATGACTCCCTCTAGGGTGATGGGATCTCTTAGTGTGTATTTTGGTTTTGGGTGTGTATGTGTGGAGAAGCATGTTGCCCACACATACCACTCCTCCCACCATAAATACTAAGCATTTAGGGGGTGGGTACGATGGCAGGATGTAACAAGCTCTCTCTCACCTCCACTACTGTCTATCCACTTCTCTAAATCTCTCTACCATCAGTTATTCCCTCCTTCAGCCATGTGATGTGATACCAAATTAGTAACAAGGACTGTAGACCTTCTTTTAGCTCGTGTATATTATCTTTGTTTCCAGAGGCTGAACAATAAAGAACACACAAGTGGACACGGCTTTTAACGATAATCCCTCGTTTCCTCAACACCCAAATTGAGAACATCAAAGTCTCAAAGCATTTCAATCATCCCCACCTTCTTCAACACGAAGGAGAAGAAGAGAGGGAAGTGAGCCACACATAAAAGAGCGATAAGAGGATCAGAGTGAACGTGTCTGAGAGGGAAAACGTGTACGCTTGATCTGCATCATTTTAGAGCTAATTAAGTAAGGTGTGCATGTGTGCTCAAGATAAGTGGCTGAAATGCATGAAAAACAGCATCCGAGTGGGATTTCAAGCAGAGAAACCAAAACATGTTGCAGAGCGGGGTTGACAGTTGTCTTTGATTAATAAATCAATGGTGTTAGTCACAAGTTAGTGGTGTTAAGTATAGTAGGACATGCTTCTGATAAGGTGCTAGGGCCATTCATATATCATAATTTTTTTTTTTTGCACCCCCAAATCCGTTGCTGTCATGGCACACAAGCACTCCAAAGTGTTCCCCTATTGCCAGTTTACCTCTTGGGCACTGCCGAGGTGCCCCTGAGCAAGGCACCAAACCCCCAACTGCTCGGGGCGCTTGTCAGGAGCAGCCCCCTCACTCTGACATCTCTCCATTAATGCATGTATGTGTGTTTCAGGTCTGCATGTACCATGTATGAGTTTAACAGAGTGTAAATTGAATTTCCCCATTGTGGGACTAATAAAGGTAGATTTTTTTTTTTTTTTTTAAATAATTTTTTTTTTTCCGGGCGCGACGGCTGCAGCCAGAGACAAAAAAAGTTTTGGAACACTGCAGCACACACCACGTCATGTGATGAGGAACAACCTATCACAGCTGGCAGATATCTTTTCCTTCTTCCATGAATATCAGTTTTCAGTAAAAATGAAGGAAAAGTTCATCATTTTAGAACAGAGCTACCAAGAGCTTTACAATCTGTCCCACGGACTTTTTGACTCGCTTCACCACTTAAGTCCAAGAAGGTCACTACATCCGGTTGGAAAGTCAGCTAAACTGACGCAGACAAATCGAGCAGTAAACTGTGAGGGATATACAGTGCTGAAAACTTAGTGACGGCAGGTGCAACAGGAGTGCAACCTCCCAAGCGCCTTGGATTGAAGCGGCACAGTCGATGTTTTCGATGTGTTTTTAAGATGCAACATGTGAATGGACCATTACACCAGACCAGCTGTGTGAACAGCGCATTGCAGCTGCGTTACCTCACTGCTGAGTGATTCATGCATCCATTGTTCACACCAGCTGCATTTCTGCAGCGTTTCTGCTGCTGTTGCTCTTTCTACATAGCATTTGACTTTCATAATGGCCATTTCATTTCATAATAAATGTCATTTATTTATTTTAGAGAGAGAAAGGTCAAGAAACGTGCTATAATTTGTAAATAATAGTAATAATCCACAATTAAAATCCCGTACTATATTCATTCATGGAGCCCTGCAAGTCCCTCTATGTACTACAACACTGTCCTGCACATGTTTCAGAATAAAAGCCTGCAGCAGGAAAAGTTAATAAACAAAACTTTTTCATGTTCAGACATTTTATACAGATATCTAGACATCAAAAGTGTAGTCGTGTTGCTGGTATGATATCAATATACAGTCAGTAGATCACCTTCACTGTCTGTGACATATTCTACAGATGTCTAGACTTTGAAACAGTAGTTATGTTGCTGATATGATGTCAATATACAGTCAGTAGATCACTTCTACTGTCAGGCAGGCAGTGTGGCAGCTCTAACCTGTTAACACAGGTAACACAGCTGCTGCACGCTCCTCACACGGCGAGTCTGGCCTAGGCTTTAGACTGCATTCACACCAAATGAGGCATTGCAGCGATTAGTGCAGGGTTATTCTGTGGTGTTGGGGGGGTCACTTAAATGGCCCATTTGTGTAACATTGTGAATGTTGTGAACTTTAATTCCCCAACCCAGAAGGTGAAATCACCGGTAACATGATTTGCCAGTGTGCCAGTGTGATGTCAGGTTGCGTCCCCCAAAACTTGATTCTATCTCAACTTTTCGCTGCAGGGCCGCTGCATTTTTTCCGGCATCCCCCGACGTCCCCACCGCCGCGGCCTGATCCCACAGTACTGGAGTTTTCACCACAATGTCTTATTTGTTGTGAATGTAGTCTTAGGTGCTGATGATGACCGTCCCCCAGCCCTCCACAGTGGGAGGAAGGAGGTGACTGGTGACAGTCTCATTTTCACAGCTCTCCACCTGAGCCTCCAGATACTATAAATCACACCAGTGTTTCTGTGCATTTCTGTGTGAAACGTCCTCTGATAGCATGTTACTGAATGTGTCATTAGGCTCTGAGGTTTTGAAGGAGTGTGTGTGTGTGTGTGTGTGTGTGTGTGTGTGTGTGTGTGTGTGTGTGTGTGTGTGTGTGTGTGTGCATGCCAATTCTGTATGACTTTAGGCTGCATGAGTCAGCCTCCTCTATGTTCAAACATATAACTCTGAATCACACAGTCAGGCAGAAGAGCGACACTGAGGAGATGTGAGGGTTGAATTACACAGAATCACTACCACCACATTATCTCCTGTTTTTATCTCAATGGACTCGCTAATGGGTGGTTTTTACTTAGACACACAAGCACGCATTAGCCAATGAGGCCGAGCCCAATAAAACGAAAACATTCAGAGGAGCAATTTACATTCAATATCCAAATTACTGGTCTGTTTCCTAAGTATTTCATATTCCAACTGGCAAATGTACTTTACTGCCTGCCGGGAGTCACTTGGAGTGACTGTAAGGGCAAAACATGGCACATTATAAAAAGCCAAACAGCTTCTGGTGCACGACTTGCATGTTACGGTCTTTCTCTTCATTTAGTTTTTACGTAGAACTGTTTTGATTTCTCTCCCAAATATGGGAACTACCTAGCAGTAGATACACTAGGAGTAAATCAGCGGTTCCAATTTTGGCTGATGAGATCCCCCCCGAGAAAAACTGAACAAGTCTGACGAGATCGGCAGATGGTTAACAGGATAGAAAATCAGAAAAACATCTTTGTCACACAAAAGACTTTCGCCTGTGCATTTTTCTTGTGAATTGCTTGCTAAATGTAGCTCTCCAGGGCTCTAAAAAGAATTCAGATACAGCAAAGAGAAGGGGAACAAAGGAGGATCTTCCTTCGGATGAACTGGTGAAAATCTAAAGAAATGTTAGAGTCTTCACAAGTTCACTCGCTCTTAGAACGAAGACCTGACCTGGGCTCACTGTCAGACAGGGTCCAAATTATGCTAAATTATACTATATTCAGGTCACCTAGGGTTTCGTTTTACTGTTGTGACTCTAATACGCAAGTGGACCTGAATGGGACAGAACGTAATCAGTATCAGTTCGGATCACAAGGTAAATCACAACCACTGCTTGAGCAAATATCTTAGGAGCCTATTTTATTAGCCCATGTAAGAGATTTATGCAATTATTTGACAATTATTTTGGAGAATTTGATCTTAAATTTGTCAGAAAATCTTCTCTCCATCTATATATATCAGTCAGCTACAGAATGTTTTATTGTAATGAAGGAGGTAAAAACACACAAGCAAATAAAGAAATTTTGGACCTGTAAAAACCTCTAAATCCCCAGTGATGAAGAGGGAACATTTACGTGCGGATTTCTCCTTGCATTAAAAACAAATATCCTCCCAAACTACAGGGAAGTGTGTCAAAAACCCATGTCTAGAATGGTTTCAGTATGGTTTCCACCCATCCATGTCCGCGTAGCTAGAAAATGTTGGATGTGCGCAAACAGGTGAAAACCTGTCGCACAAGACCCCCGCAAAGGGGTGTGTGTTAAGCATAAATCAAGCTTTACCTGTGCTGAGAAGTCGCAAGCAAACATAGCTTCATTCTTAGGGGGTCACCAGCCAAAAGGATGGAAACTACCTCTAGCTATCCTACCCAACTGAGTACAAGGGGAACAATACAGCATAAATTGAGTAGTGTGTGCATTTTGCTATTTGATTAAATGATAGGGAAAATCGCTGGAGGGCTCACAGAACTGGAGTTACTCCAAGTAACTTCTATCCTGAGAGACATCAAACAGCTGCTCTACTCCAAATCTAAATTAGGAAAAAGTCACAGACACAAATCATGAATCAGAGGCTGGTGGGCTTGTTTATGTATTTTTAAATGTGCCATGCTTTGCCCTGGCTTGTCTTGACTCTGTGACTCCCAGTAGGTAGTAAAGTACTTCTCAAAAACTTTCTCCAATCCAATTTTTCACCTCTTGCCAGGGTAAAGTCATTATGCGCTGGTGCCTGCCTGGTCCTTGTGTAACTAATGGTGCCAATCTCAGTGTGTGTGTGTGTGTGTGTGTGTGTGTGTGTGTGTCTGTCTTTCATTGGGTACATGAAGGGTTGGATAGATAGATAGCCCTTGGTGGTGCCGGGTCTAGCAGAGTTGAGACAGGGATTAAGAGGTAGGGTGCCTTCATAAACCACTTTCTTTGTCACTGTTTGAAATATGGTCTGCACAGTGAAACACACAGCAGCTAGTCCCTTTGTACTCCACTAAGTACCGCTTGTGTTACGTAGCGGTGCTAAACAGACACTGAGTTGAGTGCACACTGCAACTCCGGTTTGTGGAAAGTGGCTATTGAGAGCCTATGAATCAAAGAGCTCTTTATTTAAGATGAAATATGTTAAACTCCTCGGGCTCTTAGTGCTCTTAACATGCTAATCTCTCAGTGCTATTGGGAACACACAACGCACAAATCCGTCCCACTGAAAAAAACATGATGAATGCCAGGGGAAACTACTTTAAACTTTGCGGTTTTGTTTTGCGTTGTAGTGCTCTCTCTGTTGCTGTTGCTCACATTAAAGCATCTTCTGGACTGGACTGTGGAGTCCACAATCATTTTCAGTTCCGTTCAATACAGCTGAGAGGGCAGCTGAGTTTAGTTCATTTGAGCTTAATCGGTTCAGTCAAATGAAGCTTTCCCCTCTCTGTAAACAGTCCAAGATCAGACCATTGAGAGTAGTTTCCCTGCCGACCGGCCTTGTTAGTGGTTAAAGTTGACCCACTCTAAGACACTCTGACCTCCTTTCAATGTCTCCATCTGCTACCCGCTTTCCTCACTGCACATCTGATCTCCTTCGATTTTACTTTGCCTTTTCCCCATTTACTTGCTTCATTTTCAAACATTTTCATCCACTCTTTAAGGTGCACATCACATGTGATTTCCCTCATATAAGAGTAGAATAAAAATAGGTTTTGCAAATGAGCCCCTCAACTAGAAAGTATGCACATGCACTTTTATACTGTAATGTGTAAAGACTGCATATTTTTACTCTGCGAGAGAAAAAAAGCAAGTCTGACTTTGATTGTATTGCTAAAAAAAGCCATGGACCTTTTCCACACAACACACCTTGACATGACACTGAAGGAAACACACAGGTGGAAAATAATAAAGTCAGTGATGGTTGAGTTCAGTTTCAGTGTCCTTGTATGAGATAAGTCTGTGAAGGTTCTCATTCATCCAGGTCATATTCATTCTGGCAAAAGTTGAATCGAAGGCAACTGGACTTAGATTTGTCCCTGCAGACGTTTCGCCCCTTATCCAAGTGGCTTCATCAGTTCGAACGCTGCACAAACAGTGGAGTAATACCCAGGTTTTTAACCTCTGTGGAAGTGTCCGCCCCTTATTCTCCTAAGACAATAGTTCGTTAGTGGAGTTTCAGTGTGAGTCCCACTAGTGAACGACAGTCGTTAAGGATTCAATGGGGCCAACGACAACAGTCGTTAGGCATCATGTGTGTTGCCAGTGGACGACAGTCGTTGTGTTCGTTAGAGACACTTGAGGTTAGTTTCGGACTGTCTCTGATGTTGAATTTTCTTGGTACCGCTGAAAGTGCAGCATTGTAGATGGGGGATAGGTGGTGTCTGAGACCCCCTCCTCTGTTTAAAGATGGTTTTTCCAATTTAACATAGATGGCTTCCTTTACTCCTATTTCAAACCATCTGTCCTCTCTGTCCAAGATTTTAACATTGCTGTCCTCAAAGGAGTGAGCCTTTTCCTTAAGGTGTAAATAGACAGCTGAATCTGGACCTGAGGAGTTGGCCCTTCTATGTTGGGCCATGCGCTTGTTTAAGGTTTGTTTGGTTTCACCAATGTAGAGGTCCTGGCATTCCTCGCTGCATTGGACAGCATAAACCAGGTTGCTTTTTTGTGAGTGTGGTAGCCTGTCTTTGGGGTGGACCAGTTTCTGCCTGAGGGTGTTGCCAGGTTTGAAACACACTGGGATTCGGTGTTTGTTAAAAACTCTTCTGAGTTTTTCTGATACCCCGGACACATAGGGAATGACTATGTTCCTGCGTTTGTTTCTGTCCTCGGCTCCCTCTGTGTTGGTGGTCTTCTTAGAGCGTGTTACTCTGTCAAAGGTCCAGTTTGGATAGCCACAAGTTTTCAGAGCTCCCCTTAGATGTTTGTGCTCTTTCGCTTGGGCCTGTGTGGTGGTTGGTACATTATCAGCCCTGTGTTGTAGGGTTCTGATAACGCCTAGTTTGTGCTCCAGAGGGTGGTGTGAGTCAAAGAGAAGGTATTGGTCTGTGTGAGTGGGTTTCCTATACACCCCAATGTGGAGACTCCTGTCCTCCATGCATCCCCCATGGACCAAGACCAACTGGTTGCTGGAGAGGTGCCAGTTTACCTCTTGGGCACTGCCGAGGTGCCCCTGAGCAAGGCACCAAACCCCCAACTGCTCTGGGCGCTTGTCAGGAGCAGCCCCCTCACTCTGACATCTCTCCATTGACATATATATGTACTATGTACTGTGTACTGTGAACAACAGAGTGTAAAACTGAATTTCCCCACTGTGGGACTAATAAAGGAATATCTTTCTTTCTTTCTTTCTTTCTCATCCAAGTGAACATCACAGTCCAAAAAAGGTAAGTGGTTGTCCTTAACATCCTCTCTAGTGAACTTGATGTTCTTGTCCACTGAGTTGATGTGCTCTGTGAAAGCCAGGACCTCTTGGGTTTTGATTTTCACCCAAGTGTCATCCACATACCTGAACCAATGGCTTGGTGATGTTCCCTTGTATGAGTCAAGTGCCTTCTGTTCTACCTTTTCCATGTAGAGATTTGCCAAAATGGGGGATACCGGTGAGCCCATGGCACAGCCCTGTTTCTGTCTGTAAAAGGTATTGTTAAACTGGAAATATGTGGTGTTGTGGAGTTAGTTGAGCTTTCTTGGTGAAGCCAACAATCCTTTCAAACAAACTTGCTGGTAGGATAGTTTCAAGGTTTTGGAAAAGGTGGTCAATCTTCTCCTGCAGCCTTCCTATGGTAAACAGGATTTGTCTGATCCTTTCGTTCAGAAGTTGTTTTTGAGCCTTCTCCAGTATCATGCTGGCTCTGTGTCCTTTCATTGTGGAACGCAACTGTAGGCTGGTGGGTATGAGCATATTTTGCCTGCACCTCAGGCTAAAACGTAAATGGTTCCTGTAATCCGCAACTTTCCGAGCAAACCTTTCATACTCTCGCACTGTTTTAAGGGTATCCAACCCAAAATTCTCAGTTATAAGTCTGTGAAGGTTCTCATTCATCCAGGTCATATTCATTCTGGCAAAAGTTGAATCAAAGGCAACTGTATGAGATGCGTGTTTGTTCACTGTCAGACCTTACAGAGCCATCGTTAATGTGATTAGTTTTCCTATTATGACAAGTGAAAATGTCATGCTGTGAAAAAAGGCCTTCTGAGTGCCAAAATACTCAATGAGAGACAAACAAAACCTGCAGCAGAAAGCATCTTAATATTTTTAGTCTGTACATTACGGCATCTAGCCATACACAGTCGCAACACCTAAATACAACAAGCAGCAGCAATAAGCAGTCATTTAGGTCTCAGTCGAATTAGATTTCTTTTGTCCATTTGTCTTTTTTTATGCATTTTTCATGCTGAATGACACATCTGTTACATGCTGTGTTGTGTATTTCTGCTGCCTCTCCAGTGCCTCCTCAGTTGCCGCCCTCCCCTGCTGTGCAGCTGCCCTTAATGGGCGTACATGGCTGCGCTCAATCGCCCATCAGGATTGGCCGGTTCAGAGACCAGGACAGAGAAGCAGTCGGTGCCAGTGGACCAGCTGGCAGCCTTAGGTCTGGTTGACACCTAAAGGTCCAGTTCCAGAACCAAACTAGTGCGAAGATGATGCACTGTTTCACTTTTACAACTGGTCTGGTTTTCATTCACAAAGGTAAAACTTAAACAGTCCAGAACTGTAAACTAAACTTAAGTGGTGGAAATGTCATTTGATTATTGGTCAGACAGATGGTGGGTAAAAACACAAAAAAGACAACAAACCTCCTAATTTCTACCTGGATATCATAAATCATGGAGCACTGTTCATGTTGATCTGGAGCAGCGGTTATTAAATAATTCATTAATGTAGACAGACCTTGGTTCTTATACACCTACTCCGGTATTTCAGTAATGTTCTCTTCTGTTCAGATATTCAGGAGGCATCTGACTGTGCTGTGAGTGCAGGTTTGTCTCCTGCCAGTCCACATTATGCTAGCAAATGCACTAATAGCCACCATTCACCAAAAGAGGAAAAGGAGACATTCTTTTAACCAATAAAATGATAGATAAAGCAGTACACTTGCTGTGATTGGTTTGAATGGTGTTCACACCAGAAACAAACTGCTCCAGAGTTCATTTGGAGCGCGTCGACCAAGACCACCCCTTCAAAGCGGACCAGGGAGTAGTTGGGGTTCGATTCCACCAACCCAAACGAACTGCACCAAGAGGGTAAACGCTCCAGGTTTCGGTTCAACCGGACCAAACAAGGCTGGTGTGAACTTGCCCTTACAAGCTGTGTGTTGGTTGTCTTTACAAGACGTGTACCAGGGTCAGTAATGGCTCTTCTCGAGGGAGTGTTTGTCCGTGTGCTTCAGTCTATTGAACGGAGACGTGGATTGTGGTTAATGTTACCAGTGTCGCTTTCTTTTAGAAAGTAGATTTATTGTTAATAAACAGTAACATTTGTTTGCGCACCCATTGCCCATTTATCTTTCCTTGGGTTTATTTTATTGTTATTCCCTTCATCCAATGGACTGTAAATGTGGGAAAATAACAACATAAATAAAAACATAAACACAAGATTTAATGTGGTGCTTTTGTGTGACACTTTGTGGAGAAACTCAGTTTTACAGATCTCTCCATTCAATCAACTAATTAATTAGTCAACAAAATCCTATAAGTGTAAGTAGACTAAGAACCTCACTGGTGAAGGACAGCCCTAAAAATAAGAAATTTTAATTTCAAGCTGTGATTGAGACGTCACCCGTGTTAACAGATTAGAGGATGAAGATCAGCCAGGACAATGACTACGTGTTTAAAAAATGTTATCCAACAAAGGGAACATTACGATGTGTTTGCATGTTAGTTATACAGTATCTAATCTTTTGCTGAAAGAAACATAACTTCCTTAATGGTCAACCTGTTCCACGTTTAAACTGACTCACTTTTTTATAACAGCAGCCTGCACAAAGCTTACGAGACAGCATTTTAAGGATTTTAGCGCAAAAATCAACAAGCTGACTTGCTGATGATGATGAAGCAAGGTTCGCAGAGATACAACCCAAAATTCATACCCTGTGACAGCAGACATCCTTCCTCACACGGCTGGTATCTCTGTAAAGCGCTTATCACACTCACTCTCTCTTCCTCCACTTTGCCGCCAGCCAACATTTTCTTTTAAGTTTATCTGCAAAGGTGGCAGCAATGTTCAGATGATTACAGGCTAATTTAGACTTTGCTGCATCAACATGAAGAGGAACACGGCGGCAGCGCTGCTGGTTTGATTCCAGCCTCAACTCAGGGGATTAATGTCACTTGTGAGGTTTTGTCTCCTTTTCTTGTGGCTCCAAATTCCTTGTTTGTTGTGTGGGTGTCATGTGGAAAGACGAGACAGCAGACCGCAAAACACACACATACAGATACTTTTGATTTCTCAGAGGAGATGACAGAAGAAAAGTAACAGGACAAGAATACAGCCCTGGATAAAACCCAAACACACCAACAATGGATGGGGTGGAAGGGAGAGTGATGAAATGAGAGCAGCTTAAACCAGCCAATCCTCTCTCCCCTTCTGCCTCCCCATGTCCCAGATCTAACAAAAAACTGTTTAGGTTTTGCCCCAATTAACAAGTAGGAAATTTAGTTGCGACAGAGAGGAAATTCTCATCAAGAATACGCAGTCAAGAACGGCAAACAGCTGCCAGCAGTTTGTACCCTCCGGCTCTACTTTGCATAATTGAGACAGCAATGTTGCTCATTTCATCATAATACCATCACTCTTAATCTTTCATCCAAGAGTAGAGGAAGTTGTGCCGCGTGCATCCCTGCTGTCCGTTTGATCACACAGCACAATTAGAGCAAACACATCCGTAAAGTCATCAGCCGCTTGTAAAACAAGGCCAAAAAAGTGTGGGGGGGATTTGAGTGAGATGAATATGCTTTGCAGCCATTCAACTGAATGTGATCTGTCAAGATAGTCATCCCAGCTGTGGTGCTCCCAAAGCAATTTATTCAATGCCACGCTATAACAAATGACACCGCTGGAATCGTTGGAATGGAAAGAGAGAAATGGGCTTGCAAATAGTTTGAGTTTTATCTCCATTATAGCTTAATATTGCAGTGTCACTGATGTGGAACACACATAGTCAGGGACACTCACACAAGCCTCGGTCTGCGTGGATGGGTTACATGTGCACACGCTCACGTTTGCCAGCCCAAGGTTTTCACTATAGCCACATAATTAATGGTCTGTTAAATTGAAGACATTAAAAATGGCGAGCAGTTGTAAAAAGGGCCACCAGGGACAAAGAGGAGATGGGTTTTCCAGGAACACACATATTATTATAAACTAACATGCACGCAGCGAGGGCAGCGAGGCCAGTGACTCTCCGGGGAAGGTCGAGAAACAGCAGGGAAAGTTGCCACCTCTTCGCAATTAGCATAAAAACCCAGCTGCATTAATCTGTGTTGAACAAGCAAAGTCACACAAGTATAAATAAGCATATTCTGGATAAAGTTAGGGCCAAGTAAACCACGCAGTTGTATCTGACTGGTTGCTAGGTTGCATTTTGGGTGGGTCGTTTCTGTGGTGAGGTTAAAGGCTATGTATGTAAGAGGAGTCTATCTTTAGAGCGTCCCCATGTTCAGCCCCCCGAGGTCCTCCACCACGAGCTCTCGTCTCTCTCCTCAGCACGCTATCTCAGATTTGCATCATACATTCCCATGTCTCCCTTTGACAGGTTGGTTTTTATCTCCTGCGGGCTCCTCAGCATCTTATTGTGTACATAAAGGTTTCCGTGGTAACAGTGCACCAGAGAGGAGGAAAAGAAAATGAAAGAGAGGGGAAAAAGGGGAAAGCTATACATAGAGATCTCAGGTCTCCAGGGTCATGCTCATAATTGGCCCAGAGTGAGAGGTCGAGCCGCCACCCATCCCCCCTTTTTCTCTCTCTGTTTCTCTCCACCTTTCTATCTGCATCTCCCCTAAATCTCCAGTGGCTCTGGCCCTGCTGATAAATCAGATAGTGATCAATAATTCAAACATATTCCCAGCAGGGGGAGAAAATGGGGAAGAAGATGTCGGAGGGGGAGTGAAAGAGAATGAGAAAGGAAGATGAGACAAAGCCTTGTTGTGTCTTAACAATGGCTACATGTTAGGGGCGGAGCATGAGCTGTCATTACACATTCAAGTGGCGCCTCTCAGTACCCATGTTGCATTCGGCTCTCAGGTGAGATGATGACACACTGGAGGGAGCTCCCAGCAGTCTGAGCTGTGAGTTTGAATTCATTATTCAGTCACCTTACCTTCCTGACCTAGAGCACACACATTCTCTTTACCACTGAAGGCTGTTGTTTAATCAACTTTTTATTTTTTTAATGGGACTGCTACTTGTGGCTATAAGGCAGGCCCTGTCAGGGTCCGCTATTCTGTGGATGAAGACTGTTCAGGCAGAGCAATCATCACAGTTCAGGTCGAGACCACAATCAGCGCTGAACACCAGGGGTCCATTTGACAGCACAAGCACAGCACTCGCACACAAACACTGTACATAATTATGTCGACCTGCGGGACCTTCAAAAAGAAAAGAATAAGGGCCCAGCGACAATGGGAGACAGGGTTAAGACCTTCATTTCTGAAATCACAAACTCCTGGAGCATCTGTGGCCCACTGTCACATACTGTTAGAGCCATCTGCCCTCCATCTCTCATTTTCACATCGTCGCTGGAAAGAAAACAAACATGAACCCTCCTTTAAAGGACTGGAAAATTAAAACAAACTTTTTTGAAGATCAGTTAATGTTGTACTGCATATTGTCTTAAAGATCAGTTTCTTTTTTTGCACTTTCCTCATTGTATGAGCTACAGCTTCTAATTAATCGTTAAAAAGCAACTTGTAGTGAATTAATCTAAGTAGTTCCTAATGTCAAGTAACAGTATTTCTACCAATGGCCGTGACCCAGAAATCGATCTCAGCGCTCCATCTTGGAGGACATCCCAATTCCTAAAATGTATCTCGAGCGGCGAGGAGACTTGCTGGAGCAGCCATAAGCGAAGATAAACCGGTGTATGTTTTTTTTTTTACTGACTGACGCACCCCCTTATTAGATAGGATATACTGTTTGGACACTGTGCCACCAGAGTGGAGACAGATCACAGATTAACAGTTATAGAGTTTGTCTTCTGACTACCCGTCTAGTTAAAATCTGTGTTAGTTGTCGGTCTGAAAAACAAACGGACCATGTTGATGGGAAAGTGTTCAGCAGAAGGACCTGCAGCATCTCTCCGTCACACAGCAGCCGAACCAGTCTGTTACTGAAAGAGCTTTATAAGACCTGACAGTGAATGGACCTCACACAACTTTCTTCAATTAGAAAGATGTTTCTTTTCATGATCTGTTATTTTCCTCATTAACTTTTACTAAGGAGACTATTAAAGTCAGAAAGAGAAGGAGGGTTTGTCTTTTACACCTTTTCATCATTTATCATCAATCACACGGGGCTGATAATTCCTGAGTGTCGGGTTTGTTACGTGATTTTAATTTTCCTTCAAACATTTACCCAAATAAATAATTTCTAGTGTCAGAATATCAATACAACTACAGACACTAAAAATAAATAAACAATATAAATGCATTGTGTCAGAAGAAATGGTTCCTGAGCCTCTAAGCAGGACTCAGTCCACAGTATAAATACAGACTGCAGGCTGTTATTTATGTGCAGGTGTTTGTTAAACAGGTAACAGAGAGAAAACGCTGCTGCTCTGCCACTGACAACAGCGTGTCTATTAGTATTAGTACAGTTCAGATATAAACAGCTGTTAAAGCCGACTAACAGCTGATTCAGCTGTGATCGGCTGCTGCCATCAGAAACAGACGTCGCTTCATGTGACACTTAGAAGAAAGGACGTTCATTTCTATAAAAACATTTGCCCGTTCTTCTCTCCTCGTGCTCTTCCTCACCTCCTCCACTCACATCTCCATGGGCGGGACTAGGACACGAGGAGAGGAGTCGAGGAGAGGAGTAAGGAGAGGAATAAGCCGTAAAATTTGATAATGAGAAAGTCTTTAGATAGTGTGTGGATTTATTTATTTATTATTGATTTATTTTAATACTGACTAATTGATATCCAGTATCGGGACTGAAAAGTCAGATCGATGCATGCCTATCAGGGGACACTAAAAAGTGATGCACAGGGCTATGGCATGCAGCGCATGTTGTTGCTGTTTGTGGATTATCCTGTTGCGATGCGTCAGTGGTGGAAAATAAATAAAATAAAATTAGCTTTTGGGTTATTTTAACATTGGTATTGCATGACTCAGATATTGCTATTATAATATCTAAATCATGAGATCACGGGGCGGCAGTAGCTCAGTCCGTAAGGACTTGGGTTAGGACGCGGAGGTCACCGGTTCAAGTCCCCCATGGACCAAGACCAACTGGTTGCTGGAGAGGTGCCAGTTTACCTCTTGGGCACTGCCTAGGTGCCCCTGAGCAAGGCACCAAACCCCCAACTGCTCTGGGCGCTTGTCAGGATTGTCACTCTGACATCAGGATTGTCAGGATTGTCACTCTGACATCTCTCCATTGACGCATGTATATGTACTGTGTGAACAACAGAGTGTAAAACTGAATTTCCCCACTGTGGGACTAATAAAGGAATATCTTTCTTTCTTTGTTTCTATGACAGATAGCAGACTTCATTAACTTGATAAACCACAAACAACAGCCGTGTGCATCACTTTTTAATGTCCCCTGAGAAGGATTCCATCATGTTGTGACCTTCTGATTCGTCAAACTGATGTTTCTGTGTCGTCAAGTTGGTGAAGATGTTTCTGCATTTGCTTGTTTTGTGTCTATTTGCATGGGTCATTTGCAGTACGCTGAGCTCTAAGGGCCACTATAGTAATGACCTGTTCACATCCAAAATTTACAGTCTGTAAGCGCGATTGACCATTTGAAATAGTTTTACTGCTCTTAAAATTTACCATCAGCTTGACCTACTGCGTGACCTATTGACCTATCAGTAATGTAAGCTAATAAATAAAAATGGAAGAGGCCATTCACTATATAGCCAGCTAAGCCGTACTGATCAGATAATCATGACACTGAAGCATCTGAGAGGCAGTGTGTGGAAGTATTTTGGGATCTGTTATGCAGTGTATTGTGCTATAAAAGTGACAGCCTATGCTTTGGACAAATGTCGTTACCAAAATTAGCAACCACTGTTGCTTTAATTGCTCTTGCATTTTCTTTTTGTCAGGAAGGCTTATGAGGACATAAGACTTTGAGATAAAACTTGGCTCCATAGTGTTGATCAATGCTTGCTGGGGTTCAGATAATGGACTGAGTCGCTTCGGGCTAAGCGGTGTTTATTTACAAACCCCACCCCAAGTCCACATCTGACCAAAACAGTCATCAGTGTGTCACCCGTATGTTGTAATGACAACTGTCTTCAAAACCTTCAGCACATACTGGTACAGCTCCATTTGAATCTACTTTCCAAAATAAGACAGAAGCCAACAAATAAATTGCTTCTGGCATCTGTGAATACACCAAGTTTATGGCCCATCTCTGTATGGCAAGCTGTGTCTAACACACACAGACACCACATTTTGTATCTGCGTGGATAATTCAAATAGGGATGCTATCTTATTCCGCCACCATCTGTGCAAGGCAAAGCAAACAGTGAAAAAAAAAAAGTGTTTCTGCTCACAATGATGTGAATCGGAGTCCAGAGAGGCTTAATGAGAACCTACAGGCCTAAAGAGGCGAAGAAGATGAGGGTAAAGAAACAGAGAGATAAAAGAGCTGTGTGACCATCCTCTCTATTCCTGCTGGCCTATCTCCTCCATCAACCTGGCAGTGCCAAGGAAATACAGTTCATTATCATTGATCACACTGGACTCCGCTCGCACAGACGCTCTAAAGAAGTTACACACATGCGCTCGACAAAACGCACACCAAAAGAGGCTCCCTAAACAGATGTTGTAGCTACTGATGCAATTGAAATCTTTGTGCTCTTGCCAAGAACAGCTTTCATATTTCACTAGTTACCAGGTTTCGATATATCACCTCTCCTGGGAACTAGCAAGACAGAACAGGATTATACAGTAGCAGTAACTCTCTGGCCTGATGACATACAATGTTTTATTGCTATGCAATTTGCCCCAGCTGTTGTAATTATTCTTAATTCCAGCTGTGTGATGCATTAATATTAAAACTGTGGGCAAAGACCTGGCACACATGTAAAAAAAAGTGGTGGAGAGATGTTGATAGACATCCAGCATCTCTGAGCTTGTGAATATTCAAGATATATAAAAATATACAGGAAATTTGAATGTTGGTGCTTCCATAAAGCTAATGACTAAGCAGTGAAAGCAGAGGGGAAAAAAACAGCCTAAATCCTTTGTAACGTGGGGGAGATGACGTGATGCCTGTCTGCCAAGGGATAATGTCGCTCCTTCAGAGATAATGCTCTTCAGGAGGAGGCGCTCCTCTTCTCCGCCAAAACTTTCTTGGAAGCACTTTGGTTGAACTCTGTCTTCTTCCATCTCTGAAGCCTTCACTACAAAGATGGTATATTCTCTAGCTTTGTCATCAAAAGAGGAGGAAAAGTGGGCAGTGTGATGCAAGATGTCACACACATACACACACACACACGGATAGCGCTTCTGGGTATGTCTGTTTAAGGGTGAAGATGAGGTAAAACTTGCAGATCTCTGCTGCCTCTGTGCTATGGATCATTCCACTCAAAGCACTATATATAGACACAAACGAAGCCATCCGCTGTGACAACATGGACGCCTTTTTCTCCTCATTGCTTGTGATCAAACAAAAACCCCTTCTAGCTCCTTCCTTCATTTCTCTCCTCTAGTCAAAGACGATAAAGCTGCCACTTCCTCCCCTCATACAAAGGCTGTAATCTTTCCCCAACACCAGACCTACTAACCTATAACTCACAGGTCAGAATGTGCAGCTGTGCCCATGTGTGAAATAGTGTCTGTGTCTCTGTGAGGTTGCATCCGTCAGCGCAGTTATGGCCAGGCATTTTCAGGGTCAGCGTTCAGTTCTGAGCTCATTACCCTTGTTCAGAGTGATTATGTGCGTGTCCCTGTCTGCCCTTTCTCTGCAAAAAAACACCATGACCAATGAAGAGGCCTCCTTCATCAGTCACCCACTGTCCACCACCGTGCCGCATTAACCATCAGCTCCGTTCGGAACAACATCCCTTCTCATGGCCGGTCGCTGACATTCGCAATATGTCTGGAAACGGCTCCCGTATGTGACCAATCGCAACGCTTCCACACCAGGTCAGCTTTAGGTCAACACTTCAAACAACCAACCCGTCGAGACAAAAACGAGCTCGCCTGCGTCTCGGAGCACAAACAAATCATTAGACAGACAGGGCTTCCTGCCAATGTTCGCCATTCTCTGGGGCTGATTGGGGTTCTTCTGACAACGATCCAGCACTACTGTCTGGACTAGTTAGGCTGCACAGGGAAGAGGGAACAGAGGCGTTTCGATCAATACCGGCTCATTATCTGTTGCCTTCTGTCCCAGAGAGATGAGTCCCTCTGCTCGGCCTGTTGATGAGGAAAGCGCACCACAATTCAATTAGGGGGATGGCCGAGATGCCAAAAGAGGTTTGATCAAAGCACTCTGCCTGCCTAATTAGCGCACACGGCGGTTCACAGGGGCTATTTTTACATCTGAGGAGCAGGGTATGTTGTTTTGTTAATGGTAGTTTTACCCTGTAATGGACTGGGAATAACCTGGCTCATTGTCAATGCATAGGTTTCAGCCAGGGGAGAATGGGGGCCCCTTGTGCTGCTCCACACATGTATATTCATGTACACACACATGCACATAGACACACAACCTGATGACCTTTCCAAAGGTCACGCAGGGTTTAATGCAACCCCACTTTGTGGGTTAAACTCATCAGAAGTGTGCAGGTGTGTGTGTGTGTGTGTGTGTTTCTGCAGACAGGAAGTGTCAGGTCATCCAGAAATAGTGCCGGGGGAAAATAAAGCTGTTTCCAGGAGTCTTCTGGGACTTTTTAGGCAGCCCCGCTGACAGCTTTATAAACCTCTTAACAAATGGTCGACCTCCTTCTCTCTAATGAGGCAAAGAGGTCCGAAGTCTGGGAAGGGAAAACAGGTGTGTCCCTCAAGGTGAGTTCACGGCCCTCTGTGTTTGCGTGTCATCAGAGAGGGAAGACACGGTTTTAATAAGGGGGCAATACTGAGCCCAGTGTGACCATTGTGAAGTTCCCTGTTCCTCACTATTTTTTGAATTTACATCGCTGAAACTTGACAGATGCACAGGCACAAATACACACCAGCACGCCATCGATTTGAACGCAAAGTGGTGGACGGGCAGCAGGATAACTGTCGATAGAAGGTGGTAGGAAGTCTTTCAAATGCCGACGAATGCTTGTCTTGATCTTTTTTTTTTTTTTAAACTTTAAACTAAAGGAGGCGATTCATTTTGCATGAACATTCTCCTATATTCGTACATGTAGAAATCTGAGAAACCTGATTGAGAGGGGTCTTAGATGTTGGCTTGTGAGAAGAATATATTATTAAATGGGAGGGGCGCTTGTTTGTATTTTTTTTGTAACACAGTTATGACTGATGCCAGCTGCTTCTTTCCATCAAATGCTTTCCTGTTGTTATATGTTCCATTTTTCTTTATTTTCTGATTCACTCACGCGCAAAACAATATATCTGAACTTTCCCATCTGACTCTTTGTCTCTGGAGAAGATTTTATTGCTCCCTTAGTTGTTAAAAGCTACATTTACCCAGGGGGGGACTTATGGTGTGAGCAAGCTCTGTTTTAATACCGCCATAAATAACATCGTCACACCCTGTCAAGTAAACTCCACTCAGGGATAGTGGCAAAGCCAAGCTGGCCTGCGTGTCAACGGGAAGCATCATCTTGAGACTGCATGGCTGCCATCAGTAAAATGTCACAGTCCACACTTCAGTGATCAGAAATGGAAATACTTTGTGGATCAACACTCCCAAATACAGCTGGTTTCAGGGCTTGATGAACAAACTCTTCTGATCTTACGATCAGAGAAGAGATTTGTGTATTAGCAGATGTCTTAAATGTTTTATATCACGTGATGGCAGCAGCTCTGGGTGTGAAATACAGACACAGGCTTTGAACACAGAGGTGCATGTTGGTGACTTCAGGTATTACTGTTTGGGTATATGAAGTCAGCATTACAATATTCAAGATCCACACATTTGTTGGTGCACTTTCATCATGCATCACACAGCATACTGCCCACCACTGCTTAAGGCTGTTAGTGCTGTGAAGAGCCTCCCAACACAAACAACAACACCATATGTTTTCTGTCACAACAGTGAATTTCCTCACGGATCAAGAACATAAACAAAACAACACTACTACTACTTACCTCACAAAACACAACATCTATCATGATTTCTATTCAAACAGCAAATACCAACAAGCGAGGGGAGCGTGGAGGAAATATGAAAAGTGGAGACTTGTTTTACACAACTTTTAGGATGCACTGTTATTTCTAAAACATGTCCTGTTTTCAGTTGTCAACATGTGATAACAAACAACGTGCTGCCCAGGTAAAAGAGGGATTTCACTGTAAAGTTATTTTCATATTAAAATATAATAAAGCATAGTTAAAACTTGTAAAAGACAGAGTAGAAAAGTGAGGGTCAACTCACCAACTGCAAAGTGCAAATAAAGATGAGAGTGCATCGTCCGCTGCAGCAGCCCATTGTGTCAGCGGCGAAAACGTGACTCTGATCCGGGAGAAAAGGACTTAGAAACGGGTCGGAGGAGCTCTCGATGTGCCGACCAGACTCAGTCCTGATCCAAGCACCGGCGTCCCATTCTCCTTTTCTGCTCCGGTGCGTCTTTGCTGAGCCAAAAACCGGCTGCCGGGTCGCCCTGGCTGCTGCTCCGGGTCTGTTTGTTTGCCTCCGCTCCTGCCGGCCGGTCGCACTTGAGGTGACTGACTGGGTGGGTGGTAGAGAGCCGGTGTGGTGGTGGTGGTGGAGGAGGAGGAGGAGGAAGGGGTGGGGTTGTTGGGTGGGAGGTGATGGTGGTGGTGGTGGGGTAGTCAGCCGTGGGCTGGGATGTGGCTGACTCTGGGCGTCAACTGGTTCCTGGATGCAGTCTGTGGTGAAAGAGAGAAAGTGAGCGCCTGTTAATTCAAAAATGTTTTACAAAGGCAGTCAATTTATTGTCATGGTGACCGAATACATTCCTATTAAGCCCATTTAAAGCAATTAGAAACACAAACAAAGCCACGGAGCCCGATTTCAGACATTTATCTGGTTGGAAACGTTAAAGATCCACAATAGTGTTTGTTAATTAATTTTAGCTCCTCATTCTGAGTAATTTAATGACTCCAAGGCGCGTGTGTGAGCGCGTGCTGAGGAGTGACACCGGGTTAAGTCAGCTGCTGTTGGTGATGCTGCTGCTGATGGAGGACAGGCGCCACCTTGTGGATATATGATGGGACACACTCCTGACAAGTTTTTTTTAAGCACGACAGGGCCATTATTCAAAATGGAAGCCAAGTTTTTTTTTTTCTTAGTTATGTGATTTACAGAAATCGCCCCCATGTTTAGACTTAGTTTGAAGGCTTTTACAGTGATAATCAAACCAAAAGTTTCCCATAATCTTCTCATGTAAAAGACACTTTAAAAATCTCAGTGATGCACTTTTCTGGTTAAATTATTATTTCCTATTACTATTTTATGACAATTGTCTTTATGCACAACTTCCACTTTCTATCCTCCTAATCCTCTTGTCCTGCCTTTCTCCACACAGACCTTTTGTTTGAATCAGTCTCTCTCTCTCTCTCTCTCTCTCTCCAGCTTGATAAATGTTTTACACGTCTGCGGGCTGAGTGAGGGAACACTTCACCTCTCATTTCATCACACTCTCCTTCGCTGTGCTCCTTATAATGCACCTCTCCTCTTCCTCTCCTATTCCTTCCATCTCCTATCCTCCTCCTCTCCTCTTCCTCCCATCTCTTCTCCTCCCATGTCCTCCTCTCCTCCCCTCTCTCCTTCCTCTCTTCTCTCCCCTCTCGTTCTCTTCTTCCTCTCCTCCCCTCTCGTTCTCTCCTTCCTCTCCTCTCCTCTCTCCCCTCTCATTCTCTTCTTCTTCTCCTCCCCTCTCATTCTCTTCTTCCTCTCCTCTCCTCCCCCTTGTTCACTTCTTCCTCTCCTCTCTTCTTCCTCTCCTCACCTCTCCACTCGTCTTCTCCCCCCTCCTCTCCTCTCCTCTCCTCTCCTCCCACCTGCATCCAGCCGGGGCCCAGGAGGAGCTCCTCCCTCCATCATTGCCAAAAATAACCTCAGGTATTTATGGATGCCGGCGAGCAAGCACGAATTTTGGTTTTTTTTTTTTTTTTTAAATACAATAAATAAATAAATAAAAATATTGGTTGAGAAAAAAAAACAGTTCTTTCATCATCAGCTCACAACCTGAAAAAAACACCAAGATCAATTTGAAGTAGCATCACCCTCCACCTGCACCTGTTTTCTCTGATGATTGATAGTTTGCCTGTGCTCCATGAACTTTTATATTCAAGTCATATTTTCTTGGCTCAGATAGGCATTCTCTGGCACATGCTTTATTATGTTATGTAATCTGAGCACAATCAGGTGATGTATCCTACTAAGTATCTTACCACACTGTAATTTATATTGCACAAGTGGGTCTCTGGCTGTGCATAGCTTTAAAATGAGGAGATTGTAAATGGAAAGCTACAGCCAGTTTAGCCATTTATGGGCTGTATTCTTTTGACAACTCACGGACAACTTACCAGCTTTTCCTGAAGATTGTTAACCACATCATACCTTCTTCATCAGCAGATGGACAAAGATGGCAAATGCAGTGTGATAGTTAGAAGCTCTGGAAAAAAAAAAAAAACAATGCAGACCTTGAGTTGGGATTGTTTTATCATAATGATATCATATTATTATTCAAGGTCAGGAGAGAACCCGGGTTATTATAGTGACCTAAAACTAAACAAAAATAAGCAGTGAAAAATAAAAGTAAACTGAAACTAAATAGAAAATAAATGATTTAAGAAAAACTAAAACTATATTTTCTGGTTAAAAATGAATAAAAATAAAATAAAAACAAAAGTAAATAATTTCATTTTTTGTTTTCGTTTTTAAACATTATAGTTATTTCTACACAGTTCAACTGTGAATTTTCTATATAGCTTCATACTTCTGGGACATTATACATGACGCTAACGTAAACAAACTACTAAACTACTTTCGTAGTAACTAAACTAAACACACCAACAATGTTATTGTTTGTTTGTATGTTATCAAAATGTGTTGAAAATTCAAAACCTTAACTTTAACCTTTCATTCTGCTTGTATTAACAACAATGCGGTGTGAAATATTCAAATCCAGTGTGACAGAAATATTCATCATTCTACACACGTCACACCAAATTCAGGTTAACATATTTGCTCTCATCGGAACTGAGTTTGTAAAGATGGACACACCAACATGCCCTTAAATGTAGGAACTATTTTTTGTGTGTAGTCAGTGGTATTAATCTTTTTTTTTTTTTTTTTTTTTTTTTTTTTACAACAGCTGTCATGTTTTACTGTTACATTAATCCAATAAGTGCTGGAGCTTCTAGTCGAATACATTAGTGACTGTCCTGCATGTCTTTGCACACATGAAATTTACTCATTCACAACTGCATTTCTTATGAGAACATGTTTTCTGAACGTGTGCCATAAAAATGTCTGTGCGTGTGTGTGTATGTGGGTTGTTGGGTGGGAGGGAGGCTGAAATAAGGTCACTGTTATAGTTCTATTAGAGGCCTTGATGGAAGTTCTCCTTGTGTTCCCATTTTGCCCAACACCTCCTTATCGACTCACTCTGTATGTATGTATGTGTGTGTGTGTGTGTGTGTGTGTGTGTGTGTGTGTATCCAGAACACTTCTTTCATGACAAGTGTGTCCAGGCCCTCGGGGGCTGCTGTTCTCCACAAAGACACTAATGTGAAGTGACAGGACAGCCAGTGGTGAGCTGCTCTGAGGGGACCTGCATTGTGGAGGAGACCCAAGAGTCTGGCTAGTAGGTGGACAACAATAGAGAAAAGACCTCAAAAGGACAAGGCTTTTCTCTCTCTGAAAGGCAGCCGCTTCTAGTTCCCACTCTTTCTCTCGGTTTCTCTTTTTCCTTTGCATGCATTTTGGCGCTCAGACACCCCGGTGAAAATTCCTCGTGCAGTCTGTTTCACTATCATCTAACTGCCAATTCCTCTCTTGAGGCTGGCGGAGACATTAGAGCAAACTAGATTTGTATCCTTTCCTTCACTCACAGCAGCCTGAATGACTTCCCCAAATAATTGTGGTGAAACAGTTTTCTTGCACCACAGGCTTACAAAAGATGCCATTATTCAGGCTGAAATGCTGTATGTACACCTGGGGAGCTGCTGTGCAACAGACAACGCACTATATTTTGCATCGGTGCACCTGCTGTGGCAAATAATACATCATAGACTAACCTTAAGTCAGCTAAATGAGCTGCTCCCTTCAGCTCTATGTTGCGTTTAGTAACACAGACTACTCTACATAGCTGAAAAGTACAGCCACCACTGGCTGTTCCACAAGCACATGAATGCTTGCTTTATATAGGCCCATGCTCATAAAAGTTTAAGATTATGCATGTGCCCTTGGAGGCAGAGTCCCATCTGATTCTCTTCACTATTTTGCCATGAAGAGAGTTCCAGACTCGATGAAGAATAAATACAGAGGCTATTATGAGGAGCATGTCAATAATTTATAATGGGATTATGCTTTGGTGAAGAAATTCTGGTCCCCAGCATCACTTTTGAAGAGTTGGTGTTATTCTGACGATGGCCGCTTGGAGGCACTCGCCTGTGAAGTCAGTTTTAATTGAATGGGTGCCTTCACAGGTGCGTCAAGCTAGACACAAGCCGGGAAAACACAGGATATTAGATAGCTTTCCTACAAAGTAAAAGCACATCATCATTTCACAGCTGTGAAAATCCATTTTGTGAAAGATTTGCTTATTTGACCAATGGAATGTCTTAACCTAAACAACATGTACTACATAGTGTTTATATAGTCTGCTATACAGTAGATTATACAGTGTATTAATTGTAATAATATAATATCTTAACCTAAACACTATGTACTAGTGATGATCTAGATATCTGTAGATCAATAAATTGGATAGGGGAAAAAGAACAGTAAAATCAGAGCAAGGTAAACAAGTATTTTATGAGTTGATTGATATCATTACAGTCCTTGGTTGATCGCTATATACAGTGTATAAAATAGACATCGACTGTTGTATAAACCTGAATAATATTAGGACTTATCTATAAGGCATGTGATAATGTAAACATTTTGCCAAATGTATGTAGCCTATTTTAGCTAAAGTGGCTCTTACAAAGTTCATCTCAGCTAAAGTTATGTGTAACAACATTTCTCCAAAGTGTTTGTTTCTTCATATCAAATATACCTGTATATCAATGTTAAGCTATTTCTCAGTAGGCTATCTGCCAATAGCCAAATATAGGCTTTTGAGCAGGAGAGCTAACATTAAAATAGCAAAGATATTAGTACATTTCTCGAGCTTAGTGTGCTGATATGTGAAACAGGTTGGCTGGAAAATGAGGCAATATCAGTCTTTGCAAATAATAATGTGCAATTAAATAAAAAGCCTCCATACTTTAGTGTGTGTTTACCACTAGAGGGCATATAGACCCAAAAAACTAGCTAACGCTAACTTGACTATACATTGACATTAATGCCAAACAACTGGCGAATGCTAGCTTGACTATGCATCGACATTGAATGCTAAACAACTACCGGTAGCTAAAGCTAACGAACATACATTAGCATTAATGCTAGCAGAACAGCATACATTGGAGTCCTTTTTGTCCGGAATTTAACTCCAGTTTTCCCTGGTATTTCAGTCTTGGATTGGTCTACAAAAAAAAATAAAATAACCAATATGTCTGGTTCTTGTTGGGTCAATAAATGTTTGATTTTGTCCGGTGGGTGAGTCCTTTAAGCTAACGTTGGCTTACTCCCGATTCATGCTAGATGGGCGTGTTACGTTAGCATACAGTTAGCTTACCTTAGCAGTTAACTAGCCACCGTCTGTTTGCAGAATAGCTAACTGAAACACAGCACATCGTATTGAATAACATATTTTAATCGTTATTTCATATAAATATTGTGATAAATATATCAATATCAGAACGCGTTCTTATTTGTTTTGAAATACTGATTTCCTTTACCTTCATCATAGTTTTTCAGTCTTTCTGGCCAAACCTGATTTAGCGTCTGCGTTTGTGTTTTATTTTGAAAGTTTTTGCCGGAAATACATAGTGTTATTCTGTGTGTTTTGATAGTGGTTTCAGTCACATGGTCCTGCCTTACCGAGAGCTGATGGAGCCAGATGAGAAAGGCAGGAGGCGAGCCCCTCCGGTTGCACGTCAGCATCCCCTCAAATAGGAATCCGCCGCTGTCACTTCTGCTCTACATACCGAGAGACGGACGACTGTAACCCCGAAACAACCATCTAAAGGCGAACTGCACTTGGCATGCAGCTGTTTTTGCATGTGATGTCAAAGAAGAAGAGCAAGGGGAGGCAGTGAGGAGGCTGGAGCTTTGCGAAGAATGATAGTGAGGATCAAGGCGCGCTGTCCCAGGAGAACTCATCTGAAGAGCTGGCCGCGAGAGACCGGCATGCACCTCTAACGCACCGTGGGGGCGCGTGAGTACAATGCATCCGATCTCCATCTCTCTCATTTTGCTTCCACTTTCACGACATCTGGACAGTGCCCGTCCCTCTTTATCGCCTCCGATTCCCCCCCCGTCCGCCCCTACCCGATCACACCTGTCTGATCAATCATTCATAGGCTTCTTAGTAAAGTGCAGCATAACCGGTTGGTCAGCGATGTGTGAAAGTTGCCTTTCTATTTGCCAATGGTGCACTTTAACCCTGCACAACTTAATGCGTGCACGCATCAGGGGTTGATATCATGCAGACAGCGCACCATACAGCGGGTGATTGGGAGGTCGATCGTGTTCCCTTTAAAGTTTTCATTAGAGTGAACATGTGTTGCAAACTGCGGCCACTGTGCCGGTGCAAGGCTAATTAATAAAGGCTTTGTGAGGGGCTCTCCTATCACAGACACTCATCATTAATCCGCTGATGGCCCGGAGGGCGTGGGTAGCTGTATGTGACGATAAGAGGAAGACACCAGTCGTACACAGCAGGGCTGATTAATTATGGACTCAAAAGTGATGAACTCAGAGACTGTAGGGAGACACAGATATGTCAGAGACAGAGGCTTTTATTATTAATAATATATTTCACTTTCACCATTAATTGGTGACATTGAGGATGATTTTTTTTTACCAAATACAAGTTCTGTCTGTTAATGTACACAGTTGTTTTGAATTGTCTAGCCCCAAATGATTGCTGAGTGATACAGAAAGCTGTTTAAATCCTTCCCACAACTGTATATCTAAGTCAGTGTGATGGTTTCCTCACCTGTAATAATCTTGGGAGTGAAGCGCTGGCTGTGCTGCTGAATGTGTGGGTGTGAGTAGAACTTCTCCAGCAGGCTCAGTGCATGTAGATGAATGAAATCCACTTACTATGCAGCAAGGGTTCCCATCTCCAGTGCGTGCGGGTGTGTGGCGTGCCTATATATTTGTGTGTGTGTATTTCACCTCATTACACTCATTGTGTTGATTTAAGTAGGAGGGTCACCCCTGAGGCCTGCTATTCTGCCTTATTGAGGAGTGATGCCTTGAATTACACCACACTGGCGCTGATTGAAGAAGTACAGGAGCACACTGGGAGGATTGCTATTTTGACCGAAACATCAGAGTGTAATGTATTACTGGCATGGATAAGTCGGTGCATTACACAATCGCCAGTTGTCCCCCACTCACTACTAAGTGCATTTCGTCGAGAGGTGCTTAACTCTTGGATCTCGTATATTTCAAATTTGCGATTGAGCTCCAGGTCTGGTTCGAATTCTGGGCAATTATGTTCACAGCCTGCCCACGCTCACTTCGTACAGGAGCTCCTCTATTCTTGGTTGTTCTACAAACTGACAAAAGAAACTCTCTCCCTCGCAGCCTGTGTACTGCATTTCTCCTGAGGCGTTCTCAATATTCTCCCCGTGTATGTATTAAACATCAAGCATGTCGAACTGCAGGCGCGGGGCCGAGCACTTTAAGGCAGAGTCAGCCTTCTGTGGAGGGTGACAGAACAGTCAGATGGCCCCCACAGGGCAGAGAACAATTCCTGCTGCTGATGCACCCAAGGCGACAGGACTGGAGCGCTGCTTCCTCCTCCCGTCCCCCCTCCCTCTGCTGTCATCCACCTTCCATCCCCATCATCCCATCCCACCTTCATCTCACCGAGATAAACACACTCTCTCGGGTTCACTAGCACACCTGCACTACGGTTCCTGTGCTCTGTCTGCCTCCGCCTCATCTCCCACTCATACATGCATACCCACATGAAACATATTGTCTCTTCCTTTAACATACTTGCAGATGTGTGCCTCTCACGCATACCTTTTCACTAGGGGCGTAACGACACACCGATATGGATGGATGTATCAAGATAATCCAGTGTCATTGATGAAGTAAAAACATCGACACATGTCGGTTTCTTTGAGATAAAATTTATTTTGAAAATCTTAACTAGTAAAAAACATTTGCACTTACAAATGTGGCACTTTGTAG
Organism: Pterois miles; assembly: GCA_947000775.1. NCBI lineage: Eukaryota > Metazoa > Chordata > Actinopteri > Perciformes > Scorpaenidae > Pterois > Pterois miles. The sequence continues at coordinate 2,448,921 of CAMQGK010000368.1, forward strand.
TGAACGACCGAAAGTTTATTTTTATTATTTGTATTAAAAAGTGTTTTTCATTTGAATGTCACAATTTCAAATTATAATTTAGTTACTTTTTCTGAGTAGATATAAATGTAACTGTTTTAATTATACATGAAATATACATATATGTAATATAATATATATAATATACATCTCATATTGATTGGCCCCTGAATTGAATCGAAATCGTATCGTGGCAGACTTTGTGATATCAGAAAATATTGTGGTGTTGTCCAAAAAAATCAATATAATATCATATTGTGATGAAACTGGTGATTCACACCCCTACCCCTTAAATCCACAGTCATGTATACACTATTTTAGGTACACACTTTATTAGGTACACACATACAATCTAATGCGATCCAATAAAAGACGTTCTGTCATAAAGTCGACTTTTGTTGTGCCTATAACATTTTCCTATAACATTTTCATTTTTCATTCATTTTTTGACACTGTCAGATAGATTGATTTATATGTTTTACCACCAAGGTCATAGTTAGAGGTGGTGTTGTGCTGGACTGCATTATATTGGGAGGTGTTTCTAATATTCTGCCCCCTTCATGTATGTAAATATGTAAATAGGGAGGACAAAAAAATGACACCTCTCAATATAATGTAGTCCAGAACAACTTCACCTTTAAAGGAACAGTGTGTCACATTTAGGGAGATGTACTGGTAGAAATCAAAAATGATATTAAACATATATATATATATATATATATATATATATATATATATATATATATATATATATATATATATATATATATATTTTCTTTAGTATATAATCGCCTGAAATTAAGAATCATTGTGTTTTTGTTAAATTAGCATAAGCCGTTGATATCTACATACGAAGAGGATCTTCCAGCCGCCATGTTTCTGCAGTGGCTTAGAACGGACAAACCAAACTCTGGCTTTAGATAGGGCCATCCATGTTTTCACATTTTTGCGTCAGCAGCCATAGTTTTCCAACATGCTTGGCACACGAGAGAAGTTCAGAAAAGTCTCGGATGGTTGCAGTCTGCAACCTCACCGCTAGATGCCGCCAGGTTGTACACATTTGCACCTTTAACTACGACCTCAGTAATATACATAATTTACTCATTTCTAACATGTCAACAAAAACTGAACATTATAAACTTAGTAAAGGTAGCATTTATGGCAGAGCTGCTATATTGAATTGCAATATATTATACAGGTGTACCTAATAAAGTGGCCACTGAGTGCAACTAGCTTATACATATGCTACTCTAAACATGGTCAGTCTGAAAGAAAAGCAAATTTTTAGTCAGTGGAAAGTTGCAAGTAGAAGTGAATAGACACAAATTGTGACTCTACTTTGTAAACATACAGAGACAAGATGTAAAAAAAAAAAAAAAGCGCAAAATTAGAGGAAAATAACTGAAAGAACTGGGGTTTCTGGTACGTTTTGAGGTCAGATGAATTCTGGGTTGTCAGACAAACGTTTGCGTGGGCTCACTCTTTGCACACATAGTCAATACCGACGTGTAATATACTGTATGTAATATGCAGATGCTACACGCTGACTGTTTCTGGACAGTAAACACACAAGAGAAAACAGTGACATACAGCGTGCGATTGAGAATAGTAGTGTCTGGAAAAAAGAATGATATTGTATCTAAGAGAAAATGACAGCAGATGTTATTATGAATAGCCTTGTGTGAGAGAGAGTTTGAGTGAATGTAAATAGTACTGTGCTCTCACTTCCTGGTTGGCTTACGGCTCTTAAAAACCATGAGGCGGAGAACAATCAGATAAATCATTGTGCCGATGACCTTGCTATTGTTCTAGCAAAACTTTGGGGAATTTAAAGTTGTCCTTAAACGCTCTGTTGCTTGATTTAAATTCTCCTTGAAGCTTTAACAGTGCTAGAAATGCCACTTTGGTGGCAGAGGCTTTTTCAAGAAGGCTGTAAGCTGATCAGAAAGTTTAATTTAAACTGCCCATACCTGTTCAATGAAATTATACCTTCTTTTTTCAAATAAACACTGATATTTCCCAGCACATGCACAGTCATTCTCTCTCACACAGTCTTTCCTTCTTTATTATACTGTATAGTTGGTTATCACACTCACACACACCAGGCTGTTCTCATACACTGCTCATAGCTATACCTACAAAAATAATGCACTATAATTTGTATATAACCTATGTAATCAATTTGTATGTAATCCATGTTATTGTGAGCCCAAACAGGTGACGTAGTATAAAGGGCATCACTGTCCGCATAGGGAGGAGGTTGTGGTGGATCCACACACCAGACTTTCACCCAGAACAACACTGTTTATGTCTTGTGTAAAACGAGAAGTCAGCATTGACTTATTTGTCATGTAACTAAGTAATTGTAATCCAAACCACGACCTTTTCCTAAACCTAGCCAAGTAGTTTTGTCTCCTGAAATCAGAAATCTATACTTGCTTGAGGTACATTTTTACTTAAAAATCCTCTGACACCACCAAACTAAACTCCTGTTTCCAGGGTAAATAAAGTACTTGTACTTCAGCTCATAAACTTTGTCTTTACCCGCCGCCATTTTCCTGAGAGTGCTGGATCGGCATTGCGCATCTGCAACTCTCAACAGAGATGACAAGGACGTGAGACAGCCCACTCCTTACCTACTTCCATCATCAGCTCTGGAAAAAAAAAATGATTTTCTAGCCTGAAGTGGCATTTAACTTGCCCTGGGCAAGCAGGCAAGCCTTCTTGTTGAGCCCTGTGGTGTCTGTGAGTGAGAGAACAGAGAGCGCAGCGACTCCTAATTATTTATGGTTTTGAAAGTGTTAGTAATTGTCTGAGGCCTTCGGTTGTTTATAAGAGGTGCAAAAGTGCGATGTGAGCTCCACAGATCACAGAGCAAATGGGCCGTGAATCCTCGGACTAAGTGAGTACGCTCACATGTGTGTATGCATGTCAGCTGTGTGCATAATAGCTCGGAGATCGGGGGGCCAGTAGATTGGCCAGTCAGCCAGACAGATGTGCCCTAGCCTGGACTTGGAGTGCAGGGCCTCAGACTGGCCTGCCACCCAGCATTAGTGCCACGGATCCACGACCAAAGGGCTCAGGGCACCAAAACTCACTGTCTGCATAAAATGCTCTCAATTATTAATGCTGCTGTGTATAGGTCAGTAAGAGGCATTGTGGAGGCCATGGGAGGAAACAAGGAAATGGTGGCTGAAGGGAGAACGAAGCGGGATGACAAGCAGATAGAGGAAGTGGAATAAATGAATCATTTTTGAACTTTTCTTTTGTACTTCAATGTCGTCCTATGGTGAAACGAACATGAGCGCATACAGTATAATACCGCATTTAAACAAAAGTATATCACCATAGCAACAAGAGATCAAGAAAGTGTTGGCTATTATTGATTACTCTGCTTAGAGACCTGAAAAGAAAGATGACATAGACTAGTTAGACCTTCATCTTTTACACACTACTGTATACGTTGTATCTCAAAGTTCATGCCAGTTATTGTCACATCGTCATTTTTCAGTCCATACATTTATACAGAATCCCCCTCATTAATTGAGTGCACGGGTAGTTTAGGATGCGTCATCTCCGCGTGTGCACTCAGAAGATCTCCGGCCTGGTTCAGCATCGCAGTAGCCTGCCATTAGAGAAGGAGCACTGTAATTCATAAGTATTGATTCATGTCTCAGCAGCATTACAGCATAATGTCCCTGAACATGATATGTATACAACACAATAAATAAAGCAGCAAAGAGAAAGCAGTGATTTACATAAATGTTCTGTTAGCTCCACATTGTGACTAAATGTGTTACAATCAGAACACAAGAACATGACAGAATACACTTGTTCTGATCCATTATTACGTGTAGATAATATACCGCATCCTCTGCTCCCCCTTTAGCAGAGAAGTGAGACAAAACATGCTCCTCTCATGAAGCTTGTGTCAGCTTTTGGTGCTTTATTAACTAGAAATGTGCTACAGTGCTGCAGCGTGTATCTGCTTGCATGTGCACTTGTTTCAGCAATTTAAAACATACTTCTAGCAGTCACAAAAATATTATTTTAAACTTCTTGATTTTATAGAGAGAGTGAAAAGCTTTCCAAGGTCTTAGCATCAGGTATGGTTTGATCTTAGAATTATAGTCTCCATTGAAGAAATATTCCTTCGTCCTTCAATTCATGATGTCTTACCAGTCTGCTTTGATTTATTAGCCTTCTGGTGTATAAAAACCTCCTCAATATACTGTATGCCTGTGTGTGTGGCCTTTCATCATTTATCACCGTCACTGTCACCTACAGTATGCCCCTACTCTTTGAACTACCAAGCCACTTTAGTCTGTGACTCTCATGCGTTATCATTACTCTCGCTCAGTTTGTACATTGTAAACTAAAATGTAAAATGTAATTATTAGGGCTGTCAAAGTTAATGCGATAAAAACATGTTAATGCAAATTAGCTGTACCGCCATTCATTTCTTTAACACATTAACGCCACTTGTGATTTTTTAGGTTGTAGTAGTAGTTTTTAAGTTAGAATGAAAATACTGGCATCATATGAAACTAGAAAACCTAAAGAAGAAGAAGAAGAAGATAGTCCTTTATTAGTCCCACGAGGGGAAATTCAATTTTTTCACTCTGTTGTTAACTTATACACGGTACATGCAGACCCGAACACACACATGCACAATGTCAGAGTGATGTCAGAGTGATGGGGCTGCTCCTGACAAGTGCCCCGAGCAGTTGGGGGTTTGGTGCCTTGCTCAGGGGCACCTCGGCAGTGCCCAAGAGGTAAACTGGCACCTCTCCAGCTACCAGTTCACACTCAGTTCTTGGTCCATGTCGGGACTTGAACCGGTGACCCTCCGGTTCCCAAGCCAACTCCCTAGAGACTGAGCAACTGCCGCCCCAAAAAGAGTGCATTGGTACCAACCTTGTCATACTAGCTTATAGCGAAGGTCTGAGGTACTGGATAACAGGCTGGACTCAAACACACGACAAGGAGAGCAGATCCAAGTTAACAATAATCTTTAATACAACAGGCAGAGGTCGGTACACAATAGATCAGTCCCACAGGTTAACAAATCCAAATCGCAAAGGCAAAGGCAGGGTCAAAAAACGAGCAGAGAATCAAAAACACGAGGAGACTAGAACACTGGGTAAAAGAACGCGAGAACGCTTGCACTCTGGGAGATACAAAGACGAACTGGCACAGAAGGGAAGGGGAACACAGCTTAAATACTAAAGAGGGGAGTGACCAACTATGGACAGGTGGACACAATCAGGGTGGGGAGACGATCAGACGCAGGTGAAGGTAGTTGGAAAGGAGGTCAGGGAATTTCATTCATTCAAAACACGGAAGAACAGCAGGGCAGGAAGTGACGTGCTCTGAAACGAGAGGCGGGATTAGATTTCAAAAATAAAACAGGAAATGGACAACATTCACAACCACAAGGACAAAAACATAACTTAACTATCTCGGGGAGTGACAGAAGGAGGTTAAATAATGCACTAAAAGGCTGTCATGACCATTTTCAAAGGGGTCCCTTGACCTCTGACCTCTAGAAATGTGAATGAAAATGGGTTCTCTGGGTACCCACGAGTCTCCTTTACAGACATGCCCACTTTATGATAATCACATGTAGTTTGGATCAAGTCACAGTCAAGTCAGCACACTGACACACTGACAGCTGTTGTTGCCTGTTGAGCTGCAGTTTGCTATGTTATGATCTGAGCATATTTTTTATGCTAAAAACAGTAGCTGTGAGGGTTTCTGGATAATATTTGTCTTTGTTTTGTGTTGTTAATTGATTTCCAATAAGTATATATATATATATATACATGTGCATCAAGCACCATATTTGCCCACTCCCATGTTGACTAGATTATTAAATACATGACAAATCTCCCTTTAAGGTACATTTTGAACAAATAAAAGAATTGTGATTAATTTATGATTAAGTGATTGATCGTGATTAATCATGGACAATCATGTAATTAATCGCAATTAAATATTTCTTTCCATGATTTTATGTTTTCATACAAAACAACTGAATTTGCTTGTGTTTTTCATAAAGAAAAAACATTATGTCATTTCCAGCTCTACCTGGATTAGGAAGTACAGTTGCAACTTGGGAAACAGATTAAAACCATAGACTGTATATAAGAAGTGAAGCCACAAGTTTAGCATTTTAGCCGTCGCCATCTTGGTTTTTGCAAGAGAGGGTGGAGCTAAGTACAACCAAATGCTGAATAAGACATTTTAGCTGACCAAAAATGTTATAATTAACTTTCATGAGCTGAAGACAAACTGTGAAAGGGTAAAAGTTCAACTATGAAAACCAGACGATACTGTGGTAACGACCTGTCAATCACAAGGTAGCCACGCCCTAAAGCATACCCTGCTTTATGGTCTATTTGACTCTAAATGGGACCATAATTTACTAAATGAACATCATGCTGTATTGAAGAAGACCTGAAACTAGTGATTGAGACCATAAACTCATGTTTACAATGTTTAATGAGGTGATAAATCAAGTGAGAAGTAGGCTCATTTTCTCATAGACTTCTATATAATCAGACTGTTTGCACCCAGAAACAATGCGTAAGGTACTTGTGCATTGGCTTCACTTTTCAGATCTGCAGGTTGTCAGAGATAACAACAGAAGTGCTGGTAAAGACCCTCTGGGTTTTCTAAAGATCAACATTTATTATTTAAAAAATAAATAGTATTCCACTCTAATTTTAAAGCAAAGTCAGTGCAACTGTGGCCGCCATAATACTCGGTGAGAATCCCATGTCCAAAAAGTCTAAGTCAATAAAGGCATGCAGATGGAGATGAACTGAACAGCACAAATTTACCACAAATCAATCTTTTTCTTGACCTTTTTAGTGACCTTCCCTGGTTCTGTGAACACAAAACACTGTGACCTCAGTTTTCTGCTGCTGGCTGCAGGGATCGTCCGCTCGATGCCTCACTGCAGAAGCCTTACAGCTACAGTACAGCAGAGCACTCGGTATCTATGCTTAAAAAAAGAGGTTTTGTTTTTCATTCTTAAAGTTTGTCACTTGTTGGGGGTGGAGAAGTGTTTATATACCAACAACAGTTTAGCGTGAATCATCTGGGTCTCATTAGCGGGGGACGGGATGCACTTCTGCTTCGTGTTTTATGCTGTTAGATCGGCATACTTTACGTAAAAATAGTGCCTGATCTTGCCTTAAGGAAGGGGAAAGTGTTACATAACCAATTTCGTGCTGTGAGTTGAGGTGCTGCAGGTGTATTTCGTCAGACTTCGCTTCACACTTCAACTGAGCAAATTAAACATTGGCTTCTGCCTAAACACAGAGTGGCAGTACGTGCTACTCATAATGCAACTAAAACCTCATCAACTAGCAGACACAACTGCAGTTAGTAATGGGCCTGTTGCATCAAGGAGATAATTGAATGACACCATTATGTGCAGCTAGATTGAAGTGTGAAAACCCTAGTTAAGGAACATCTCTGTACGAAATAATGCAAAAAAAAGTAACTTTATACTCAAAGACACATAACTGTGATAAGGGAACAGTTACACAAAATATGGCTGGTAATTTAGTTTGGTAATTTGTTGTGACCGTAAGGTGATAAATTGAATATGTATGAGTGTGTTTGGCTCTATGTTTGTGCACCTTCCGAATCCATCTGTCTGTATTTGCATATTAACAGTATGCATATATTTACAGCACAGTTAATGTTATTAACATGAATATGAGGTGTGTCGCTCTATAAATGTCTCTTCCTGTTTGAGACACAGACAGCCAGTGTGAGCAGCACGCCGTACGCTGGTGGGCGAGTTCACCTTTGCAACAGTAGCTGGTTATTGATTCCTCTTACAGTCACACAGGTGTTAGCGATGGAAGATCAGCCTCTGCACTCAGAGGAGCGGCGAGGACAGCGGGGCATTCATACCGACTGGTTATTTATTCATTAACAGGCGGTTTGCTCCTCGGATCTGCCTCGGAGGACAGTTTTCACCTGTTTCACCTCCTGAGGTTTGAGATAGCGCTGTTGCATTTGGTATCAAATCTGTCTCGGGTGTGCAGGATCAAACACACACACACACACACACGCACAGCATCCGCCTCACTCCCATGAATGAGTGAGACTGTAGGGACAGTGGAAGCCGGAGGAAGAATGAAGGGTGGAGTCGAGGGCTCTGGGGACCGCGGCAAGGCAGATCCTATATTGATTGGTTTAGTAAGAGAATCCTCTGGCTTTTAGTGGTGCTGCTTAATAAGAGTGGCTTGTGGAAAGAGAGATCACATCAGCTAAACTCCACTCCGGAGGCCGCTGCCTTCTGCTTTAAGGAATAGTTCACAGCACAATCAAAACATAAGCAAGATGCGGCTAATCCATTTACATTGTGTTTTGTAGCGCATTTCAAGATTTCGAAATCTCTTTACACGAGGACACGTTGTCTTGACATTTTCTCTGCCAGGTTTCCAAACATGAAATAAAGGTCATAAACTTTTGTCGCGGGGCCATATGTTGAGCACACCATCACAGGTGTGTGATCCTCCCATAACGAAACCTCAGCAGCCGAAACTCTGCGTGTACCTATCACATAGCACACAGCCGGATCACACGAAACAAATCTCCAGATCTCGCAGTGGGTTTGTCGCAGCGTGGATGTTGTGGGTTTTTTTGCATTGACATAGACTTTTTTTTTTTTTTCCTTTTGCAGCACGTACCCTATCCTGTCTATCTTGGTGTTAAGTCAAGAGCCTGGCTTCAGAGAAACACTGAGCTATTTTAGGAGGCAGCAGAATGTGCTAAGCGAGGAAGTGAAGTGACACAACTGGGGTTGAGATTTCTCTGTACCTGAAAACCTTGAGAATGTCTTTATTTAGTACTTCTTTGCTCCTCTGACACTTCGCAGATTGCACCTAGCTACTATCAGATAATGGGCAGCTACCGAAGCAAGTGGCGCATCAAAGCCTGAAGACGCACAACCACATTATTCTTTCACTTTCTATCATGAAATGCCATTTTAAATTAGGAGGAATGATAAGGTCATTGTAGTGCTTCTGTAACTATTTTTTGCCATCATTTTGGCATATTTAATACATAGATTATTAAATTTGAAGAGTGTTAGAAAGTAATTTAACTTTGAAGAGTGTGGAACGTATGATATTTTGTGTGTGTATATTACTGAGAAAACGGGCTGTGACTATTTTAGGCTGTTTTTTGATGATTTAATTTTATTATTTATGTATTCACCTCCACATGAAAGAGAGCTGAGATCCCAAGTGGTCTCTTTCTTTTTCCCTCTCACACACTTTCTTTCTCTTTCATGCAAACACACCCACTAACACACACACACACACAAATCCATATTTATTTAGCCATTTGTTACCATTTTTATAAATACACGTCATCATTTCCGTACTACGTTTTCTGTGTTTTATTTGATGGGCTCTGTGCGTCTCCACCCTCCTCTCTCGGTCAGACTGAGCTGATGCAATAAGTTCCAATGTAATCTGACACAACTGTGTGTGTATGTGCAGTTGGTTGTGTTTGCACTTGTTTAATGAAAGCACCTGCTGTGTTTGTCCCCTTCATTCACCCATCGGATCGATAGCAAGCTGGGTCTGTCAGCGTGCTGGCTGTCATGGAATCTCTGCTAACCCAATTAACCAAACCGTGCGCTAACACAATTAGCTGAACCCCTGCACTATATTAACCCGATTCACGAGGCCACACACACACAGACACACACATCAAAATGCAAGGTCAGCAGGTCAAAAACAGAGTGCAATCACTATTGATGTGATTTGCCTCTTCCATGTCGAGCAGCAATGCCTGTAAATTATTAATTAATTAATGTGATTTATGTCCTTTTTATTTTTTCCTCATTGACATCAAAGCACTTTTCAGAAAACTCATGACTGATGTGCTTCGCACAACTAACTGTAACCAAGCACTATATGCAGGTTATGACTTTATTGACGGACTTTATTAAGTGATCTCAGGCAGCTTCATGTGTGATAAGGCCAAGTTGCTAACAGCAGTATGGCTGCAATGATTAGTTTATCGCACCTAGATGGTCCGGGTTTCGATCTCAGTTTGTGTGTTCACCCCATACTTACATGGGCTTCCTCCTGGATTTCCGATTGCATGGAAGCCGGATTCTCGCGATGTCACAAGATCACGCAACAATCGCGGTGTCAAACTCAAAAATCCACCTTGTCAAGCTAAGTTATGTGTTTGTGTGTGGCTCGCCAGGCAATGGACCAATCAGCATCCTGAGGAGCTACTGAGGTTACGCCGTGGTTTAGGTGTTTAGGTGAGATCTGAGACCCGGAGACCATCGTGTGAGACGACACTGAGAGGCCGCTGTTCATTCTAAACAACAATAGCTGCTCCTAAAGAGGTTAGCGTAGATGTTGCAATAGCATCAGTTATATCAGAACAAGAGTATTTCTTCATTGAAAGAAGAGCAAAGAACGCCACTGAAGGCCTTCAGTTAGCTTTGCTTTCATTAGTTTGATTGACAGATGGTTCAGCCAATCACTTGCCAAGTAGTTTTTGAAAGTGTCCTGTTCCAAACAGTTTCCAATGACTGTCTGTGTCACTATTCCCCCGAAAGCAGCTGAAAGACGAATAAAAAATAAATCATTTTAATAATTTTTTAAGCAAAAATGACAAACATTTCCTGATTATAGCTTCTCAAATGTGCGGATTCAGTACTATTCTCTGTCATACATAACAGTAATCTGAACATCTTTGGGTTTTGGGCTGTTTGCTGGATACAAAAGATATTTCAAGATGTGAACTCGGGCTGTGGGAAATTTCTGACATGATTTATCAAGAAAATAATGGACAGATTAATCAATAATGAAAATAATTGGTAGCTGTGTGCAATATATACGTACATGGACGTATAGCTTGTGAGTTTAATGTAAAATCATTTGTATGAACAGCTAGATGCTCATGTTATATTAGCTGAAAAGAGTTGATTGATTTTTAAATTTTGAATTAATCGTATCACTTACGTTTTAATGCCTTAGGGGACTTTTTTTTTGTATGAATATCAGTATATTTTGTTGAACTGTGTTTTTGTCTTGATTACTTTCACACAGAAGCAACATAATTTTTTTCAGAACAAGGTAGATTTTTTTTAGCTTTTGCATCGAAGCAATCACGTTGTGCGAAACAGACATATTCAGTACATACACGACACAGAGGCCTCATAGTCCAAACTGAGGCGTTACTTCTTTCAACCTCGACAAAGGCAGCGCAGACCAGATCCACTTCTTCTGTTCTTACCTTTCACAATAAAAGCTCTAGACATATAATATTCACAGGTGAGTATTTCACATTTTCGTGCCATGTATTTGTCACACCCCCAGTGTGTAAAGGCCTCTACTGCTGAGTTCAGCAATGGTGAAAAATACCCCCTTACCCTGCTTGGTGGCTGAGTTTTGAAGATTGTCAATCAGACATAGTGAGCTATAACAAACTACCCGAGTTTGAATAGCATCACATTGACAGCCAGTCCGACCACATTAAATATGCCATTCATAATTCATAAAAAACAATGATATTCAAATTAACTAATATGCTTAAAGCTTTAAAAATCACATATTCTCAGTGCAGCAGCAGGCATTTTGGCTGGATCGCGTTAGTCATCTGTGACATTTCTACAGTGTCAGAGGTTGTGAGTAGTGTAATAGATGAGCGGGCGTAGCAGCTCGGCAGTAGCTGTGCTAGAGTGGAGGTGTAAGGTAGGTGGCCTTGTACAAGAAGTGTAAAGAAAGGCGGCATGACTCACTAAGAGAGAAACCCGCATGCTCCACTGAGAAGCAACCCACAGAGCATCTCTCTCCTGTCTCCTCTCCATCTGTGGTACTGTGTAGGATAGTTAGGGAGAGAGGGAGGGAGAGGGATGGCAAACATGCATGTAGGTTAACATTTCAGAATACACCTGGGGTAATGGTTTTTCCGTAAGCCGCCATTGTTGAGGCCGACCTGGCTTTTAAGGCTGAATCAAATCGATGGCTTCTCCGTTTGAGGCTGGGAGGAGCGGGGCAGCCTCTCTCTGTCTGCACAGCCACGATAACACTGCTCAATGGGCGCTAACCACCTTTCAAATGGAAATGGAATATCCAGCGAAAATTAGACACAGTCATCCGGATGGTACTTAGCGCCGGGCGGTGAATGGGAGATGGTGGCGTGACGACTGAGGGGTGTGTGGCGCTTTTGGCTTTGTTGTGCCAGAGCGTAGCTTTTAGAGAGCATCCGGGGTTCATGTTGTGCTTTTTTCAGGGTTTGCAAAACATTTATACAGACTAACAGGAACTGTGTCGCATACTGAGGCATGTAAGATTGGATGCAAGCTTGCAAGTGCAGAGAGTGACTCACCCAAAACTGTGGGGGCGTGTGTGCTACAGACAGTATGCTAACTTACAGTATGCACTCATCACAGTGCCAGCTCCTTCTTCCTGTGTCTCCCTCCACATCTCCTCCTCCCACCTATCGCTCATTAGCTCGCTCGCAAACACACACATGCACACCCAGACAAACTCAGGCTAAGGGGGAGGATTCATAAATTGCTGACATAGAAAGCGGACGCTGTGATCAGATTGAGTACTGGCTGCGTCGCGTAAAACCCCCAGGGAATGGTTTAAAATAAATCACTGCCTAGATTACAGTGGAGGGAAGTGAGTTTGAATGCATGTGTGTGTGAGTGTGTGATCTGTCAAAACGAGACGGTTAAGTTTGTCTGGGTGTTGCTGCGAATTTACAGCATGCACCTACAGTCTGTGTCTGCGCAAGAGTTACAGACCGTAAAGCTGATGAAAAGAGCCACTGGGCGGGTGCGCTGTGGTAAATGGTTGCATGAAAGTGTCGACATGTGTAACTGCTCCAATTGGCTCTCTCCCGGAGTCGTCCTCAGGGAAATAAGGGCAGCAGCACAGGCAGAGATAGGGCTGCCGCTGACACAGAGTTATGAATCTGTCCTATATGTGCACATTTTCACTTTAAGTCAGTGATTGATGCCAGAAGATGCAACAAATGTGCAAAATGTGCAGATTTCTAAAAAGAAAAAGTCTTACAGATTACATTGGATGAATGTGTGTGAGTTTGTGTGCATGTATCTGTATATGTGCATGTAACTAGGATTACATTTCTCCTGTCTAATGGTTGTTTTTGTTTACATGTATAGTCAACCCTGTCTCACTCCCAACGCAAATACCGCCGATTGGGCAGTACCCTTCGGCATCGGAAACCGACACACAGAAGCAGGTATGTGACGAACCAGGCTTTCAACTGTAGTAGCTCCAATGTAAACCCACCCGCTGCGTTATTTAACGGTTAGAGCAAGTGACGTAGTATAAGGAGCGGGAGAGTCCGCTTAGGGTGGTGGGATGGGTCAAACAAAAACAAGACTTTCAACTAAGAGACCGCTATTAGTGGCCCGTGTGAAACTAAAAGTAGTGTTGACTTATTTTGTCATGTCAGTCGTTCTAGTCAGTGAAGTTAACGTCAACTACGACCGCTCCCTAACCTTAACTAAGTGGTTGCGCTGCCAAACCTAACTTTTGAAGTTTATTTTGAAAGGACATCATGCATGTAACGGGCCGATATTGACATGCCAACAGTAACCCAAGATGGGTAACCTGTGCGTCCAACACCGATGCGTTATTTGATGAGTTTGGAGTGAGAGCGTGTTGATACAGTGTGTACATATGTGGTCATGTCTATAGGCTGTGTGTGTGCAGTGTGTTTGTTCAAGACTTCCCAGGACCTCATATGGTGTCAGGGGTGATAAATGTGCTCTAGGGGCAGCACTCAGCAGCTGTTTGTGGACTCACATTAGCACACACTGAGCCACAGACCTTTACACAGTAGAGTGTGAAGGTCTGTGGATAAGTGGGCACCTACCCACAATAAACCCAGCACTACCCTTACAATATACCCATTGTGTCGTAGGTTTGATGGGTTTCATTTGCTCTCTCCTGTCCTATATCTCCTCTTCTGTACTTATCGGTGAAATAATGGCACAGTGTGATATATATGTGTGAGAATAACAACAAGTACAATAACAGCCTCTGCTTTAGTTTCAGACCACCGGAGTAAGACTGCACATTTTAAGAAATGCCCTCTTGTGCAGAAAGGTTGAACGCCACGGTAGCTGAGTTTCAGTTTTGCCGGTAATTCTAAAAGTCTTTTTCTTTGTAACCATTTATTGAGCTAGAGAGGATTGGAAGGTGCACAGTTGGCTTAGGGAGAAGATAAGGGAACTAATTCCTTCCCTCTTCTCCCTCTGCTCTTTGATCCTCACCTCCCGCTTCATATCTCTTTGATTGCCATGTTTATGACAGCTCCTTTTTCCTTTCCTCCTCTTGCCTCTCTCCTCTCCTACCGTTTAGTGTGGCATGTCAGTGGTTCATCTCCTGCTGGAGGTCCTCTCACATGCACACGCACACAGATGCACACAGACTTGCACACATGGAACACACACACACACACACACACACACACAAACTCTGAACAAGACGCACCCGCCCCCCTTCCTTATAGAGGTAAAGTGAGTGCACCAGCATCCGCGATGAATAATTGAGTTATCTGGCTCCGCGCAGAAATAGCAATCTCCCCACACAAGTGTGAAAACATCACTTGCCACCCGAGACCTGGGAACTGGTGCTGCTGCCATGTGGGTCTACACGTGTATGTGTGTGTGTGTGTGTGTGTGTGTGTGTGTGTGTGTGTGTGTGTTTCAGTTTGCACTCATGCCCGTCTGTTTTAAGATGGGGTGTAACACTGAAGTCATCAGATGTTGCACTGAGTTTGTGGATCTAAGCCACAATCTGAAAACTTAACAAAGACATGATGCAAAAATACCCTTTGGAAAGTGAAAAAAAAAAATAAAAAATATTTGTGAATTAATAATAATTGGGCACAAACCGAGTCCCCCCAGTCCCATGTTTTTTTTATTGAGTTATGATTGTGATCTCTGTAGGCTGACATAAATGATTTGTGGGAGCATGTGACTCTGATGCTTTTGAGTCCATCTTGAGCAATATATTGGTTTTTGATCACGCAAAAAACTGCACACAGCTTGAAGCATATAACACGTGTCTTATTGAGTTTGTTTCTTAGGTGCGGCAGTACAATCTAATGCAATCCAGCAGAGCAGGCTTGCAATATGTTCTACCTTTGTGAGCACTATAATGTACTTTTTGACTGCGTTGGAGTCATGTTGATTCAATGCTGTGATCATTTTGAGGCCATAGTTAGGGGGGTGCTGCAGTCAATGGGAAACCTCCAGGTCTGAAAAATGAAGCCAATGCTGAAGTGTCTTAAACCTGCATTCTTTCTAACAGCCAGCAGGGGGCGACTCCTCTGGTTGCAAAAAGAAGTCAGATTGTATAGAAGTCTATGAGAAAATGAGCCTACTTCTCACTTGATTTATTACCTCAGTAAACACTGTAAACAAGAGTTTAGCGTCTCAGTCACTAGTTTCAAGTCTTCTTCAATACAGTTTGATGTTCACTTAGTAAATTATGGTCCCATTTAGAGTCAAATAGACCATAAAGCAGGGTATGTTTAAGGGCGTGGCTAACTTGTGACTGACAGGTTGATACCATGACTTTATCCATGTGTTAGTTGCAAAACTTTAACCCTTTCACAGTGTTTTCAGCTCATGAAAGTTAATGGTAACACTTAATGTCTTATTCAGCACTGGTTTGTTCTTAGCTCCACTGTGTCACTACTGGTTGCAAAAAACACAAGATGCCGACGGACAAAACGTCAAACTCAGACTTCAGAACGGCAGACCAAAAACCGATGGGTGACATCACAGTGACTACATCCACTTCTTATATACAGTCTGTGGCTGCAATGCATTACTGAAATGTCTTTCTAATATTTTGTCCATCTCTACTTAGATTTTGCAAGCGTACAGTGAAGTTAATGCAGTTGTTTTTCTTATGTAATTGTTTGGGCTCTACATTTAATTGAAATTTTATCAAAATCGCAAAATGGCTTATTGCAGTTTTCAAATTGCAGGAGGCATACAGTGTTTGTTAAAATGTGAAATGTGCATCACAGTACTATTTTAAATTAAATATTGGGGAGCTGCAGAGATGTCCTGACCTACACATGATATTCTTTTGGTACTTATGATCACATCTTTGTTTGGTACAGATCCTCTCAAAAATCACACCATACTATTTCAATATGTTTTTCAATGACAATGATGAGAATAATATAAAAATATTATTCCCTCTAATATCACATACCATATTGCAATTGCAATATCAATCAAAATAATGGCAATTTTCAAAATCATTCAGCCCTAGTAATTGTACGGTATAATAAGATACTTCTTTAGTGCAAATTGACAAGTTTTTTGCAGATATGAAGCGAATCCTCAGTATTAAATAGCTATAAATAAATATTTGATGCTGTATGAGGCGTGAGACCTATTTTTACAGCTCAGCTCAGTTTGACTGTGATGACAACACCTTTGGAGATTATCACAGCTGCTTGAATCCTCATAACCGGTGTTACTTAAGCATGCGGTCTGTCTCTGTAAAGACTGACCTGATGTAAATCAGCTGCGTGGCCTGGCATATACCCTCTCCATGTGAGCGACTCCCCGGAGTCCTCTGAAGCAATCCGAACGGTGACACGACAAAGCTGAGGGAGCAGAATCACAGCAAACTGACAAATAAGGCCAAATCTGACAGGCGAATCCTCAGAGCTGCTCCACAGTTTGACAGACGCTTCAGCAGAGGAGCGTGAGCCAACGCCCTTCACAGCAGCAGCAGCACCGTTCATTACTGCTATTTCATAACACTACAGTAGAGATGATCGCACAGCAGTGAGGCTGCGTGGAATAATAAGCCCACATGTCAGATATGATACAGATAGATATGGTTGTACAGTATTGGTGTAAAGGTTAAATAGTGAGGTTAGAGGTAGCTTGTTAGTTCTCTATGTAGCGCAGTAGCATGGGCTCGGGGGTAGATGTAACCAGCTGTTAGGTCTAAAAGCTCAGAGCTCCATCATGGGGAGACGGCGGCAGATTAAACAGCAATCCTACTGATCCGGCCCACACATTTACCCGCCCCACACCCATTCCCCCTCACACACACACACACACACACACACACACACACATCCATCATGGTGAAGAGGTGCTACTATGATGAGTGACCACTTTATCTTCTGCTAGGCTGTGATGTTAAAGAGATCTGATGTGTATGTGTGACAGCCTGCTGCCATAATTGGTAACAAACCTGGAAAGAGGGCGAGACGGGAGATTGAATGTGTGGGGTTAAACCTGGGGCACGCTGTCCCGGGATGGACGGCTTCAACAGCTGTCAGCGTGGACGCTGGTGCGATCCTCACATGATCAAGACTGACGAGGCTACGAGCAAAGTTCCCAGCACCACTGTGCAGTTATGAAAGTGTATGCATAATGTTTGACAGCGTGCTTGCACTGACATTTATACTGCAGCATATAATTTACCAGCAGTTTGGTTTCAAGCTGAAAGAAGTGAGCTAGAGGCCTGTGGTCTTTGCTCTGTCTGTGTTTTCGCCGGAGTTAAGAGTCTTTAGAGTGGAAATCGTCATTAATCTGCTCCATGCAGACAAGTCATCCAGAGCTGGGAATATCAAAACATATAGGGAGAAGTCTCCCTGGATCATTTGAAATCCTGTTTGGATGTTTCACTACATTGCAGCTCAGAGACTGAGCCACTCCTGCTCCCGCTTTTTCCTGCGTCTGTCTCACTCATTCTTTTGTTCTGGTGTTTTCCTCTCTCTCTCACTCTCTCTCTCCTCTCTCTTTTTCTGACATTTTCACTGTGACTTCTTTCTCTCTAGTCCGCCTGTCTCTCTCTCCCTCTCTCGCTTCTCCTCTTTTTGGTGCTAGCTGGGGGATTGGGAGGGTTCCTCCAAATTGGCACGCAGATGAATAATGCATCTAAAGCAAAAGCAGAGAGCTGGGGTTGGATATATCTGTCTGTCAGACTCTTTCTCTGTATTACACTTATGTAGGGAGTTAGGCTGATACTTCAGAGGAGAGAAAAAGATGTTCGCCACTCTTTACCCAGCTTCCCATTTACTTTTCGTTCTGTCATTAACTCCTTTATTGTCAGTAACTGTGCATGCATGGCCACAGAGCACTGTGGGTATCATGCAACTTGCATACTGATACGCGCTGTGAAAGATTCTCGGATTTTTTGGAAGTTTTTCGACAAGGCTGCTAGCTGTTTTTGCTGCGGCGCACATACATAATGCATGTGTGAGATTTTGATGTAATTTGATTCTGTCGCTATATGCATGTGTGTGTGTTTCTTGCTATTCCCAGACTGCAGTGTTAAAAAGCAAACTGCACTCGTGAGCATAAGCTCACAGTAGCGCCATCATTAAAGTAATGAGCAGGAAGTTAGCACTGAAGTCAACCATAAACAGAGAGAGAGTGAGGGAGAGGGAGAGAGGGAGAGAGAGATCCCCAATCCCATAAGGATAAATCTTAAATCCTGAGTGTTGCCTCTGACTCATTCTGGTTAATTAAGTCGAGTCAAGTGAGAGGAAAATGGGGTCTTGCCTTGCTGGAGTCTGTAGGATCAGCACTATACTGTATTTGCAGCTTATGAAGTCTCTCGCTGGAACTGTCCTCTGTGCACTCAGAAAGCTCAGATAGAACAAACTGTATCCAGCCTATTCCTCCGATTTTTATTAGCTTGACCCGCTCAGCCTCTTTACACATGGAAACTCCCACACACACACATTTCCTTTAGGTTTTACATTTTCATACACACCAAGAGTAAATGCTCCCATTCAGCACTGAGTTTAATGGTATTTAGGCCCGTAGATGTTATTTGCTTTGCACATCCTGCACTCAGCTGTTAAAACACACACATACATCCACCCCGAAACTCAGAAAAGAAATCTGTCGAGCAACCTTTGGGATTTTCTTTGTTGTTTTATGTTAGAAAGATTTCACCATGTGACACAGGATGAGGCAAACGAGTGAAATGTCAAAATCCTGTGCAACTCTAAAAATAACATAACATAGGGGTTGCCGTTTGAGGACATCATAGGCACACGATCGGGTGTGGAGCGGATAAAACAAACACTTCTTTACACCCAACAGCAACCGGAGGGGACCTGCCAACTGTCCTCTGCTGAGAATAGAAGAGAGTGGATTTTACAAATGTTTATGTATTTAATATTTCCAGATTATCCCCCCCCCCCCCACCCCCCCACACACACACACACACACCCCCAACGTCATGAAGGATAAAAATGTGGCAGACAAACAGGAGTCTTTGCATGAGCAAAAATAGCATCACAATCACACAGCAGGTCCAAGTGCAGTCATATATAATATACAGCCTATAATTTATTCATATACAGATTATATAATACGTCGTAATAGGTGATGTAGTACAGATGAAAGTTGAACAAATGTTATTGTATTGGGGAATTTCCTTAATTGAAATTACCCTCTGTGGTAAGCTCAGTATTTTACTAAAAGAGGTGGGCACTATAGTTCTTTTCTTGTCGACTATTTTCATCCAAGGATTAATACACATTTGGTGCTCTAGTGAGTATTTACAGCAGCAGGACTGTGTTTGTGAGGCTGACTCAAAATAAACTACTATCCATGTTCATGCGACAGTGAGGTCAGTGGCACAGAGGACCGTGCTACATCAGGCTGTGGTTTTTTAACGGGATTTACTCTATATCACCAACCTTATCCTTGGAAAAAGTGTAGATATAACAGAGCAAATAGGGGTGTAAAGATACATCCATCTGGATTGATATTTTGGTTTCATGATAAACAATCCAATATCATTGATGCAAAAACATTGATCCATATCATCATCTTTAAGATACACCTTTATTTTGAAATTC
The DNA here is from genome assembly GCA_947000775.1 of Pterois miles. Classification (NCBI taxonomy): domain Eukaryota; kingdom Metazoa; phylum Chordata; class Actinopteri; order Perciformes; family Scorpaenidae; genus Pterois; species Pterois miles. The sequence continues at coordinate 2,468,841 of CAMQGK010000368.1, forward strand.
CCATGGCACATGTATCACAATTTCTGTCCAAGCGTACCTCCCTCCTACAAATCCCAAAAATACAATTGTCAGTTGTAATACTGAATTAACACAAATTTGTTTTAATGCCACTAATTTCTTTCATACATTAACGTAACTTGAGGCATCATATGAAACTAGAAAACCTAAGTAATCCATTGTTATCCATATCCCAAGCTTGTCGAGAAGGAAGCTAAATAGCGCTCCAAACTTATGTGTAACGGCTAGAGGAACAGGCAGGCTTGGACTCAATAGCAAAGGATTATCACAAAAAACAGCGTCTTTAATGGTGGCAAAAAGTCAGTACACAGTCAATCAGGAAGCAGGCAAACAAATCCAAAACGGCAGGCAAAAACCAGGCAGAGATTCTAAGGCACGAAAAACTCAAAAACATGAGGAGCATTGCTGGGAACCAAGACGAACTGTCACAGAAGGAAGGGGAGACGCACATTAAATACTAGTGAGGGGAGTGACTGACGAGAGACAGGTGGACACAATCAGGGCGGGGGAACACAATCAGACTCAGGTGAATGGTGAGTGAAAGTAGGTCATGCAGTGTCAATCATTCGTGAAGCGGAAAACACCGGGCAGGAAGTGAAGTGCTCTGAAACAAGAGAGAGAGTTAGGATCACCAAAATAAAACCGGAAGTGAACACAGACAATACAATAACTGTAACCTAAGACCTGGCATTCGTCACATTATGCTAATTATGGCGAGGAAGAACTTTAATGGCCATTTTCAAAGGGGTCACTTGACCTCTGACCTCAAGATATGTGAATGAAAATGGGTGCTATGGGTACCCACAAGTTTCCCCTTTACAGACATGCCCACTTAATGATAATCACATGCAGTTTGGGCCAACTCAGAGTCAGGTCATCACACTGGCACACTGACAGCTGTTGTCTAATGGGCTTCAGTTTACCATATTGTGATTTGAGCATGTTTTTTATGCTAAATGCAGTACCTGTGAGGGTTTCTGGACAATATTTGTCATTGTTTTGTGTTCTTAAGTCAAGTCAGTTTTATTTGTATAGCCCAAAATCACAATTGCACCTCAGGGGGCTTTAAAATTTGTACAGGATAAGACACCCTCTATCCTTTACAGTGCGACGCTCTCATTGGATACGGACCCCTAGTGCCCCAAATGATTAATCATGAATAAATATTTGAATCAATTGATAGATGATTGAGTTAAATAGGCATATGATATCCTCTCTTATCAATTGAGGGCCCCTCAGTTGAATCTAATCAAAACTGGTATCATGGCAGACATTGTGATTTTACACCCCTAATAGCAACAGAGGCGAAAATCATGTTTAACACTTGTGTTACAGATAACCTGTTTAGCTTGTTATGTACTTAGAGATAACCCTACACTTGTCACTTAATACTCTCCCTCATTAAGGATGTTGCCAGAAGCTTTGAGCAGACTCCAAATCATATTTGTTCTTGCTTATAAGATTAGAGCGTTAGTCCAGGACAAATAGCTCAGCAGGTTATGTTCACTGGATCTGTTATGTGGCCGCTTGAAACAGGTCACTTTGGGATAGGCACTAAATTGCAAACCGAATTTCCAAGTGCCGGTACAAGGTCTTAGTCCTCAGTGTGTGTGTGTGTGTGTGTGAAGCTTAGAGATAGGCATTGCAGCTGATGGCAAAAATGTCAGAGGGTTAAGCTGTAACACCCCTCCTATGTCCCTCTACCTCCCTCTCTCCCTTTTTTCTTCTTTTCCATCTCCCCATCACTCCACGTTGTTATGCACGGTGCAGCGGTGTCCCGCAGGGCCGGAGATTGCCATGGACATGATGTGATTTCTTGTCTCCTCTCAGATGTAACGTGCTGTAGTCCGGGCCTCCGATGAACTCACCTTGCAATGTTTGGGAGACATGTCGTCCTCTTCCCTCTCCCGTCTTTCTTTCTATCATCGCCATTTCTTTCTGTCCATCACAGATTATGTGTTATCTGTGATCTTCAGATAGCGTGATAGATTTGATTTGGAGGTGGGGCGTTTAGAGGGCAGGCTGCTTCACAGGTTGATATCCAGTTACAGTTCGGTGCTGAAGAAATATTTCATACTGCCTGATGAGGATTGTTGTCTTGGTGTAAAGCCTATGACGTGGCATGTGCTTAGTTTATTTGATTGATTTACTGAGCAAGACTAGTGCTTTACATTTCCCCTCTCTTTCTCCACACACACACACACACACACACACACACACACACACAGATCTTCATATCTGGGGGTTTTACTCAATTGTTGCCCTTGATAATAATCACTTAGTTGGATTTGTCCTGATGTGATGACAGAGACTGAAAGCTGCGCTCAGGAAGATGACGGGAACATATCGGCCTTGTGAATCTCCAGCTGCAATTAGGAAAATTGCACGGACGTTGGCTTTGTTAATCCAATGTGGAGAGGAAAAAGAGGCTTTTTTTGGGTGAGTCTTTATGTGATAAGTGCAGGCAGCTTTGGGGATGAGATACAAGGGACAGTGATCAGATACGTGTGAAGCTGAATTGGAATTTTGCAGCTCAGGTGAGGAGGCGCACAAGGTCGTGAGGGTCATTTAACTGGTGTAGTATCATGCTCATATTGTAGATAAAATGTCAGCCTAAAATACTGTCTCAGCATGCAAAATGAAAACCTCGAAATGACACCTGAAAATGCTCAGTTGTAATTCTAGAAAACACTTGAGTGAGTGTTTTGAGTGTTTTAGTGAAATACTAATAAATAAAGTTCAGAGCAGCAGCATGTTGGTGAATCTCTAATGCACTGACCCCTCGCTATCGACTCTATGTAGTTAATTGTGAAGGTTTCACTCAAGTTCACCCAAATCACATGCGGTCGTGACACAGTTTCCCTTTTATGTGCTGACTGAGGTTTTGAGATCAATCTCTGAAAATGCTGCCACTAATACAAAGGAGATGAATGGATTGCTCATATTTTAGCCACCTAAAAAAGGCTCACTTTAAAAATAATCAATATCAGTCTAAATATACTATATTTAAGCAACCAGACTCCATTGAAAAATGAAAAGTAATTTTAAGTCACATAACACAAGGGTTGCTGGTCTACTGCTGCTTCTATCGGTTAGCTGTAGTTATTGTGTGACTTTGGTTAGTTCGGATTCACCAAAGACACACAGTAACATAAACAAGTTAATCAATTGAGGCAGCGGTAGACCAGCAACTCCTATACTCGTAGGTAAAATTACAGGTTTTTAAACAGAGTCCGGTGGCTTTTGCAGGAGCATAGGTGGATGGCCGGAAAGGGCTGTCTGACGGCAAGACAAAGTGGTGAAAATATTCCATATATAGCGTACACTTAAACTGGTGGTGAGCCTTTCTTTTAGGTGGCTAATACGTTTTGTTGCCAACCCCGTCCTCAGCAGTACTCTCCTCTGTTTCTCCAAACTGGGGGCGTGCCGACCATCATCTACTGTATGTAATACGCTGATTATTGAAGTACCTCATACAACCTTACCCCACAAAACACCAAAATTATCCCGCTCAAGTTCACTCCTGAGAGAAAGGCTACACGCTCTAATTGACAGGTGCACACATTTTAGTCTAAACTGAGAGGGAGTAAACATCTTATGAGTATGAGCAATGCCAGTAATATTGTGTATTTTCTGATGTAGGTCTGTGACTCTACATATTACATACATACACCATTACACTTTGCTGTTGTTAACAGCGCTTAAACATTCACCTTTACTCTGAGGAATTTAAGCTTATTAAAATGTTTCTCCTCTTTCAGTCAATCTGGACGAGGGCATCAATCAATACTAATATGTTTTTTACTTCCATGCTTCAGTGTGGTAACAACCTCAAACATGATATTCAGGAAAATCCTCTCACTGCAGCAGCTGCACAGATTTCTTTAATTTTAGATGACTGTAGGGAATCACCTAAGAAATGCTGAGGTTAACCTTAATATACTTTATATACCCTCAGCCTCCCAAAAGCTGCCCACATCGTGCTTTCTCCAGCATTTGGCTTCATTGTTATTGAAGTCGGTTCTGTTCAGTTGTTCTGGTCATTCTGTAAAAGCTGTCCTACACAGAAAGCCAAACCGACATGTCTTGACTACAGAAAGCATTAATAATTTACGACGACTCATGATGTAATTCAAAATGTAACTGTAAATGTCCTCTCTGAGATGTAACTGAAAATAGGGTATATTTAAACCTAAAAGAAAATGTCCCACTTTTAAGATATTTTCATAGTCAAAGGCATTTTTTACAAACCAGCCTCTTGGTAATTATTTACTCATTTGAATATCTAATTAAACAAATGACTCATTAAAAACACTGTAAAACGCTTACGTTCGCACAAGAATGGGATCTGTAGAAAAATGTTACCAGAAAAAAAGCCAGCTTTTTCCACGTTTAATCGACATGTGATGAGGTCTGACTGAATTGTGAATTATAGATCCTTAAAGAAAGTGTTAAAACACTGAAATGAATTGAGGTCTGTTTAAGCCGAGAGCTGGGAATTAAGGATATAAACCTCTAATTGTCTCAAAAACTGTTTTTAGGGCACATGAAAATTAAGCTGATTTTCTGTTCAGTCTATTGAACAACAGTCTATTTTAAGCATTACAATTAGCTTTTGTTGAGTCGATATTGCACAATAACGAGGTTGCGGCGTATTTTAGACCCTCGGTTGTATTGAGGGTGCATATGTTGAGGGTTAAGTAGGTTGTTGGTTTGACCTTTTATTGCAAAGTGATTGTGCAATCCAAACATCTAGCGTTTTATTTTGGTGTGCATGTGTTTGTGATCTCAGAGACAGAGAGGAAACCTTCCACCCTGTGGTTGCGCTGCACCGCTGCATCCTGTTCGCTGCTCTGCCAGCTCTGCTGCTCGCATCCGCCCCTCCACGCGTCTTCACAGCTCTCAGCTTGACCTCATTATCGCCATCATTACTATCGGTATTAGTGGCTGCGCTCCTCGCCGCCACCGTCACTGACATCTTCATTATCATCATCACCAGCAGCATCACCAGGGCTATCACCATCACGTCATCATTCTCAATATGCTGCTGTTGTCGTTTTTACTCAGAATTTTCAAAGAGCCAGATGCCAGAATAAACATCCATGCACCCCTAACTGTGTCGTCGTCGTCGTTGAGCGTGCTGCAGGGGCGTTGTGCACAAACTGCCTCTCCTCCTCCCGAGTCTTGTTCGCCACTTGTGAGCTTCACATACTGTTAAATGCGCTGCGAGACGTGTGCGGGAGACATTGTGATCACTGGCGGTTCAGAGATGCAGCCCTTGTGTGTGTTTCTCCTCTGAATATTTCAGAAGGAGGCTGACAAAATGCAGGCAGAAACAGACCGCTGATGACCTCCTTCTCATCGCCACCTCCTTTTTTTTTTTTTCTCCCCTCTCTCTCTCGCTCTGCTCCCCTCCCTCCCTTCGCTCATCGCACAGGCTCCCAGGCTTCCCCGCTATTTCTCTCACTGTCTTCATCTTCTTCGTCTCATCACTCTCTTTTCTCACTTCCCTCCCCCACTGTTTATCACACCCTCCTCGTTCCTCCTTCATGATTTAAGTGTGCTCCCCTCTTTCTCTGGCTTTCTTGCATCTTCTCCCACCTGTCTGTCCTTTCATCCCACTCATTCGCTCCTGTGTCTCTCTCTCGCCCTTCCCTTTCATTCACCCTCTCCATCTCGTTTTTCCTCTCTCCGTGGCGTTGCGCTCTGCCTGCCTGCCTGCCTGCCTGCCTGTCTGTCTATTCCATAAAGGGCTGTCTGAGGCCTCTGCTCTGCTAATTCATTCGCCGTGCATCGCCTCATATATCTGCAGGGTCAGGCAGACAGACAGCGAGAGAGAGAGAGAGAGAGAGAGAGAGAGGAGAGGAGATCTGGAGGAAGAGAGAGGGACCAAGAAAAGAGGACATGGAGGAAAAAAAAAGATGCAGTTTTATCTCCAAGAAACAGAAAGCCAGAGCCAGATCCTGTGGTGGTGTATTCCAGAATCTCGCTCTCTCACACACACAATGTATACAGTAGCTTGCCATGACCTCCTTCTGCTCACTGCTTGCTTTGTCATTTGGATCCCCGATGTTCAGCTTTCTCCCTTATCTAATAGTTAAACCACATTGCTGCCATTGTCTTGGTTTATAAAGGAATGTACAGCCTATGTAATTGTGTGCATGTGTGTGTTGTTGTGCTTCTGGGAGATGTGCAGAGCAGTGAGTGCAGGTATTGATAAATGTTCCTAATTCCAAATGCTGATAAGTCAGTAATTGTGAACATATTTGTACCTCGACCTGAACACATTCCCTGTTCAAGTGATATTTTGGAGGTTATACTTCAGGAGCTAGTTGCACCAGCTCTTTGTAAGTTCAACCTACTTATAACGTACATGTTTACTTAGAGATTTCCTAAATTAAAACAAGCTGCACCCAAACTCCGTCTTATGTTGATATTAGATGTTGCTAAATATATAAACTCAGTGAAGGCCAAGTGTAACTCCAGCTGAACTACGTGACTAACTTTAGTTTGCTCATAAGTGATCCTTTTATATTAAGGAGTAAAAGAGGCAAAATGCGCAGTGGTCAAAATATCTGATCAACGTGCTGTTAATAATGATCTGAGCTTCACAATATCAACACAATATACCTCACTTAAAAAACATGATGCCGGTAGCATCAGCCTAACTGACCAAACAGCCTCGGTCAGGTTAACAGGTAACCTGAGCAGCAGGTACTAACTCTGAAAATCATGTTTATCCATGTTGGCATAACCTCCGGTGCTGAAAAATGAAGCCAACGTGAAAGTGCCACAAACTGCAATTCCTCAAATGGCTATTTGCAGCTGACATACATCCATCTGTACCTACTTATCCCATTAGGGGTCACGGGGGGGCTGGAGCTGATCCCAGCTGGCGACCTGTCCAGGGCATCCATCGCATATAGACAACCATTCATGCTGACATTCACACCCACAGACAATTTAGTGTCATCACTTAACCTGCATGGGGAGGAAGCCTGAGAACCCGGAGAAAACCCACGCAGAGCCCCATGCTGGAGTCGAACCTGCGACCCTTTTGCTGTGAGGCTAACCACTGCACCACCGTGCAGCCCTAGGCTGATTCCAAAAGAAGTCAATCCCTATAGACCCCCATGTTAAATTGCCTTACTTTACAGCAGAAATAAACATGGTGCAAAAAACGGTTTTAATCTTTATAATTTCCTTGTTTATGACAACTGTATGGGACTCACCTGTTTGAATTATATTACGGTGTAAAATTAGGCATAATGAGGGTGTGGCCGCTTTGAGTGACAGATGGGTGCCATATCAGGCATGGATGTATAAAGAGAACTAGATACAGTATGGAGGCGGGCCCTCGTTCATTCCTATGAGAGATGCTCAGTGGCGCATGAAGCCAAAATGTCTCGACTGTCGAGTGATAAAGTAACTGCATCTTCCGTTGATCTTCCGCATCCATTTGGGCCATAGAGCAGGCAAAATAGTGCCTCCCAGCCCTTGCTCCAGCCTCGTTCTGGGTCTCAGTCACATCAACTCTGGAAGTCAACTATTAGTGCATTTTACAACTTTTAGAGCCTAATGATTTAAATAAGGGCTATTCTAGTGTTCATACCGGGAAGGTGATTACCTCAAATTATCCTCTGATTTACAGATGTCTCTTTCCCAATATAAGTCTATGGGAAAAAAGTTATTTTGGGCTCAATGGCATCATGTGATAAACACAGAAGTTGTAATTCAACTATTTGGCCACTACAGAAATTTGCTTTAAAGTCAGTGCAGTCAGTTCCAGGGGGCTTGGCTAGGTCGCTACCTGCCAGCTGTTTCTTCCCCTGCATCACCGGGGCCCACTACTGCTCCACCGACGATCCTCCTCTTTCTCATTTTTGGATTGGCCAGGAGTTATCACTGCCACAATGGAGACAGCCAGAGCCACCCACCTTTAGCTTCACAACAAAGATATATCATGTAAATAAGATAAATTCGAGAAGTTGGTAGGTGTGTTGCATGACTTTGTTCAGAGCCAGGCTAGCTGCAGTATTCCCCCCTTCCTGCCCCCTTCTTTGTGCCAAACTAGACTAAACACATCTTCCTGACTCCAGCTGTGTACTTTACGCACAGTCTTGAAGTAGTTATCTGACGTCTCATGTCATACAAATCTGTCTACAGTGATCCAGTAGCGTAGGATAGAGGTCAACCGATAGGGGTTTTTTTGTGGCTGATGCTGATTTTTTAAACAGAATCAGGACAGCCGATGGCCAATATATGGTGCTGATTATTTATCTAATTTTATTTTAATTTATTTATGTATTGCAGATATCTTTGGCTTGTTTTCTTTTTTTTCCTCCATCTGATAAAATATAACAGCTTAATAATAACAAATGGCGCACAAAATTTCTTAACATAAGTAAACATTTATTGAACACTGTCTGTCTGTCTCTCCAATCTGCATTTTGTGTCTGCACAGTTTCTCCCAGTTAGGACGCTGTTCTTCTCAAGCACTCTTGCAAAGGTTAGCCCACTGGGCGACATCTGCTGACGGTAGAATGGCAATTTGATTGACACAAGGTGCGGAGTCACACATGTTCTACAGCAACAACGCTGGGCTGCCCGCTGATGCGCATGCTCACTAATCGGCTTAATATACTCAGGCATTGCCAATTATGAAGGATATTTTAAAAATTCCACCTGAATAATCGGTCGACCTCTAGTGTAGGAGCAGCACGCAAATCTCCTCAGAGAAAAGTTTGTCTGACATGAATTGAGTGTGTGTGGATGGTTTATTTGTCCTCGTGTCAGAGAGGTAGAGGGACTTGAGGGACAAAAAAGGTGGAAGTGCTCGTAGTTACACTCACTACAGCTTGTATCACTGTTTAAAAGATTGAACATCTTGTTGTGAGTATTTGAGCTGCTGCTGATTGGAAGAGAAAAAACAGAAAGCCAGTAAATGAAGTGTAGCATCAGTGGATCTGGTCCTTCCGACAGTGAGACACTACTCTGGGGAGCTCAATTGGTTTTTCCTGTTTTAAACTAACACAAGAATCTAGTCAAATGAATGTTACGGTATCATTTGATCTTTTTTTAACAACAAAAAGAAAGAGTGTGATGAAACCTTTCTTTGGCATGCTCGTACTGGCTGCCTTGTAAGGTGTTCTATTTTCTGTGCATTTTTCTGCTCGTGAGTCCAAAATAGAAACTGATATGTCAGAAAGAGACAGTGACAAAAAGCCAGAGGCAAACCAGCTACGCACACACGCCGTTTCTCACCTCTTTCTCTGCAGCATTTCTTCAGTTTGGTCTTATTTCTCATGTCACTCACATGTTGTGTCTTTGCTTTCTTCCTCCGCCTGTATCTCTGCAGGTTTTCCTGAGCAGTCTGTGTGGCGGAGTTTGAGCTCGAGTGGAAGTGAGTGAGTGAGCGAAAGGGAGTGGGTGTCATGGATGACAGTGAGGAGACAAATGCCGCGGACCCTAGTACCTACCAAAACCTGCTGCTCCTGGGAGCCATCGCAGCGGCATCCGCCTTTGTGGTCACCATCCTTATTGTCCTCGTCTGCGTTGGCTGCCAAAGGTAAGCGCACGGTCACATGACTTTAAATCTGTAAAAGAAGTCTGATATACAACAAAAAAAGAGAACAGCCAGAGTTTTATCATCTGTGCTGCCAGCTTTCTGTGCCCTCCCAGATCACTCTCATCATCCACTCCCTTCTTTTATGTGCCCCTACTTCTTCTGAACTCTTCTCCTCCCTTCTTTCTCTTCCCTCCATCTCCGTCTCTTTTAGCCCCCCGCTCTGAGCTGAGTGGCAGTAATGAATGTTAATGGCTGTGCGAGTGTCAGATCAGATGAAATGATGTTTACAGGACACTGAGGAGACAGGCCAGAGTCAGAGCAGCCTCACGTCACCCCTCTTGAGCAGACTCCTCAGCAGGCAAAAGCAATGGAGCGCCCTGTGGTTTAAAGAGGATCAGACTCTGAGCCAGCCAAGAGCAATGCAACAGCCTATGGGTTTTTTTTTTTTTCAGAACCCTCAGGGACCAATCAGAGGCTGCACTGTGGCTTTGTTGCCATGGGATACACAGATAAGGATGTAGAGAAATGTCAAACCAGCTCATGTCATGGAAATAAAACCCCACGATTGTTAAGATCTAAAGGATGAAATATATATTTGCCCCTGATGGATGTCGGTAATGTTCACCAGCTCAAATTCACTTACTGTACTGTCATGTACAAATAGAAGGGAGATCTGCTGCTATTGATTTAAAAAATACCCCTCAGGATTATAGTAGATATCTTAGTACGATGTTAGTCTGAATCTTGCCAAAAAAAATAGCTTCTATTCTTTATATGTCTTCATCCCTTCATGTCATTTTTACCTTCCTGTGTCGTGTTATTATGAACATCCCCACGGGGCGCTCCCTTGTGCTTCTCATGGTCCCCTTGGGCCGTGATCGCCATATGTTTGTGCGAATAGGATTGAGTTCCAGCTCACTAGAGGAGACAATAGCTAGCTCCTCTGACACAGATCTGACATAACTGTGACCATACTACTTTTTTATGTTTGGTTATATTTTAAGCAACTTGTATAATTAGAGGTATGATTCCTGCCCCTGTTTGCAAACCAGAAATGCTATTTGTGCAGCACTAAGATCTCACACTCAGCCTCCTAAGTGAGAGAAAGCGGATGGGGGGTAGAACGGTTCTCATATTCACACCTGCACCCAGGAGCTTTTGTCTTCATCTCTCACCATATCAACTGTTTCCTATAGCTACAGCCACCTCCGGGGATCCACGTTGATGTGTTGAACTACTATAGGTACATTTGTTGCACAAGACGAATACCAGAGGATAGTAAAGGAAAACTACAACATAATAATTGTGAATTGGCTTGGTCTTATTGTGAAAAGAAAACACAAAAGTTTCTCAGTGAAGGACATCCTCCGCTTTGGCAAATTCCTGAGTCACGCTCTGCTCACTGTTTGACTGGGCTCTTGCTAGGACTTTTATGCCCTTACCAGAGTAGGATGCTGATAGCATCTATCTGCTCTGAATGCGTGTATGTCTCTCTCTCTCTCTCTCTCTCTCTCTCTGTCCACCGGCTCCTGTTGACCTTCCTCACTTTGATGTTGTGTCAGAAAAAGCAAGAGCAAGCATCCCCCAGCCGGAGAGAAAGGGACATCTGTAAATATGGTGAGACATGCTTTCATTTTACTCCCTCCTCTCTCCCCTGCCTCCATCTCCTTCTGCTTTTATCCATCCTACATACATGTGTTTGCATGCGTTATACCTTGTATTAACACGTTCTTATGTTGTGACAGCAGGGTACCCTTCGACACCCCAAACTGAACTCCATGAGCAAATCTGACACCAGGCTGCATGAGATCAATCGCTTCCCCTGCAATGGAAACTGTAAGTGATGAGTGATAGTGTGATAGTGGCAATATATGATATAACCCTGGGAGCTGTTACACTATTTCAGTCCTGCCCCCTCCACTGCCCCCCCTCCCTCCTCCTCTCTGTGCAGCTGTTAGCAAGAGTCGTCCAGCCAGCATGGACCTCCTGCTCCTCCACAGTCGGCGCTCCCAGACCGACCTGAGGCCCTCCCATGGGCGCCAGCTTCCCCAGATCCCCACCAGTCCCCAGGGATCTGTCCAGGGGGGAGGAGGGGAGACAGGAGGAGATGGAGGGGGTGGTGGAGGTGGAAATGGAGGTGGAGGAGGAGGAGGAGGAGGAGGACTAGAGGCTAGAGACCACACCTACACCGAGGTGGGCTTACGGAACAATCCCACCCCCACCCACTGCCTGGATGACGGCCTGTATGAAAGCGTAGGTGTACGGGAAAGTGATGCAGGCCCCAAGGTACCCTCTGCCCCGCCGCCCACATCAAACAACACTCCAGCTACAGTCAGAGTGGCCCAAAGCCCCCCAGCTCAGGCTAACGGAGCTCGCAGTGGGAACGGGCACGTGAATGTACGTACATGCACACAGATCCAAAACTGATATTAAGATTTGAACATGAAGAGCCAGTCACATTTATCAGACAGAATATTCTCTACAGGGGGGGATATACACAGTCATTACTTAACAAGTGTTACACATGCTAATCTGTTTTGCCTGCAGGAAAGGAAAGTAATAGCAGCAGTTTATTAGACCTCAGTGTGACAGCTACAACAGTCATTTCTTTGTTTGCCTGTAGGTGGCATGCATCTTCAGCTTATGTATGTGGGTCTGAAGTGCTGGAGCTACTGTGCTTTGCGTCATGACAATAATTTGTTTGTAACTGACATCTATGTTGAGACAACAACTTGTGTTTGTCTTTTTTGTGATAGGGTGGCAGAGGGAACGGCAGAGGGAACGGCACCATTAACGGACCCATGACAGGAAGAGGTAATGGTGCAAGTGGGGTCAACAGGTCCCCCCTGTCTTCTGTCAACTCCCTGGCCATCCAAGATCCAACTGCAGCTGAGTATGCATCCATACGGAAGTTCAGAAAGGTAACAACATACATACATTTCTATTAGGACTGTCAGTTGATTCACATATTTCATTCTGATCAGTCTCACGATTGTCCTTAGTTGATCACGATTAATCACAGATTAATCACATTTTTTGCCTGTTCAAAGTATACCTTAAAGGGAGATTTGTCAAGTATTTATTATTGGCAATCAATTAACAACACAAAATAATGACAAATTTTGTCCAGAAACCCTCACAGGTACTGCATTTAGCATAAAAATGGGCAGAAAAATCATAACATGGCAAACTGCAGCCCAACAGTCAGTGTGCTGATTTGACTATGACTTGCCCCAAACTGCATGTGATTATCATCAAGTGGGCATGTCTGTAAAGGGGAGACTTGGAGGTACCTAGAGAACCCATTTTCATTCACATATCTTGAGGTCAGAGGTCAAGGGGCTCTTTGAAAATGGCCATGACAGTTTTTCTTCCCCAAAATGTAGCACAAGTTTGAAGTGTTATTTAGCCTTCTCAACAAGCTAGAATGACATGTTTCGTATCAATGCAGTCTAGGTTTTCTAGTTTCATTCGATGTCAGTATCTTCACTCCAGCTTTAAAACTGAGCCGTCTACAACCTAAAAATCACAACTTGCGTTAATGCGTTAAAGAGATTAGTGGCGTTAAAACAAATTTGCGTTAACACGTTATCGCATTCAATTTGACAGCCCTAATTTCAGTTAAATCTTTTTGATTCAATTAAATGAGTAGTACTTTTATATTATATTCTAATTTTTATTGTTTTTCTCACTACATCATAACATACAGCCCTTCATTTTTCATTTACTTGTAGGTGAAATATTTGAAAAAAAAAAAAAAAAAAGTCAGTTGGTATCAACTTATAATGTCCCATTTATAGGTTTAAAATACTTCTCTGACATGCAAGAGACGTCCAAATAAACTATGTGGATTTTTTGCTGCTTTCTTTGTCTGAAAGAGATGTTTTCACTGGTGACTCAATATCTCAAGGTCGACAAGACAAACAGGAAGGAAAATAACGGGGCCGACAGCCAGTCAGACAGCCAATCGAGTGTGAGTGATTCACCCTCCACAGCTCCTCCTCCACTACATCGCAGCCAGGAGTTTCCACGCAAAGGACTGGAGCCGTTTCACCTGCACTCCTTCCCAAAGGTACAGCAAACACTGGATCAATATGCTCTGAGCTTCATGCATTGTATCGTCTTACAAAACTGTAAGTCTGTCTGTTAACCACCAGAGGGCAGGATAGGCTATGGAATTGATCTTTTTCAGTCATTTTTTTTACCACACATTTATACTTTATCATTAGCATTAGTAGTGTACATGTGAGCATATCTTTGACACAAAATCATTGATGAAATGCACAAACTTACTGTCTAACCAGCCTCTATAACTTACATTTTTAAGATTCTGTTGATTATTTGAATGTCCTGATCACATAAATAGAGATGTATGTGCCAGCTGGAGTCAAGGCTGCAGTTTAGGGCAGTTCTGAGAGGGAAATAGAGGGACAATGATCGGATGGTGATCAGCCTTTCCTGTGGGCTTGCTGGCACACATATCCATGTTTTATGTATGTGTGTATGGTGTGTGTGTGTGTGTGTGTGTGTGTGTGTGTGTGTGTGTGTGTGTGTGTGTGTGTGTGTGGCAGGGACAAAACGGGTGACTTTCTTTTTTTTTTTGCTTGAAGGAGATTGATAAGGTCGTTTAAACAATTTTGTCTTGGCTGTGGATGTCAGCCCAGTTGTTGACCTATACTTTTAATCGTTGCTTGCTGAATCCTTGATTTTGTGTGTGTGTGTATGTGCATGTTTGTGCATGTGTTTGTCTCTTTCCTCCGCCCATTTGCCTTTTTGCAGTGTGCTGTGCAGCATGGTATTAGAGCGGAGAGTAAAGAGTGGAGGGATGGATTATGTAAGAGCTTGGCAGCCTGCCAAGCGGCCTGTGTGTGTGTGTGTGTGTGTGTGTGTGTGTGTGTGTGTGTGTGTGTGTGTGTGTGTGTGTGTGTGTGTGTGTGTGTTCCCGTCAAATCTATCAGCAAGTCTATCTAGAAATGGCTAACTGGTATCCAGCAGCCAGCGTGGGGATAAATAATGTTCACATATTGAAGCCATTTACTCTGCCCCAGCTTCTATTACTCACTCTCACTGCACAGGAGGAGCATATAAAAGTTTAATTATCCTCGGTCGCATGTGCCCAACCACTACCTTCTTTCTAATTGGGTTCTAATTGGTTGTGATCACCAGAAGTGATAATAATTTAACCAGAGCCATTACTTGTTTTGTTATTGTTTTATTATGAAGTCCATTATTTTTTATCAGACAGACAGTTTTGTTTTGTTTAAATATATAAATTGAAAAATTGTAATTTATAATTGTAATTTGATGAGGTATCATTTTGTCAAACACAGAAGTTATGGGAGTATGTTTTTGCAGCATTGTCTGTATGTCAGTGGATCTGTCATCAGGATACGTTTGACTGAATATATTTGCATAGCACCTTGTGGAAAAGTCGATCACAGTACAAGCCATCTAGTAATTAGTTTGTAATTATAAAAATATAGTTTTTGGAAAGATACAGACTTGATTTTGATAGGGAACTCTCAATAGTAACAGTAACATAAAGCTATATCTGCGAAGGATCTGTAATAAGAAATCGGTTTGATTCCAGTGGTCTCTGGTCTCAGAGCAGCTGCCGGTTGAGGGGATCATTTCCAACGCCCACTCTCTTTTTGACCACAGTGCCACTTGCTGATTCATATCTTTGAATCTTGACAGGAAAGCTCCCCTTGGAGAGCCAAAAAAACCCACAAAAAGCAGATCATTTAATATGGGTGGATATTGTCTTCTATCTATCATTTAAAACAGCTATAGAAGTGACACTTTTATAATCATAACCTTGTTTGTTTCTAATCATTTTGATAACAACAATAGTGACCAAAAACAGTCAACATTAATCCCACGGTTTAAGTGTCATCCCTCCATGAAATCATGACCTCCAACCCTCAAAACAAATGCACCCTCTGTTTCGCTCTCTTTCACACACATTCATGCACAACTGGCTCACACTGTGCAACATGGTCACTGTGTAAAACACACACACACAGTCAGGCACAACACGACACATTTTGAAAACTGCTGCACCGTTCATGTTTAATTGTGTGATCTACGTTTTGCCTGGGCTCAGGAGGCAGTGTTCATGGGCAACGGGGAGCAGTACATCTGGAAGCCGCCAGAGGAAGATGACATCATCACCTTGCACCCACCTCCACTCCGTGCAGAGAGCGTACAGGGGCACCCATCACCCCCAACTGCAAAGGAGGTAGTATATGTGTATGTGTGTTTGTCCACAGGCAGACAGATATACAGACAGGCCTCTGATTTGTGACTGCTGTGCTTACCGATCGGGGCGCCCACTTGATTGGGCACGCCGTCATAACACCACTGCCCTGTGACCTGCCTGTCATACGAGGTTTCTGCTTACAGCCAGAGGTTACGTTACATCCCAACCCCCTGCCTGAACCCTGACCCAAATCCCCCAGCCCCCCAATCATCTGTCTGTCTCCACCGCACAGCTCAACAGATGGATCGGACATCAGTGTCACCTGCTGACGATTCATTAAGTATCACTTTGCATTTATAGAGATGTTTGTTAAAGGTTATCTGCCTTGCCTCTTCAGCCTACACAATCAATCAATCAACCAATCAAACTTTATTTATATCAATCAAACTTTGTTTGAATAGCAGCTCTCATACAGGTTAGTGCAGTTCAAAGTGCTTCACAGATGAACTGAAAGTAAGACAGAACAAATGTAAACTCTGAAAATAACAGAAAACAAAAAAAACAAAAAACAAAAACAAAAACAATTCAATTGCTTAATAATGTGATAATTTGAGACCAATGCCCATTTGACAATAAAATGATGAAAATGTAATAAAATAGAATTAAAAGCTATAATACTGTAATAATTGTAAAACAGTGTGAAGTAAAAACTAGATTAATAAAAGAACAAAAAATATAATAAAATTATACAAGTTAAATACAGTAAAATAAATTATTAATAAAAATAACAATAAAATATGATAGAATTGTATGATAGAATTGTACAAATTAAATATACTAAAATAAATGATTAATAAAATAACAATAAAATATGATAGAATTGTACAAATTAAATACAATGAAATAAATTATAAATAAAATAACAATAGAATATGATTGAAATTCTATAAATTAAATACAATAAAATAGGTGATTAATAAACTAACAATAAAATTATATAAATTAAATACAATAACATAAATTATTAACAAAAAACAATAAATTAGGATGAAATTATTTAAATTAAATAAAATGAAATAAGTGATTATTAAAAGAAAAATATAATAAAACTATCCAAATTAAATACAATAAAAATAGGTGATTTGTAAACTAACAATAAAATAGAATAAAATTATGCAAATTAAATACAATAAATAAGTGCTGAATAAAATAACAATAAATGATAATAAAATCATGCAATTTAAATACAACAGTATATGTATAGATGTGTGGTAGTCTGTCTGGTGGTGAGAGGAGAAAGTCTGCACTCACCAGTTTTGTCACATACCCCACAACATCTGCTTCCACATGTACCAACTCCACCCCCCACTTCTCCACTCAATCCATCGCTCTCTGCTGGAATCAGTATAACATACTGAGAGTTATAAGCAGTTGGGGAACTTTAGGCATGCCTGGGGGCGCTGAGGGAAGTTAATTTGAGTAGATGGAGGTGTGTCCCTGCAATAGACTACTATCTATTATTAGTCTGTGTTGGACTGAGCTTCTCTTTTTCATTATCTTCATCAACTCAGGGAAATCTTACTTCCATGTCAAAAACTTTGCTGACATATTTATGAATAAACCGTGTGATCATATAAAGTATAAACAGATTGACTGTATTGTTCACATGATCTAATAGAGGATAATCTGGATGATGGATAGTTTAATTTATCCTGGGAGTCATATAAGATTAAAGTAAAGCAGCAATCTTAATCTGTTGCTAAATTTCTTGTCTAAACCAGCGTTGAGTTGGATGCTGTATGTGGAGATTAAGGGGTTAAATCCCTGCTGTGTGGCTGGAGTTAAACTCCTCCTCTGCAAATTAGACTGGTACACAAAGCAGCTGGCCTTGACTGCACTGTGCAATCTCTCTCTCAATTACTTTTTTCTTTCAAACTTTCTTTCCTGTTTTTTTTTTCTTTCTCAAACTGTTTTTCTCAGTTTAGTTGCTGTGTTTTTCCGTCTGTGAGTTTGTTGTTGCCCTAACATGCCCATATACGTTGTATCCTCTGGAGTTTGTCAGTTGCAGCCATCAAAAGGTGTTGAGTTTCCACTCCCAAACTAAAATCTCCTCCTTTCCTCTGGCGCTGTCTCCTCTCCTTCTCCTCCACTCCCTTCGTGGCTATCAGGAGGCGCTGCCTTCCCTGGCCAATCACGTCGCACAGAGCATGTCTCACCACATGTATATCGACAGCTAGCGGACCATTTAGAAACATGTGCCATATTTGCTATTCATAAAGTTGATCGCACACAGATGCATCAGTCATGCATACCGTTGTGTTTCCATGGATAATCAGTGTGCTGAGATGAAATGTGACTTCTCAGAGCCTCGGCCTGAGCGGAGAGCTAAAGTAGAATCGGAAGAGACATAACAGAACGGAGCACAGGCAGAGGGGAGGAGAAAAGAAAACACACAATGCACAACGCTTCCTCAACAGCTGCAGCCCAGTTTTGAAATCCCCATCATCTTGTGACTTCCTTCCTCTGCTGCACAGAGCTGCAAATTCTGGGTGCACAAATGCACACACACACTGTGCATTGTGTGCACACACTTGTAGCATACGCCAGGGTCTTTGTTCATCCAAAAAAGGTCACACAAGAGATTTGTGGGGGTAGGGTATTTGTAGAGAGAGAGAGAGAGAGAGAGAGAGAGAGAGAGAGAGAGAGAGAGAGAGATTCACAGTTAAAATCACAGTGGTTTGCATTTGAATTATATTTCCCGAAAGTTATATTTTCTCCCGTGTGAGATTTGTAACGTAAAGGGTACCATGAAAGGGAAGGCAAGGTGAGTGCACACACAGAAAACAGAGTCTTGGCTATTGTCTCAATGCTCTCAGGTTTCAGTTTTTTTGGGAGTGGAACAAAAACAAGGCTAATCTACGAGTGTGTGTGGGAGAGAGAGAGAGAGAGTTTGCATAGCCAGTATTTTTCAGGGCCACTAGAGCAGAGCTGCTGGCCTGGGTGTGAACATGGAAGGTAAACATCACCATGTCCCACAATCCTCTGCTCTTGTGCTTCCCCTTGTGGAATTTTGACACAGAAATGCCAGAGGTCACAGCTCTGGTTTATCCAAATTCCACCACATGACCTCACGCATGCCTTTCAGTTGTGAGTCCACGATTTGAGATCTTACATGCTTCACTATAAACATACAGTAAGCAGCACATGCACTAAATGCAGTCGCACAAACATGTACATGGGCTTCATTCAAAGCAAACGATACGCGAGCAAAGTCCATTAGCGAACACAGCGAGTTGGCTGTCGTCCAGATCTTTCGCACCATAGCCCTGCTGTTCTGTTGCCAAAGCAGTTATGGTGAAATTTTAACAGGTCCATCCTCAGCAAAGCTAACTCTGTCACTCTGCCTAGACCTCAACAGACTGATAACACAGTTTACTCTGTCTTATCCTGCCCTGTCAAAATAGGTCAGGTTACAGCACAGAGCGAGCTCTGTCAACACATGTGCAAAACTACTGCGCGGCACACACCCTCATAACCCATGCTCGCACATTCACTTGCACACACCAAATTAGCAACGTTGCATGTTTACGCTCATGTTCACATATTGTACTTTTAAGTCTGACATAGGTGAAGATAGACATAAATATAGGATGTCTGCACATACTCATGGCTAAGCTGAGACTTAAAGGTGATACAGTTACTATGCATTTAATCTGCAGCACAGTACAGCATGTGTCAGCTATGCATCAGTTATGGTTATAGACATTCACTTATAGAA
This sequence comes from Pterois miles, assembly GCA_947000775.1. Lineage (NCBI taxonomy): Eukaryota > Metazoa > Chordata > Actinopteri > Perciformes > Scorpaenidae > Pterois > Pterois miles. The sequence continues at coordinate 2,488,407 of CAMQGK010000368.1, forward strand.
ACAAGGCCGTGAATGAAGCAGAATAACTTTCTGCCACCCAAAGATTGCCAGACAGAATCGAACTGTAGTTCAGTGTCATAAACTGACACCATACTCTCCTCCTGTGTGTGTTGTCAGATTGCAGACACCTACTCCATCGTGTGTAAAAGCCAGAAGAAGAAACCTCCGATGGACAACAACGGGTCAAAGACCCTCCCACGCTCCTTCGGTGGAGATAGAGGCTCCCGGGGCCGAGGCAGAGGAGTTCAGGGCCAGGCGCGTTCCCAAGAGGAGCCCTGCTACGAGCCGGTAGGAGACAGGTCCTGGTCTGCGTGCGCAACGACTGAGTCCGACCCTGCGTACGCTACCATCGACTCCCACCGGAAACGGGAGCAGACGGGAACCAATAACAGCCCAGCTGGGGGTTCTGCCACTCTGAAGAGGAAGAAGCAGATCCCGACACCACCGCAGCAGCAGCAGGCACCACCACCAGCGCCACCACCTCAGGGCTCAGGACCCACCGCCCTGCCTGCTAGAGGCCTGCCCGGTGGGGAAAACTTCTATGAGACCATCAGTGATGTGAAACAAGGGGGCAACAGCTCCAGCACCACCACCATCTTCACCTTCAATGACGGAATGGAGATGTACGTCACCGGCCTGTAGCTGGCTGACAGGCAGAACGGGCCCAGAACCTACTGGTACAGAGCCATGACAGGGACGCTCCTGTTCACCGGCCAAGAGGTTGCTGTACGTAGATACAAGGCCCTCTATAGACAAACAACTCGAGGATCCATTCTGTGATGACATCAGGTACAAACAGGGTCTTATTCCAGGTTCAGACTTCCCTTGATTGGTCTGTACTTCAGAACCAGCCTAAGCATAGTCCAGCCCAAATATGGACCAAATATGTTTTAACAAAAAAAAAAGATAAGAAAACTGGAATCTTCATCCTACTATGTCACTGACCGTACTCACCTGTTTGTGCATCATTTTCCATAATATCTTTATTTTTATATGAACACTGTACTCTCTAAAGAGTATGTGGTGTAACTCACATCACTTTAATATATATATATATATATATATATATATATATATATATATATATTTAAAAAAATAACGTGCATGCATTGTGCAAACACACCTGAAAATAGACAGTAGTAGCCAGGAATAATGTAGGTATATTGGGAGTATTGGGAGACGCACTGTTAGCTGTTGTCACCCACCCACACACACACACCCCCCCCCACACACACACACACACACACACACACACGCACACACACACATGCATACACACATATACACTGTATACGCCTCATTTTGGGGGGACTTGTGTAATAGAAGCAGATGGATGTCACAGAGATTTGTGGTGCTTAGCTCTCCCTAAGCAAACACCTGAACCAGGTTCTCTCCGTACTGGCCTGTTGCCTGGCAGACAGCATTGTGGTGCTTTGTTCAAACAGAGACCTATCATTGGTGAAGCTGCTTAAACGCAGAGGGAAGTGAAAGCTAAAGTCCCCATTTCACTAAATTGTCATCGGTGTGCCCTAAACCTAATAGCAGTTATTAATAACAGCCCTTACGATAACTGTAAAAACTGAATGTTTGCTAACCTTCAATCAACAGTCCACGCTCCGATTTGTCAAACATCTGTAGCCAGAGGCATGATGACACACCCCAACACACCCCCACACAGACACACAAATATTTGGCAGAGTCATTTGGGGTAAAGCGATCAGGTCAGGGGCAGCGAGTGGGTTGTGCAACAATTTCCCCAGAGTGATATGGGTGACAAATTTCACAGTGTGCAACCTTTTTACTGCATCACCGGGAAGAAGAATATTTTAGAAAATAAGGAAGCGAAAGTGTCCAGAATAATACAGGATGCTTCATCCTGTGCAGTCAATATGTCATGTCCACTGGATGCTGTAAACATGTGACTTTCTGACCATTATGGTTTTGCACTGGGCAGCTGCAGAGGTGTTTGCCTTAACTGCGCATTAAGATGTTGTAAAGGGTGATTCCGAGTGCAGTTGCTGATGTGGTCTTAAGTCAAAGCCAGAGCTCATCTGGTGGCTGAAATAGCAGCAGAGGGCTCTGACTCCAAGGAAAATAAAGAGCTGGGTATAAAAATGACCAGCTAGTGTCCATTGGAAGGTTGCCCCTCGCCCTTTCCCCACCCTTGTCTCCAGCCTTGAGTTCTCTTAAACACATGTAGCTTTGGGAAACATTAAAAAAAAAGAAGAAAGCAAAACATTGGAGGCTCAATTAATGGCCATAAAGACAAAAAGTGAAGAGGGACGCAAACTGCTAAACAACCATGCAAAGAGAAGAGGGGTTTTAAAAAGGTGAGCAACATACATTTCTAAATGCTACTGTGTCTGAAAGTATGTAAAAAGAAATCTTGCACTCTGTATTTTAATGCACTGTTCATTTTTTTCTTACCTACTGACAATACCATTGGTTGAATAGCTCACGCCACTGCCATGAAAACAATATGTTTATGTTGTTGGTGCAATTTTTTTCCTGCTTGATCAAAAAAAAAAAAGGTGCATGCTTTGATATATGGAGATGAAAACAAATATTGTGGTATTCAATTGATCTCTTGTTTGTTAATCTTTTCTGTTGTGCTTTTTTTTGCCATGTGATGCAAAGCAGCATTCAGGTTTTTTTTTCCAAGGAGGAGGAGGAGAGAAAGCTAGAGAGGGAAGCCATGGGGAGTTTAAAGCAGAGCGTTGTTTATCCTCCGCTCTGGGGGAGCAAGAAGGAGCGATAGAGGTGAGGAGGGAGAAGAAGAACAGCTAGTATGAAGCTGCAAATGGACACTGACCCAAAGGACCCTCCCCCTTTTGATAGGCGTGCGTGCACACACACACGCAATCAGGCACACTCACTGCAACATTACGCCATGTGCGTTTCCAGTTTAGGGGAAGAAGCACATTTTGCTTCCACTTGGTCAGCCTGCTCCCTCCCTCCCCCAGCTGTGTTCATCCTCCAATAACCGTCACAGACCTCTCTTTTCTCTGCTTCACCTCTCCCTCGCTGTGCAGGGGAGGGGCGTTTGATGTCCAACTCTGAGGGACTCAGGGAGTGATATGAGAGGGGGAGGGGGCAGAGGACGTGGGTCAGGCCAACCCCAGTCTGATATCAACAATGCACCAACGGCTCAACTACTGTCTGATATGAGAAATGGCTAACAGCTGAGACGCTTAACAAGCTCTGCTGAGGCTTCCCGTAGACAATGCTGGCTGGAAAAATCGCTATCACACTTAATCCTTTTTCTCTGGCTGTCACTTTACGTGTCACATTTTCTTTATCCTGAGAGAAAGCACTGATCTGATATATTTTGTCGAACACTGTTACACTGATCGAGACAGATGTTCATTGCACAAACAAATACAGTATGATGATGTAAATGTGTAAAATACTCTGTTGCTGTTCCGATGTTGTTCCAATGTAACATACAGTATACAGTATATTTGTTGGAAAAAAAAAGATGGTTATCACAGACACATTGTACTTTGTGGATGCAAAAATGTTCCATGCTTTCCATGCAGATACAGATGCTGTTTGTTAATTGTCTTCATAATTATGGGCCAATACTGCTGTGACAGCTGTAGCCAATGTTGTATGTTCTTAAAGCACAGGGTTTAGTTTAAAAATAATAAATATAATAAAATATAGTGTGAACAGTGCAGATATGCAAAAGATTGTAATGTTTTATATTAACCTTCATAAAATATTAAAAGTGAGTTTTTACTTTTCTAATAAAGTGGCACATTATAACGTGTATTTGTGTTTTGCTCGTCTCATTGCTTTGTGCAGGATATCACACTAGGCAGTGTCAGATATTACGGTTTTGTCGCAGACTCACAGTAATAGCAGCTTGCAATAAAATGTGCTTGTGTAAAATGAAGCAGTAAACCTTAAGTGTCTGGACTCTGCAGATGTATTAGAATAGGTTTGATAAAGAGGCAGTCATACCCCTGCAACAACTGAAAAACAGATAAAAGTAATTAAATTTGTGAGCTGCACATTTCCAACATGCAATGCAGTTCTAGGGAAAGAAAAATATTGAAAAAGGGTATTAAAGAAAGGTAAAAAATGTATAGTATGTGATGTTGATATTGATATATACCAGAATACTATGAAAATTCAATACAGAAATGTTTAAGAATAGTAAATCAAATATTTGACAGAATGGCCAAACCAGTCTGTGTACATATTAAGTGGACACAATAACACTACTGAAAAAAGAAAAATATTTGTGAAGCTTATTGTGCAATTGCCCTTACAGTACAGAAACAAAGTGTCTCTGTTATTTTGTCCACCTTATAATACAATCCATTATCATACATTTAAATCAAGCTCGGTCACAGTCTCATAAAACTGCTTCATAAACCTCAATATTTACTGCAGGGCTATTTCCTTGGGTTGCATTATTTTGCACATGCTATGGTCTTTAGAAACTATTCCTTCAAATTTACATTATAACAACCAGATATGAATAGTTTAGTCGACAAAATAAAGGGGTTTATATGAAACAATTTGATACAAGATGATTTCTTTGATATTAACCCGTTTGTAATGTGCGGTTCATGCGAGTAAAACGTGATCCGCTAAATCACCTTTCGTTTGCAAAAAAGCATAAATGCGCAGTTTGCTGGTGAGGCCTGCAAGCTGTTTTTCTTCCGCCCTCCCTCCTCGCCTGCTGCCTCGCAGACCAGCTCGTCGACAGACACCGGCCGGTAAACTGAAGGACACGCCCCCGCGCCCTCTTCCACCCACATTGCTGGGATTAAAAAAAAACGTGATTGACAGAGTCAAACCAGCCAATCAGACGCCACCTCGCCGTGGACGCATGCCAAAGTGTAATGTTTATGTACGCCGCGGACCAATAGGAGCGAAGCAGAGGGGGCGTGGCATTCTTTTGGAGGAAAGAGGCAAAACAATCTTTTATCCTTCTGACCGGGCGGCTTTTTGGATATCCTGGGTAGTGGTGGCAAACTTTACATGTAGGCTAGAGTAGAAGTTACAGACAATACCTATCAACTCGCGACAATCCTGATAAATGTATCCAACTCCAGCATTTTGCACTAAAATCTATAGAAAGCTGGTTTTCTTTCTTTAGTCGCCCTGTCTGAATATGGATTCCAGATATATTTTGGAGCAGCCGGCGGTTGGGACAAGGGTCAGTGTTGCGGATTTTAACCGCCGGGCAGGTCGCTCCGTGCTCCGCGACACCCGGCTGGAGAAAAACGGTCCCATGCCGGTGTACACAAACGGGCCCGTCTTTTGCGAATTTGTAATGGACGGCGGCTCGGTGGCGGAGGTTAAAGGCGAGCGGACCTCTCCACAAGTGACCGGACCGGCTCCGGGTGGTCGAGTAGTGCACGACGTGGAAAAAGTAAGTGCTATTTATCCGTTTTAACTGTGTACGCACGACTCCATTAACACCGGTGAAGTCAACCCCAAGTTGCATCACTGTCAATATCGAGCAATGTAACGTTATAACATGACACTGTATAACGATGAAGTGTGACAGCTCTCACACGCCGTTATTGCGTTTTAACGGCTGAAATAAGCGACCGTGAAGCTCACACGGGACTACTTGACATTGTGCAGTATTGTGTTCTGAGTACCGCCTTCACAACTCTTGACCCACTTTTTAAACTGTCAGTAATTTCACCATCTGCTGTCGGCGCTAGTTTGTATGTAATAACGTCGTATCCAAATCGCTTTAAATGGCGGCTCATTTCTGTGTGCAAAGTTTACAGAAAAGGGGGGCAGGGACTACTCAAACTCCTCACCATACCCCTCCCCCATAACGGTAGGGTGGAGCTACGGACAGGGCTTCCTGGCTGCACAGCACACTGCACAACCTGTACACAACTAGTAAAGCTACGAGACATTGGATATGTTTTTTTTATGCATTGCTTTTGTTTGCATTGTGTTTTCATTGCACGCCTCTTTTTGCATTGCATGCTGTGGTTCGTGTGTGTTTCTCCTTGCAGGGCCAGTAATTTAATCATGTCCTGTAGTTATTAATTGACCCTGCAACATCAAATATGCACAGGTGGCGAATTGCCACACCTGCTTTTAATATGGATCAGATAGCAGTTCATTCAAATAAGTTTAGTGAATTGTTGCCTGTTTCTTTCAACGTGGCACTGTGATAATGGCACTTGCATATAAACTTAAACTATAAGTTAATAAGAGTTGATAAGAGTTTTTTTTTTTTTTTTAAGAGCTGGAAAAATGAGTTATTTAATAGGAAGGCACCAATACCGATACTGGATCGGATATTATTGACAATGGGGCGATCTATTCAACTCAATTTTATGTTTATGTGGCATATACATAATACTGTAAATTTAATTCCTGTTTAAGTTTTGACCAATTTGTTGCTGTCATTATAAAGGTTTACACTTGAATTATAATCCATGTTGATTCTGTAGATCTCTTCCTGAGTTGCTGGTGCATGATCCAACATCCCAATAATAGATAACAAATACATTTATATCAACCTGAAGTTGCCTTTCACATAAAAGAATGATCCCAGTCACTTCCACACAGTGAGGTATACAGTGTATTAATAAAAGACTGGTATTGGATTGGTACTTGGTATTGGCCGATGCCCAAAACCTAGGTAACACCATCAGTACTGGGACTGAAAAAGTCATTCAGTCAGTCAGTTATTTATATGGTGTTTACAGTATTACTTGGTGAGGTGTAGCCCTAGTTTTACCTACAGACACGTGAACCCCTGATGAATTCACTTCAGGGTTTTTGTGATAAATCAAATTTTAAATCTGTAGTTTAAAAACCTGCAAGAAAGTCATGTAAAATCATCTAATTTCGCTACTAAAGGTGTTGAAGCTGTTAGCAACATGGTTAAACCTCTTTCTATCACATATCACATAATGCTTCTTGATGTAGGAATACTAATTATTGGCTTCTAAGTGATAGATTGACTTTAATGTGTGACTCATTTTCTAGACTGGCCTGGGGGACCAAAAAGACACAGGTTCCTCTGGGATCTTGAAGAGGGCCAGTCCTACTCACTGCCCAGGCATAAACGGGCAATTGCCAGGCGGCTTCATGCACTTGGACATCAGGAACCCAGGGAAACAGGCAGAGCTGGCCAACAACTTCAGGGCAGCACAGGGGCGGATCGTATCACAGACAGTGGGACAACCCCTCCCCTCCTCTCACATCCCCGTCCCCAGAAACAGGTAGGGAGAGGCTGATGTTTTATTTTCATATTTGGTTTTATTCACAGACACATGCTCTTGTTTCTATTCAGTGCTGTCCAGGAGATAATTCGACACAGAAATTGTGGTTAAGAAAATCTACATAGGAAATAGGACAATATGGGAACACAGGTTGAGTAATGGAAATCCTCCAAACCTGTGTTCCTTAACATAGTTTTGTCTAGAAGTGGAATTCAGCCTCTGGCTACAACTGTACAGCGGTTTGGGCATGAATGGCACGGGGGCGTCCTGGTCAACTGACCACACGTATGGTGTTCCATCCAGAATAGTTTCGAAATATGCCCTAAGAGAGCCAGAGCTGGAGATGAGGGCCAGGATTGCCCAATCACTTGAGAAAAGGAGAACAGAGAGAAAGAATAAGATAGTTACCATGTGCTGATATTGTTTATTATTCAGGAAACTTTTTTACTAATCGGGTGTCTCAGTGCCTTGTTTGACTTCTTCTATACTGTCCTTGTTGACCGTTTTTTGACAGGCCACCAGCGTCATGTGCTCACTGTGTGTCAGGCAGGAAGCTTTGTTATCTGCAAGTGTGTTTTTTTTATATATTTCATGTGCAGTACAGTGAGGTTTTTGCGAGCGCTGTCATTTTCAAACTGACACATTTGTGCTCAGAACATCCTTTATTAGTCCTTAGGCAACATTACATGCACATACAGACTGTTTCACACAGAAGAAGCAGAAAACGCATCCAGGGACATGCCTACTGTACTGAGTGATTATGTAACAGTACTGAGGTCTGGGAGAGACTGTAGGCGGTGCCTAAGCACAGTTTCCTTCATTTTACACATCTATTGGTTACTGTCCGTGTCAAGATGCTGTCTGTCTATCAGACAGTGTTACACATTAACAGAATCCCAGGTGGCAATATAGTAAACTTTAAAAACTGAGCAACTCTTCATTAAATCTGCATAGAAACATGATTACTTTTAAGATTTAGAAATGTATGTTTTTCTATTTTGAACACATGGATTTTAATCTGATTATAGTCCCTCAACGGCTGAGTATGATTGCAGATGTGGTGTCTAGGGGTTTGTTCAGGGGTTTAAACACCACACTTCTTTCCATCCTTCTCTCATCGTCACGTGAAGGTCACGTGCCGTTGGACATGTATGACACGAGGGAGCGTCTCTGGGGAGCATGCAAGACTGAGCATGCTTTTAAAACCAGAGAGATGTTGTGCCTTCTTCACAGTGAGTGTGTGTTCGAGTGTGAGTGCCAACTACTACAGCACGGCTGCTGTTGTCACCTTTTGATGCAGGTCTTCCTAGCCCGATTTGAACCATCTCTTTTCCACAGCAAGCTGATGGCTTATCTCAGCACACTGCTACCACAATAACAGGCTCTGAGTTGACACTACACAGCCTCTGTAAGACATTGCATAACGTTATATAACCATGTGGTCATATTAGCCAGGCCTTGTTGTTGACCTTTCAGATTAACTCCCTGTCTTTATTCCGCTCAAATTGGCTTTTGTTTTGCAGTCGGTGACAAAAGGCTCTCCTCCCCTCTCTAAGCCATTATTCACATTTTGGTTTAAACCATTGTAGTATTCAGTCTATTCGGTGAATTGATTATGCTTACTTACATTTGCTTAAGCTCACCCCAGCTCTGTCTGTTACCCAGATGTATGCACATGCATTATTTATCACAAATTTATAAGAGCAGTTTGAAAATGACTGTAGTTTCCATGTGAACAGTAATTCAGTGCAAAACAACTTCACCACGTTGCACAGTTGCACTGCTCTCACTAGAAGTTGACGACAGTGGATTTTAAAGGCCAATATAATACCAATAGTTTTGAGCAGAAAAAGCTGATAGCCAATTAATTGCTCAATATTTTGTTTTTTTCTTTTGCTGTAGCCTAGTCGGCTACTTTTGCATATGCTGTTTTTAATTTAATCCGAATTTAATCATTAGTAAGAGAATATCCTGTAGTGTGATTAGGTGGATTACATTGCTGGAATACTGTGTGTGTGCTGGATGCGCTGTTCTGTGACTTATGACTGGCCAGGTTTACTCCTGTTGTGCGTCCCGTTACGTTGTTAATGTCACTCTTACAAACCGTTAATTTTCATTCATATTCCCAGGGCTAAGGGCATGTTTGTGTTTGACATCCCTGTGTGTGTGTGTGTGTGTGTGTGTGTGTGTGTGTGTGTGTGTGTGTGCGCGCGCACGCACATCTGTGTACGTGGGCGTGAGCCATTGTGTATTTGCTGTACTCTGTGCCCTGCTTTGGATAATGTCTACAAAGCCATTTATTTTCCTTTGCTCCCTACCAGTTTAGGTAATACAACCATTGTGTTACAGGATTAGATATGTTTAAAGAGACTTTAGTTGTAAAGCTGTCGCTCACCTCTGTGTGCTTTACATCAGCCACTGTTACGTATTGTTTCTCACCCGTACAGTTTACGCACACGTACATCACGGTGCTTTCACACCTTGTCCTGTCAGTTTGCAAATGCTGCAAAGTAGGTCACTATCCATTAGACAAGCCTGGGCAAAGATCTTGCAACATGAAATGGGAGGAACCAACACATTCACTCGCTCACACATGCATATTCATCCAAACCCATTCAAAGCTGCACTATATTTAAACACTCCCACCCTGTTGTCAGCCATGCCTACCAGCAAGGTTCACTCACACCCTAAAGCTGAGCTCATTCTACCTGTCAATACTCATCAGTAGGATCTAGCGCACTGATAACGTAACAAAGACCAGCTTGTTTTTTTTTAAAGGAGGTTGGACAAAATGAAGAGGGGAAGGGGTATTTTGTTTTGACGTTAAAAGCTTTTCTTTCTTATCTGTCCTTGGTCAGGTACACTATCACCACAGAAGGGTAACATGAATAGAAAACACTGAGTCCACATAAACAAGACACTGACTCCAATGGAGGGGGGGGGGGGGGGGGGTTGGTAGTGGAGGGAAAAAGGCAGCTCTGTTTTTCACATAATTACTGGCCAGTCTTTGACTCAGTCAGCCCAGAGTCACCAGGAGGGTTTAGGCAGGCTGGAACAGAGTCCACCACTTCTCCACCCCCCTCCGACCACCCCACCACCAATCCTCTTCTCCCAAAGGAGACATTGCAGTCGGTAGCTGAAGGTCAGAGTCAGAGGCTTCCCGCCCCCACTCCAGTCTGGGATGTCTAACCCACATCCAGACTGCTGACATGGCATCTTGAGTGGAGGAGTCCACTGCTTCTTCAGGTGCTTGTTTTCTTTTATAATTTCCATATAAAACAGAACATGCGTTTAGCATCTCACTATCATCATTAGTTGCAAAAATCCCCTCTGAATTTGATGCAGTGTTGTGATCCTACATTGTTTCCTATTTACCCCCTTCCGGACTACAAGAGGTTAAAGCTCTTGCGCTGACACAGGAAGGGGTTAAAGGTCATCCGCGATGAATGGAGTCATGTGAGAGGGGAGGGTCAGATCAGGACGCGAGCAGGCATCTGGCACGTCCGCTAGGTCAACCCTCAGGATCTGGGATGTGTGCTACATAGACAATTTATAACCGCAGAAGATTGCGTCAGACAGCTCATCGGTTAACGGTGCAGCTTTACGATCTCCTGACTTAGAGGTGTATGGAGGAGTAAGGATCAAGTATCAAAAGAGATAAAAGTCTTTGTATTTAATCTGTGTTTTCAGAACTGGCTCTTAATCATTCGTTCTGTAACACTAATGAGGGCCTGTGGAAGAAGTTTCCTGCTAATGGGTGACAGATACAGTATGTGCTGTGTGTACGTGTACAATCCACAAATGAGACATTAATCACCGGCTGTTGCGCGGTCAAGAAGAGAAGCAAAATCAATTTCATAAGGAGGAGAGTAGGAGGCATGAAGGAATGTTTTCTGCAAACAGTCTGTTCTGTTGCAAAAGAAGACAAAGTTAGAAGTGGCTCCAAAATAGTATGCTGCAATTATATGTTACTTCATACTGTAAAGCCTCACGTAGTTTTTCATGTCTAACAGTGTATATGTGTACTGTATATTTGTCCTTCAGCAGGATGCCTTAGGGACAGGGAAAGAAAAAAAATATTATTAAGGTCGAAGGAAACTCCTGCTGCACTTGATGCTTTATCGCTTGCTCACCAACATTAATAGAGATGTCACAGTCAACTGTCTTCCCTCCGTCTTCAATCAATCTCTCTGTTTTTCTCCCCCACTCCTCATACCAGCACACCGTCCACCAGCCTCTCCCACCTTTCATCATTATTATTTAGCCTCCCACTACGCTTCTTGGTGTTTCATATAACTATTATCGCTCTGTCTTTGTCATTGACATGCTCATAAAAATGCCTAAAAAGTTAATTACAGAGAAGTTTACTTTGCTAGTGTTGTTTATCAAGCTGTCTCAGTAATGACATTGAGCTCCAGCAGTTTTTTTTTCCAGTCTACATACCATAAGATAGACAAAAATGCTCCGGGCTCAGGTTTGCAACTCTGCCTTGTAAAATGTCTCTGCCTCCCTTGTTATATGTTTTATCAGTTCCATATACCCTATTTGCTGTTTCTCTTGGCCATCTGCCCTCTGCCCTTTTGTCTGAAAGACGACCGGTGGCTAAATCCCACTTAAATCCAGAGGAGATGAAGCCTCTGAACAATACCGAGTCTCTTTCTCTCTCTGCCAGGAAAGATTATTACATCTCCTATAGAAAATGTCAGTTCTCATCTCTGTGTTGTGGTCGTCTTCTTTTCTTAAACTTCAGCATACATGTGATATTTTTTAATTTTCACAGCTTTTTAGTGAATATCCATTCATAAAGTAGGAAATATGGCAGCATACTCATCACTGGCTCACAGTGTTTCTATTGGCGCTGAAATCGCAGATCCACAGACATTACCCTCACAAGCCATGAGTTGATTTTGGTTAGAAATATTTCTTCACTGTTTCGCTCATTCAAATCACATTTTTCTTAAAGTAATACTCCCCAATATTTTGATTTAAAGGAACAGTGTGTAGGATCTGGCGGTATCAAGCAGTGAGGTTGCAAAATACAACTTTTCCCGTGTGGTAAGTGTGGAGGATTGCTACGGTGGCTGACTCGAAAACGCAAATGGCTGTAGAGCTAGTTCTTTTAAGAGTAGAGTGATTGTGTGTAGTGTATGTGGAAAGTGAGAGGTGAAATAAGAGAGAGAGAGAAAAAGTGGCGACAACGGAAGTGAGGAACGTTATTAACTCCTGCCAAAGCAAAGCACGACCCGCTCCTTATATAGATATTAGCGGCTCATTCTAAGGTAACAAAAACACGATTCTTATTTTCTGGTACATCCCCTGAAATGTTACGCACTGTTCCTTTAAATATATGTCTGTTAAGTCGCTATCTATCGCTGAATGAAGTGTTGATGAAAGCCCTTGCATTTGCAGTATTATGAACTGGACGTCTATGACCACATTCTCGGGGACAAAAAAAAAAAATCACTATGTCCCTGGGAAGTGAGATCCAAAACACACCTGCGATTACCACTTATTGCCATAGATGCCGCCAAAGAGAACGAAGCGGAGATCTTCGAGATTGCAACTTTAAAATCACACAGACTGATTGGATAATAGAATTACACATTTAAATTGTAGATTACAAAAATGCAACTAATCCTATTTTATTACTTCTCACTGTGACAGATTAACTGGTACAATACAGTAGGAACAGTCTCTTAGTGAAATGCTTGAGTGAATTTAGAAATGGCTTCCAAAACCGGATCCTTGGTGACTGAAAGTAAGCCTTTTAAATTCTGAAGTGACTGTTTTCAAAATGTTCGGTAAGCCCATAGTTTCCTGGGCTTTGCTTTCTCCTGCTCTCACTCACTGCACTTATAAATATCCCACACACACACACACACACACACACACACACACACACACACACACAGTGTCTTGCGCAACCTCATCATAAGTCATCCCAGTCTGCTGATGACAAGCAGTTCAATTCAGTCCAGACTGCAAACAGAGAGAAGTCTGAGAAACGCCTAACACTTTGTAGTGTACAGAGCTGAATGGCCTACATCTATCTGAATTTGTGCTCAGCATGTAGTTGAACATGCATTCTGCTCATGTAGTAGAGAAAATATATTTTCTCTGTTATGAAATACTTTTCTCATTCAGGCTGCTTTCTCACATCAATATTTAGCCATTGTTTATAGTCTATATGTTTATAATGTGCTCATTACTGTGTCAGTAACCCATGAAACATCAAGGCTACCTTCACCCACTATGGCAGTATGTAGGAAACATGGAAGATACAGTGCTGGCAGAGGTTTGTGACTCCGTCCTGAGGAGCATCAGACGTCCGTGAGCTCACTTGTAATTTAAGCATTCTCCAGCACAAAGCCCATTACAGCATATACTCAAAATACAGAAATAAATGTTTATACAACCTGGGGGTCGTAACAACAGCCTTGTCTTTTAGTTTAGTTGTGGAAAGAGAGCTGTGGTGAACTTCTGGCTTTTCCAATTGATTTTGTGTTGACTCAGTTAAGTAATGTGAGCATTGACTTCTCACAACGCCCGGGCCAGCAAGGGATCAGGTAAATCAAAGCGTGAATTAAATAGCCTAAGTACTGCATAGATTGAGCGGCTGCTATACAGTTGCAACTTCATTCTGATACATTTCAAAGATTCAGCTTGAATAAACTATTTGAAACCTCATAATACACCCAGGCTGCTGGAACCAGTGGGCCCAGTTCCTTATAAGCTCCTGCAAACCCTCTACGCTCTGTGTGAGTCCTTCATGCACGTCCTGAACAATAGAGCTGTGTGGGCCGGGATAATGACTTATCTTCGTGCCCTCTAAAGAATGAGGGCAAGACGATCAATCAAGCTGCACTACAAATGAATAGATGTGTGTGTTTCCTTTTTAAATTCCTTTTCTCTCTCACCTCCTCACTTACAGTACAAACACACACTTTCAGTGTGCTTGTAATGAGGTAGCCCAGATTTATTTAAAACAGATCTGCTCATGACTGTCGTCCTTTCACCTCCTGGATATTGCAACAGGCATCAAAGTATTCATAACACCCTGCTGAGTCAGCCAGCGATATTTACGTTGATTTAGGGCTGCACAACAAAATGCTGATCCCGATTATTTTTGATCAATATTAAAGTCAAGATGATGGACTGGCGACCTGTCCAGGGTGAACCCCGCCTTCGCCCAATGCCAGCTGGGATCGGCTCCAGCCCCCCCCCCGCGACCCCTAACGGGATAAGCGGTTGACGATGAATGAATGAATAAAGTCAAGATTATTTTTCACAATTATTCATTGATTTTAATGACATATGTTAACATACTTGATTGCATTTTCACATTAGAATAAATAGAGCACCGTCTTCACTTCCAAGCTGTGCTACATCCCTGTAAATTTACAGATTAGGGATGTTGGAAAAAACTGATATTGCAATATATTTTTCTAATATTAATATTAATATTAATGAATATTAGTGAAGGCCTGCACGGTGGTGCAGTGGTCCGCGCTGTTGCCTCACAGCAAGAGGGTTGCAGGTTCTGTGTGGAGTTTGCATGTTCTCCCCGTGTAAGCGTGGGTTTTCTCCGGGTACTCCGGCTTCCTCCCACAGTCCAAAGACATGCTGTTTAGGTTAACTGATGACTCTAAATTGCCCGTAGGTGTGGATGTGAGCGTGAATGGTTGTCTGTCTATATGTTGTCTGTCTGTCTCTATGTGCCCTGTGATGGACTGGCGACCCGTCCAGGGTGTACCCCGCCTTCGCCCAATGCCACGGGATAAGCGGTTGACAATGGATGGATGGATGAATATTAGTGAATAGTCCTGTATTAAAAAATACAGGTCTATTCACCCTACCCCTTTGTTCACTGCATTTTAAAGTTAAATGGGTCAGTCTGGTGCACTTTGAGCAAAATTAGCAACAATAAGAGGTAGATAATTAATTTTATGCTCTTAATTTAATCATAAACACATGATTATATCTATCCTAAAAAGTGAAGCCAATACATCTTGATCACCAGCTGGTGGCTAGCTGATATAATATGCTGCAGCATTTTCTTTGAGCACAACACGCATTTTAAACATCAATATCTCAGGCGATTATGGTCATGTACTTGTGGGAAGCCAAAATTGTGATTGAAATTAATATTAAATTAATTGCGCAGCCCTACGTTGACTATATCTGTACGCACAAAGTCGCACACCCACGATTGCATACTCCAGATGACACCTTATGGAGATATTATTTGGTTTAAATGTGATATTCATGAGCCGTCTTTGTGGTGTAATACAGAGAAAGAGAGAGAGAGAGAGAGAGAGAGAGAGAGAGGGGAGGGGAAAAAGGCTGACAGCTTCTTACTATATGTGCACAGTGTTTGTTTTTTCACCCATTAACTCAGGATCTGTGGTCTCCTCCCTGTAGCTATAAATGGATTTGGGTTGCTAAACTTCACCAATCCTGTTGTCGTGCATCTATGCCTGGCATTCACCGGTCCTTAAAAAGACACCCAACCAAACAGTCCAAAAATAAGACCTGAGAAAATGACATAAATACAGCTATTTGCTTTTCCACCTTGTAAAGTTTTATTTTCACTGCGTTCTTAGTTTAATATGAATGAAGAACCAATCAACAAATGGAACAAATGAACTTTACATCCCTAAAGCTTAAGTTTCCATTTCTACTATAATAATCTGAAGTTTAATTAGAATTGGGGCAGCATCATTTATTTTGGTTTTAAATTGGTCTATTAAAAAGATATTTAAAAGTCTTTTACCTAAAGTATATGATTGTGAAATAGTGTTTAAAGGTGCAAACGGGAGCGGACACACACCCCTTGGTCTCCTATGGCTGCTTCCAAGATTACATGGAGATTTCCGGCCAGGGGAGAGGTAGAAAGTATCCCCTCTTAATCTTAGTGGTGGCTACCAGCAGCACCAACATGCCACTGCACAAAGCCTTGAGTGTATGAGGCTGTCCAGTCAGGTGCAGAGCAGAGCCATGATCACTGCCCAAATAACCCCCGAAACTCTTAAAGCTGTTCAGGGCATGGGAACTGGTAATCCTCACTCTTCTCTGATCTGCCGTGTTTCCACCCACTCTTGGTTTTCATCCAAAGTCAGATTGTTTTTCTTATTGTTGTTGTGTTGATGTACAATAGACATCGGTGAAGTCCCTTTGAGTCTGACATATTTCATTTGTCTTGTGATTAATGCAGAGGGCAAAGCTGATCTCCAGTCTCTTGTCTAACAGCATTTTCTTTTCCTTGTTCCATCTGCCCTGATCCGGTTTGGACCGAGAATCAACTTTTTTTACACCATAATTACACCATGAGAAACGGAGGGAGGAGCAAGGGTGGGAGAGAGAAAGGGAAGGGCAGAGGCAACTTAAAGGCTAATACCAGTAAATTTAAAATGATCTCCTTCAAATTATTACGACTGGCATAGCATCAAGATAGCAGAGCTTGGTGTCCTAATTTCAAACAATTGCTGCCTGTTCCACAGACAGTAGTCCATCATAAAAAAAACATGGGTCATCCATCTTATGGTTTACTTCACACTAGTGTCTTTACATGAATTCATGACTTCATATTCTGCCTGCTATCAGTCATGTGACATCCACGGGAAGAACTCCAGATTTAATATGTCATTTTAGCAGTTATCTTATTTTGGGTCAACAATGGCCCTTTCATTCACAGGTTTAACACATAGACTGTATATAAAGATGGACATCACAGCTCCCCAAAAGTGAAGCCAAAATGTATATATCGCTCCCTGGTAGCTTGCTGCAGTATAGGTCATAAATCCCACCCCTTCATGTTATATGGTCCAAACTAAAATGTCAAAGTACACATCAAACAATTTTTTCCTAAGTATGGTTTCCCTCATTTTAAGTTGTTCTTATGTTCAGGTGTTATTTTTTTTTTTTTTGATAAGTTTTGTTTTAATTAGTTATTTGATGCTATAAATAGGGGATGAGACGTCATGATTGACAGCTGCTCTGAGTGAAGTAGTTGCGCAGCCCAAGGCTCAGGAATTGTATGAGAGAAGAGATGCAACCTCAACTTTCCATAACCGTCAAGAGTCGGTCTACAAGAACATGAGTCAATTTGATCATAAATTTAATTATAGAGATGCAGTATTGTGGTTAGTTGTGTCTTTCTAGCCAAACAGCTACCATGGTGCTAACGATGCAGCTAGTTGGCTCACACTAACAAGCTGCAGCCGTGCTTGGCTCCTGATTGGCTCGGGGCGTGTGTCTGGGCGGGACCTCTAAACCGCGGTTCCACACTTTTAGTTTAGTTTAGGAGGTTGTTAGCTGTGTGTCTGCCTGGCGTAGCGATAGCTGCTCTAGTGTTGCCGGTGGCTTCCTGCCACACACATACAGTGTGTCAGCGTGGTGGGACTTTTGTGAGTGACTGACTGCATGTGTGTGGCGGTGGTGTGGGGTTGTTGTAGCTGTGAATGTATGTGTAGCATAGCAGTGTGTGTACAGCTTATTTGCTGGTGAATAAATGCTACGAGACTACAATGTCTATAACTTTCTATATCTGTAACTCTGGCTCAAACTCGATCTATCTCGATAATCCTTTTAACCATGTAATTGTAAATTGGCTATAACTGTGTGACTATATTTTCTTTAAAGCTGTCAGACTAAGACAGAGAAAAAGGTTAAACAGGGATAAATGAGGGCATCTCTGTACCTATAAGAGTACAGGGGGAACAGTGAGTGTTAAGTATTACACATTTTATTGGCATGCTGAGCAGCTGTTTCTGTCTCTGGTTTCACTTCAGCTCTCCTTAATGGGGGATTTACTAGTGAACGTAGATGCACCAAAGGGGACTTGAGGTGCCAAGTACGTGCATGGCTGCATGTCTTGTGTGTGTGTACGTGCATGGCTGCATGTCTTTGTGTGTGTGTGTGTGTGTGTATGAATGTGGTGTAGTAATATGTTGGTATTCCTGAAGCTGAATCTGTTTTCAGCCCCTGAAGCCTCACTAGCTTAATTCGAGGCTCCTGTCTTCTGTCCAAACAATATTCATCAACCTTTAAACCTTTTTAACTACTGCTGCTGCCCTAATTAGCTGCTCTCTATCTGCTGATGTTTAAGATTAATAAAGCTCAAAGATTAATGTGTTTTGTCAATGAGGTTGGTATATTATTAAGCAGTTTATTACGTAACATTTAGATAGACACAAAGTTTGACAGTTCATTCATGACCTCTGGAGCAGTTGACAAATCTTAACCAAAAGTCCACTTACTCTTGCTTTTGACCATACCACATGGTCCTCATGAGCAGACTGAATTTGCTCAGTGTCCTTGGAACTGTAGACAGTCAAACTTTCATGCTACAAATCTTGTGCAGAGTAGTTGCCTTGTCTGCTTATTATAAGTGACCTCTGGCTTGTTTTCCGGCTTACAAACTTTTGTAGTCATGGGTTGTGGTTTTTTTTTTTTTTGGGGGGGCTTGTGTAGTCGCTTATTTATTATATATGCATTCATATGCAAAATTCAATGCAGTGCAAAAATGAAATGAAAAGCTTGCAGTCCAAAATAAATTCATACCTATAAGAAGTGATCAAATGGCCGCCTCTCTCTCTCATATTGTGGTAGGTATGATTGCTTCTTTTGGGTTTGTTTCTTTAGACCCGGTTGCTTGTTTACCTCACCAGATCTGGCGACACCAAATGTGTGCCATTAATACACAAACACTTTTTGCATTTATTTAACATCCCTAAGTCAAGAATTTAACATTTTGCAAAATTCACTAAACTGAATGTGTGGTATTTGGTTTTGTGTGTCTGAGAGTGAAGCGACTTGGCCGTAGAGAGATCTGACCGTTCAACAGAAAAACACTTCACTCACACACGGCATGGTTTTCCTGTGGGCCAGCGCTGCTAGCTGTGTCTGGCAAGCTCTCCCTTCTGTCTGTCTGTCTGTTCAGGGGAAAGAGTCTGTCCTGATCTGCCATTACCCAACTCTCAGAGAAACCGGCCAGTTGTGTCAAACTCATCCCGTTTTGTGAAAATGAGCCTGATGTTAAAGCACCGGATCTGATCCAGAGTCAGGGTGTAACATCCTCTCAGATGTCTCATGGAGGAGCAGCTCTATCTGTCTTGAGCTAGATGCTCACTTTTATCATCATGATCTCTCTGGTGTTTCCATAATGTGCTCTAATTGCCACCATTCGTCTTATTAACTATCCCGTTGTTGGCATTGCAGAGTGATAGAAGGGCCATTTTCATTTGCTTATTCCCAACAGTGTCACAGCCTTCCCCTGTTCGATGTTGAAACACTGATCATTTGGAGAGAGGTGAGTGGCTTTTACAGGCACAGTGCCAGAGGATCCACTGGGGGAGACTTAAATTTCTAAAAATGTGGTTTATGGCTTTTTTTTTTTTTTTTTTTTGCTATAGACCTTTTCATTTCCATTCTGTTTCCAGGGCAACACAAGCCCCCAGGAAGAGCGCTGGGCATTGAAGCAAATTTTTGTCGTGGTCAAAACTACAAATTCAATTGATTTGAATGGGAATGTCCATTCTGCTCCTATTCTATTTCTATGTGGCGACACATTAGGGCTGTTCAGTATACACCACTACTACGAAATAATAACACACACACAACTACAAGTTATTATGTTTTTTCTAATACTTTAAACAGTGATATTTGCAAGCGAGTAAAACACACTATTTGTCATACTTTCATTGCATATTTGATGGTAAACTTTGGGCCTGTAAATGTCATTTTTGTTTAATATCCATGCTATAATCATGCAAGTAAAAGCAACACTAACCAGCTTGAATGTGGCCGGCATCAGTTGTTTTGAAACCAGACTCCTGACACAGATTTGCTCTGACCGCTGGCTTTGGACCAACAGACACACACTGTTGAGCACACCCACTTTTTAAATGCCTGCATCACATTCCTGCATTTATTTTGTTTGAGTTCATCAGCGCAACAACTTGGTATTGTTGTTTTAATAACGTGTTATTAATAAGCTGTTAAGAATGGCCCAAACTAAAGGCTGCAAAGTGAAGATGTGGTGTGTGCATGATAAGTACGTCAGAGCTTTGAGACACCAATGTGCTAGATGGACGGATCACTTCTCACTTCGGATCACTCAGGCATCAGATATCAGATGATCCTACTCAGTCATGGCTGAATATCAGACTATTTACATGCTTGCCCTTTTTTCACCTTTTGTAAAAGAGAGGCAGATACAACGGACAGCCGGGCTTTGAGAGTTTGAAAGGCCCACTGAAGGCACATTTCTTTGATTTTTTCAGTTGTTTTTCTTCATATTTTTTCATCATTATTCATTTATGCATAGGCTACAACAGAGAATGGATCCTTGCTTCTCTCTCTCATTAGTTTACAAAAAACAAAAGTCACATCACACTCCCTTAAAGTCTGAAGCCATTTTTCTACCAACTTTCTTCCTCTGAGCCCCAGCAGCTCCTTCACTTTATCTTTCTAGAAAACAAGAAGATACTGATCACTTTGTTTTGCTGGTTAGAGGCTTTGTCTGCCTGATGCTGCCCTGCAGATATTTTGCTTCATGGGAGTAAGTAAAATAGTGTGGATTTGGAACAGCACTGGTTTGCTTTTGCAAAACACAGGAAACCAAGCAAAGGCCTGCTCTGGCTTGTGATGGCAGAAGGGCAAATCTCATGAGCAGGCGAGAGCGGGAGTGGGAAGTGAAGAATGAGGAACAAAATAAGAGTTTGAGTGCTGCGGAAAGAGAACTGACCGCTGCATTTGGGGCTCTCCGCCATTTTAATCTGTGCTCCAAGTTTCAAGACATGTTTCTTTCTGTTTGATTTGCTTCCCATCTGTCTTTTCTTGTCTGTTATACTTTTGAATTTTATATCAAAGTATGTATTGTGAGTCCCTTTTCATGTTTAAGTCAGAGGGAAACAGCCTTAGTTGATGACATACAGAATCAGCTTTTCTTACTTGATTTGTTCTGGTTTCCTTTAACATCCACAGAGTAAACAGGTGCCTCAGTTGTTCATAAGGCTATGGAGATGACATGTCATCAAAACCTCAGTCTAGCATGGACTGGTTTGGATTATACTGTATATGAAAATATGATTTGAACAGATATCATCCAGGAATAAAAGAGTTTCTGAGGGCAAAAAACGCAACTACTCGGCTGACTTCTCTCTGGCCTGCTGTATCAGCTCATGACTCAAATAAAAAACATCAAGCATATTTATAAGGACGCAGTGTTGTCAGGCAGAAGGGCCAATCTTGTTTGTTGTCCTCAGTAGAAGAGGGGAAACAATTCTAAGGCCTCCACTCAAGAGAGACTGCCCTGCACTCCCCTAGCAACAACATTGTTATCGGAGGGGACTGACAGAAGTTGCTATAGCTACAAGTTAATCTTGTTGTGTAGCCTGAAGAGACACTGGGATAGTAAAGCAAAGTGGGTAATAAAGTAAGCTAGGTGTTAGCCAGTTTGCACAGAGACATGAACATTGGAGGTGTTGTGTATTGTATGCTCCCTCTCTAGATTCATTTTCTTTAACAGGTATGCAACCAATATTTTAACGATTTAATGTCTTGAAATGGGGATAGGGGTAGTGGAAAGGGTGACGTCAGGCCTAAGCTAACAGATGCAACTTATCTCGGCTTGTTGGCGGGTTTAATGGGGTAACGCCAGAGAGAAGGCTCGCCTGTGTGTGTGCACCTATCTATTATCCGATTTACACCAACCGTGTTTGCCAGCACTCGACTGACCAGCATGGGGCTCACCCTGCAGATGTAATGACCTACAATATCCCTAGCTGTTTCCATAATGCGGGCATGGCTTGCATCATGTCAGGTAGTGCGTCATGATCTACTCTGTCATCAGCCGGTTAATTGCTTGAGCTGTGTCAACATTTTCTCTCTGAGAAACGAGCGGCTCTGTTCTTGATGTCCATTCAGGTTGCCGCACACATTTTTCTCACTGACTTTTAACCCACGAGTTTACTGTTTAAGTGAAATATGTGTATACATACCTGTATATGATCCTGTCTGTGTAATTTAAGGGATGTAATGCAGATGTGGGGAACCATGTTTTTTGCTGTGTCTTTATCCTCTATTATCTAGCCAGAACAAAGCTGTTTGTTGTTTCTGCACAGACCTAAGGCTATAGATTGCATTCGAGGCTCGAGCAGCAGAAAGAGAGGGCTTTTTGTCCCGAGACTGAATAGCCATTACACTCGCAGTCCACATTAGCGAGCTCTTGCCTAACAGCCTCTCCCTCTCCAGGGCATTCAGAGCCTGGGTGCGTACGAAAGGACCAACATGTGTATAGATTGCACAGATGACGGTCACAACACAGCTTGATGTTTATATCAAAATATATATTAGATTTATATCAAAGTTAATAAAGATAATAGTGCGTTAACCAAATTTGTTGTGATGCCACTAATTTCTTTAACGCATTAACACAATCCGTCTTTTGGAGGATCTAATTGGCTCAGTTTTACAGAGACATTGGAAGCCAGTGACCGAGCGAATGCTACTGTGCTTGTTCCATATGCCCAGTGGATCCGGAGGATGTTGCTTAACAGTTAAACGGTTAATTATAAACATCCTTAATCGGAACCAACCCTGCCATACTAGCCTGGCACGAAGGAGGTTAAGTGACGCTCCAAACTTACGCCAAATTTTTGTGAGGAAAAACTGTCATGGCCATTTTGAAAGGGGTTCCTTGACCTCAGACCTCAAGATATATGAATGAAAGTGGGTTCTATGGGTACCCACGAGTCTCCCCTTTACAGACATGCCAACTTTATGATAATCACATGCAGTTTGGAGCAAATCATAGTCAAGTCAGCACATTGACACACTGACAGCTGTTGCCTGTTGGGCTGCGGTTTAGCATGCTATGATTGTAGCATATTTTTTATGCTAAATGCATATTTGTCCATTCCCATCTTGATAAAAAAAAAATGTGATTAATCACGATTAATCATGGACAGTAATGCGATTAAATATTCGATCAACTGACCACTCTGGTGTTTACAATACATGCGTTGTACAAAGATATGTAAAATACGAAGCTGGAAAAATAGAAAAAGTGCCATAAACATGAGGGGCGCAGGGTGTGTTCGGGGGGTTGACTGTTTACTGCCAGTCGTGACCATCTGCCTGCAGAGTTAACAAGGAAGTGAGATGGAGAGAGAGGGACAGAGGACATTACGTAATACAGTGGAGTCGAGGCAGGACGACGGGGGACGGAGGGATTGCGGAATGGAGAGCAGTGGGTGTTCTGTAAATAGCAGGTATGGATGGGGCAGCTGTCGGGGCTGCACACTGGGCAGACCAGCCCGGTCAGTTCTGATAGCCTCAGTTGTCACTGCAGGATATACCAGTTTGACTAAATCATGCCATTCCCTACACTGTTTTTTACTTCATATATTGTGCACTAATAAGTCACAACCTTCATTTACATTTTCATCTATGATTTTTTTTGGGATAACACACACTGGCTTATCTACAGAAACAGTGCACAGTTCAAATTCCCTGTAGAGCCACGCAGGATCCCTTGAGCCTCAAACAGGCGGAAAGGAAAGAGGATAGAGATGCCTATCAGAAACAGAGAGGGAAATGTATGGTTAACAATGCTCTTGTGTGTTTCAGCACACTTTCCTCACATTTTCCCCATCTGAGTGTGCGTGAGGATGAGAGATGTGAACATATGTTTTAAAGAATGAATAAATGAAAAGCTTTGCCTGAGGAAAAGTTTATCTCATGACTGGAAACATTGTTCCTATTCTTGGTGTGCGTATCTCCAACGCTATTTGCATTTGTTTGTGTTAGAGAGAAAAACTGACAGAGACGAAAAGCAGTATTAAAACACAGTCAGTCGATGTTTGTCGAATGTGTAATCCTATCACGACGACTCAGAGTGGCGTGTTTGAAAGTTGATTTTGTTGACGTGTTTGTGTGACTGTTTTTTTTTTTTTTGACTCGACTGCCAAGGTCATGCACCAGTCTCTATGCCAGTCGCTGCCTGGCAGGCACACGCAGCTGTGTTGGGTATGAAGAAGCCAGCATACAGTACACACACACAGAAACACACAAATACACCCTGATGTCTGTTTTGGGGCCTGTGTCGATCACATGATCACACTGGATGGATAAGTGCTATTTAAAGTGACCGCTAGCGGTGCTGAGAGGGAGATAAGGGATTATTGTTGGTAGTGTACAACCCATAGACTGTATAAAATATGGACATAGTCTCCGTGACGTTACCCATAGGTTTCTGAAGAGTGGTTGTGAAGCTCAATGTGGGTGGCTCTGGCCGTGGCCATCCTGGCAGTGACGACACAGAAACTCACGGCTAATCCAAAAATTGGCAAAGAGGTGACTCTTCAGTGGTTAGATGATGCAGCAGAGCAGACAGCTAGCAACCAGCGACCTGGTACATCACCCACCTATCACTCAAAGCAGCAAAACCCTCTTCATGCCAAACTTGCCTTGATATAACTTAAATGGGCTGTATAAAAACTTCACTCCCGAACTGTTGTTAGTTTCTGTACCAGGCTGAAAACATGTTATAGGGATTGACTCGCTTTTGGAGCCTCAAGTGGCTGTTTGCAGAACTGCAATTTTTTGGCATTTCCGCTCTTCCACTCTGCTCTTTCATGGTACAACCCCATGAAAACTATACCTACCATATTAAACTCTGCTCAGTGTTGAATCATCCTGATACATAATGGAGATGATCTGTGGTCAGCCAACTCAAAACTATGAAATCTACTGATGCTGCCCAGACCGGTCCGCTCTGTCTTTGTTTTTTCTCTTGAAAACTGGTTTCTCTGTGTGACACACACAGTATGTTTCCTTGTAAACAAGATAGACCTCTAGTGTGTTGTCCAGGACTTAAAGTGATATTGGTCTTTTGAGAGTGAAACAATCACCCCCTGTTACCTGTAGACTTGTAGGGTTGCTGCAGACAGCAAAGCTCTGTGTAAGAGGGGGGTTGTGGGAAGTCGTTTTTCTGGTTAACTGAGTCTTGGCTGTGCCAAACAGGTGTTGTTCAAGAGGGAGAGTGAATAGATTAGGTTAGGCAGAAAAACTAAGAATAAAAATACACTTTAGGAAGTTCAACCATGTCAAGTTTTTAGCCGTGTATGTGGCCTGCTTCTTGGTCTTTAAAGTTCCTGTGTATTTTGTGACAGTTGGCCCGGACCTTAAGTGGGCTTATAATGATTTCTACCGGGCTGGTAACTGGAGCAGAGGTGCTGTGTTAAATATAGAGGGGCGGCCCAGTCATCTCCCCAACAACAGCAGAGAGCCCACTATAATACTGGATATGGGGGTGGGAGTTGAAAAACAGCAACATGGCGGCATCGTATCACCATCTGCAGTATCAAAGTCCAAATGTCCTCTTGGGACCTGGTGTGGAAATACACCAGGTCACCACTCTGTGTTCTCGTTTTAATGGCGCAAATGGTCTCCATATGTAGTTGTGTACTTTTTAATGATGCAGCACAATTTTTTAATTTATAGCAAATTATTTTGCGGACCCTCTGACAGAGTGACACCATTTTGAGAATCACTGCTCTACACACTGTTCACTGCGCACAATACACAGATACACACATGCTTGGGCAATGGGCACATGCTACACCCCCCCCCTTTCTGCACTCAGAGCTTGTTGTTGCTACTTGTGTCTTGACTCAAAGCGGTAGTCGTTCTTTCTCTCTGTATGTGCCTGGGCCTGGCTTGTTGACTTTAGCTGGCCCATGTGTTGTGCCGCTGCCAAAGGGGATGGTTCTTGGCTCAGCCAAAGCCAGTACAAGTTGAGGGAGGAAGGAAGGTAAGAGGGTGTGTGTATTCAGTGCGCATTTGTGTGCGTGGGTGTGAGAGAGCGAGCATATGATTTTATTTGTGCATGCACGTAAGTTGGCTAAATGCTCCAATCAGAGGCATCCCCAAATGTATGCAGGACACACACTCATAGGCAGGTACAGTAAATGGGCTCCCTATTGAGACGCATTACCTGTCTCATAAAACACATGTTTGTCAGTGACAGGGCTCGTAAATTCCACAGCTCAGAGCATAAATGGTGTCACTACATTACATTAAACACTTCAGTGTGTGTATGTGCCTACATTTGTTCATCTGCGTATGTGGGGCAGGTAGACATGTTTATCGTGTCATCATCAAATTTACTACACACCATAAACATGCCATGGTTGGGCTGAAAGGCTCTTGCAAACATCCAGATGTGGGGAGTCAGAAACCCAAATCCTAAAACACTCTTCTGCCCAAAGACACACACATATACTGTACATATAGCCTACCACACACACATAGCCCAACTTTGTTGACGGCGATCTCTGCTCTCCAGTCACCTCTAAATAGAGGCATCCCCAGTTTAACTTGCTCCAGGATAAAGCCTCTCATAAGAAGATGCAGACAGATTTACTGTTGCATCAGTGCAGTCACTCTTCAGCTCTGTCCTCCACGTATAATGGCTCCATAGTTATTTCAGAGACGGGCAAGAAGTCATAGAGAGAGTAGCGGGCCGTGTCATTTTGAGTATCTGCAGGCGCTGATGCGATCATCAGAGTAAACAAGGCACAGGGATGGCGGTACTGTTATCTGTACGAGCTGGTTTTATGACGGCAGAAGAATGCAGCAGCCATCTGCTTCACACTTGGTGTAAACATTAATATCAAAGTCAGTCTGTTAGCTACAGTAGATCAGCTTCACCACCACCGTCAGCATGAGTAACAGTCAACTGGCAGTCGGCCCTCTGAGAAAAGGCTGTCTAAAACACGCCATTAGTGTTGTTTATTGCTTTACACATGCACACACACAAAAAACTTGCACCAGATGTAATGAAACTGCGGTGGAGTATCATGCTCCTGCCGGGAAGCAGAGGAAGGGAAAAGCTCAATGTCAGGAAATCGGAGTGGGGTTGTGTTTAGGGGGGGCTACTAGGGGTATTAATGGGGTCTAGTGTGTGTTTGTATTCCTCTGTGTGGGCGTGTGAGAGAGGGATCGGGATATCAAAGTTTGAATAATCTCTAGAATCAACTAATAGGCTAGCTGGTCTCCCAGTGTGTTTCTTTTTATTTCGCTGATACATACTACTGACATGCATGCCTGTCAGTAGTATGCTGTTAGTATATTTTTTTACATTACAGGCTGCCATTTTTTTTTTTACCTCCGCAGTCAAGCTGACATGTTGGTCATGTTTGCAACAAAAATGATTAAAACAACACAAATGTCATTAAGAGAGATTCAAAAGCGTGTCCCTGTTTGGCCCTGTTTAGTGCTGAAAACAAGGCTAATGACTGAAACAGGACACGGCTAATCTTGTTATCTCTGTATCTCTCATCCAGACTTGTGTGTGTGTGTGTGTGTGTGTGTGTGTGTGTGTGTGTGTGTGTGTGTGTGTGTGTGTGTGTGTGTGTGTACATGTGTACGTGTGCGTTGTGCATGTTTACCCGCCTCTCCTCTGGCTGTCTTCTGTTTTAGCTGTGGCGTGGATATTATTCTTTGCTTACTGTGATTCTCTCCATGTTGGTATTTTATAATTATATTGTTTTAACCAACTTCCCACATTGTATCCAGAGCACACAAACACAGATACACACTTAACCCACATTTCGAGACGTCGAAGAGTGAAACCAGCATTTTTTTGTGTTTGGACATCGCTGTGTTGTGTTCAGACTGTCTCTGAGAGATTCCTTCGTATCTCTGTACGTTCCTCTGCGATCCCATCCAGCACTTTCTCATCTGTGTGGGAGCTGAAACACTTTCTGAACTTTTTTCTGCGTCCATGAAATATTTAAAAGTCTTGTCACTTCTGAAGAGTGGGTGTGTGAGCAGGTATATGCACGCTTGTTGATTTACAGCGTATTTTTTTTCGTGTTTTTCACTCCAGAGTGAAGTTTTTAGCATTGTGTGTGTGTGTGTGTGTGTGTGTGTGTGTGTGTGTGTGTGTGTGTGTGTGTGTGTGTGTGTGTGTGTGTGTGTGTGTGTGTGTGTGTGTGTGTGTGTGTGCGTGTGTGTGTGCGTGTGTGCTCTGAGGCTCCAAGTGGATCCCAGCCAGGGCTTGGGGCTTGGCTGAGAGAACGCCTCAAACCAGTTTACTCTGGTTGTGTAGTGGAGAAGTCTGGGGGCGGGACAGGGACTTCTTAAAGCTGCAGACCATGTGTATCTCTGCCTCTTTCTCGTTTGTGTTGCGTCTGTGTTAATGTGTGTAGTCATATGTTAACATTTTACAGCATTTGGATTTGCATGTCACATACATTGCTGTACATATATTCACCTCATTGCATTGGCTTTGATGGCTCGCTTTACATGAGAATTTCAGTCCGTTCATGTGCGTGTGCACAAGTGTGTGGGTGAGTTCTTGGCCCTGCCTTAAATATTTTTCTTCGCATTTTGCTTTCAAGGACAGCAAGAGAGGTGAAGAGTGCAAAATAGAATGGATGAAGAGAATAAATGTGCATGAAGAGGAGAACTTTGTGCTTCATTGCAGGATGACACAAATTACTGTTGTGCTTGGTCCCGTTTTTATTAGAATGCCGGATGCCAAAGCACACCCTTTGGGCTCACTGTGTTTACGAACATGTACTGTGTATAGATCCGCTGCTAGCTAAAGTGGGCAGTATAAATAAGGTTTAAGCTGAGGGTGGACTACTCAGCATGGGGTGTATTGAGCAGGAAGGCAGGAACAAGCATCTCTCTCTAAGCAAGGTTGCACTAGTTGCAGAAACATGCCATAAAACCCTTTTCACTCTTGGGGCTTCCTATTACATCCTGGATTTGGATTTGTTCACTGCATCATCCAAATTTCTTGTAACATCACTGCTGATATTTTTTGGGGGCTACACAGACCTGTAGTTTTCTCAAGGGGCAAGCGGGGCTGTCTCTCCTAAAATAATTTTCCATTCAGTCAAAACAACAAACTGTTTTGCACCGTATGGCTGAAATTTATTTTGTTCAAACATTACCCTTAGGAGTGGGAATCACCAGAGGCCCCATGATATGATATTATCATAATACTTAAGTCATGATATGGTGTTATTAGCAATATACCAATACTATTGGGCCGATATGGATTCAAATAGTTGGATCGGGTATCAAAGAGTGGGGCCAGTCTATTAAATTCAATTCTATGTTTATATGCTACTGTATACACATCATTTACTGGAATTTGCTGCATTTGAAAAGTTCACATCTGAATTGTAATTCCTATTAATTTTGAAGATTTTTTGCCAAGTTGCTGGGATTTATTATTTTAATAATAAATAATAAATATATATATATATATATATATTTATTTATATACATTTATATTTATATTCTATATATATATATATATATATATTTATATTTATATATATATATATATATATATATATATATATATATATATATATATATATATATATATATATATATATATATATATATATATATATATATATATATATATATATATATTGGTTACATTGTGTTTTGTCAAGTTAAAAACGCAATGACAAACGACAAACCTGATGTTGCCTTACACATAAAAGAATGATCCGGGTCACTTAGTCACACAGTGAAGCATACAGCTTATAAATTAAACACTGGTATCGAACTGGTACTTGGCATCGATTGGTACCCAAAGTAGACCGATTAATCCGGCCGATTTTTTTTGCCATTTTTTCACAGTCTGCATCGGCCGATGCCTGAGCATATTAAGCCGATTAGCAAGCAGGCGCATCTGCGGGCAGCTCAGTGCTGTTACTGTAGAACACGTGTGACTCATCCCCTTGTGTCAATCAAACTGCTGCTCTACTGGCAGACCTAGACCGCCTGTCTGCCTAGTTTTATATGATACCAGTATCTTCACTCTAGCTTTAACGCTGAGCCTGTTACAACCTCTGAAAGACAGAATATTGGCCACTGGATTGTTACGAGGTTACGAGTTTATATAATAATGGACTTACACTTAACGTCCATGTGTTGATACAGTATCGCTACGCAAAATATCTCCAATACCATGCTGTATTGATTGTTTCCCCTCACCCCCAATATCCCTGAGTGTGGAAGTGTGGTCATCTACACTTGACCTTTTCCTGTGTGGTTAATTTATATTTGTGTGTTTTGCAGGAAGCCCTCAGGTCATGCTGATAAGGAGGTGATGGCTGCCACCGTCCTGACCTCACTGTCCACATCCCCTTTGGTGCTCTACCCTTCCTCTGCTCCCACAGGTAACATCACTGCCTCAGTGTCATGCTACCTTGAATATAATGGCAGTGGGAAACTACTCCATCAAATACAGCCTCAACAAATTGAGGTCATTCAATTTACGTCACACCGAGGGTCACTCACTCAGTCAGTTGAAGCGGGGGGACAGTGGGAAGAAAAACATCATCATCATCAATCAGTTTTCCCCTATTTTACAGCATTATTATTGTTTTATATGTGCATGCTTTCCCAAGCCCAGCACTTGC
This sequence comes from Pterois miles, assembly GCA_947000775.1. Taxonomy (NCBI): domain Eukaryota; kingdom Metazoa; phylum Chordata; class Actinopteri; order Perciformes; family Scorpaenidae; genus Pterois; species Pterois miles. Next base: position 2,519,086 of record CAMQGK010000368.1, read on the forward strand.
TGCCAGCTGTTTAGCCATAACCCTATCACCACAGCTCCTTTTGCTGCTTTTACGCTGTGGTTGCCATCACCATGCCAACAATGCCAGACTGTCAAAGTCCTATCTGCTTTATCTTTGTGAACCAGCATTAAACCAAGACTACTGTTATTGCTCTCAGGCAACATGTAGCAGTTATATTCCACACTGCTGTACCAATTGTCAAAATAAATCTATAGCAATGTGAGTTTTTGTTGTATCATTAGATCTTGTCAGAGGATGCTGTGGGTTTGGGAGGAGCAAATCACGATGAAAAGCTTACTTGACACAAAGTGTGTTGCTGAGAGGGGATTGTGGTTGATATTGATTTATCATAGTTCAAGCCTGTGCACATGCATGCAAGTTAGTGTGGGTAAACACATTGTTGCCCCTGACACTCTTTATAATATTTTAACATCAAAGTGGCTTTTGTGTAAAATATGTAACTAGATGTTAAAATTATTTTTTCATGATACAATAGGATAAAATTTACCCATATTGTATCTTTTGGGCTCCAGTGATTTGTTTCTCTCTTATGTGGTTTAGACATGCTTCACCCCAGGGTGTTGCATGAACAGTAATCCTCAAACACAATTTAATCTATGCTACATATAAACTGGAATCCAGCTCTTTACATTCCTATAGGAAACAGTTATTGGTTGGTATATGTTAATTCCCCACATACATGATATTAAGCTTTGCCCATGTGTTTGGGTTTACTTTTTTTCTTATTTTTTTGCCACAGTGAAAGTCAGATCAGTCCGGCGCGATTATCTTTTTAGGTCAAGCATCATCGGATTGGTCAAAAGGCCAAAGCGTGTAGAAAGGGTTTGTCAGCCAAGACTTAGAGAAATTATATAGTACCTTGTCCAGGAAATTAAAGCTGTGTTGGACTTAATGGGTCGAGTTCAGTATAGCTAAATGAAAAATGTTAAGACTGTATCCACTATACTCTAATCTACTGTATGTACTGTAAGATATTAAAGATATTAGAATTGATGCATCAAACAGGCTGTCTTGGTTAAGGGCTTTTGAGAGATTTTACATTTTCATTTCCATTACAGAGATAGACTTTGGGTCAGGAGGACTGTTATGTATACGGTCCCAAGGTTATGTTGCCATTGTTTACCATCTATTGCCTCCACATGGCTCTCAACATGACGACAACTGAGCCGGTGGCTCGCAGCTAATGGTGCTAACAGTGCAAACAACAGCAACAATGCTGACAGTGTTAGGGGGGTTGCTGAGCTACAGATGATATCAGCTATAACCACCATATGAGCACAGCACAGAGCAGTGGCCATTAGCTAACTAGAGGGGCACACTCACATCCACTATCATGCCCTGAAAAGCATGCATGGCCGACCTGGTTATGTAAACAAAGCACACAAACATCAGATTACAACAAAAGGCAAAGTAACTTTATTCCCTGCTCAGGTAGATATTAGTCCTCTATGTCTTTACATAGCAAATAATTGTTTGCTGCTATATTAAAACTTTGAATATTGTGTAGAGCACCTTTAAAGTAGTGTGCCTTTACACTTATGTCTTCAAATATGAAACATCTTCTTTTTAGTCATGTCTTGCCATTAATCTGAATTTAATTGTGCCTCCTCTTTAAGCTGCAGTCCCAGAGCCAGCCAGCAGGGCTTGGAAAGACGTGCTGTCGGCTAGCTACAGCAGCTCGACCAGCGGTAACTGGAGCTGGGATGCCAGCGACCAATCGGTGCCCTCCACACCATCCCCGCCTCTTTCCAATGATACCAACAAAAGCTTCCTGCTCTCGTCCCAGGGTGATGACGTCATTGAGGATGTCATAGAGAGCTCGCATTTCATGTTTGAGGACCCCATACCTCGGAAGCGAAAGGTAAAGGTGGATGGTCATGTTGCTTTTATTTAGGGCTGTCAATCGATTACATAGTTAATCATGATTAATCACATGATTGTCCATGACTAATCGCACATTAATTACATATATTTGATCTGTTCAAAATGTACCTTATAGGGAGATTGGTCAAGTATTTAATATCTTAACAAGGGAGTAGGCAAATATGCTACTATATGCCAATATACAGTATGTACATATTTATTATTGGAAATCAATGAACAACACAAAACAATGACACATATTGTCCAGGAACCCTCACAGGTACTACATTTAGTATAAAACATATGCTCAGATCATAACATGGCAAACTGCAGCCCAATAGACAACAGCTGTCAGTGTGCTGACCTGACTATGACTTGCCCCAAACTGCTTGTGATTACCATAAAGTGGGTATGTCTGTAAAGGGGAGATTTGGGGGTAACCATTTTCATTCACATATCTTGAGGTCAGAGGTCAAGGGACCCCTCTGAAAATGGCCATGACAGTTTTTTAAAAAAATGTAAAAATAGCAAACGTTTGCAGTGTTATTTAACCTCCTTCCCGAGACGATAGTATGACATGGTTGGAACCAATGGATTCCTTAAGTTTCTATTTTTATATGATAAACCAGTATAATATCTTCACTCTGGTTTTAAAACTGAGGCTACTACAACCTTCGTAAGATCAATGAAGGAATTACTGGCGTTGAAACGAATTTGCGTTAAGGCGTTATTAGAACTTTGACATCCCTAATTGGAATCAGTATAATATGTGTTTGATTTATACAGCAATGGTGCAAATAAAAAATAGTTTTAGTTAAAGAATTTATTATGACTCATGAATAGCAGGAGGGCTTTTACTGTGAAACAATTGGTGCTTAGGAAAGTGTTTATGGTTTGATGACCAAACGCAGCAAAGGCAGATCAGAAAACGCTTCTGTTTATTAGTAATATATTTAACACACATCTCACAAGGCTAACTACATAGCATGCAGATAATGAATTAAACTCTAAAAACATAAGTTGACATCCACAGTCAATACAGTTTCTTGACACAGCTGTGATTTTATGGTTATCTCAGCAGCCCCAGATGCTGTCCATTCCACTTTTTAACTTAAATCCCAAAAATGAGTACATGCTGAGTAATACTTCGGGGCTTCAGTTGTACAGAAACAACTCTGATGTGCGCTTGTTATGTCTATAAAGTAGTAGCAGGGAGAGACCTTGGAAGACCCTCTAGAAATGTTCAGAAAATGTAAGCACCATGCAGTTTAACATCCTTTGACATAAGGCCTGTCGCTCTCTGCTTGTGTGGATGATGGATTATGTTCTCCCTTTCAGTTCTCTCCCCCTCCTTTTTATTTATTACAGAAAGTCAAAATGTTTTTCACTGTCGAGAAGCTTTCCATTCCCCTTCCAGTCTTTTCAGGGGGGAGAGGTTTAGTAAGAATGAAGGAGAGGGGAGGGATGAACAGCAGGAAGTAACAAAAGGTTCAAGGGATGCATAAAAATGAGGACGCAGAGGGTGTAGAGGAGTAGTCATGGTGTAGCAACAAGAGGAGAAATGAATCTTAATATTTCCTCTAGCCATACAGTGACAAAGGAGAGCTCATGTGCTGTGCAATATGTGGGAGTTTGCAATTCCACCTCCCTGGAGTGGGGCAGCGGTGAAGATTATTGAGCAGCCGAATATGTAAAACCATAAAGACTCCACGGATGATGCTGCCAGAGAGTCATGCCATACCATAGATAAGCAGACAGGAAATGAAGTAGGACGACGCTGGGAGGAATATAGACACACAAGTTGTGAAAACATGAGCTAACCCGCTGGCTAGCTTTGTGCTGCAATATAACTGACACCAACCACAGAGGTCTAAACCTTCACTGAGAAGCTGCCCGATGGATTGTAGGCTGTTTGATTTTGTGCAGGCAGTAGGTTAAGAGGATTATTAAACATGGCAATCACCAGTCTTACTGTAACAGTGTTAAGATGCAAGAAAAGCGCTTAGGGAATTAAGTGATTTGTGATTGTTTGTGGTATTAAAACAAGCTTTGCTGTGTCACTTGTATTAGGAGCGTTGTTTGAAACATCATGGCAGGGGACACACATGCAGTTTAATTCAACATTGCTGTTGAATACAATGAAAGGGGTTGACAGCCAATAAAAATGGTTGAGAGGAATAGTAGTGTAGGTGAGAGTTAACAACCATTAATAAAAACCTGTTCTACTCTCACTTCTCTCGCTCAGTTTTCCTCTTTTGGTCTTTCCTGCTTCATCCCTCTCTTCTTTCTCCAGAGGCTGTTGAAAGGTAATGAGGGTACACACCCACTGTCTTTCATTAGCAGTGATGCAGGTCCCTGCCTGCTCATCGGACAGCTGCCAGCCCCTGATAGGCGAAAGAGAAAATGAGCTGAAAAAAAAAACACACCCACTCCAGCTATCTATCTGTCTATCTCCTCATGGCTTGCTTATGAACTAAGGAAAGTCATACTGAGTTAATTGAAAATCAGATTTGAGGAGGATCAGATGTGGAAGGGTCAGGGTCGTTTTCACAGGTGTATACCTGTCTACGTAGATATGGGGAAGTGAGCGCACGTGTGTATTTAGTTTTGCTCTTATGAGAGGCCTTGAATGTTGTTTTAAACGTTAGGGGCACCCCCAGGCTGCCACCCTAACCAAGCTGTTTCCGTTAAGATGTTCACCCCAGCTCACAGGATTCACAGACAGCAGGAAGAGATCTCTCAGTCTCTGAACATGAACGTACTGTGACGTAGACAGATGAAACTTCAGTTTCTTTGTCCTCTCCTTTCTTTCCTTGTTACTCTGTATGTGACTGGACTTGTCACATATCTGGTTTCTATTTTTATAGGCTTGCTGCTCTAATAGCTCTGTAATGAGGTGGTGTAAGGCCTCCTTGTAGCATGGCACCCCACAAAGGCCTTTGTACTGAGGCTGCCAGTGAGATCCACACATGAAAAACTGAGGTTTATACAGCATGTATCGTCACATTCCTCTGAAATGCTCATCACTGTTCTGCAAATATGTTTCATCACCGTTGGACTTACAGCTGATATTTTTCTATTGATAACAAAATGATTCACAACCTCAAGGGCTTTAAGGATTAAAAACATAAGCCAAAGATAGATGTAAGGCCAACACACTCTGACTCATGTTGGTTTTTGTGGTCTCTGTCAGAACTCCATGAAGGTGATGTTCAAGTGCTTGTGGAAGAACTGTGAAAAGGTCCTCAGCACCTCCTCAGGGATCCAACGACACATCCGCACCGTCCACCTGGGGTGAGTGGCTTCATCACATCATCATGATCATCATCATCATCACAGGAAAAGAGAACACACACTGAGTCCAGCAGGGATTCTTGACCAACGATTATCTGTATATTTCACATCTGTTTTAGATGTGTAGTAAAATGTAAAACGTTTAGGTTCACCCCCTTAGTCCTTAGTGTTTCCTTTCTCCATGAAGTTTCACATGCACTTAGCCACAGTTTTTGTCTTAGCTGAGCCACACACACACACACACACACACACACACACACACACACACACACACACGCACCACCACCACCATGCTGTATGTTGACCTATAGGAATCACATTAATAATCTTCATTATGACACTGACAGTAAGACCTTCACTGCACAGGTGTCACTCACAGCAGACATCTCATGCTCATTTCCAGATTCATACTCTATATTTTGGGTTTCTATTAGAATATATTTACATGTGTTAAAGTTAAAAAAAAAAAAACAATATTTTTCCCATACTGTCTCTCTGCATATACCTGTCAACCTCTGTCTGAATAGCTCAGTTTTAGCTCCTGTCTCTTTAAGCCCTCCTCCCAAAACAGCCCAATCTGCTCTGATTGGCTTGCTGGAAAAATATGATCCACCTTTGCGGAGGTAATTCTCAAGCTGTGACCGATATAGTCTAATGAGCCTGCCCGTGACATAGGAAAGGCAACCAAATCTGAATTGGATGGTGAATCACATGTTTTCTGATCTAGATAGCCCACAAAAATCTGACTGGGTTCTCTTATTTCACAGTTTCTGGGTTGGTAGGTGCTCCAGATACCCTACTGTATGTGCACAAACACTGAAAAAGTGAGTTTTTCATGATATCTCCCCTTTCAGTAATCCTTTCTCTGCAGCTTCAGGGTAGTAGTGTTAAATAATGTGGTAAAACAAGAAAAGTGACACACTGACGAGTCATGGCTTGGATGCTGTCCAACTGCCTGCTTTCACATCCGACTAGCTCAGCTTGTGTGTCATTTTTGTGCTCAGAGGTGTATAGTCCAATAAAGAAAATAGTTTTGTATCACAATGCTTAAAAGATGAGTAAGTGATCTAAATGTACGAGGTATCACATACATGCTCCACTGTGTCATGTCATATCAATACAGCACTGGTTTGCATCCACTGTTTTTAAATAACAATATTCATATAATACTAAAAGCAATGGGCGAGAGACAAACTCCAACTGTTACTCCATGTGTTAGTTTAACCTCGTCAAACACCGTCCTCCTCACTGTTCTTTTCATTTTATCACCAGCCTGGTTGTTTGAGGAGCCCTGCAGCACTCTGGCTTTCACTGCCCCCTGCTGCTGGGAAGAGTTACCACTTCCTGCACTTGTTTTTGTTCATATTACTGACAGCTGTGCATATGTTTGTACATGTCAATGGTATTTTGGTAAAATGGAACATCACTGTCGACTTTCATGACCACTACGACCCAGAGTCAATATTTAAAGATGTACCTTTAGCAGTACTTTTTTTGGAAAAAAATAAAGGTTTGTTATTTACTTTGGGGGGAAAAAAATCAGTTTCTAAATAAAATAAAAAAGCAAATCTAAAACCGTGTTTCAAAACAATACTGATTTCTGAGTGAAGATTAAAGCCATCCACAAACAATATACAATTGCATTTTTTAGGACTGTCAAATTTAACACGATAATAACGCGTTAAAGCAGATTTGTCCTAACGCCACTAATTTATTTAACACATTAATGCAACTTGTGATTTTTAGGTGGTAGGGTGCTCAGTTTTAAAGCTATGCAGACACTGGCATCATATGAAACCCAGTCATACTTACATATCACAAAGGAGGCTAAATACTGCTCCAAACTTATTCTACATTTTGGTGACGAAAACTGTCATGGCCATTTTCAAAGGGGTCCCTTGACCTCTGACCTCAAAATATGTGAATGAAAATGGGTCCTATGGGTACCCTCGAGTCTCTCCTTTACAGACATGCCCACTAATTACAGTACCTGTGAGGGTTTCTGGATAATATTGTCATTGTTTTGTGTTGTCCAGTAATACATTTATACATACATTTGCATAAAGTAGCGTATTTGTCCGCTGCCATTTTGAGTGTTGATAACAAACAGCTTGCCATTAATCGTGATTAACTATGAATAATCATGCGATTAATTGCAATTAAATATTTTAAGTGATTGACAGCCCTAGCATTATTATTTTCAGTACATGGAAATGTTCTTTGCTTCATTTCCAGAGATAGGTCTAACAGCATTGAAATAATGTGCTGGATTCAAATGACAATATCTATTACAGGCCTACTCAACTACAGTCTTTAGGCTAATGCTCCTCAGAGGAATGTCCATTTGAGATCAGGGACCCGAGCCAACTATTTAATGGTTGCAGATGAGAGAGAAGTAAGTGGAATCATCTCAGATACATAGCATAATGTATTTCCAGGCACCCACACTTCTGAATTCGTCATGAAAGGGAAAAATTGATTTAATTTCAGAATAGACCTGTAGTGCCTCTATAGAGATAAGTGTTGAAGCTGTGCATCAATAAAGCTGATGAGAGGGCCAATCAGCTGCATCTTCAAAAGCTGCATGACCTCAAGTTTAAGAGGTCAAATGCTGTTTATTATCACTTCAAAATGAAAGATAAGATAACCTTAATTTAGGACATCCTGAAGAGTTTCTAAGTAGTTGCTGTTCCTCTCCCGCAGGCGAAACAGCGACTCGGACTACAGCGACGGAGAGGAGGACTTTTACTACTCAGAGATCGAGGTCAACATGGACAGCCTAACGGAGGGCTTGTCTAGCCTCACTCCCACCTCCCCCACCACGTGCGGCCCTCCGCCCGTCTTCCCTCCACCGCTCACCGCTGTCCCTCACTCCGAGCACATCAACATGAATGGTTCGCAGAGCCGCGCCCCGACACTGCTCAGTCAGTCAGCTCCCTCCACACTCTGCCACATCCGCACTGACCACGCCTACCAGGTAATTCTCACATACAAACACACACATTAACAAAAAGGATTTCTGAAAAAGAAAATCTGGTACTGCATTTCTCCTGAAAAAAAGACAAAATAGTTGGTATGTTACTAAGCCACAAAGTTTGCAGGGGCAGTTTTTGAGATCAGCGTGGAAAAGCAGCTCTGAGGTCAGAGTGAATGACTTAACTCCTACACCAGTGTGGGTATATATATCAGGGAGAGAAAGGAAAAAAAACTTCTTTTGCAAATATAAACATATGTTCAAATGAATATTTTCCAGAAAAGAGATTAAATCATGCTCACAGTCCAGCTTGCTGTGGAGCAGCTTTGGGTATCGACACCTCCTCCCTCTTCTCCTCATCCTTTTTCCTCCTCTTGTAACTGTACAAATTCATGTGCATTCCTCACTCATAATTAACCCTTACTTGCCCTTGGAGGTAAAAAAAAAAAAAAAAAAAAAGCAATGAGCAAGCCGGAGTATAAATCTTTTTAGATATTGAATTCAGTCCTTCGCCGTTGTTCGAGGTCGTATGGAACTTTCAGTTGCCATGGCAATGCAAAATGCACTTGAAAATTGACTTGCAGTTTGTCTACACACTGAAACTACAATAACTGCTTCTCACATTACACTGTGTTCATACACTTCTATTGAGGGCTGCAACTAATATTAATCTGTTGATTATGTTTCTGATTAATCGATTAGTTGTTTGGTCAAAAAAAAGGGTGAAAACTGCCAGTCAGTGTTACCCCAAAGCTCAAGATGATGTCCTCAAATGTCATGTTTTGTCCACAACTCATAGAGATATTCAGTTAACTGTCATAGAGGAGTAAAGAAACCAGAAAACATTCACACGTAAGAAGCCGGAATTAATCGATTATCAAAGTAGTTGACAACTGATTGATTAATCGTTGCAGCTATACTTGTATTCAGTACTGCTCACTTCATGTTCTCTCTGCTGTTCTTTATACTGTCTTTGTTACTGTTTTGTGCCATATTCTACAAGTGTCTGTCAGTATTGTTTCTCTCTTATCGTAAAACTCACACACATTCTCTGTTTATGAAAAATTCGCGTTTTTTTGTGGTTGGCAGTTGTGATGAGAGTTGATATGAAGGGACGTTTCAGATGTAGAGGTGGAGAAATGCCTTCCTTGCTCATTATATGATCTCTTTCTCTGTATTCTCCTCCTCTCTGTTTCTATCTGCATTGTTTCCTGTCCCTCCTCCTTCCTGTTGTGTCCTCTCCTGGCTATGGCGGGGTGCTTGTCCATGTTCCAGGCCACTGCTCCAGTGAGTATCCCAGTGGGTCCTGAGCTGGCTGGGTTAGGCAATGGTAATGGGACCGGGCCTGGAATTGGGACTGGAAACGGCATCAGTGTGTCGTGGCAATCCCCTCCTGTCATTTTCAAAGGCGTCCCGGTGAGTGAGGCTTTGTCTCACGCCTTTTTATCTTAATCTTAACTTTTCTCCTGCTGTTTCCACTCATAACCATTTTTTTGTCTCTTTTTCACTCTCTCTGCTTCTTAATACCATAGACACCAATAGACACCAGTCTTTCTTTACACACCACAATCCATCTAAATATTCAAAGTGCTTTACATATAATCAAGATAAGAATACATGAAACCAAACGTGAATGCAGGTGTAACATTAAATGTTGTTAACATTATGTTGTACATGTCTTATTGCTCTTTTTGTAAGATTTATGCAATTAATCAGAAACAAAAAAGCAAAAGTTTAGGATTTAAAGAAATCAAACTGCAACAATACAGGTAAACACTTTAAAACATCACCAGGGCCTATAGTAGACTGTTTCAAAGGCTGGGGCCATAATGGATGAAGCAGCATTGCCATGAATCAGAGTCTGGGCTCTTGGGAGAGCCAGGAGACAGTCAGAGGACCTGAGGGATCTAGGGGGCACATATTGCATCTTAAAAAGCACATCAGACGTCCTCAGTCTCACAACTGTTTAAAGATTTACAAACCAATAAAAGGGTCTTAAAATCAATAACAAGACTGACAGGCAACTGCTGTGGGAACACAATAAAAACGTACATAATGTGAGCTCTCCAGGTTGTAAATAAAACATGTACAGATGATTTTATATGAACTGATTTTGAACTGTGGCTTTTTCTAGGCAGACCAGAAAGGATTGCATCAAGGTAGTGCAGCTTGCTGAGACGATGGTTCAGATTGATCTCTCAACAATGGCCATAGCAGTGTGAACAGCACTTGTAATGCTTTATATAATCATATACATTGAGATTATAGCCCAGGATGACACCTACAGCAGCACCCGGAGTCCAGTCCAGCAACTACGTCCTCTGTCTTGTCTCGGTTGTGTTGCAGAAAACTTGCCGTACATGATGTGCTAACATCTACAGTAATAATGCAGCTTGTGTCAGGAGCTACAGCAAAGAAAAACTGGATGTCATCCATGTAATTGTGATAACCTGTACCTGTCTCCTGATATAGGGAGCTTACAGAAGTTGTACTATACAGCTGTGCTCTACAATGTGATATTGTGTCTCTTGTAAATCAAAGGCAATAAATAATTTTCTGCCAGTAAGGTACAATCGGGATGATAGCAGTGAGCGAGGCCAACCAATTTCTGAAGTCTGTCTGAGAGAATAAAATGTTGAACAGTATTTAAAGCTGCACTGAGATTGAGAAGTCTAAGACAAACAGTGTTGATCCTTAACTTTTTCACAACAGTTACCCTGTGTTGAGCTGTGCCCATCACAGTGACACATGACGACAATAACGTCTGGATTGACATGTAATGATGTGAACTCACAGGACCACAAATCTGCAGCCAGAGGCTGATGGTGTGGTTTTTTTGTTAGTTAAAGGTGCTAAATATGGGTTTAGGAGCATTTCTGTCACCTCTCAATGGCTCTCAACATGGCATCTGTCGAGCAAAAGTGCTGACAGAAATAACTGTGTTTACCTGAGGGGGAACCGGAGGGTGGGTGCTACGCTTCCGCAACGACGCCGTTGGTCAGGACAGCATTATCAGCTGTAACCGCCGTATGAGAGCAGTGTGGGTTCCACATAACTTAAAATATGACACTGCAGCTTCATAATGCTTCAAGAATGAAACACAGCTGAATTTCAGCTCTGGTAAGCTGTCAGCAGAATATAAGCGACCAGTCTGATGCGTGTAGATGTGTATGTACTTCATTGTGGATGTGTACTTTATTCTGACAGGGACATAATTAAGGTTGTGTCTTTCTGTACATCTGTCATTGTCATGTAGACTGAAGTGGAGCCAGACTGAGTATGATATTGAACAATGAACTCATGATGACATCTTTCCACTTTTGAAGGGGCCTGTGACTCACGTCCGGACAGTTAGCATCGGTGAGAAGCGGCAGCCAGCAGCCGGCACACACACCACTGTTAACAAGAACCATGCTTTAATAACGCCGGCACCTAAATCAACACCAGGAACCAGGTACGCAGCAGCCTTTTGTCTGTGTGATTATGTTAGGAGTGCTGGTTAAATCAAGAGGCTAGGTTCACTCCAGTTATCTCAGCTGGGTTTAAGATAAAACATTTTAACGTCCTTTAACTTTATCTTTTTGTCTTTCTTTCTTCTATCTTCCTTTGTCCTCCATATCACTTTCTCTTCATGACTATGGTTGTAGTTGTAGTGGCTTGATAAATAGCAGGAGCGAGTCACAAGGAAAGATCATGCCGAATCATATCACATCAGATATCAGATCACATAAAATAGGAGCCATTGCAACAAATCTTTGACCTCTTCAAAGATGGCTTCCCTGTATTACTGTGTTACATTTCTATTGACTTGTTGAAAGAAAACACTTGCGTGTTTGTCTGTGCGCCTGTCGTGCACATGTACACATTTATGTGCCTTCCAGCATGTTGCACATGTATGTGTGTTTTTGATGTTCATGTGGGCGTCTGGATGTCTGTGTGCGTGTCCTTATGCTGTCACATCTGCTGTTACCAAGGAAACCCCGTGGGGAGGCGAAGAAGTGCCGAAAGGTGTACGGCATGGAGAAGAGAGACATGTGGTGCACAGCCTGTCGCTGGAAAAAAGCCTGTCAGAGATTCACCGACTAATCCAGTCCCCCTTCCCTTCCCGCGTCTGAGAGATGAGCTCTTCCTCGCTGGGAGCGACGGCTGCAGGTGGACTGTTCCACTGGGGAGACGAGGGGAGACGGAGCTCTCAGTGCTGCTTCCTCCAGCCCAGCAGGGGAGTCGCCTTCTCTCTTTTCCGTTTCCAAACACAAAGAGTAAATACAACTGGTGGATTAAAAACAAACAACAACAACAACAAACAAAAAAAAAAAATCAGCAAGAAAAAAGAACTTTATGCAGGTTTGGAGGCTTTTTCTAAGACTGAAGCTCATAAATAAGGAAAACATTTAAATTGGAACCCTCTGATTTGATTTTTACCATTTTTCACGTTCTCAACTCAAGGCGATGTTTAAAGACAACAGATAAGCTTTTTGATATACGCTGTCGTTTATTATAGGAGCATCACGTAGTCTAAGTCTACTGTTTATGGGGTGGATCCTGACTTTTTGGAAAGTTAACACCAGATTTGTTCGGTAAGGCCTCTGTAGCATATCCGTTTTTCATTGTCACTGTTTAAGGGACTTCAAACCTACCAAAGGTAAAAAACGCCTGTTCCAACTAACAGTTTAAGCTAAATCCTGAATCTAGCATCACTGTCTTCGGCAGCCTTACTGGATATAAACTTTATGTTTAATCACATATTGTTCAATATCTTCCATCTGCTCTTTAAGCAACTTCAGCACAGCCAGCTACAATTCTTGTAATTTTGCAAAAATGCACAAAACGCTCATACACAAGTGGTACAAAAAGTTTCCCCTTGACTTTCCTAAATATTTTTGCGAGATGTACACAATATATACTTGTACCCTAGAGATATGCACCTTGAAGAAATAAGTCATCTTTTGGAGTATTACTGAACATCACAGTGTATGCCTGAGAGAGAGGATAGCTATTTCTTATGTTGAGTTTATTTTCAGCAGTGACTTGCTGAAGCAACTAGCAGTTGCACTGTGCAATCAGCAGGATCACAGCATTTAATAATGTCTTGCTTTGTGGTTGTCATTGTTATTAAGTTAAGTTGAGGCGGAACGGCTCAGTTTTTTCCTCAGACAGCTGATGTTCTTAAAGAGATTGTTTACCACAGTGAATGAAAACTGCCCTTTAAAACTTTAACTTAAAGTCAGACTGATGTAACTTGTGTATGGAGGTAAATAACAGAGACTGTAATCCAACAATCACTACCTGATGATAAATCAGGCACATGAATTCATTTCTGACTGTTTAAATGGAGAGATTAGCCAATCTTTAGCCTTTGGAATAATTATCACTAACCAGCATTGCAAAATTTGTAGATGCTCAACTTTATAGGAACCAAGATGTTTTCCAATGTTTTTAGTAGATGTTGAGTTTAATCCTTCAGAATGAGCTTTCACAGATAGATAGAGACAGATAGATAGATAGACAGATAGATAGATAGATAGATAGATTTTAGATAGTTGTTTTATACTTCCCTTTGACCTATATTTAAAAAAAAAAAACAGCAAAATTGGCCAATCTATGACATTACCACCATTTAATTTTAAAGCCAATTTTGTTCCCCATTTCGGTTGTTATTAATTATCCAAGATCTACAACAATGATTTGGTTACCTTATATACGCATTTAATCTCTTTTTTTTTTTTTTTTTTTTTTTTTTTGAAAAGATACTCTGATGCTGTTCAGAACTGTTTTTACAAAAGACAAAATACAGTGAAACAAGTCAACTAATTATTCTTTTAAAGTTACCAGACTAAAACTGTACACCTGCAGGGTGAAGCGAATTTATAATTGTCTTAATATGACACATGGATGGACAACTTAGTAATGGTGATAATAATGATGAAAGTAAACATTTCTAACTACACATCAGTAGTCATAGTTAAAAACGTGTTTTAGTAACGCCTACACTCAGAGACCCCCAGAGCAGAGATATTTTTTCCTTCATTAGTAACTCTAGTAGCTCTTTTTTGACAATACTGATCTTTTCAAGATGATAAACCTCTTCCCATAAACCACAGTCAAGTCAATTTATTTATTTATTGCAAACAAATCACAAATTAGCCTCACAATCTGTACATGAAGAAAACAAAAACTCTTTAACAAGTATTTTGCTGATCTGCTCTGAGTCGGGACAGTAGATGTATATTTTTGAGGAGATTCACTCTTGTGCTGTTTGTTAGCGGCAGCTCCTGCTGTGTGTCCTCTACTCTCTACACTGACCTGACGTCGTCACCATAGTAACATATGACAAACAGTGCCTGTCCTCTCCTATAGACCTTTTGTATTTCCTGTTTGTTAATGCAGTAGCTAACAGGAAGTAAACGTGGACCAAAGCTGTTGCCCCAGCAACAGAATGGCAATAAAAAGGTCTATATGAGCAGGCCGTCGAGCATTCGAGCTGACTCCTTGACTGAGGAACAGTATGACTGCAGACCTCCGTCGCCATAGAAACACCTGTGCTTTCTCCTGTCGCCACAAGGTCGCCCGTGCTGTCTGCTGTTGGCTGATACCACATTACAGGCGACCAGTTATCACCTCTCTGTGAAGGCTGGGAAGCAGATGCTTGACTGTTAATTGGTGGCATGGATTCAAACATATTAAGCACACGTGTTCGCTGTAATAGTAGTTAATAATATCTCATTCAGAGCCCGTTGTACACCACCGTTTTGTTTTAAAAATGATTCTGCCTGTAAATCGTTTATTCTAGTGGCATCCCAGATAAGCTTCTGGTCAGAAACTTCACAAAGTGCCAATGAAAAGAACATAAAAAGGAAAAAAAAAGGTATACTGACCTAATGAAATTGCACTACGTTGCACTGCGCAAAGACATGTTTTTATACATGGACATTTTATATACACAAATTTTGAAGTGAAAGGAATTTTTTGTTTTTGAGGGGGTGGGAGGGGTATCGTCACTGCCCGATAGAATAAATGGGGTGTCAGGGATAAGGAGGTTCTGTACCTCTGGGGTCCCCCATTGTTAGCAAGTGATCTTGACAGTTCATGTCTTGCTCTCTGTGTCAGATTTATTGTACTAAACATACTGACTGTTTTAGTGTGGTACTGGGAAGTACAGTGTGGTACTTCCGTTGCCTTTCCTGGGAGGAGAGCCAAGCAGCACCTGTCTTGTCTCAGTGATGGGAAAACACCAGTCTCAGTCAGTGGCTACACATTAATGTCTTGGTAACAGATGCTTTTACAATGCTATATTGCCTGGAGTTTTTCACACACTTTTTATCTATAAAGTCCATCTTTGTGCTTCCTTTCTTATTTACATTCTACTGAGCTGAGGTAGTAACTGTGTAGAAACTGTTGTTAGTGCTGGATACCACTTTTAATTCTCTGGTTTGGTCGCTGATGGAGTGTCAAATGCAACCCATCAGGTCTCTCTCCATCCTCTTAGATTCCACCAGCAGGGTTAGAGGCCAATGCTTTTGCCGGCGGTGAACAGGACTGTTGGCGTGTTTTCAGGTTGTCCGTCCCATTCTCGTGAACGTGATATCTCAGGAACGCCTTGAGGGAATTTCTTCAAATTTGGCGCAAACGTCCACTTGGGCTCAAGGATGAACAGATTTGATTTTGGTGGTCAAAGGTCAAGGTCGCTTTGGCTATAACTCAAGAATCCATTTGCTAATTGCAAAAAAAAATACACTTAATACCTTTTATTAAATTCCTTCAAAGTCTTCACTACATATATTTTGTGTCTGGACAGACATGGATGTAAACTGCAACTTGACTGGTTGGCAGAGGCAAACAACCACAAGGCGGTGATTGTAATTTTTTTTAATTTTTTTTCGAGTTGCACTAAACTGGCCCGTCACGATCAAGGCTCAAGTTGCATCAATAAGAGCTCGGCTTGTGTCATTGGCCAGAAAGAATTGTGGGTCCAAAGTTGCTGTTGTGGACTTTATTGGTGATTAAATTACAGCGTTCACCTGTAAAATGGGAGCTGGAGATTGAAGTTGATGGGCGTGAAGGGGAAGTCGATGGAGAGCAGACACGAGACATGCAGTGACGATATAGATGGATTTGCAGTTTCAGGGCTTTCTTGTACATATGCAACATAAAGAGAACCGTGAGGCTTTTTTTCATATATTGTTGTTTTCTTTGTCGTTGTTATCTTGTCATATGAAAAGTAAACTTTTTTTACAGTATAGTTGCTCAGAATATTTTCTTTCATTTTTTTTAAAAGTCGATTGAGAAGCTATAGTGAATATAACACGTTAAAGATTCAATGTATATTGTAGCTTAGAGGCAAAGGGGAGAAAAACAAAACCTGTTGAATGTAAAACCTACAAAAACAAATGTCTTTTTGTTATATTTGCTGGCTAGTTCGTAGTGAACCTGTAGCGCTTCCTGATTTTGTTAATCAAATTTTTTAACACCCACAGCTGTCGCCACACTGCTAAGTCATATCAAATAATGCAACCATGCAGTATTGCTTTACTATCTTACTTTGTGCAATGAGATGCTTTATAATGGAACAAGAACTAACTTGAGCTTTTGGTGACACCTGGGCTTCTCGCTCACACTGTTGCTGTTCGTCTTTCTCCCTGCCAAATAGTCATTTTTTCTGAGTGGTTATCGTCGTTGTGGATGATGTTTGTGGTTGTGACGTTAAGTTGTTGTTAGGCAGGATAACCTTCGAACTTTGGTCATGATGAAAATTTTAACCTTGTGGGAATCTTTATCCTGCCCTGCACATTCCAACCGACAGCACGCTTTTAGTGTCTTCCACTTGTTACCTAACAGATATATCCTTCCCGTTTCCTTTTCACTGCAGTGATTCCTCCCTGATGACCCGTTCGTGTCCTATCCAGCTTTACTGTGGTCCCACCCAAGCCTTTATACCCAGTATATTAAGCTAAAATAAACCCTTGAAATGGTCATCAAAAATAGAAAAGCCTTCGTTATTATTTCCACGTCCGAATTCATGTGCTGCTTTCTTGAATGTCAGTTTTCATTTGTGTGTAAACCAGCAGCAGCAAAGCCAATAGATCTCCTTCCAAATCAAATGTAATGTAATGCATTGCAATGGCAGCTCCACTCAACTCTCTGCTTCTTCTACTGCGCTCTTATCGTCTGTCCAGGCTTTTAGCCCTCTGTCCTCTCATTTGATGACCATTCGTGTTTCTCCTGTTGCGTTTTTACTGAGCCTTACCCTGGCTGGTGTGAAAACTGACTCCTGCTTGTTTTCTCATTGATTGATTGATTGATTGTCTGGTTGACTTTGAGGTTGTTTTGCATGTCTAGCATCGCTCATTTTGTTCTTATTTTTTTCATTAGGAGATACAACACTGAAGGGTTTTATGTGTTAGATTTCCCCTTTCAGCAACTGATAACCGAAGGCTGATGTCTTTCCTCTAAATGTTAAAAAATGTTCGTTGCAGCCTGACAAACACACGCAGA
The DNA here is from genome assembly GCA_947000775.1 of Pterois miles. NCBI lineage: Eukaryota > Metazoa > Chordata > Actinopteri > Perciformes > Scorpaenidae > Pterois > Pterois miles. The sequence continues at coordinate 2,536,730 of CAMQGK010000368.1, forward strand.
GCTAAAAGCGTTTTTTTTTTTTTTTTTTTTTTTTGGAGGGAAACGTGACATCAGCCTCGGGACTTCACTGGAGGGCAAGATTTCTCCCTTGTGTGTATGTGTGTGTGTGTGTGTGGGCTCGGCTCTGGTCTTCATTAGCAGTCCCACGCACACGGAGGAAGCACTTTCTGAGGAGTGGTGCACTCAAGGAGTATTTGTGTGAATGTCAAGCCTATGACTAGTGCTTGAAAAAGATGGATGACCATGTATGATGCTGATAATGTGATCTATGTGATGTAATGTGACGGAAAGAAAATAAACCTGAATGGAAGAAGTCTGCCGTCAGATCCTATATATCATTACATGCAGAGGAGTAATAATGACGTGTTTATCATCTTTGAAATGTGGTTAATCTATAGTCAGGATTCATTCATTTCTGTCTACTTTCTTTGACTTGTCTATTCTGCCCTCTTGTGGACAACAGGTGGTCATGACAACACTAGTAAGAGTCTAACAGAACATCTGCACACTATTAAAAAGCTCCCACCAAGTTGAAGATCCTCATCAGGCATTATCAAGTCATCATCACAATGCAGAGCAGGTGACACCAACACACTCAACACTCAGGTGATTGTGATCTGCACGACAGAGCCAATCTGCTCTCAAGGTGGCCAATCAGAGGAGAGCTGAAGGAGCCGGTCTGATACCTCCACATGGGGGGACGGAGCACACCTTCCTTCCTATATATATATATATATATATAATATATATATATATATATATATATATATATATATATATATATATATATATATACATATATATATATAATATAATATATATATTATATATATTATATATATATATATAATATTATATATATATATTACTCACCCAAGAAAAGGTTGCTTTTAGGAGTACAGGCAGATTCTGCCCAGAGCACAAACAAAAATTGAAGAAAATGAAGGACGTCAAAGTTGAAGGTGCATCAACAAAAATAAATATAAACTTTTTTGTCAATGTAGGATAGTCTGTCAATCATACTAAGAAAATATGTTTTCTCAAATACAGTGCTGTGAAAAGTATTTTCCCCCTTTCTGATTTCTTATATTTTTGCATATTTGTCACACTTAAATGTTTCAGATCATCAAACAAATTTTAATATTAGACAAAGATAACCCGAGTAAATAGAAAATGCAGTTTTTAAATGGTGATTTCATTTATTAAGGGAAAAAACACTATCCAAACCTATCTGGCCCTATGTGGAAAAGTAATTGCCCCCAAAACCTAACCATTACTGGTTGTGCCACCCTTGACAGCAACAACTGCAAACAAGCCTTTGTGGTAACTATTGATGAGTCTTTTACGTCGCTGTGGGGGAATTTTGGCCCACTCTTCTTTACACAACTGTTTTAATTCAGCCACACTGGAGGTTTTAGAGCATGAACAGCCTGTTTAAGGTCATGCTACAGCATCTCAATCAGACTGAAGTCTGGACTTTGACTAGGCCACTCCAAAACCTTAATTTTTTTTTTTTTTAAGCCATTCAGAGGTGGACTTGCTGGTGTGTTTCGGATCATTGTCCTGCTGCAGAACCCAAGTGAGCTAGAGGTCACGAACTGATGGCTGGACAGCGCCCTTCAGGATTTTATTTTCTGGTGGAGAACAGAATTCATGGTTCCATCAGTTACAACAAGACGTCCAGGTCCTGAAGCAGCAAAGCAGACCCAGACCATCACACTACCACCACCATGTAATTTTGGTAGGCCGGCCACTCCTGGGAAGGTTCACCACTGTTCCAAGTTTTCTCTATTTGTGGATAATAGCTCTCATCGTGGTTCACTGAAGTCCCAAAGCCTTAGAAATGGTTTTGTGAGACCTTTACAGACTGAGACATGACAATGACTTTGTTTGCTCGGGGGCGGCAGTAGCTTAGTCTGTTGGGAGTTGGCTTGGGAACCGGAGGGTCACCGGTTCAAGTCCAGACATGGACCAAAAACTGAGTGTGAACTGGTAGCTGGAGAGGTGCCAGTTTACCTCTTGGGCACTGCTGAGGTGCCCCTGAGCAAGGCACCAAACCCCCAACTGCTCGGGGCGCTTGTCAGGAGCAGCCCCCCCCCTCTGACACCTCTCCATTAATGCATGTATGTGTGTTTCAGGTCTGCATGTACCATGTACGAGTTTAACAGAGTGTAAATTGAATTTCCACATTGTGGGACTAATAAAGGTAGATCTTCTTCTTCTTTCTCATCTGTTCTTGAATTTCTTTAGATCTCAGCATGATGTGTTGCTTTTTAAGATCGTTTAGCGTTCTTCACTTTGTCAGACAGGTTCTATTTAAGTGATTTCTTGATTCAACAGGTCTGGAAATAATCAGGCCAGGGTGTGGCGAGTGTAATTGATTGATTGACTCAGCTTTCCAAAAAAAATTGTGGTTAATCACAGTTAATTCAAGATTTAACAAGGAGGGCAATTACTTTTTCACATAGGGCCATTTTCTATATATTAAAATTTGTTTTATGATCTGAAACATGTAAGTGTGACAAATAGGCAAAAATATAAGAAATCAGGAAGGGGACAAATCCTTTTTCACAGCACTGTATAACCACTTAACCACCACAAAAAATTAAAGATCAAAATCTAAATTTAAGCCCTCAGGTGAGTATTGAGAGTAAACATCTTTTCAAAAGGATGTTGATGTTCCCGCCTCTTTTGGGGGTTTTCACATGTTCAATCCCAGTGTACATCACTGTGGATGGGTCATGTGTTACAGGCTACTTTTGACTGTTTGTAGTGATCAAAAGAAGAGAAAGGGACATCAACAACATTTCTACTTTGGAAACGACCACTAAGGGCCTAAACTTTTGATCTTAAACCTTTTTTTGTAAGTGGTTTAGGGCTGCCCCCTCTTTAGTCAGTTACTCCACTAATTTGTTGTTTTGGTATTAATCTCAGATTTCTTTCATAGATTATATCTTTTGTGGTATTTTCATGCTGAATTATTTATTTCCTATAAACTTATGAGCACATCTCTGGTGAACACAAGATTTAAAGTGGTGATTTTGTTTGATTCTTTGTGGAGAAACTTTCACAAATCAATCAGCTAATCAATTAGTCGACTCTGTTAATCAACTAAGAATTTCTTTGCTTGAGGGCAGAGTTTTCTTCATAAGTATGATTTTTATGACGTTATCCTATTTGCATATATCTTAAAGATTTTGGTTGCTTGCTTGGTTGGTTGATTTGGATTTTTATTTTTGTTGATGCAACCTCACTGACTTTCTTCATTTTCTCCCATTTTTTGTTTGTGTTGTAGGTATAAATACAAATATTATTAGATAGCTGCTAGGCTGCATCTCCCTGTATTCCTAAAAAACAACCTGTTCTTGAACGAGTCATTCAATATATTACCCTTTTTATTTTATTTTTAATTTTTTACCTGACATGTATTTATTATTATTTAATATGTAGGTGTTTAAAGGAGCAATATGTACTGCTGGACTGACAGTGAGCGTTTAAAATGGGTAACAACAGTCCAAGTTCAAAACATTTGAGCAGTTGGTGTTTTTTTTTCACAAGTTGGGGGTTACCTTCTAGACAAGCCTGCATTGGCCAGCAGTATTCGAAACCACTTCACCAGCTGTGTCTCAAATACTCGCTGCCTTATAACCAGCTGCACATGGACCACATAGAGCTCTCATAGAGAATCTAATGTTAACATTATCTCCGTTGATCCACTTCGTTTGCTCGCTTCCATGGCTGCAGAGGGCTGTGTTTGCGCAACGGGGTGTTGAAATGGGCAGTGGACGGGATCACACTGATACAAAACAAAAACAGACGTCACGGACCAGGATGAAAATTTCAAAGAAGAACATGGTGGCAGTATTGTTGTCAAAGAAGCCAATATATCATTTCAGCATGTTTTCTTCTGGTGCCTTCAAATGGGGTCGTGTTTACCGTGTTTACGAGTAAGGTCCATATGAACGCCCCCTCATGTCGTATTCACGACCTCGTAAGAGGAAAGCTCTGAAAGAGTCCACGACTTGTGACGTGTTTGTTGATGTGAGAAATGATGGAGCCCGTGGAAGTTCATTTAAACGAGTAAACACGAGTTCACGAGTTCCATTTGAAGGCACCAGTAAATATATTACACATTGGCCCTTTAATATGTGGGTGGTGATAGAAACTGAACTTGCCTGTATTCCTGAAAAAAATTATAGATTTTATAAATTACTATATTTCTCAATATAGTAGTTTCTGGGATATTTTTTTTTCTCCAGATGATCTCTGTGATTTGTGATGTGTATTTGACTTTATTTTTTCATGTTGTATTTAATATATGTTTGTTTGCTATTAATCTTAGTGTTTTAGTCCTTTTTGTCATGGAGGTGTGCTCTGTCCCCCATGTGGGCGTATCAGACCGGCTCCACCTTGAGTGCAGATTGACTCTCCATCAAGCAGATCACAGTCACCTGGGTGACGAGTGTGTTGGTGTCACCTGCTCTGCGCTCTGATGCCTGATGAAGGTCTCTGTTAGACTGAAATGTTGCACAGTTCAACTGGCTGGGAACTTTTTGATACCATGTGCAGATCCAGCAGCACCTGTAGTTCATGATGTGAGTACCCTACACCCTCTACAACACTAGTCCCATCAACCCTTCCAACAAAAGGTACAGCACACGTGTGTCACTTCTTTACAGCAGCAATTTCAAAATTTATTGAGACTGATTGGTTTTTGCAAATAATAGTCAAGCTAATTCTTCCACTAAACATGAAGTTAGAAAGAGGCTTGGACGGCCGCTGGGCCAGTCCCAACATCAAAACAGGAGGCTCATGGTTGGCTGTAAAAATGTTTTGTGATCAGTACTATCAACCCAAAAAAAAAAAAAAAAAAAAAAAAAATCTGCACAAGAGCACTTAAATCTGCCCGAAAAACAAAAACAGGTGTAAAAACAGGACAGTTTTTTTTTTTTTTGATTATTTAACACATTTTGTTACAAACACAGGTTTATGATAATCATCAATATAAAGTCAGTATCATATTGAACAATATTCCCAATGAAAATAAACAAACCTCAAGCTTCAAGTGTGACCTTTTACAAATCAAAGACCCTCTGAAACTTGAGAGAAAATAAATAATATATAATAGTAATATAAATTCATATATATGAAGGTATACACACATCACTCTTAGTAGAAGAACAAAATCTAAAGTAAAAAGCGCCAATTTTTGAAATATAGTATAATATAGATATACCCATATCTATGGCTTCATGATTTGCACATGTGAATCAAGCTATACAGGCTAAATGAGGATTGCAATTTGTACACGTCTAAGAATACCCATATTCATCTGCAACAGAGCAAACAGTTCCAGTTTTGCATCGTGTGGAATGAGACAAGTTGTGTGCAGATGCCGAAGACGTCGCTTTGGTATGACAAAATGAGCACAGGCATGCAGTTAAGACCACAGAATCAGGGCACAAAAGGTCATCAACACACGGTGGGAAGGAGAATCGAGTCGCCCATCATGATTTGTCTCTTTGTTTTATCCTCGAAAAACATTTTTTGCACCTCTTAACTGATCTTAGTAATCTCTATCCGTCGACACAAAAACACATATCCATCTCTCACTCTCACAAGCACACGGGTGAAATGTCATTGAGGCACATATTGAGGGGTTGATGGCGGACATTTTCCTGAAGTACAACCCAGTATGAGGAAGAGGACATACAGTACAGGTCGTGAGAAGAGCGCAGGGCTGGGGGAGTCACACATACATCCAGATGTCTCCCACAACAGCACCACAGGACAGAGATTTGTCACCGATCACGGGCTCCTTCCACACCCACCATTGACATTCATTAAAATCCTACCCCATTGTCTTTTTTTTTTTTCTACCCAAAAATTTTGATAAATGGGTCGAACAAAAACGCAATAAATAATACAGATAAAATAAAGACAGTTGCCAGACATGAAGAAAGCATCACAAATCAAATTGTATTTGTCAGTGGGGGGTTATGGGAAGTGCAGTCCATGGCACCTGTAGCAGACAGGCAACAACATGTTTCCCAGAGTTACTACTGCAGCGCTCACTTTCCCTTTTTCTGCTAAATAAATGAACTCGACTGAAGCCAGTAAAACACTGGCAGACAGAAACACAGCGTGTAGACTGAACGCTGTCTGAGAGGAGCGTTACGTCTGCATCTTTCATTTCTACGTGATTGTGTTTTCATGCGAGGCTTGAGAGTAAAAACTACAAAAAAAAAGCTTAGTTTTAAGATGCGATCTTCAAGAGCTAGCCGGTCCTTTCACACAGCCCTTCTTCATATTCACAATAATACCATAACATGTGCACTTTTTCAAAAACTGTGACAAATAGTGACAGGTTAAAAAAAAATTAAAATAAAAACAACCCAACAACAAAACTTTTTAAACCACAACAATAAATCCCAAAAAAGCACCTGCACAAACAGACTGTGAAACAAAAGCACTTCATGTATACAAGATTGTTTTTGGTTCCATATTAATCAATTAGTGTACATTAGTGATGCAAAAGCGTGTGCGGAATATATGTTTCAATCAATATCTAACAGAGAAGTTTGACAGTGAAGTTGTTTTTCCCCCCGCTTGGTAAAAAAAGCAAATACGACAGAAAAAGCGTAAACTGGCACAATAAAAGGTCGATAAAAGCCTTATGGCTTGCTGTCCACAACAAGGCAAAGTATAAAAGCTCTTTTCTTATACAAGATATAAAATATCAAAAAAAGGAACACACAATAAAGCTTAGCATCCAGCACTTAATAATTAATAATAGTAACATCAACAACAATAACCATTGTTCTGATAATCATAATAATAAGACATGTCGTCTGCCTCACTTGAATTGTCAATAACATCGCCAAAAACATGGAAATAATCTTAAGAAATCAATATAGACTTTTTTTTGGACACATTCTTGCATACAAACAAACACACACACACACAGACAGAGAGAGAGAGAGAGAGAGAGAGAGAGAGAGAGAGAGAGAGAGAAATGACTTCTCAAAAAAATTAGGAAATCCACAAACAAAGTTTTTCAATAAATAGCCGTTAAACAGAACAAATTAATATTACACTCTACGAATATCAAACTCTGAAATTTCAAGCACAATTTTTGATCCTCTTCTTGTTAACCTTACAAAGCCGGAGAAAATATGTCAACAAAAGAGAAGAGATAAACCATGGGAAGAGGCTGCATATTCTGTATTGAGAAACTGGAATTACATGACTGAAAAAAAAAAAAAAAAAAACTGAGGAAAACAAAAGCAGCTCCTCCTTCTGAGTGAGAGACGTGGCTCTCAGGTCCGATCGTCACAACCTCCACCGCGAGAGAGACAGAAAGAGTTTATAGTGTAGGTCACGTGAATCCATTGTTGATTTTCCGAACAGGAAAAGCAGAAAGTCTGTGTTGTGTATAAACTCCGACATCCACTCTCTCTGTCTCACACACACACTCCCCTTTTAGATCCCAAAAATCGTATGTACATCATCTCCAGTATTTGTTGGAATGGATTGATAGAAACCGTGTGGTAAACTTAAGTGAAGAAAAGGATTAAGGACCCCACTGAAAAGGCATAGGCTATATATAAACAGCAATCTGCACAAAGATTCAGTGATTTTATATCGTGATAACAGTCAAGAGGACATAAAGTATATCCTTAAAGGTAGGTGCGGTCACCGAGTTGTTTAGGTAAGTAAAGATCAGATCAAAAATGTAAACCACGCGTTCAGGGCTTTGATAGGAGTCAGTTGTCATTAAAGTGCAAGTCTGTGGCAGTAGGACTCTGCGTCGACAGTGTGCCATCGGGCTGCCCGGTCCTCTGACACACACGGAGCTTTGCAATAGATTTAGACTTTCCCCTTCACTCGCAGAGAGACACTTTCCCCAGAAACATTACAGCCGAGGTGGGACCAAGACACCCCTCCAACCCCCCCACCCTCCTGGCTTTTTCCCTACACTGTCAGTGATCCTTGGTTTCCATGGTGATTGTGATGGCAAACACAAAGTTACAGTCTAGCATTGGCCGTGTCCTTGGCAGCGTCCTCGTTGATTCCTGTTGTGACAGAGTAGAAAACTACTGGACTCTGGTCTGAACCCTCAAGAAAAAGGAAACACAAAAACACTGCATCAGAAGTAAAGGAGGTAAGCAGAAAAAGCCTTGCACTTGAGCCATCTCTTCTTTTTCCACTATGGCAGTCAAGGTTGAGAATAGCATGTGTGAGTGTGCGTGTGTATGCGTGTGTGTCTGTGTGTGTGTGTGCGCACATTTGAGCGTGTTACTCGTAATGGTTTTAGATCATTGTCGCGCGGCACCCTACAGCGTTTCCATTCAGAGGAAGGCCCGCCCATGCTGGGACGAATGGGTAAAGAGAGCAGACGATTCTGCCCGAGAGATCGCAAGAGATCTTCAGAGATTGGTCGCTAACAGGGAGCCTGGCGGATTCTAGGAGATCCAGGCGAAGTCCCTCTCGCTCCCGTTCTGCTGCTCCCCCTCCTGTGCCGAGGAGTCGCTCTCCTCCTTCTCATTGTCCAGTGCTCCGTGTGACTCGGCGGCCATCCCCGAGTCCTTCCACTTCCCTCCTTCCTCCTCCCCTTCTCCCATCATCTCTCCATCCCCTTCCACCATCATCTCCTCCTCCCCCTCTCCGTCACCGTCGCACTCCGCCTGGTCATCGTGGAAGCGATCGCCGGGATACAGCTCCTCCTCTGGAGAGATGTCCCCTCCCACCTCGCCGTTGTGGTCCAGCAGCGCCGCCATGCCCCGGCCAGAGCAGTCGGCGCAGACTCCGTGACGCCGCGAGCCATGCTTGATCCCGACGCTGGCTGCCGACATGAAGACTCGGCTGCACACTTTACACACATACTTCTTGTCTTTGCTGTGGACCTGTTGGATGGAAATACATCATTTCAACATTTTTTATTTGGTATATGGTGTGGTCATACTTGCCAACCCTTGCCCTCTCCCTTTTTCCTCCCGGGGTCACAATTCTCCCATATTTCTCCCAATTTATGGCAAATGTCCAAACTTTCCCTTTTTGTTAACTTATCCTGTTTCTGGAACTGAGCAGTGTGTATAATCATAGTAGTCATAGTAATCGTAGTAATAAGTTTCAACCCGACCGACTGTTGTTTCCTCATGGACGAGAGCAGTTTGAGCTCACGTTTGAGCTACAGTCGCCACAGCGTGCAGCTTTGAATGATGCAGCAAAAAGCTGCATTGTTTCAGAGCACAGTGGTGCCGTTGTTGTGTTGTATCTAAAAGGGCCTTCACTGAGTGACAGACAAATGGAGAGAACTAAGAGAAAGAAATACTCCACCAGGAGTAATAAGTAAATAAAAACGAATGAATATTAGTTTACCTTAGAGATTCACATGAAAGGGGTAAATTGTCATGCGAGTTAAAGGTAAAATCAAAAAGTTTAACATAAAATGTTTGTGCAGTGAACTTATTATTTTGCAGAATGCAGGAAACAAAGTCTCTGAAAGTCAATTTTTTTTTGTGGGAGGACCCCCAGACCCACTGCTTTGGCTCAAAATCCGCCCCTTTTTTTAAGGTCTCAAGGTTGGCAAGTATGGCTGTGATTTACCGCCTCCTTCTGGTGATCGCATGGCTGCACTCACCAGCGTGTGCCTCTTCATGTGCTCCCGTCTGGTGAACTTCTTGCCGCAGATTTCACACGGGTAGGGCCTCTCGCCGGTGTGGGAGCGCATGTGCCTCTTTAGGATACACTGGTGCATAGCAGAGAAACTGCAGTAGGGGCACTTGAACTTTTTACGGATCACGGTGAAGTCGTTCACTGCGGGGACAAAAGAAAGTACGAAGAAAAAGAAATATTAGCGTTGAATGAAGCTCTTCTTTTAAATAAACCGACACGTCACTTCTCAGTTATTGCATTTAATTAGCGGCATGGTCTAGAAATGTACCATCAATTCCCATGGCCACCCCGATCCCAGTCAAAGCTACAGTTGCCCTGGCAACAGCTCTTCCTCCATACTAAAGCAATAAAGGCAAAGAGATACTATAAACACGACACACAACAGTCAGTCTGCCTTAGTTGCTCTAGAGGGTCTCTGCTACAGACAGCAAAACACAGACGGAGAGACAAACAGACGACAAGAAGGGTTGGGAAGTAATATCACACACACACACACACACACACACACACACACACACACACACACACACACACATATATATATAAAGGAAGGCTTCAGCAAAGAAATTAAAATAAAACTAATGTTAATACCGTGTCCCAGTCTTTTGTCGAGGTCTGGTAAGCCAATTATCTCAAGGTCTAGACTTAAATGGTAGTTAAGCCAGGTGAAGGGCATCCAAGTAAACAGACGTGTGTGTGTGTGTGTGTGTGTGTGTGTGTGTGTGTGTGTGTGTGTGTGTGTGTGTGTGTGTGTGTGACTTTACAGTCAAGGATCGGGACTGGATCTATCAGTACACGAGCACAACACAACTACTGTACATAAAAGAGGAGGGGGGTCAAACACACAGCTGAGGGTCTGAAGCTTTAAAGTGATATAATATAATTACCTCCATCTGCAAACCGACTTCTGCTCTGATTAAACACTCGACAGCACAAAAACATGCAAGTAAACATCAACTGCACAACACATTGAGATTTTTTTTTTTTTTAGAGCAGCAAGTTCAAATGCAAAGAAAGGCATATTTGTGATTGTGTAAATGATGCGCAGGACACATAAAAACTACAGAACGGTTTCAACATTTTCCATCACAGTTTAATTACAGCGTAAAAACTACAAGCAGAATCTCATTCTGTTTAAAAAAAAAGTACATATCTGTGTACAGTACTTGGGTTTGTTCGAGGAGAAAATTATATAAACTAGAATGCAATATCTATCAATATTTACAACGACACATACGACTCAAAAAAAAAAATTATAATAATTTTAAGCCACTCAACAGCCGTGCAATATTTGTCATGTCTGCTGAATTACTGACTTCTCTGAGTCTGTTTCAGCCGCTGGCTAGGACACTAGGTGCTACCTGAGAGATGGGATTTTGTATTGGAAAGGATTTGGCATTTGGGAGTTCCCTGTGTGTATGTACACACATGACAGATACCAGTTCTGGTTTTACTGAGCACATAGATATTACAGTTCTATGTGCTGGAGTGGCCGTGGAACGTTAGAGGGAAACACAGTCTTCCCTTTGGGTGCAGTATGGGTGTACACACAATAAACCTTTATCCTGTATCAGGAAAATATCTTGGTTTATAGTTGCAGGCCTGCTGTAAACTCAAAAGGAGAATATTTTGGCAGATATTGGTGTGAATTTACATTAGCAGTGATTCTGAAGCCAGTTTTCATGCAGCTCTGCAACACCCTGCACCATCTCCCTTTATTTCTCTCCTGCATTTTCCCCAGATAACCACGCCATTATCTGTCTGCCGCCGTGACATCACTAAGCTCATCTGGTTTAAGGGTCATCTGCCCCTCAGTCCACACTTCCTCTTCAGATGAAGGGGTCAGGGGTTAAGAACGACCGGAGCCGTGAAGGACCAATTACTGTCCAGCTCCAGCCACAAGAAGACTTACAGATCTGGGACATGAGGAGATGGACACAGAGAGAGAAAATGACACTACCCAACCCCCCATCTGAGCTGCTACTGGCCTATTGTTTTGGCTGGCTTTGTCTCCTTCGGCACATCCCCTCCATCTGCACTGATCTGACAGCGCTGACTGAAGGTAATCATGTCAGAGTTATGAATGAGGACGAGCTCCTGTGCCTCCAGTGTGGATGGTGATACAGTTACTTTCATTCTTAGAGTTTCAGATTGGTTGTTTTTTTAAAAAAAAAAAAACGTTTTATTGTATTTTTTAATATCTGTTGAGATGCACTATCACAGGATTCAGGAATAATCTGATTTGATTTTGCTCTTATGCTGCAATTCTGCAAAGTTCCTGCAGGTGGTGTGGTTGTGTGGGCTGTGAGATCACAGTGAAGCCTGAGTGTCTTTGTGCCGGTAATGCAGGGGTGGACACAAAGATAAAGATCTCTGCCTAAAAAGGAGAGAAGAGTTCAGTCAGACTGGTGACTGGTGACGGAGAGCCAGACAAGTGGTTTAGACTGGGGGGGCGAACCCACTGTCTCTCCAACCGGCACCAACATGGAAAGTTATTCTCCTGTTATTGGGTCCAATCAGTGCAAACTATTGACAAAGATAACTTTAAAAAACAGTTCTACTGATAACTTCAGAGCAGCTTTGCATAGCAAGTGTGCATTTTTGACATGTAAGCTGTCAATTCACGTTAAAATAATATATTGAACAAGTTGTAAAAAAAAAAAAAAAAAAAAGATGTCCCTAGGTGTTTATAATCATGTCAATAGATTTTATATGCTTTTAACGGACGCCAGCGCAGTGACGCCACAGAACATTTTTGGCATGAACGTACAACACTGACTGAGGACACACAGCTAACTGATGGGTATGAATGTGTGCACATAAGCCTTAATTTTCCACATTGATACTGAGATCATGATTGTCAACTTTCATCTCCTGAGAGAGCCGCCACAGTGAATCCATAACTCCACCCTGAGACATTTCTATCCCAGTGCCGCCTCCCAGCACAGCTCCTGGCACCGACCCCACCTGGCAGCACACTTTAACATGTGTCGCCAGGTTCTTCTGGGTGCTAAAAGCCTTGGCACAGGCCGGGCAGGTGTGCCCTCGCTCCTTGGAGTGCACGGAGGACAGGTGCCTGTGCAGGTCCGTGCGGTCTCTGAAGTGTTTCAGACAGTATACGCACTGCATCAGCTTCTTCTTGAAGTGGATGGTCTTCTCGTGGCGGTCCGCATTGGATTTGAGGGTGAAGCTGGCGGGGCACTGGGAGCAGAGGTAGCGCGCCGGCGTCGGCTCGGCCGTCGCGGGGCGATAGGGAGACTGGTGGAAGTGGAGAGACTGGTGGGATTGTGACTGGTGGTGGGGCTGGGTGGGTTGGTGTTGGGGACCCCTCATGCTGGACCAGTCCAGGGACAAGGCCATCAGAGACAGGGTGTGGCGGTACTCATGTTCCCTGAGATGCTCCAGGCTGCTGAACAGCCGTTTGCACAGGGAGCAGGCAAACCCCCGCGAGGGCCAGGCACCGGGCTCTGGCAGGACTCTTGTCCCCGACCCAGCCTCTTCGCCCAGCACCACCGGCCATTTACTCCCTCTGCCAGCCTCGGATAGTGACGCAGGCACAGTCGAGCCACCAGCACAGCTCTCATCGCCCATCTGATCCCTCTCGACAGGAGACTGGTCACCTTCCAAGGCTGAGATGGCGAAAAGAAAAGTGAGAGTGAAAGTGAGAGAAATCAATAAAAAGATACAGACTTGAGTTCTCTTAAGTGACATACATCAATTTCAAACCCTAAACCATACCTATGCTGTATTCTTTCATGTCTTCTTTGTCTTTCACACCTTCCTGTAAGCACAAAACACCCCGTTATGACAACACACACACATTTATACAGTTTGTATAGATTGTTGTCTGGGCATGCAGGAGGCAGGCAGGTGAAGACGACCTTTTTTTCACACACGGGAAACAAAGATATGAAAAAAGAACACATAGAGAGATTAGAATGATTTAAAGACACAAATATATAGTTAGAGATTAGCAAGCAAACAGAAAAAGTAAATAGCTGACGGTTTCCTGTATGCTAGAGACATCCTATGAGACGTAAAATGAGCAGTTAGGTTGATCTACAGTATTAATAATATTATCTGCCTGATACAGCAAGGTGCACCTCTCCCCTCTCTTCTCTCATCTACATCCCATCTAAACTATCCTTCCTCTATCTACTCCTGCCATTCCTTCACCCCCACCCCCCTACACTCCTCCACCTCCTCCTCCTCCTCCTCCTCTCTAAGAACAGAACACCATGCACTGGGCAAACAGATGGCTTGTCCGCAGAGATAGGGAGGCTTGTTGGGAGGCAGGTCCACTGAAATCAAATGCTGCTCCTAAAACGCTCACCCGCGCACACACACAGACTGGCACGAAAGTCACATCCACACATGCTCATACCGCCACACTCACACACACGCCCACACACTCATTCACACACACACACACACACACACACACACACACACACACACACACCCGAACAGAGCAAACAATTTCCTGGGCTTGCGAGAGCAAACCTCTCATTGTCTACTTGTATTGATTCTACTCAGTCTCATCTCACTACCTTGCCCGTTATCTGCCATCTCTGAGCACGCGCTGCCATTGTGACCAGATGTGTCATCTCTAATGTAAGCGCTGTAAACTACGTTACCGCTAATGCTGAGCAAAGACTCCTGGGCTTGAAGGTGAATTTGGGTCTGGCTATATTAAAAAAAAAAAAAAAGAGAGAGAAGATGATATGAAAAAGGGAGACAAGAGTGAAAAATCTGAAAGGAGGAGAAAGCAAACAAAGCATACAGAAGAGGAAGACAAACAAAAAAAAACAGTGTAGCAGGAAATATGGCAGATTCCACACAGAGAGATACAGAGAGGGGTTGAGCGGAGGCTTTCCAGTGATGAAAAATAACCCCATTAACTCCCCCTCATAAAGACCCCACCCTCCCACTACGTCACCGGTCACCTTCTATCCTCCGTCACCTCAACCCCTCTCCAAGTGTTTGCAGAAACAGGGTGAAGCTGCCCCCCGATGCTCATCTCCTCTCGCTCTTACAAACTTTTTATCTGGCTAGAGGAGCGCTACCCAGAGAGCAGCCTCTACCCTGGAGCTGAGCCAGGCTCTGTGTGCTTACCTCAGGCGAGGTGGAGGGCTCCGGGCCCTCGGGGGCCTCTTCCACTTCCATGTCCGACCCTTCTGAGCGCAGCTGGGGTGCCCCGGCCCGCAGACCGGGGGCCTCCAGGGGCCGAGGCTCAGAGGGGTGCAGTGGCGTGGGTGGAGTGGGTGGGTAGTATGTTGACGATGATGATGGCGGTAGTGGTGGTGATGGTGGAAGTTGAGGAGGAAGAAGAGGAAGAGGAGGAAGAGGAGGAGGAGAGGAACCAGCCCCCTGTTTGTTATGAATAGTGGCCCCCGTGGCCCCTGGCCGGAGCATGCTGCAGTAGTTGTTGGAGCGGAGCCCTGAGGAGCACAGGAAACGAGTCTCACCCACCCACTCACGTACAACTGCAACTCTGCTAGCAGCTGGCCACCAGAACACAACGGGAGAGAGTGGGCAGGGGGGCACACAGAGGCTGCCAGTGCTGCACTATCAAACACTACGGAGAGGGGGAGGAAGAAAAACTCTGAAGTTTCACTTTCCACCAGCCGAGGGGAAAGGGCTAGGGCTTCTTCTCTTCTCTCTTTCTCTCTCGGCTTCTTTCACTCCTCTGCTCTCCTTCTCCTTCCACCCACATGCGTGCGCAGAAGGATGGCAGCGTGTGTGTGTGTGTGTTTTGTGTGAGAGTAAAATGCATATAAGGAGAGGGCTTGAGGATCCTCTGTAGCGTGGAGGGAGATTGTTTTGGAGAGGAGCCATCTTGCAGCTCAAGTGAAGACTTTTTGTACATGCAGGGTAAAGGACGACTACATCGACCATGTAAGATGTTTACCGGCAACAAGTTGAGGCACGCTGGATGAAGAATTTCAAATTTCTTACAGAGCCTTTAGCTCTCTATAACTATTCACACAGAAGCTTTTTTTTTCTGCTACATTAATATCACCATAAGCCGCTACATGTCTTTTTCTTACAGTGAATCAAAGTGTTGCAGGTTATTCTGGATATGTGTGTGTGCGTATGCGGGTATGTGCGAGTGTGGGCAGCGTTTTGGGGAATGTCTCCAGAGTTATGCAGTGGGTTAGCCATTCATTGCCCTCCTCTGCACAACGGACAGAATCACACAACCATGAGGCTCGACCGTGGACGGATTCCTGGAATGTTAAACTACCGCGCCCGACACTCCCCACTCCCACTTACTGAGAACACACACACACAAATGCTTTAACTCCCCGTCTCCTCTTCCCTACCCCCGGCAGCGATGGGAGGAACAACACTGAGAGGGAGGCAGAGAGTGCAGAGATGAGCTACAGGTGTGAGGGAGCAGCTCATTAGCAAATGGACACTCATGGAATAACTACGTCGACAGTCTCGGTTCAAGCTTCTCGAAGAGTTCCATCATACAAATGTCATTTCTTTTTTTTTGCAGTATTGTCTCACTTGAGTTTAATATTGCAGTCGTGACTGGCAAGATGTAAAGAATACAACTAACAGCAGGCTGACTCACTGCACCGCGACAGGAATAAAAGAAGAAGAAAAAAAAGCACATTAATGTAGAGTAATTGAATTACTTTAACACATTTAGAGGAACTACATCCTCCCATCTACCTGCACCTGTGGGGTCAGGACCTATTAAGCCTGTTTAGGCTTTAGGGAGGCAATTACTGTAAGCTGGCTGACCAATTCCCAATAGCTAATCAGCTAAAACTTGGTATGTCTGTTATGAGGAGTTCACCATGACAAAAACGCTAAATAATGCACCCTCTGTGAGTTTTACTCTCCTTTTATTGTTTTAATGATGGAGAAAAGAAACCTGGATTTGCATGTAAAGTTTAGTGGATTAGGTGACCTTTAATGGAACATCTCTCTATCTACCTTTACATTTACTGTTCTTCCTTTCCTCTTGTGCTTCAAAACGGGAGGCAGAGAGTATGGTGTTGCAACATAAGATCCAAATTTTAAACCTGAAAAGTCTCTTGCTCAAGATTTGTGTCGCAATCATAAATAAAAACCTCCTGTGAGTAGCTATGGAGCCACCGGGAGCTAACTGTATGGAGTGACTCAATGTTCAAAAGTAGATGTGAAGTGACGAGAGCAGGCGACGGAAAGAAAAGTTCAATAATGTCGGTATGATCCCTGTAGTTAATTGGATGTTCTTTAGAGCCGGTGCGCAGTGGCAGCGTGTGGACAGGTGTGTGGGGATGGTCCGGCAAAATCCATTGTCTGGCATTGATTGTCTGACGCACAAAAGGGGGTAGCGGGGCCAAATTCCAATGATCTTAATTGGATTCGGGAGGCTGATTGACATACTGACTGTGCCACTGTAGTTCAGCATCCACATGCTGGGAGGCTGCAGTGTGTGACCCATGCAAAGGATGGCAACGAGAGGAGCTGTCGCAAGCCCCGTCAGGTTGGATTGGTGTGAATTGTATTCAGCGGTTTAACTGTGTGACATTGATTCTCCAAATTTGGATGTATGAATCTTTAGGAGAAGCATGTTTTATTAAACAGTCAGTTATATAGAGAGGAGAGTAACAGGAAGGGGGAGGTGGGGAAGGGGATACAGAAACTCTGTGTCAAGGCCTTTTACGGATATCCAATGGTCTCTCTTGAATTGGGCCAGGTGACCTTGCTCTACCTCCTCTCTGCCTAAATCAATACTTTCCCAGGATTTGAAACCAACGCACTTTGATGCTCCATGGCTGAAGTAAAAGAGGGGGGAAAGAGACTGGAGTGAGACAAATAGGGAGGAACTGCAGGAGCCGGCCAGAAGAGGAGGGAGCGAGGGAGAGTGTGAGGGATGAGTGTTAAGGAGGGGTGAAGGAGAAATGGATGGATGGATGGCGTGAGGGGGAGTACAGGAGGGAAAAAAAGGACAGGAAGGATGTTAAGCAGGGGTGAAGGAGAAGCTGGGAGGAGAGGGGAAAGAGGGCTGAATGGAGGGAGGGAGCAGCGATCTGTCAAACCAGGCAGACTTCTCCTCCGCCCAGTAATCTGAGGTACAGTGTTTGTTTATTTTCTGTCCTCATTTAGACACAGGGACAGACCCAGGGAGGGAGGGGAGGCTGCTGGCCATCTCGACGAGCCCATTTCCCCAACCCCTATTGTGTAGTGAATTCAAAATAGGGTCTGGCTAACCGAAAAACCTCTGTGAGGTTTCTTTGGTGAACAACTGAAATGCAGCCATAAGACATGTTATTCTTCCATGCAGGGTAGCAAATGATTTACATTCTCTGAATTCTCCAAATCTATTGATATAGTAAAGGCTGAGTGTAGCTGTAAAGAGTGTCTTCTTCCTCTCTCCTCTGGAGCTCGTGAGGCTGTCTATCTGTGCTGTGACAGCGTCTGATTCTCCTCTTTAAGCCAACAGAAACATCTCAATCCCACACACTTAACACTTGCACAAAAGGGGGTGATGTGATGTGATGTGACGTGCGTGTGTGCGAGCGCGTATGTGTGCAACTGCAAAACTGTGTGTGTGTGTGTGTGTGTTTTGGTCTATTCAGTCTTGGCCCCCGTCTTTTATTTTGTATAGGTGAGTGGGGCTCAGCTCAAAAGGCATCACTCGGCTCAGAGTTGTACCCTTCCTTTGCTTTTCTTCCACTCACAAAGACAGGCAGAACTCGGGACAAAAGATCCAATTACTAGCCAGTAAAAGCAAAGAGACACAAACACACCAGTTGCACACACACACACACAAATATGCCCACGCGGACATGGACTCAAGCAAATAGACGCTGGCACACACATGTAGACTCTGACAGTTTCTCACTGAAGGAAAAAAAAATGGACTAAACGAAGGAAAAAAAAATGTCTTGCTAACATGGACAAATTAAGCACAAATAAGGACGTTTATTAATCTAATATTGATGTTGTCAGAAAATGATTTATTCCAAAATAAGTGGAGGCTTTAAGTGGAAGATCTTGGCTGATATGTTGCTACGTATGTGGTATATTCAGACATTCAAAGACAAGAGGAAGGTTATTAGTCACAAATGTCACGTGCATTATCAGAAAAAAAAAACATGAATAAAGGTTAAATTTCTATGGTTTGTTAGAATCCATTTTATCTGACATGAAAACATTATTATAATTTTATGGTTATTTTTAGGGATACCATTTATAAGAAAATACTCCTTATTTTGAAGGTATTTTGACAGGATGTAAATGTTTGTGCCATAGTTGTTCAGAGCAAATTGCTTCATCGTTTTTGCTGCTGAATATATAGTCAGTAATATCTGAACAGTTGCTGTTGTGTTATGTTGCTGTCGTGAAAAATACAGCCGTAGACCCACTGATACGCACAAAGAAACTGTCACATAAAACCAAACAAATTTTTCTCACGAAAGCGAGAGCGATCCCAGCAAAATGTTCTCTCACTGAGTCACCGCTGACTAGTCATCACTGGCGTTGCCACACAAACTCTTTACACACTCGAGTGGCACCACACACAAACACACACACACACACACACACACACACACACACACACACACACACACACACACACACACACACTGTTATCCAAAGACTGATGAGGGAAAATACTCAGCAGCAGAGGAAGTGGATACTCGTGTCAAAAGCCTGTATGTTTTATGTCTCACAGGTAACCACATGAGCAGATACTCCAAAATGCACCAGTAGCAGTCTGTGTAAGTTATAATGAGGTGTATTGTGTGTGTGTGTGTGTGTGTGTGTGTGTGTGTGTGTGTGTGTGTGTGTGTGTGTGTGTGTGTGTGTGTAACAATGGGTGTGAGCACAGTGTTAGTAAGTAGTGACTTACAAGACAGGGAGTGTGCTCCTTTGGGCAGGTACTCGAACAGCAAGGGGTTATCATCTCCCATCATCTCGGCTCTCAGAGACAGCAGGCTGTTCTTACTCATCAGCGCCGCCTTCAGATTGGCTACGGATGAGATGGTTCCGCCCCCGCCTCCTCCCCCGGCCTCCTCCGACTCATTGGGACCCAGGTAGCTGGGCTCCACGGCGAGAGGCTCTTCCTGTTTGAGGAAGAAGTCGAGGCGTTCGCCGCGGCTGTCTGAGCTGTTGGGTTCGGTCACGTCTGCCCCTGAAAAAAGAGATGACGTAACGTGAGGCTCTTCACAAACTAAAGCAGGGAAATTCAAGTAGGTGGCGAGGGACAAACATTTCACACAGAATTGTTTTAACCTAATTAGAGGGATTACATGGCTCTCCGTAGGCTGAAAATCCTGCCACTCTTGGATTTGAATTTTTTTTTTTTTCAAAACTCTAACAATGTACTTGAATAGTTGTCACTTTTTTTTCAATTTAAGGGTTTCACCCGACAGTGATAATAGCATATTAAACCAATTCTTTTAAACCTCTGAGCCGAGTCATCGTTTACACCCAGTGTTTTCGGTAGCAACTATCAGCGCGTCACCGCTCTGAATCATCTCTCTCTCCTCGACTCCCTAACATACCTCATCATCACCAGTCAACAAAAATACAGGGAGATCATAAAGAGAGAGAGGTGGTAGTAGTGTGTGTGCGCTATGTCTGTGTGTGTGTGTGTGTGTGTGTGTGTGTGTGTGTGTGTTTTTAGCCGTCAGTGTCGTTGAAAGCAGAGTGTGTGGAGAAGCTGTCAGCAGTAGACACGTCGCTGGAGGTTCCACTGTAAGATCTACTGTCAGACCACACTGCTGACGACAGCTCCGCTCACACACACACACACACACACACACACACACACACACACAAATATGGACACACTTTCATTGCCTCCTAATTGACATTTAACTGATGACAGGTTGCTTTCTCCAACAAAGACTTAGACAAAAATACACATCTCGCACATCACAGGCTCAGAGACTTTGAAAGAACGGCTTGTCTACACCTAAAACAAACACAACTTCTGAGCGCTAATGCAGACTTGAGAGTGTGCGTAATTATGTGTGATTGTTCTGGACAGAAACCTTTCTGACATCCTAATATATACCGCTCCACAAAGCCTGTGCAGTGACAGCTAAAAAAAAAATAAAAAATCACACTTAAAGCTAATGGGGAATAAACAAAAGTGAAGACAGAAACAGGGGTGATGCGGGGGCGTGGAGAGCAGAAACAAACAGAGAAGCAAAGGAGACAGAAAGAATGGAAAAATAAAAAATGGGAGCAAGAGAACAGAATAGCCCTATTGTCCATTTTAACTAGAGTCAGGTAGCGCTAAGTGTTTCCTGTGCAGCCTGGAGCTCGTCTGCTGCAGGGGGAGTCAAGGTGACAGAGACAGTAGTTTGCCTCCACGTCTGGAATACCGATGGGTATACAGCCTCTTCACAGCCTACTGGGTCAATGTTGACCACTCTGTCTCTTTCACACACACACAACACACACGCACACACACGGTGTGTCAGTCATTTTTCATGCTCGGTATAGATAAATGATCACAGATCAGATGGATGGATACACACTCTGTATGCATGGCTGCACATACACGCATAGATCTGAAAGGTGTAGAGATACGCATGAGATATTGAGGACGATGGGGGGAAGGAGATGGGGAGCGACAGATAAGAGTGACACACATACGAAGTAATCAGCGGCCATCAAACTACTCAGAGGGAGATACAAAAAGAGGAGATAAAGTAGGAGGAATGAAGGCAAAAGAGAGGAGGCATGCATGGAAAGAGAAAGAGAGAAAGGAAGGGAAAAAAAGGCAGGGGAGTGTAAAAGCGGGGGTGTCGAGCTGTGGAGGAAGCACAGAATAGACACACAAACATGTATCCACGCACACCACCGCCCCCCCCCCCCCCCCCACACACACACAGAAAGTTAATTAAGGAGGGGGTGTAGGGGTTGGCGCAAGGGGCACGAGGTGCAGGAATTCATTAGAGCTCTGCCCCCTCCTTCAGTGGGCAGCCCAGCAGCCACAAGAGTCAATCAATAACATAGATCTGCTGTGGGCCAACAACAAACACACATGCACAAACACTCACACACACACGTATGTGGAGAAAGGAGAGGCAGACAAATGGAAGGAGAGGAAGCGAGGGAGAGGGAGAGAGAGAGAGAAAAGAGGGTCACCTCTGACCCCCATCTCCCTCCACTCATCTGTTCATTGGACGAGCGAATGACCCCTGACCACTTTTCCCAGCATCCCCTGGACACGTGCATGTACAGATGGAACATGTCCGCCCCCCTCGCAGTCATACAGTAACAATGCTTCAGTCACACACACGCCGCAGATCAAATGGCAGAGTTATGGAAAGGCGATCGCTTTTGAATTCACTCAAAATTGTGAAAATGTGTGAAATTAACATCTGTGCTTTACACGTTATGGCGAAGAACTCTCTCGGTCTTGTTGCCACACACTCTGCCGTGCAACATACAAGTATCCTGCTTTCTGAGGATTTGTCCGCATTTCCGAGTCCAAGCGTGAGATATTAGAAATTAGTATTCGGCTGACCACAAACAGGCTTCCGCGCCACATAATCGGAATATACCACGTAATCCTCCTTCACTTATGTAAGCTCTACCGGGCCCTGCATAGATGGTGTGTTACTTAAACCTCATCCTGTTCCGACAGATAAAATCATTTACCACACCAGAAACAGTCGCACCTAATCCCATGCACGCAGCTTATGGATTTCATCATACGTGTGCCGGGTTTCTCCGAGGATTTGCAGACACACATATTGTAGCATCTTTTCAGAGGCAATAGGTTTATCTGGAGTTTCAGAGACATTGCAGTTACATCATCCCTTTGTGCACACATATGCTGAGTGTTAACATACTGCTTGTCATGAGACAACCTATGAATTTCAATGGCAGGGGATATGGCTTTGAACTGCATGGTCAGATACAAAAAAACAATAGCATCTTTTTTTTTTTTTTTCCCCCTCCTTTCTTCTGCCTTTACAGTGCGGCAGTCTCCGCACAGTGAAGGGAATTTTCATTTTCCCCTTCATAAAAGAGTCCGAATAATTTAGATTTCTGCTTTCTGAAGAGATCCTCCGTTTAATTTGGTTGCCATGGTAGCCGGGCACCCTTGGCTTCAACATTTATGCTAAATAAAACCCCCTTTTAAAAGGAGAGACAAATATGTGGAAATGGTGGTTCTCTTTGTTCATGTGTGTGTGTGTGTGTGTGTGTGTGTGTGTGTGTGTGTGTGTGCGAGTGTGTGTGCACGTGTGAGCGATGCTGCGAGCTATGTGGGGGCTTGAGTGGGAAAAAGCAAAGGCGGAATAAGACTTGGAAGCCTTGGAATAAAAGATGTGTGTTGAACTATACTTCAAATGTGTTGTGAGGGATACTGCATTTATCATCCATTGAGAGAGTTACAGCTAATGGATAGAAGATACTGTTTTATGGTGCTGTGGTTGGAGGCTGCACTGTATATCTGAGTTAAGTGTGTGTGTGTGAGTGTGTGTGTGTGTGTGTGTGTTTCACAAGGGGAGTTATATTATTAGAGAGTACGCTTTGACGCAGTAAAGAGGAGGAAAGAGAAGGCCTGAAAAGGGAGGGAAGGGTTAGCTGACCCGGTTTGACCCCTGATCTTCTGTTCTGATTGTGTTCAAGGAGTGTGTGTCCATGTGTGTGTATGTCCCAACAAACACCTCCTTCCCCTCTAAATGAACACTGTTGTGTGAGGGAGTTTCCATTTTCCAAAAAAGGCAAGTTTTTGATAGATAAATAGATGTAAATGACCGCTACACACACTCACATCATGACCTGGCTGCTGATGGACACACTCCTTTAACACCTCCAGTCACACACACACACACACACATGCACAAATACACCATGCCTTCAAATCAACAGAGACAGTAGCCAAACACAATGGAGAGAAAAAGTCCAGGGTGGTTAAGCAACGAGTTACTGAGGCTTGTCGACCACAAGAGAGCTGTCAGAGAAGAAAGTAAGGCTTGTGTGCATGTTTGAGTACGGGAGTGCAAACAAAAGATAAAGACTCTCTCACTGCGTGTATATGTGTGTGTATGTGTGTGAGACACAGAAAGCAGCCTTGCCCCAAGCTGGCCTGGTTAATGGCTCGGCCGGCCCGAGGTTGAAAAGGACAAGGCATTACGAGAGCCATGTTGTCACAAGACTTTGCTGCTCGCCGTATTGTCTATGCGATGTTACAGCGAGCAAATGAGAAAGACTTTTTTCACGTCTCCGTACACTGGACATGCGATTAGTGCGTGTTTGTCCTCGAGTGGACAAAGAGGGGAGGGAAGGTGGAACTTGCTTCCTCAGCATGCCAGAGTTTGAGAGGGTAAAAAAGTAATTTCAGCAGAGAAGGGGGAGTGAGGCACTAAAACAGCTCAAGAATTCAGAGGCAATTTAAAAAGCAGTGTGGGAGAGGGGAATGAAAAAAATGCTGGGTTAAAAAGGAGGGAGGATGGAAAGTAAAAGAGGTTGTTATTCTCTCTCTCTCACTCACTTGCTCTCCCTCTCTGTTGTTTTTAGGGACTAGCCGGGCCACAACCTCCAGGAGAGATAGGGAAGGGTGGGTGGGTGGTGGTGGTGGTGGTGGTGGGGTGTGTGTGGATAGGGAGGGCAAGCATAAATCAAGCAGAGCCTGAAGGCTTTAGAGGGAGGGAGGGACAGAGGGAAGAGAGTGGTAAAAGACAGGGAGGAGAGAGAGCGAGATGATGGTGCTGGTGGTGATGGTGGTACTGCTGGGGGCTCGGAGTAAAAGAGAGAGTGTGGGTGGAGGGGAGGAGAGAAGAGGAGCATAGCGATTGCAAGAGTGGTGGGGTGAGAGGTGGACGGTGGGGTGATGGAGTGTGGGTGGGTGGGTGAGTGAAGGGGGAGTGAGGAGAGGTGAGGGGGAGGTTACAGAGGCTGTGGGAGGGAGGGTGGGGGTGAGCAAGTGAGTGTGTGAGAGAACATCTACAGTAAAGCCAGCTAAATTTGAAAATGCATGTTTTTCTCTACGTTTTGGCTGCGTTGCCCCTCCGTTTTCGACACTCAAACACAAAGCTTCAAGCTGGAGTGCAGGATTTCTACATATAAATGAACGCCTGTTACATTAAAGTTCACACAGTACTGATTAATCCTAATGCTGCCAGGAAAAGCTCTCTGTATTTCACAGTATGGTGTTTGTGGCGACTTTCTGCGCAGGTGCACGTATACCTGCAGTAGGCTTGCCACGATAGTCGGTGTTACCGGTATTACACGGTGGTCAGGCACAGACCGATTACATTACATACCCACCGCCCCCAACGTTGTTAGTCCTTTTTTTTCAGAAATAAAAAGCATTTTGCTCATTTTGGCGCATCAGCAAGAGAGTTGAGAAAAGACAATGGTGGAGGATGTGGTGTCGACGCGAGAAAGAAAAAGTAAAAGCACCTATTTGGCAATATTTCAGATTTAAACCCAATGACGTACGTTAAGGGAACCATAAGGTTAATGAGGTAATCAGCGTGCGGAGGACGGAGTGGTCACAGCCGGTGTGTGTGGCGGAGTGGTGTTTTTTTTTTTTTTGGGGGGGGGGGGTTGTTGTTTTGTTTTTATAGGAATTAATAAAGTTTAAATCCAAAAATAGCCCATGAAATAAAGATTATTCCTACATTATTCATATTCAGCATTATTAGATTATTATTATCTCAGACGGATATCTGTTTGTTGTGTGTAGAGGTACGTATGTGTACAGTAGTGTGGCAGTGGCACTGTCTCTGGTACTGAAATTGGGGAGATGGAGACAGACGTGTCAGCCTACCACAATGTGAGCCTTCCAATATTTTTCACCGAAGCTTCGGAGCTCAAAAAATGGTATTCAGGACAGACCAAATAGCAATTTTCTTTTGATCTGGAGCATCCACTCCTGAAACTTTTCTTGGATGCTTCTTCACCATAGCTTCCTTCCTCCATATTCCTCACTGCTGCACCGTCGCCATGGTCATTACTCTCACTGCCAGAGGGGGAGACAAAAGCTCCACGCTACAGAACAGTGGTTGTGTGCATGCTCATGAATTAACGCTACACATCCAAAAAATGAGCAGCATTTTATCAAGAAGTGGAGCCTTACTATCCCTGCCACTACTTTCTGTTGCATGTTTCGTACTGTTTACAGTTTGCAAAATTCGAGGCCGTAAAGGAGGATAATACGTGTCGATTAGGGCGGATTTGACCCTCATCTGCTGCATGGTGGATACTTTTTGAAGGCCTGCTCACACAGAACAGTGGGCGTAGTCTTGAACACTGTTTCATTTAACAGAGTTACTTAAAGGTGTTGGAAAGCTCTCAGAATCAGCAAGCTCGCTAACTGTTGTTTAGTGACTGGATACGTCCGGTCGCTAATGGGAAAATAAGTTCACACAGTTTATTCAAAAGACGTGTTTGTACCATTGACTCCTGTCTCATAATTGTCTACAAACCATTTCTGTTTTGCAGAACAGTTTATTTAGATGAGGTTAAATAAAAGTGGGCTTTTATTGAACTTGCTTTCTGCCTCTAATCCTCTCTGTGATCACTCATTTTGTCGATATCACACTATCACACAATACGACATCTCAGCACAGCGGAGTTAAGTTCACCTGGTTAGCTTTGTTGACCTGCAATCAAATTGCTATTTCATACTCATTCAGTTGCCTAACCACAGAAACAGAAACATGTGCAAAGTGAGCTCTGTCGTATTAAATACAGTATAGAGAGCAGGTGACAATCTGCTATGTCTGTCTCATTGTTTACCAGATGTTGCCAGTGATGCAGAACAGCAAATCACATATTTATCAAATTTTCCTTTTTTTAAGTCTTTCAGTGTGGATGGAGATGTGAAGTCCTTCACAAATGTAAATTGCGTTTTCAAAATTAGCCGCCTTGGCGTGGACTGTGGACGTAGTCTGAGTGAGCGAGTGAATGAGTAAAGGAAGGGAGGGGAAAAAGAGAGCGGGTGAGTGCGTGGGGGATGGAGGATTGCAGGGCTCAAGGTAATCTGGGGAGTTAATGCAGCTTAGAGGGACTGAGAGGAGTGGGAGGGAGGGAGAGAGAGAGAGAGAGAGAGAGAGAGAGAGACAGAGAGGGGGAGTGATGGCAGAGGGAGAAAGAATATAAAAATAATAGGGTCAGCAGGGAAAGAGAGGGAGAGAGAGAGGAACAAATGAAGATGTATCAGAAACAAAAGCTGAAGCAACTGAGGAGGGGAGAATGAGAGAGAAAGAGAGAGAGGGAGTGTAAAAGCTGGCGAGATAGGAGAGTGGAGGGGGAGAGAGCGAGCCGAGTGAGTGTGCGAGATAAAGAGTGGGCTAATGAAAGGTAGGGTGAGGCTGAGTGAGTTGGCGGGTAGGAGGGAAGTCGACAGAGAGAGAGCGGGGGAGAAGTCTGCATGGGGAAAGAATGCTGGGTGGGGAAGGAAGGCAGACACGCAGGGCTTTGTGCTAAAAGCAAAGAGGGAGAGAGATGGAGAGATTGAGGAAGAGAGAGGTTATGTCTTCCCTTTATGCAAAAAGGAGGAACTGGAGAGCGGGAACAAGCCCAAAAGCCCCGTCTGGCCCGATCCAGGGTCGTATATGAAGGGTGAGGTGAGAGAGGGAGAGGTAGAGAGGAAGGATAATGGAAAGTGGAGGACAATACTCTGGGTGGGGATGTTGTACAGAGCCTGTGGGTTAACAAACTCTCCGTCTCACACTGACCAGCCGCGACGCTCGAGGCAACTAACTAGCTGTAATTACTTCTTTACTGCTCCCTGGTAATGAATTCAAGTTTAACAACCAAACAAAGTTGGTGAAATCAACATATTTCCAGCTGGACATTCGGGAGAGGACTGCAAAACTAATAGTAGGAAATGTCTGCAAAAAATGTATGACTTTGTGTGCCTTTAAACCCAGCGACTATTGAACATGTCCGAGTACACAGACACCTAATGTAGGATGTACACACCAGTGTGTACATCTGACATCTGTTTTGGTTTAAATCAGCGATTTTTACACTTCAATCATTTCTGCTTTTTAAATCCTTAAAGTCTTATTTTCTCAAAAATTGCCAGTCCAGGTGTCCTGATAACATATCCAAATGGTTAAAGCGTGTACCACAGGAGCGTTATGTTTCTATTTTGATTCCAGCTGGGGACCGCATGTTATATCTGCCTCTCTCTCCCCTTGTTTCCTGTCTGACACTGTACCGTCTGCTATCAAAGAAATGCAAAACATTTCAAAAATTCCAGTTTAGTATAATTATTTCATCCTGCTCCCACAACGAAACAACTTACTTCAAGATTCTGGCTAAATATTTGAATTGGACCTTCATGTTCTTCATATATATTAAACCCTATCCGGTGATTGACTCCAAAACATTCTCAAATTTTCCCAAAATTAGTGTCACGCAGAAAAAGACAGATCAGCGCCCCAGAATTAAAGGACCAATGTGTAACATTTAGGGGGATCCATTGGCAGAAATGGAATATAATATTAATAAGTATGTTTTCGTCAGTGTATAATCACTTGAAATAAGAATCGTCCGCCATGTTGCACTGCCATGTTTCTACAGTAGCCCAGATTGGACCATCCAAACGCTGTTAACTTTTCCTGCTTGGGCCGGAGTCGATACCGTGACTTGGTCCCGTTGCCACCGCTCTCTCTCTCTTGCTTCACCACTCATTTCCCATGTACACACACACTCTAGCCACTCTTTCAGCAACTGGCTCTAGAGAGGGCCATTTACGTTTCTGCGTCGTCCATTGTATCAACCCTACGCACTTGGTGCATGGGAAAAGTTGTAATCTGCAAAACCTCACTAGACATCGCCAGATCCTACACACTGTTCCTTTAAGAATAACCACACTTGTTTCAAGGAAACATGTTGATTTGTATTGAATATAGGTTGGGACTATAATACTATGTTAGAATAAATTATAATATTACATCACTGGCAGATTCTTTCACCCTGTTTACAGAAAATAAGACTCATAGCCTAAACAAATAAAAAACAAGATCCATAATAACTCCAGTATCCTTGAATATTTTTCAGTTTTGATTGTTTTTCAGACTATTGTTAGGATAAACAATGCTGTGTTGATCGGCCGCTCAGAAGCCCCCATCAAGTGGCCGCCTGACAAAAACACAACACATGAAGACGTACGGTGCAATCATACACTCCAGTCACAACAGGCAAGCAGAGAGCAGATGACCATGACAAGAGCTTCCTCCGCAAACAGTCGATGTCACCGTGCTCCGTCCACAGAGACACATCGGTGTGTGGTCGGGCTGCCCAGTGACCAGAGAGCACCTCTCTCTCCTCTCTATGCTCATCTCTCCCATCTTATAACATTAAGACTGTGCCTCTGTGCGCTTGTATCCTTGGCAACCTGCCTCCAACAATGGAGAGAGCTCTGGCCTCAGCATGGGAGGAGTACGGTGCCATGGAGAGGGAAAGCGAGGGCGAGGGAGAGAGAGGGAGATGGAAAGCTGGCAGAGAGGCTGCATGGGCATTAAAGGGAGAGTTAAGGAAGGAGTGGCCTTGTTTGTCTCAGACAGACGCAGAGGTCAAAATGAGGGAATGAAGTGAAGGGTTAAACAGGAGGAAGGAACTGAGACAGATGAGACATGGATGAAGGAGCCAAACCTGTGCAAGCTAAGTGTTAGTGGATCAGGTGGAGATCACTGCTTGAATGGCTCTCAAGACCATGGCAGGACAGATCTGGACCTTGAACCTCACACCATGCGCTCCACGAGCCTCTCAGCAGTCCAACCTGTGATGATGCCATCGAAATAGAAGATGGCTTTGTTTGAGGCAGCTCTAAATCCATAATCAGGCTTCTGCGGAGCTGATTATGCACCGATTGTCTAAATCAAAGCCTGTTTTATTTTCATGTTCCCACTTGATTTTAAATATTACAAATCCCTGTAAGTGACTGATATGTTTCAAGACCGCAAGACTCAGAAAGACCTTTTTCAAACACACTGAAAATTTTTGATTGAGAGGATGGAGATTTTAGTGCGATAATTATCTGGAAAGCCAAAACCTGTTAGGCAGACCACACTGTTCTGAAGGGGGAAATAAAGTGGGACAAGAGAGACTAAATTCAATGCCACAAGACCAGTATAGAGTTAATAGAGATCTTCCTATACCATTTTTTTTCCTTCCTAATACCGATTCCGACATCTGAACAAGCGTGATAAAAAAATAGTCATTATTATTATTATTATTTAACAGCTGTGACAAACTACTTGTAATGAGTTCCTCTTTGCTGCTCTAAAACGGTAGTTGCCAGTGGCAGCCATGATGCATCCAGGGTGACAGCACAGTAGAGCAGTGTTAAACAAGTTGATTTTTTTCTGGGCTAATTAATTATGATATCAGATCAGTGCATAGACTGGCATACTCGCCATTACCCGATCCCGAATTTTGGCCATTGGTGGATGCATTTCTGATATTGGTATTGGAACAACTGTATGTAAAAGAGGTAAGAGCGGTGGAAACGACACTGTGTGGATGGAGAGGAAAACCACAATGAGGGACGTATGCATATAGAGGACCGTGCTCATCTTCTCTTCCCCCACTGCGGCCGAGCAGAGCCATTGAGATTAATTGCTTATGATCAAATCAGCAGAAGCAGTGCAAATTAAAGAGCGGGCCCCATCCCCACCCATTCCTCCCTCCCTCACCTCCACAACACCACCCCCACCCCTCCCTCCTCCACCGAGCCAGTGGACACTGCGTGTGACGAGCCCCGGCGCTCATTCAAGGCTACAAACGTGTCATTTCCTCTTTCCCCGGAGAGGAACACAGAGCTCTGAAAGGGCTCGAAATGGAGCAAAGGGTCGGGCAAACAGCGCAGGCGTCATCGCGTGCACATGCATACAGTACACACAGCCTCAAATGGACACATAGAAAGTCAGAGCCCTAAGCAGACCTACTGATATCTCACCCCGCTTCTCCAAACTGCTTCTCTCTCCCTCTCCGGCTCTCTCATTAAGAAGCTATTAGAGAGAAGGGCAGTGCAGGACCACATGACCCCTTCGTAACCCCTGTTACACACCCCTGATAGGGAGGGAGGAAGAGATGAGGGTGGGAGAGAAGGAGAGAAGGGGGTAAAAGATATAAAACAGAGTCAGATAGTACAAGGGGAGGTGGAGAAAATGGGATGATAAGTGGGTGACAGGAAGAGATGGGGAAAATGGGAGAAGTTGAGAGTATATGCAGAAGTTTGAGCAATGAGCAAAAAATTTATGGTGTTTTTCTACTGATCTCAAACAGATCTAAATCTCAAACATCATGAAACATGTTTTTCACTGCAATAAGGTGACATCAGCGTATGTCAGATCTTTTTCACTTGCTCTAATGAAACATTTTACGACTCACTACAAGATGATCAGACGTGCTGTCTGCGTTGTGCTCAGTGGAAGGATAGAGAGGATGAAAACATGGAAGATAGAGGAGGTATGCGTGAGTCAGAGTGGAAGAGGAGAGAGGTAGAGAGGCGAGCGATAAGTATGCAGTTACTTTAGGAGAAGGGGATAATTTGGGAGTGGAGGGGAAGACGGCTAGGCTGCTTCCTTAGTCGGACACAGGAATGTGGAGCGGGCGGATCCCAGTGTGTGTGTTTCAATGTGTATGTGTGTGTTTATGCCAGACAGGAATCCCTAACCCCCACAGACTCTGGCTCCACTTATCAAGGTCTGAACAGAGGGGGTATGGAGGTGGAGAGGGGAGAGAGGGGTCTGAGTGTCCTGCGCTATCAAATCCACCTCTAACCTCCATCGCTCCCTTTCTCCTCTCCTGTACAACACACACAGACATACACACACACACACACACACACACACACACACACACACACACACACACACACACACACACACACACACACACACACACACACAGAAAACACACACTAAACCTTGAAGCTGTCTCGGAGGCCAGAGGAACCATGGGAAGGCCAAACAGTCCAACCACAAGAAGAAGAAAAAAAACTTGCCAGGGTCACAGACAATTACACCATACACACATGCAAACACACACTGTCTTTCTACCTCTACACAAACACACAGACACACACACTCTGAACAAACTCTGAAACCTTGCGTACTCAACAGCCGTCACCTTCCAGCACGAGGGAAGTTTTTTTCCACTCAGGTCAGATGTGGTCTCAACTACCCCTGTTGTGAGAAGTTCCACCTGAAACAAGCCCATGACCCATTTTAGATTCAGAGATACGGACTTACGAGGAAAACAGGCAGGGGCTGGATATGGATCAGATGAAGCTGTTCTTTGCATGCTGCTGCTGGTGCATAAGGGTAGCAAGGAGCAAAGAGTTGCAAAGAGGGAGGTGGAGGAAGGCGGAAACAATGTACGGGCAGGCAGGTGATCTGGGGCAAAAGGATTGTGGGTGTAGCAGGAACAAAGGCAAGTTTGGCCTCCTTTTTTAAAACTAGCGTCATGTCTAGAGGATGTAGAGAGCCGGAGTCAACTAGCTCAGTGCAATTTCCCATTAATGTTCTTTTATCCGTCTTTCTGAAAAACATGCTCCTGCGGCTCCTATAATCACTGAAACCTAATTAAATGTATTCGTCACCTTAAAATGAACCGTGTACATCTACATAGGGAGTGGGTCCTCTCCACAGAGTCCGCCATGTTGCTCCAACCATGTTTCCACAGTAGACCAGAAGGGACAAAATACGTTACGTTACCTGAAGGCCACCGTGGTTCTCTAACATGCTTGTTGCTCCTAAAGTACAGTTATGATGGTTGGATGAAGTCTGAGCGATGTTGAGTGAACGGCGTTACCACGGTTTTGCACTCGGCAACTCATTCTTGAAAAGGGAGGAGTGAGCGGAGGGGTACTTGGTTGCAAACTGCAACCACACCACTGAGATGCCACCAAATCCTACACACTGTAGCTTTAAACAATGAATAGCATAACAAAACAGCTCCTGTGAGGTTTTTCTAACATAGCAATGTGCATATACTGTATGTCATTACAGCTGTTTCTCCATTATAGCCTTCCTTGTCCTCATATTTTGCTCTTGCTTTTGGGATTGTGCTTAAAAATCAGGCATATTATCTATCACCTTTTACATTGATATGGCCAAACTAGCTAGCAGACAGTAAAATAGCATTCATCTGAAGTTATGTCTCAGGAGACTCTGTGATTTTGTCCCTATGACCAACACCTTTGTCATTAGACACAGTTATTTGATTATTGTGAAAAAAAAAATATTGATTATAGTCACATAAAAAGGCTGTGGAAGAAGGTGCTATTGTTACCGGCAGGTCTGGACAAAGGCTCACCACTTGACAGGCCTCAGTCTGTCAAGCTTGTGACCTTTAACCCCCAATGGAAATGGTGTTTGTTAAAGGCAGCTAAATGTCAAAACATTGCTTTTCTAAAATCTATCATCTTTTTCTAGACAAGGCGAGGTGAATTACGTCACATACTGTGGCACAAAGTTCTGTTAAGGCTGTATTTTTAGTCATTTGCATATATTACAAATATCAGTGTGGTCATGAAAGAGGTTTCAGGCCTTTACACAAGCAACCAAACACAGATCCTACTGATGAGGAGGAAGTTTAACCCACAGCCCAGCCTTTATTTGAAGCCCCTAAACTCGATGTGAAAACACACATGCATGCACATACACACACACACTGTTCTCAAGCAGCGTCTGTAGCTCCAGCGTACAAGATGAGTGAAAAGAGAAGTGACGGGATGGAAATGAAGGTCCAAACAGACAGGGGGAAGGAGGGATAGAGGAGAGAAGGAGGGGACAAACAGTTGTGAAGGACAGATAGTGGCTTCCAGGACTGTCTTCAACGCCTCTATTACACACACACACACACACACAAGCACACACATACACACACATTTGTATGTACACAACCCAAGCCATAATTGTCCCCTGTGGTGATTTTGGCCTCTCCCTCCTAGTTTCTCATTGCTGTTGGCCAACTCTTCTGTATCTTTAACACTTTCTTTTTTTTCCTTGTTTCAAAAAGGAGGTGTGTGAGTGTGTGTGTCACAAGAGAAAGAATGAGGGATGAAGGAGAAAGAGAGGTCTAAAGGAAGGAGGTGTGGAGGGGTGTGACGGCGGAAAAGGGGAATGAAGGGAAGGAGGGAAAAGGAGAGAATGAATGTGTAAGAGGAAGGGAGACTTTGCCCTCCAGCGGGAACACTCCCATTTGTTTGTGTGTGTGTGTGTGTGTGTGTGTGTGTGTGTGTGTGTGTGTGTGTGTGTGTGCGAGCTGCGCCTCGGCCAAACCGACACACCCACAGGCTGTAGACCTCTATATCCTGTTCGGGTTGTCCGTTTGTCCAAACATCATACACAGGCACCCCCCCCTCCCTCCTCACCCTCCTCCTCCTCCTCCTCCTCGTCGCTCCCCTTTTCTAACTGGTCTGACGGGGGTAGAGGCCACGTGAGGGAGTGGGTTCGGTAAACAGAACAAAGCCACCTTTCTAAAATAAACAGACCGGGAAAGAGGAACTTCAGGTTGACTAAAAGTGGGAGAGAAAGACAGCATGGGCTTACTGTAAAGCACTTTTTTAAGGTTAAACTCTTCACAAAAGTTACTGTGTCTGCTTCTTCCTGTCAGTCAGTCTGCCAGTGTATATGTCTGCCTCTCACACACACATACACACACACTTTACTAGTCTCAATATCCCGGCTGCTTGCGCTCGACTAACTCTTGGTGAATGTTGGGTACAGTGTGACACATAAGCCACAGTGAGCAGTGCTGCCAGGCTCAAGGCTACAGGGCCCATTACTGGCTATCAGATCGCTGGAGGAGAGAGGAGAGAGGCATCCTAGCTCACATCACATCACATCTCATATCTCAAAAAGAGGAGCCTTGTCAAGGATCTCTCATCGAAGAGGAGGAGGATGAGGCCTCTGCTCGCTGATATGTAGAAAGAATACCTTGATTTCTTAAACAAGTATGGTTTAAAATTATTTTCACAAGTATTTTTTGGCTCAAAACAATTTGTTGTTTCCTGCTGCAGGAGGAAACCGTTCATCACAGTTTACAGAAAACAAGCTCTTCTTGTCACAGTTTGAGATCACTTCTCAACTTTGAATGTGACACCAGGTTGGGAACCACTGGCTCAAATCCGGGGTTTTTCTAACTGTGAGGTGGGGGGACATCACAAGAGGCAAAGATACTGCATGATGTGAAGGACCGTTAAGGTAATTCATCACCCAATTGCCACAATTAGGGTCAAACTCATACTCGCCTTAGTCAAGTATGATACGACATGATACGCATATTTTAAGATTACAGCCCCTATGTCCATTGCAAATAAACATCCATAAATCTGCTTAGAAATGAAAAAATGAAAGACACGCTGCTTATAACTTAAAACCTGCCAGAGAATCGTCACGTTTTTACTTTCTCTTCAGCATCAAAGTAATCCAGTGATAGTTGTCGTATGGGTACATCGCAAACAGGAACTGTTAGCTAATTTGGCATACTTTTAATGGTACTAAATTGTAAAAATGTAAACAAATACAGGAAAATGAATGAAGCTAAAGTGTAGCCCACCTCACTAAATGACTCCGTGGCTTAGTTTTGGCACAATACTGGGATTTCTAACGATACAGAACCTTGAATAATAATGACATTCAATACCATTTGAAACTAACTTATAAGAAAGACAAACAAATAAGAATAGCAGTAAGCAAAATCATTAATATTCACTTTTTTTCATGTTTTTTTTTATATTAGAGGAGACCAAGTCACTTTGGTCTACAAACAACTAAAGTAATCACGTCCTTTTATAGATGGAAGTGTGTCACAACTGTAACCACGGCCCTGCAGATCTCAGTCAAATAATCATTTTACTTGTTTTTGTCAATAGAGCCACATTAAGCAAAATCTTTTAAAAATTGCGGAATAAGCCAGGTGTGTAATAAAGCCTATGCTTGCATTTAATTTGTTTTTATGTGGATAGCATCTTAAATCTTTATTGTTAATGTTTCGGTGCAAATTTAATACGCCACGCTCACAACATCTGCGAGAAAGCCCTAAAGCACTTGACGATTTGACAGCAGGACAGCCAAAAACCCTCACAGACTTTGTGGGAACATGTTTCAAATCCTGTGAGTGTGGACACTGGGATAGGACCCTTGTGTTTCTTGTGTTTCCTGTCTGTGTGGGCGTGACTTTGCTCCTGCTCCCGGCTCTACACACACCTGCCATCAGTCAGATCATCACCCCTGTGCTCACCTGCCTCTCACCAGTTCATCAGCCTGGCAGTTATTTAAACCCCGGCTCTCCATGCAGCCTGTGTCACATCCCTGTTTCAACTCTGGTGATAGACACATTTGCTCAGGTCATTGATAGTTCCTAGTCTAACTTGTTTTTGCACATGTTTTTGTGACTTGTAAGTCACCTTTTCCTTCCATGCTCCTCCACTATCCCCATTCCCTTCTGCAAACCTTCAGACATCATTCCCCCACCTCCATCTTCTAACCTCTGCAATGAATCCCATTTTCTCAAACCCTCACTGCCCATCAAAACAGTACGGTGCATTGAAATAAGTGAGCCGAGTTAAAAAGGATGTTGTTGTGTGTTCTCATGCCTGAATCTGTAGATGTGTGTGATCTACAAAGTTAACCACAACTATTAGCAGCACAAAACTTTATAACCACAAACTAGTAGACCTAGAGCATTCAGAGGATGGATGATTTTCCTAGCTAGATTGACTATAAGGGGGTTTCTGAGCACTTTCCAGAACAGTTGTGCTCACCATCAAATTGCTGAAAAAATGCAATTCTTGCAGAAATCTCCAAATGTCAAAACGTTGATACCAAATTACAGCATGGCTTTTTCGAAGGTGTCCCTCTTCGTCTTGGTTTCGTAACGCGGTAGAATTCTCGAGTGGTAAAAATGGTTCAATTTAGCACCAAATCTGTGTAACAAATGGTACCAACCCAAAAAATGCTGCAACAACTTATGAGACATGCGTGAGCATGGGAATGCAAATCATATACTTCTATCAAAACGCTCTAAA
Source organism: Pterois miles (assembly GCA_947000775.1). Taxonomy (NCBI): domain Eukaryota; kingdom Metazoa; phylum Chordata; class Actinopteri; order Perciformes; family Scorpaenidae; genus Pterois; species Pterois miles. The sequence goes on from CAMQGK010000368.1 coordinate 2,573,385, forward strand.
CCAAAATTTTAAACAATTAATTCATTCATGTATATTTCCTATTTATGATTAGAAAAACTTGAAACAGTGCTGAGCTGTGTGTGAAATTAATCTTCAGGTTCCAGCTTTCAGATGATGTACACCACTTCTATGTGACATCTATTGTTGACCTGCTACCCTAAAGACCCCCTGTACCCTCTAAAAAAGACAAATTATTTATTTCTTATCTATTGTAAGTCTCAGAGAGTTAATAGATATTTGGTGTATATGATAGATGTCTGGAGTGTGTGCACATTACTGTGTGGGGTTTAGCTGCGGGGTTACTGAAAAAACCCACCCTCCCCCGTGCTACCAACAGGACATCCTGTCAGGATGCATTCTGGGTAGTTTAATTCTTAGACCTGAGCGATCAATGCCAAGTGATGTGTGTATGTGCGTGTGTGCATATGTGTGTAGACTGAGTTTAACCATCTAAATGTTGCATTTTAAAGGACAGGTGTTATGAATGCGTGTGTTTAGGTTAGTGGGTGTGTGCATGCGTGTGGGCCATGGCTGACTGAAGCGCACACATGGGCCCAACCCAGGTGCACTCAGAGTGGGATGGCTAATCTTTAACCCCCCACAAACTCATACGCACACACACACACTCCACTTCTCCGCCCAGCAATCCTTCTCCGGCCTGTTCCAGGGGCAGGAGGTGGAGAGGTGGGGGGTGCTGACGTTTTGGAAAAAAGCCACCGTCAGGAGTGGGGAGGGGGCAGCTTCCTGTCCAAAATGGCTCTTTTAAAGCCAGCGAATTATAAATAGAGCAGGTGTCAGTATTGAGAACTGAGCGAGGGAGAGTGCTGTGAGAGAAAAAGACAGACAGCAAGAGTGTGAAAAATTGTGTGAATGTGTGTGTGTGTGTGGTGTGTGATGGCGTGGTGGAGTAGGAGAAGGGGCTTTTAGCTGGTGGACTGCCCATAATGTCCAGCAGGATGTGAGGTCATATGACAAAGATGGCTGGTGGGCGGTGAGAAATGATTGGTTACCACGGTGATAATGGAACTTTTTTTTTTTAATTTAGTGGGGACCGAACAGGAGGCTGACAGGAGAGAGAACGACAGAACGAGGAAAAAGAGGAAAAGAACAGTATTTTACTCTTCAGTCACAACTCCCACAAAAACAAAAAGAGCATTCAACCCTTCTGTCTAACACATAACGGACATATGAGGGGGAAATGAGCGCGCGCATGTGTGGTAGCAGGACGCAAAAAGGGGAAGGAGAGGATGGAGGGAGTGGGGAAACTGAAGGGAGGTGGGGTGAGCAGGCCACAAAAGTCAATAGGGTGGGAGGAAAGGGCTGAAATCATCTGTGCAGTCAGAGGACAAAGGCAGAGCAAATATGGGGTGGGGGGGGAGCAAGACACAGAGAGGCCTGCAGTACAAAGACAACGAGAGACAGAACTGATAATAGACTGGCTGGAAAAAGTGAGAAAGATGAACCAGGAGCCACAAAAAAGAGAGAGAAAGACACGGATAGAGGGGGAGAGGCCTCAACATGATGTAGTTATCTAACCCATAGCGTGTCAAGCACCGAGCCACGAAGAAAGGGGTTAAAAATTAAGTCCACACAGTCTGAAATATTAAATCTATTTTGGTTTTTAATGAAGGAGGAGTGAATTAGGGAGGAAATATGAGAGTAGATTATTAAACCAGAAGCGAGGAGAAGGGAGAGGAAAAAGTGGAGAGGTGTGCAAGGGGTGAGGGGGGTTTGAATCTGTTCACGGTGTTTTAAATATTAAACCTATTTCAAGTTTAATGAAGTGCAAATACTATGGGGAGAGTCTTAACTGGAATACAGAGAGGAAGGGGGCGAAAGGGGGATCCGATTCATTATTTCAAGTGTTCACCTTTAGACTGCAGAGACTTGGGGAGACGAGCGCAGGGAGAGGAGAGAGTAAAAAAAAAAGAGAGAGAAAGTTTATGCGGAAGTGCAAACTAGAGGGCAGTTGTGACTGCGGGACCCCAGGTGAGTCCAGGAGGCCCCAGAGGATGAAGGTCCCAGCTCAAACAAGCCAAAACGTGCAGCGCTCCCGACGAGCTTGCAGGAATAAACAGGAGGTTCAACGAAAAAATGATTTCACTTTTTTTTTTTTTTTTTGTCGTCGTCTCTGTGGGCATGTGTATGTATGTCAGCATGCGCTAGCGTGTGCGTGCTGGCGGTTGAGGAGGGGAACTCTGAGGCCACAGCGAGGAGAGGAAGACAGTCAGATAAAGATGTTGGATTTCAAAAAAGATTCTCGATGTAATCAATGTGCAACAGCTAGAGGGAAATGGAAAGAACAGCCCACGTGTGATTGAACTGTTCACGTCTACATAATCAGATGCTCTAAACTGTGTGTGTGTGTGTGTGTGTGTGTGTGTGTGTGTGTGTGTGTGTGTGTGTGTGTGTGTGTGTGTGTGTGTATACACACATCACACTGGCCATGTACCGGATTGCCAAAATCCCCCAAGCTGCCACTGAAAGGTCACCATGTGTGTGTGAGTGGCTTTTTTTTTTTAAATACCAGCGAAAACAAACAAACAAAAAGTATTTCCAGTGCTGTTATTATGTGGGATAAAGATCAACTTGGTTTTTGCCCCAAAGTATAAAGGAGGTAGGAAAGAAATCAATCATTAACTGATGTTTTCAGCAGCTCGGGCGTCTTCTCAATCTGAGAGCGAAGGTGCCACGGAGCGATCATGTTCTGCCTCCAAAACATCTTTCAAATACGAATAATACCTGCTTTAATAAAATAAACTGAATGCATTGAATGTTCAGAAAATACTGAAAATATCAAATGAAGAAGACATAATGACACATTTACAGATGAGAAATACTCAGTCATGACTTTGAGATTATTTCCATCAAAAAGACCTTTCTATGGTCTCTCTGTAGTATACTGAAATATATGGCAGTAATATAGAAAAGCACATTTAACCAAGGAAGCAACCAGATACACAATATGCCAATTATATATACAAAATCTATTAAACCTGTCTGGTACCTGGTACATGGTAACAACGTAATTTAATATACAACAGATAGAATGATGGAAATAGGGGCGCAACTTGTGATTACTTTCTTTACCTATTAATTTGATGATGCATTTTTTTTAGTTAATTAGCTCATTGTTCACTCAATATGAAGTCAACAGCCTGAGAGCAAAGAATATTCAGCCCTGTCGCACAGCAGTTTGCGAAATAGTCACAAAATTTATTGTATTGATTCATGTGCATAGACACAAATTTCACATTTTTTATTTATGATGATCAGCACTAAATCAATGTGCATGCAATCCACATAATCAGAAACTATAAAAAGCAGCAAATGCCGTATAGGGAGGAGGTCAGGGTGGATGGGTGGGTCAAAAAGCACCAAACTCCTGCTTCACCCAGGAGACTGGTGTTCGTATCCCGTGTTAAACCAGAAGTCAATGTTTTCTTTTCTTTTTAATGTCACATATCTTCAGTACTGAAGTTACAACACTCCCGGTGTTACTTAAACCTAAACCACGATCTTTTCCTAAAACTAACCAAGTAGTTTTATTGCCTAAACCTAATTAAACTGATCTATTCCTAAACCTAACTAGGCAGTTTTATTTTGAGCTGGACATTCGTAGGAAAAAGCACAAAAAGTACGTTGTGTGAAAGTCGTGCTGAGCATCACGTACAAAAGGGAAATTCGTGTCCATGTAGATTAATCGAATACATTAAATTTTGTGACTATTTCACAAGCTGCCATGAGACTGTCGGAATATTCCATTTACAATCAATCAGACTGAAAAAAAAACAGCCCACACTCACATTTCAGAAGCTGGAACCAGAAAATGTTGACTTTTTTTCTTCTTCTTCTTAATCGATTATCAAAATTGTTGTTGCTCATTGATTAATCAACTCATGGTTTGAGCGCTACATTTATTACAAAAAGAGAGGCTGATATAAGGCATCAATTATGCCAATGTTTTTTTAAAATAAATGCTTCATGTTTGATTTTCCAAACGCTCTGTCTTTGATTTGCAGATGCTTTTTAATCCAGGTCTGGAAGAAGCAGCGGGGGCCAAACTAAAAATAAATTCAGGTAATTATTTAAAGGTTTACGACATAAGCAGGCAGGAGACGGAGAGACTATTTAAAACTCCCCTCCCTGGAAAAATTGTCACCTCTAATATATTATTGCAGAAAAATATATGCACATGATCAGATCACTGGAATGCAAGCAGAGCTGATTTTTCTCTTTCCTGATTCACATGTAAGATTTAAAATATTTGTGGCAGCAGACAAGGTGAGCATATAAGAAAGAGTGAGATCAAGCATTAGAGAGAGAGAGAGAGAGAAAGAAAGGAAGTTGAGTGCTTAGTAGCCTCAATAATGACATCAAGTGAACACAGCAGATGTTTGCAGGGAAAGGGGATCTAAAGAAAACAAATCCTAATTCCTGCAGCTGTTTATGTCAACGCGGGCATGCGGCGTGTTCATACAACTGCTTTGAAACGGCTCCGTGCTAACACGCTGAGCCATATATTATCCTTATATTACAGAATAATGCAGCCAAATCCTCAGCCAAGCAGCCCTTGTGTTGTATGTAATGTAAGCATTTCTAATAGTAACGCGTGGACGCTGATCACAGATGCATGAGAGAAGGGGAGTGTGTTGAGGCACTTCTCATCATTAATAAAGAATGAAGCAATTAAGCTAATCTCAGACTGAAGGTGCCCTTTCTCCTTTATACCTACCATATCCCTTCATTGGAAACCAACAACTGGACTTCATGGAACAAACACACACACACACACATCTTTGAGATGGATTCCCCAAATACTAACACTGATCCTAATCTTCAAGTTGGTAATCTTCTTCAAAAACATTTTGTTATATTAGTTGAAATTATCACTAAGTCCTGACAGCAATCAATAACTCAAATGCTCTGAGTAAAAAAAACAAATCCAGTATCGCGGGACTGTAAGAAGCCCATCCGATCATTTCATTCAGCCTGAATGTAATGATTGGACGGACTCATTGTGCGCGTTCAGTCTCCCACAAGCTGCTAGCTTGATAGCTGAGTCCTATTAATAGCCATGTTCGTCGTTTACATTCATTCTGATAATTTTACTTTCATAACAATAATTGTGGGAGAGTGGCTTTGGAGGGAGACCTGAAGGGACGGACTGTCAGCGTTGCCAACTTGGTGACTTTCTCTCTAGATTTAAGGACTTTCATTGGACAAAATTTGGCAACACTGAGCTGTTTTTTTGTTTGGATAATTTTTTAAAATCTAGCCAACTCTTCCTAGCTTTAAACTCGAAAAAAAAAAAACTTTGGAAATTTGCGTTTGGTCGATTATTTCTCTGTTACTGTGTATTTTACATCATTGGAAAGCCTGTTTATTTCCCTCCACGGTGATGTCCACCTTGTAAGGATCATGCATTTGTGGGATGAGCAGCACAGCTGATTATGTGGGTAGCGCCTGAGTGAAAGTTGCCAAAATTCATGACCAACAGTGTATTCTCCTGTTGGTACTGACTTTTGTTTTGAGCTTTGGTAGCAAATCATCTGATGTCAAAATGATGTCAGAGAAGAGATGAGGAGTTTTGTTTTGAAACAAAATTTTGAACTGAGCCATGCTGGTTTTTAAAAAACGGACTTTTCAGAATAAAACAGATCACTTCGTGATCCTGTGGTCTGGTCTTGTGGTGCCTGACTGGCAGCACCTGGAGCTCAAAACAAGAGTCAATACAACAGGAGAATACACTGTTGAGCGTTGGCAGAGAATTTTGGCAAATTTCACTTGGGCGCTACCCACATAATCAGCTGTGCTGCTCATCCCACATGTTGGACATCATTGTGAAGGTAAATAAACAGGCTTTCCAACGATGTAAAATAGTGCAAATTAGCATTGAGTAACAGAAAAATAACTGACCAAACACAAATTTTCTCTGAGTTAAGTAGGAATAACCATAAACCATTATCCATTAACCATCTATCGCTAAACAAAAATACTGCTAAAAAGACTCAATTAATTAGTCAATAATAGACATTTTGACATGTCATAGCAGGAAATGTAATTGCTGACATTAATAACAGCTGCATTCTATTTAGGTGGTGTGTCACATTCAGGGTCCTGATATTGTCGCCTGTTGTCGTCACACAAATGGGCTATTTACGCGACACTCCCACACTGCCACGCAGCCCCACACTAATCGCTGAAACACCTGATTTGGTATGAATGCAGCCTTAGTGTTATACTACAGAGCCGTTGTTAGTGTTATTAATCACATGCCTTTTCCTGCAGAAAGTCAAAACGGTGTATTACTTGTTCAACACAAAAATAAAGTGATGATTCTGATAATTGATAAAAGTCATTTATCAAGTAGACATTGCTGGATGGCAAATGGCCCACATTTTATCATAGTAATCACAGTTGAATATTTTTTCTTTTTATTTGCTTGGATGAACACACACCAGAAGAAGTAATGAAAGCACAAATGAATGTATAGCACATCATCAAAACAATGCAGCGTACAGTAGGCCTGCTATTTGGGGGAATAATAATAACAATCACTGTGACACTGTCCTGTTTTATATTTGATTTTATTCATTATCACGTTAATATTATTTTCCGTGTTTTCCAGTGTTTTTAGTCTTTTCTCAATAGAGGGAAGTCTTCTTCTATGCATTAAGCAAACTACCTTGCCCATGTTGCAATGCTGTCAATGTTGTAATTAGAAACTTTAAATAGAATCGTACATCACTTTCTAATTCCTCGGCTCTCCCATAAGCCCGTCCGTCTGATTCTGATCTTTTACTGCAGGTGACAAAATCCAGGCTTAAGACGAATTAAGACTTAAGCAGACAAACTCTCATGAGTCCACAGGGATCTGGCATATTTTTGACCCTGACTTAAAAAACAACACAAATGTCTTTACTTTGAAGGGTTTTTTGTAAGAACCTGAAGACATCACAATGATAGAAGTGCACTCCCACAACCAATACAGCCCACCACCACCCCCGATCCAACAATGACCTCACTAAATCTATTCAGCAATCCTCCAGCCCTTCGCTAAACACACAGACACCGCCTCCTGCAATCTGACTCAACACACAGTAGTGAAACATATCCTCACTGTCGTGCACTACCACGCTTGAACATCATGTAAAAGCCCACTGGTAACTTGATATTTCACTGCTAAATGGCAAGATCTGCCCTCTGAAGGAGACCCAAATAGTTAATAACCTCATGATACAAAGGCTCTTGTTTCCTCCTTCCTCCACTCTTCTTCATCGTGAGCCCAGTCTCATTTGAAAGTGGGATGAATGGTTGTCTTTTGGCTAACACCGGGTGAGTCTACACCAGCAGCAACACTAGACTTCCTCTAACCTTTAGGTGAGAAAACACCTCTCTTGGTAATGGCTGCTTCACCACAGCTAGACTAAAACTCTACCTTGTGCCAATACAGAACCAAGAAACTGGGCTTAATAGTGTCATTTACTTTGTGGGGATGTGGCTATGCAAGTGTGTGTGACTCCGAAGCTCCAGACTACTGTATTCGGGTGCTGTAATAATGTCTTACTGCCAGTCACAATATCTGAGACTCAGGACACTTAGAGCTAAGCAGACAAACCCTTATAATCCTGTACGGATGCTCTGTCTTCTACGCCTCTCTTTTTTTTCTCCTCTCTCTCTCCTTACCCCTCTCACCCACCACTCTCTCTCCCTTTTCCCTCCTCTTGCCCTTTCCAGAAGGTCCTTCCCTAAACCCCAGAGAGTGGGGGAGGAGCCTGGGATGGCGAGGACGCGCTGGTAATCCGTGCAGTGACCCAGGTCAATTCAATTATCCTGTTTTCTTTCGCTGCGCGACGCGTGTGCCCATTTCACAGCCAACTCCCTTAATGCGCCCAGGATTAGCTTCTCTTACTTTTAATGATCTACCTATCGACGCCTTGGGCCCCACAGTGCGCACACACACGCACACACACACACATAGACACACAAACACACACAGCTAAGTGTTTTTCACGTATTAGTTTTTAGTGTAAAGGAGTTCACTAAACAATCCTGCAAGGCTGAGGATCAAGAGACACTTTCTCAAAATAAACATGTCTACTCGAGTGTGTTTGTGTATGCCTCTGCTTATTTCTATGGGAGTGTGTGTTACATAAACTACAGTAAGAACAGGATTGTATTATCCATCTGCATTTACCAAGGCTTCACCTCACACCTCCAAGATTTGAGATAATCACCTTAGGCCTAACACGTTAGTGTGGACGCTCGCTAATCTCAACCCGGAGGAGGAAAAGAGGTCATTTCATGCTGGTAAACTTTGAGGACGGCTGACATGCATTGAAATATACACACAGGATTCAAAGCATTAAGTGCATAATGTACTGTAAAGCGGCATGCACACTCTGTTGAACTTGAGTTCAACAAGAGTCAACAAAGCAGTTTGATCGCTTGCACGCAGCCCATGCTCTACTGGTTAGGAAGTGTCTTTTAAAAGAGATAGATTAAATCGTATTGTAGTTGAGTATTGAGACACTCTCACCTAATTATCTAACCTAATCTTATTACCTCACCAGTCATTCACTAATTACATGACTGGATAACTAAGCAGGCGCAGATGTGGAAACTGCAGCAACTCTGGGAAACTCTAAAGCCTCACACTTCTTCCTAACATACAGCGAGCGAACAACATCTGGTGAATGGGGCGTGAAAGTTGGCCAGATAAACTACGAGCACTGTCAATCTCTAGTACGTACAGAGCGTGATACTGAGTTCAGTTACTGTCAGCGTCAATTTTGACCAGTGAAAATAGGTTAGAGGTGTGCAAAACTTTGCAAAGAGCCAGAGTTAGCGTTTTTTCCACACAAGCGACAGGTGGCTTTGCCTCCCACACACGGAGCAGGTTAAGATATCTTCATTGGGAAAAACTGAAACAATCTGATGTTCGCTCACTCGCATGTTTGCATCACGCCCAGTTAGGAAGAGGTGTCAAAGTCATCAAATCTCAACTGAAAATATAGTAGAAGTGCAGGTCTGCTTTCTTTTTGCCGTCCTTCACATTCAGAGCAGGTCAAAGTTAACTCCACTTGCTTTTGTGACACTGAATTAATAATCTAACCAACAAATCTACAATTCTAACAGTATTTGGACCTGGAAAACGCATGGCTTTGCTTTCACCATTTCTGTGAGTCCATTTTGTCTATATCACATTAAATATGCAGTAGCACTTTCCACAAGAGAGGAGATGGTATAGGAGGCAGGCCTTACCTGGGATTTCCTGTCCATTGTAGTTCCATCCAGCCACAGCCAGCATTGAGGGCAGAGGAGATCCAGGCCTACTGTCCCTGTCTCTCTCTCTGTCCCGCTCTCTGTCCCAGTTCCTCTCCGCCTGCTGGGTAATATGCCTGACAGTGTCCTTGTTCTTCCTGTTCTTCCTCCGCCCTGACCCTGAGAGGGGTTGCCAGGCCCCCTCTCCACCTCCTCCAGTGGCTCCCCCAGCCCCTTGCTCCCCCTGGCTCTGGGCCACCCCTCTGGGATTGTCCCGGGGATGTGAGGAGGAGGCGGGGGACACCTGTTCCTCTTTGACGGTGACAGGCCGGTAGTCGTGTGGCCAGGCGGGCTGGGAGTCGTGGCAGGCTTCCTCCTGGCTCTCATGGCTCTTGGGGGGTTCTTGGTCCTCCTTGCCGTACGTGCTGCCTCCCTCGTGGCAGCTGGCGATGGCTGAGTCCCCAGAAGAGTTGGCCGGACTGGTGCGGCGCGCCAGCCAAGGGGAGGTGCTGCGACCAGACATGATGGAGGCCAAGGCTTCAGAAGCCATGCCCACGATCCCTCCTCCTCCTCCTGCTCCTCCTCCTAAACCTGCTCCTGCACCTCCCCCTGCTCCCGTTATACCCACGCCTCCTCCACCACCTCCCCCTGCTCCGCCTATGCCAGCGGCAGCAACAGCTCCCATCTCAAAGTCAGCCAGTTCGTCGGCCATCTCGGAGCGGATGCTGATGTCCAGCGCGGCCTTAATGAAGCTGTGGCAGGCCTGGACGATGTCCGTCATCTGCAGGTAGCTGGCAGCCGACATGACCTCGATGACGTTCTTACTGGTGAGGGCGAGGTGCGCCGAGTACATGAAGTCCAGTATGGCTTTGAAGCCTGTCGCCGTGACAATGTCAAGGTGGGTGACAGTAGTCTGGTGGTGAGGCTCTGCCCCTTTTTTAACCTGGTGGGTGACAAAGATTATTCATAGCAGTTCTTCTTTATATATCTCATGCAGTAAACCTTTTTTAAGCACCACTTCTCATGTTGCTTTTTCAACTGGAAAACACACAGAATGATCTGAGAGGAAAACAAGTACTTAACACGCTCCCTTGACCCGTTCTCCCAAGTGTAGCGGTCCCTTACCTGGCAGTAAAGAGTCTTGAAGTAGCGCGAGGAGCCCAGGAGAACATTCTTATGGGCCTTGAAGATCTTTCCGTCCACAATGACACAGGCGTCGCAGAGGATGCCGTGCTGCCTCTGCTCGTTGAGCTCTCTGAGGAGCTGACGGTAGTGAGAGGAGATCTCCATGTCCTCCTTCCTGTTGTTCATCTGTATAGCTGAACAAAAGCCTCTCCTCCAAACATCTGCTGGGACACAAAAGAAGACGCAATAAATTAATGTCTAATGCAACATCATAATTATACCAAATACTGTAGCATTAGATGTACCGTATGGGAATTTGACTGTGCAGCAGCAGAAAGACAGATTTTTTTTACATTTTTAGGAAAGATTTCTGGCGACACATTCAGGTATTTCTCCTTCATTTACTATATATGGTTGATGGCTGTAGCTTTATTCAAACCACTCGCTTAAAATGTCGGATTCATTTTCACGTGAGAGAGAAAAAAATGGGCAAATTTAGCTGAACCACTCCTCAGACGAGCCAGGGTAAGGATATCTCAGTAATGACTGTGACATAAAAACAATGACATCAATAGAAACCACATCTCAACTGCTGTAGTTTGATGTCTAAAAACAGCCCAGTAACAAATAGTCAAAAATCTCTGTGTTTAAACCGTGTCTGACAGGTTCATTTGTGCATGTGAGAGAGAGAGAGAGAGAGAGAGAGTGTGTGTGTGTGTGTGTGTAAGCTCATTAAAAATGCCAGTTAAAAAGCACAACACTTTCACAAAACAGTTGAGAGGAAGAAAAACACCTCATTTAGTACAGACCACTTTACTATTCAAAATGTATCAATAAACACAGCCTCAGTTCCTTGTTATTTTTTTCTTCATCTCGCCTTCGGCTGTGAATATTCAATCAACTGTCTAGTTAAGACGAAAAGTCACTTTTGAACCTTCACCTCGGTATTTCTGATCTCACACGGTTCAGTCTGGGATTATGAACACAACATTTTTCTGAAAACTACAGAGAAAAGACCCTTAATGGCAAATTTGTGGAGCTGCTCCACTGTCAGTGAATGAAAATCCAACTTTCAGTATTTATTGACAGGATTCATGGAGGTGTGATGGGGATACTGGCATTTTTTTATTACTCTTACAAAATAAAAACCACAATCTATTAGCCCGTAAAGATTTTTCTGGCTTGTGGGCTCACAAATATTGATGTAAGATGTAGGTGTTTTCTGCTGCGTGCAGGTTAGACGACATAAAAGAAGCATTTTGTGCTCACACAACAGCAGGTGAAGGCCACGGAGACAAGAGACAAAGGGAGATATGAACATCGCTCCATGTTGAAACATGCGGTTGCAGAAAAACAGAGAAACCACGTAAGCCCTTGCAAACACACACAAACGCACACAGAGGAAGAAGATGAACACACACACACACACTCACACACACTCATACAGTGCATTAGCCGGAGCATTAGCAGCCGCCGCTCCCGCTCTCGTCTTGGTGAGGGCTAAATCGCGGGGACGCAGAGTGTTACCAAACGCAGCAGTGATTTGTTTTGGGAACGCCACAGCTGTCAGCTCTCATGGGCTTTTCTGAGAGATGACAGTTCGGGTTGGCCAAGGTGACAGCAGCGTTTGCTTGGGGGCCGGCACACTTCAGGTCATGTTTAGCAAAGCTCTGCTCAACCTGATGGCTTGTAAGATCAGATAAATCCACAGTGTCTCCCACGTCCACTTGGACAAACACACCTCCAATGAACAGCGGATGGAGTGACGGTGACAACTGCTGAAACCTCTCTTTCTCCAAAAAACAAGCCAAACTATCTAGAGTTTGATCAATGTATGGCTCGCCCCCATCCTTTATCTTTGACTGGTGTTTTTTAAGTCATAGAAATAAAGCATTGCGAGGAGGAGGAAGGAACTTGGATGAGAATGCAGAATAACAGCGTCCCTCTTAGTTTCAGAAGGCAAGTTTTGACGCAAGTGCTTTTATCCTCCAGCTCACATACTTCTTAGAAAACCTATTGGCGGTCTAACCTTGAGATATTCTTTCCTTTCTGCATTGCCCTGATGGAGGCATTGAGAGTCTTCACCTCTCACCTTTGGAGACAAACCAAGCGGCTTTAAAGATACAGCCGCTCCGCTCCTCCTCTCTCTCTGCTATTCTTCTCTCAGGGCCACTGGCACATTCAGTTGTATAGACCCGGCCTATATGGTGGGCTCCCTCTCAGAGCCACACACAAAACAGAAGAAGTCATTTATTCACTGAGAAATATCTCTATCTTTTTTTCTGTTCCTTGTTTTTTTCCAGCCAATGTGGGTGGTGAAGTACAGGGTCACTGTACAACACACGGCGGTCAGCAGCACCCATTTGAAAAATTCCTCTACTGGTAGGTCCGAGGAAGCAGTGGAAGAAAGCCGGCAAACCAAACCAAATCGACAGCTGGAATAAGCGTTGCATGGGTCAGGGTCCATGTCCACCTCTGTTATCAGCTTTTACAGTCCCAGTATCAATACAGTGCTGCAGAGATGACACATTTTTGTGGGCCAACCAGGAAGTTAGTATCACCCTGATTTCCTTGACAAAAAGCTAATGGGGTTTTTCGATTGGGTTTTGGATTATTGCCGAAAATAAGATCTGCGGCAAACAAACATTTATGATACTTACATGTTTTGTTCAGCAAGATAATCTTCACAAATGAACACCACTTCATTTCGAGGATTTTTTGAAGTGTGAATGCAATCACCAGAAGTAAAAAGCTAACATTCGGCTATATATGAGCTACATCACAGTCAAATGAGTGTGCTGCGAGTATACTCAACGAGGCTGTGAAGGTGGACAAGTCGTTGCAATGGCATTTAGTAGTCTCATTTAGCCACTTATTAGTAACTTAACACATATAAAAGAAAGAGTATTTATTGGCGTATTTTACATCATAGAACAAAATGATAAAATCTCTTACGCTTGTGTCAACCACAGACCTTACACAGTGCAATTTTAAAAATGTTGTTGTGCACTTCTTACTTCTGGTAGGTAGGTAGTTTGCGATGTAAAGCCAAAGTTCACGATTTATGTGCTCACACTGTACGGTCCTCGTTCCCCTCAGTACTTTGCGTGGCAAATGACGCTCAACAGAGCTGAAATTCGGTCTGACTCTAAAATGAGTCGTGCGGCTCAAAATTCGGGCAGAAATGGGCTAAAATCGTACAGTGTATGCCCAGCTTAACTAAAAACCTATTCAAAACACCCACTGACTTCCAGACGAGGAAACCAAAAGTGCTAAAACACATTTTCAGGTTTTAGGACTCATTCCTGCAGCACTCTATGTGCAACAACAATGAAAAGCACTCAAGCAAACAAGTAACATGCTAATGACAACCACAGCACTGTGCTCAGCAAGGTGAATTCAAAGAGTAGGTTTACCCAAATTAAAGAAAAACATTTGAAACAAGACAAACAAGATTTCTGCCTCCACTCCAATACAATGGAGGTGAATGGAATTTAATTAGTGGTGTTCACTTCATAGAAAAACAGCAGCATCTCTTTCCAGAAACAGTCCTAATTGTAGAGATAGATAGAACGGAGTTCCCTTCACCTGTATTGTGTTGGGGTAGAAACGGAAATCTCAAAATCTGGGCAAATAAAACCATCTGCATGGCTAGACAGCATTAGATGTATGTGTGGAAATACATATTGTTTTGTATTTTGAGTGAAACAATCCTTTTAAGCAGTAAAACACAAATTGAAATTGAATGACAATTGTAGCGGTTTTAAGAAATTCAAACAACCCAGTGTGTAGTGTATAGAGTAAATCTGGTAACTAGAATAAAAGTTCATTTTCATTCAGAGTGGTAAAGCGTGTCCAAAAAGCTAATGATGTCAGTGGTGCTGCACTCTAGTACATAGGGCCATGTTTCAAAGGGAGCGTTAAAGTTTTTCAACAAGTGCGCGACCGTGAATTTATGTGCGTGTGCCGTGAATACATGTGGTCAGGATTGCTCCCAACGACATGTTAAATGGTGCCTCAAATTTAACAAAAACAAAGATCAGTGGAGGGTAAAGCGATGGCGAAGGACTGAGAGAAACAGAGGGAGAGGTCTAATCAGATTTATTGCTTCAACAGACTCAGAGAGACACACTGAGTCAGTAGTTAGGCAGAGAAGAGGAACTTTAATGGAGTGCGCTTTGACCTCTAAACTCTTTGCTTGCCTAATTGGCTTGTTTAATTTCAGCATGTCCAATTCCCTCCAGTCAAAGACCCCTTTTTCCAGAGGAACCAATCCCAACGCTCCCCTTACTGCAGCACATAAACACCCACAAAAACCTCTCCAGTGCTTTTCATTTCCACGGAGAGCTACTCCATCTTACCCCGCGAGCTTAGACCATCAACTGACTCCTTCTACCATGTGAGTACGGCCTTGATTTATAACACTTTTTTTTCAGTCCCAAATATACACTTGACATGAGATGGGAAAGTAAGATAAAATGAACTTGTCAAACAAACAAGTAAAGAGAGAGAGGCAGAGACTTTTGTGTCTCATTCGAAGCATTACTGTACAGTAGCAGGCTCACCAAGGCTACAGAAACTAAAGCCTGCTTTCAGGATGTCACCGAGCAGAAAAAAGCTTTTCATGCTTCTATGAAATTTCGCAGTGAAAAAAAAAAAAGCAAGGAAAAAGTCATCAGGAGGCAGGCTGACAGTCTGTGAGCACTTATTTGTGGTCAGAGACGATTGTTTCAGTAAAGCATGCCACCAGAGCTCCAAGTCCTTGTCACCCTTCTGAGGCCAAATCCAAAGTGACTGTCCTCCTTAACCCCCCTCCGTCCCTCACACAAACACACACACACATATACACACATAATCAAGAGCCTTGGTCCCCTTATAACAAACACACATATCCAGCCCCTGCCCTTAAATACACAAGCACATGCCAGACCTAAAAACGCACACATTCACACACTTAGCAGAGCTGTCATGGCATCACACCCGGTTTGTCCTGGTCACATCAAAGCAAAGTCACTTTAGGCCCCAGTCAGACGACTAAAGAGATGAGACGTGTGATGGAGTGAGAGAATGGGGCTTCCTCCTTCTTGTGTTCCTCTTAATGCAGCTTGTCCCTCCGAGCCACTTCTCTGCCTCCTTGACCACACAGGACCGTGGGGAGACAGCGCGCAAGGTCCTTCTGGTTCAAAGCAGCAGAGCGAGACGTTGTTTGTACGACGGTTTCACTAATGCCGGGTACACCCTACACAAGAATCAAGCTGATTTTGGACGCTATTCCCCAATTCCCCGTCTCTCGACAATCGTCAGCAACGCCCTCATTTTTTGCTGGTTCTAACAATTGTCTGTCCAGATATTCTTGTGGTGTTTCTTGTGGTTTAGAAGTCCATCCCGGCTGTCCAATCTCAAATCATAAATAGTACAAACTAGTTCCAAAACTAACAAATATTTGTAATGGCCAAACGGTGGTACTACAACTTCCGTGTCCGTCACGTAATGACACTGGGCCCAAAAGACTTTTCCCCATAGACTTACATTGGGAAAGAAATGTCTGTAACTCAGTGCAATTTTTTTTGTTTTTAGATAAATAAACTCCTCAGTATGAACACTTGAATAGCCCTTATTTAAATAATTAGGTCCTAAAAGTTGTAAAATGCACTAACAGCCGAACCAGAGTTGTTTTCCTTCCTCCGTTCATGTGAATGAGACCCAAACCAAGGCTAGCTCGAGGGCTGGGAGGCGGAAATGGGAAATGGTACTGTGCCTGCTCTATGGGCCCCATCAATGTGGAAGATTGCCAGATGATTTGGATATTTCATCTGTTAAGTTTTGAAAAATCTTTTAATGTGGGCCGGCCTTAAGACGGCTTTCACAGCAGGCTCATGCTGTGATTTCAAGAGGTATTCCTGCATCACACCGGACAAAGATGTTACAACATGAAAAACATCTTCACACTGGCTGAATATATAATTACATAACAACATTTAGCAAATAAAACTCAGACTTTCTCTTTGATGAAACTAGTCTGTTGGTTCATTAACATTCTTGCAGGCAAACGCTTTAACTGGCTGCAGATTCCCTCATGTGTGTTAGCACCATCTGAGCAGTTTCATACACTCTCACTTATATTTATTTTTAAATTAAGGGATTTCCAGTTGGTCAGGGCAAATTATAATTTAGTGGCCAGTGTGCTGCTTGCAAAATTGCCACCCTAAGCTAATCACTCTGCATTCAAATTGTGGCCCGGTGCTCAACGAATGTAACAGTTGTGCTCATTATTTGATAAAAACGACTTTGGTTGGACGAGCATGTCAAACTCGAGTTCACAGAGCCCCTTCTGCGAGTGGTACAATAAATAAATAAATCCCATTAATAAATAAAGAGAAACAAACAGGCTGAAAATCAAAAATAAACATTTGAGGTGAAGACTGAACTTGTTTCTGCTAATGCAAAAAAAGCATATGTGTAGTTTTGGTAAATTTAAGATCACTGGCACCATTTTTTGTTTTTTCATATCTGCCCTAATCCATATTGATAACAGCAATGGGTCAAATGCCTACAGTATGTGCAATGTGAAAGTGATCACTCGAGTAAGAGACCACAGATAACTCACCTGTAGTTTGTCTCTGGATGTTTTCAGCTCATTTTTCTTTGGTGTTACTGTTCTCATCAATGTTTCATTTTCAGCAAAATAGCTTACTGACGGTATTCTACTTGTACCAGCACCAAATAACATACAGATGACAGTTAGCGAGTAGCTAGTTAACATTTCATTCGCAGCATATCGCAACTAAATAGCCAGATATTTTTCTCAGGACTTGGTGGAGACCAAAACAGAGCTAAAAGAAGAATGAATACTGGGCTTGCATTCATCAGGTGACCAGAAACACCAAATAACTTTTCTAACTGGTCAACTTTATGATAATATGTGAAGGTTTAAAAAAAAAAAATAACATCATGCATCTACACTAATATTTTGTCCAGCACAAATTATACAAAGCAGGATACAGTATGTCAGTTAAATTGCGATTAATCGTATGATTATTCATAGTGATCGTGATTAATCACATATTAGTCACACTTTTTTTTCAGTTGTTCAAAATGCACCTTAAAGGGAGATTTGTCAAGTATTTAATACTCTTATCAACATGGGAGTGGACAGATATGCTGCTTTATGCAAATGCATGTATATATTAATTATTGGAAATCAACTATACTACTGCATTTAGCATAAAAAATATGACCAGACAACAACAGCTGTCAGTGTGTCAGTGTGCTGACTTGACTATGACTTGCCCCAAACTGCATGTGATTATCATAAAGTGGGCATGTCTGTAAAGGGGAGACTCGTGGGTACCCAGAGAACCCACTTACATTCACATATCTGGAAGTCAGAGGTCAAGGGACCCCTTTGAAAATGGCCATGACAGTTTTTCTCCACCAAATTTTAGCATAGGTTTGTAACATTATTTAGTCACGCTAGTATGACATTGATTTGTTAGGTTTTCTAAAAACCTAAAAATCATAATTTGCACTGTTAAGTAAATTTGTTGCATTAAAGCGAATTTGTGTACATACACATCGATTCATGTCATTTCTGTTTTCAAGGATCCTCTATTAGCAGTGAATTCCCACTTTTCACATCTCCACTTTCATCTTGGCGTTGTCATTTGAAATCAGCAGGGAGGACACAGTGAAAACTGGCCGCAGATTGAAGAAGTGAATGAATGTGAAGATGAAGGAGGAGGGGAAAATCAAGTCAGGATTTAGT
The DNA here is from genome assembly GCA_947000775.1 of Pterois miles. NCBI lineage: Eukaryota > Metazoa > Chordata > Actinopteri > Perciformes > Scorpaenidae > Pterois > Pterois miles. Next base: position 2,591,542 of record CAMQGK010000368.1, read on the forward strand.
CGCCAAGAGTTGGCATTTATGCTGTCAACCATCCCAGCCTCATGCCTCAGCTTACAGCATTTTATCAGTTAAACTAAAAAAGCAACATGTTTCTTTTTGCACATTTTCTAATATAGTGACTTGTACCAGAACGCCACCATATCATAGCAGGCAGTTTCTGTGGAAAAAGGCAAACAGGTTGACAGGTCTGCACTGAAATGAATTATGTATTATGTAAAGCTTTCAAAACAAAGTGAAATAAACGATGTTAGCCTCAAGAAAAAGATTAAGAGAATCCCTGACATTATATGCTAATATCTATGAAAAATTAAAAAGGTATGGGAAGAAAGAATTGGTTTGCTTGCAAGTGGACATTTTCCCATATAATGAGAGAAAATACTGGAAAAAACGACAGCATGCATAAGTGGAATTAAAATGATATTCAGCTGGACAATGGAGGCACTGTTCTTCCAACACATGACAGTATGATCGAGGACAACCATTACTTTCCGGTATAAAATCTACTAGTTCTTCTACTTAAAGAAAATTGGAAAGTTTTATTAGACTTAGAAAGTTTACAGCTATTATTTTCAGATAATCCTGAATGTGTGATAAATGTTACAGATCTTAACTGAACATGCAAATTTGATGCCCATGAAAGGTCACTACGAAAACGGGATGACCGAAATGGAGCAAAGTGAAAAAAGAAACTGAAGAACGAGACTGATAAAGAGTGACAAACAGAGAGAAAAGAGATACGCAGAGACGCAGAGAGGCTAGAAAGATAGAGACGGAAGATAGAAAGAGGGGGAGACAGGAAGAGAGGGGAGAGTGACTCAGGCAGCCAATATTTTTTAAACAGCTTTGCTTCCACTCAACTGGGCATCAAGGCCATTATCCCGGGGTTAATCCCCAATCCGACGGAGCTGGCAGCCTTCCGGGACAAGCCAGGGTGGCAGCCCATCAACAAGGCAGGCACGCACAAAAATAACAGACACATACTCACTCACGTGCACTTGACACACATGCACACACAACCAGATACAGGCAGGCATGTAAGCTGCAATTAGAAAAAAAAAAAATAACTCATCAAAGCTATTAGCTGTGAATGGCTTTGTCTTATATTTTCCGTTGGAAATGAGCTACCGTTCACTTTATCTTCTTTCCATCGCGCCGCACGTGTTCCTGTCTTCAGCATTCCTTGTTCCTTTTATCCCACACCCTCCATCTGTCCACCTTTATTTTCTCCACAGTCCTAATCGCCCCACATTTTGCACCTCCACCTCGCTCTCCGTCCGCTCTCTGTTGCTTTGGCTGCCGTCCAAGGAGTCAAGGTGGAGGAAGAGATTGACTCAAAGAAGGATAGCCATGTCATGTGGAGAGGGACCAAAGAGGATCCAGGAGGCTTAGGGAGACTTAGCGCTACTCCTTCATCCCCCCCCCCCAGTTTTCGCCCGAAAACAATACCTGGACCCTCCACGTCTATGGTCTACACCTGGAGACATCAACGTTTTGCACATTTGCATTCGATGCCAAAAGATGAACCTCCTCTCTGCCTTATGGCACTTTAATATGTACAACACAGCAGACACCTTGTCCTCTCACCTTCCGCATCACAGGCATTAAGCCTAGAGTGATCTTATGGAAATTCAGGCATGCTAAGGATGGACTGGGATCATCAGTGACCACAAGCTGAGACTCTCAGACGTTGACTGGAGCACTAAAGGCATGTCAGCTTCACCTCAACTTCCTCCAATGACCCATTAAGTGTCTGTGATACTATTTGATATATCAAGAGCTTTTAAAAAAGAGCAATAAATGTCATATCACCCCATCTACCTGTCTCTGTGTTTTTCTTTTTTACATGTGCATGGATAAAGTGTGAGTAGTTTCTGGGCTATCTTTCTCTCTAGGCCCCTAAGCCTGCTATGTCTCCCATGGTAACTCCCTAACTGACGACCCGGGGCTTAGCCTAAATTCTCTCTCTATTAAAAGCTGTGAAATGCAAATAATGAAACATCTCATTACCACTGTCGGAGAACCCAAAACGAAAGGAGGGGGGGAGAGGAGAGGGGCGGATGAGGATGAATGTAAGACAACGAAGCAGCAGGAGAAAGAGGATACAGGAGGGAGGGAGGAACAAGAGTGAGGGCCGGAAATAAAGGAGTGGAACAAGAGGAGGAAGGGATGGGAGAAGAAAATGGAAGGGAGGAGAGGAGAAGAGAGAAGAGGTGAAGGCATGGGAACAGATAGCCAGACACTGAGTCTTTTGTTTGATGCGTGTTGGCATTAACGGAGAGGGGAGTCAGGATTGGCCACCTATGCAAACAGAGGTGGAGCCCTTATGAGCCGAACTGTGAGTTAGGAGGTGTCGCTCAAGCGTCTAATCTACTTCAAACTCAAGTGTAGTGTAAAAACATACCATCGGTCCAAGGCTGTAGTGTAATCACAAGTAATGTATGTGCAAAAAGATTATATGGTCAGTGTATACTGTATATATGTATGTGTGCTGATTGATAATGTTATTATGCCCCAAGAGGATTATTAGTTCCAGAGTTTTACTTTTTATCTTCACAGCTCGATCATTAATCACCCAAACAAGAATGCATGACTGTACTTTCCCATAATTACTCAGGTTTAAGTATAATTTTAAGACAGGAACTACTTCTTTGAAGAACATATCTGTGTGGTACGGGGAAGTGAAATCACCTACAGCACAGGAAGTGTCTGTGTTTGGTTTTGCAGGTGGGAGGAGATTGGTGGTAGAGGTAGTGGTGCATCTCACGTGACAATGACCACATCACATTGTGTGGTCTCCGGGTGCAAAAACTCAGTTTCATCACTGCAGCAAACTCATTTGCTGATGTACAATCCCCTGATATCATGAGGGAATTCATGGGAGGTAGAGTTTTAAGGTGTGAGTGAGTGAGGTGTTAGTTCCTGATTGCTGGGAACTTTGTGTGTTGTGCAATAGTATTTTTTCCTGGTCAAAAATGCATTGCTTCTTTTTTTTCTAACGAGGGATTAGTGTGAATACTAACCAGTCTTACTACATTTTTTTAATTTAAATTCTTTTATTTACCTTAAACCTGGGTTATGAGAAAATGACCGTGACCATGAGCAGTCAGATGGACACAAAAAGTTAACTGTACTTATTTGGAAGGGAGAATGAAGACAAAACTTACCAGTATTACCCAAACCCATCCACACATGGACACCAGAACGTTACACCCATTTGTGATTGTTGAACATCTCATCTCAAAAGGGTAGGGTAATCGAGTTATTCACAATGTTTCTGTGCAATAAGGGATTATAAGACACATCTATGTGAGCTTTGGGTGCACCCACGTTTAAGCTACATGTCCACCAGATCCAGTAAGGATACTAGGGGACGCGCTGCACCACTTAACTGGCCATTCGAGCCGTGATGTATCCTGCCATGCAATTCACCTGATTAGTCCCTGGTTCTCAGTAGTGGCTAGAGGAGAACCAGCAAACTGGGGAAACTCTAACAAGATTACTAAAGTATGGCACTGATCTTGAGAAGTTAAGATTAGGATAGGTCGTTGGGCAGCGAGTCTCGCAAGAGTTTTTGTTCGTGAAGTTTTGGCAGATTTCAGAACAGATGCGCGCTACCTTCTAGACAAGACCCTGGTTCTCTGCTTGCCGTCCCAAGCAGGAAACAACATGGCAGCCTGTCCATAAACTTTCTGTTATTCCATTTAAACGATCTACCTAAATCTACCTCTGAAAACATTTTATGCCACTGCTGAATGTTGTTTCATTTTAGAACTCATCAAAGTTTGACAGCTGAACCGGGGGCATCGCGCTGGATAACCTTGCCTGCATAAGGTTGAGATGTTTCAACTTTATGCAAATATAAACCCTCTCCAACTTGCCCCAATGCTCCAACCATGCACTGGGCAACTGATTCACCTGGTTTTCATAGGAAATGAATAGAAATAGACGCCCCCGTCACCAGATCTGGTGGAAATGCGCCGTTAGTTATCATGTGACTGCGATTTATTTACACTGACACAAAAAAAACCCTGAATTTTCTTTTAATTTACCCCTAATCCATCTAGCTCACTTTTACATCCCTGTGCCTTTTTCTCCTCCAGTTTCATTTCATTTTTGTCATTTGGCCGAATCTCAGTTGTGTTTTGAAAAGCACCAAATGGCTTTGTGGCTCAAGTGATGATGACAATATAAGGCTATGGAGCTGCTCAAAAGTCACATTTAACACCCACCCTGATCTCGCTCTCTGCCAACGAGCCGTTCAGAGTATGTGTGTGCATGCGGCTGTCCAGACCCTTTCATAGGTCTTAACACAAAACCTGTCACAGCAAAAAAGCAACCTGTCACGACTCAGCTAGACACGACTGTACATGACTGTACCTCACAGAACCCAGGCAGCCTGTTCCCGAGCTGTTAAAACAGTCAGCTACAAAGGTCTCAGACTATAACACACACATACGCACAGAGAACAAGGGAACAGTACGGAGGAAATGAAACAAAGGGTTACCATGAGGAAGAAAATGTAAAAAGTGAACATATGGTACAACAATATACCAGTCCTAAAGGAATACATGACTGAACTGTCTGTTGACTAAAAGCTAATTGTTGTTTGTTGAAATGTGTGGTGGTTTCTGAATGTGCGAGTGAATGACTGAATGATGGTGACTCACTGCCGGTGGCCAGTCGCTATCTGGTGCCGAGGCGGGTGTCCAGAGAGTGTGTCTGTGTGTGTGTGTAAGAGTAACTTGGTGTGACTGTCGCTCTGTCAGACAGCAAACAGAGGCATCTTTCTCAAATCCACACTGGGCCACGGCTTACAATGAGCTCATGCAAAGAGGGGAGCAAAAAAAGCCGCGGCTTAAGTGTGTACTCGCAAGGACAACAGGCACACCCTCCATCCCCCAACTGAGCAAATATTAAAAGAGACTTCACTCCCAGCTAATCTAATTCACAAACACTCCAGAGCACACGCAAACAAGGAAAACACATAATTTAACTATATTAACTTAGCCCTCGACATGCAACCTCCACTTATAACTTACCACCGTTCCCACAGCCTCCCGTACAACAACTGAGCAGCACGGCGATTTACATATAGATAGAGAAGTGTTTAGAAAAACACATTTGTATATAATAGCCTGAGGCTGTGTTGTCACTCATCAAGCTGATCAAAAAGCAACTACTATACAACACTGATGAATCTTGGAGCGCTTTTGTGAATCTGTCCTTCAACAGTAGAAAAAGAGGAGGTGAGATAAAGGAGGAGAAATCAAGGGGAGAGGAGAGGAGCATCTAAATATAGAGAGGCTCACATTTTGGAGTCAGAAAAGAGACAGTGAAGGGTAAGAAAGAGGGGGGGAGATGGGGAATGCAAGAAGAAAAAGTGGAAAAGTGATGGTGAACAAATAAGAAAACAATAGAGGAAAAGCAGCACAAGACAGAAAGGGCGTCAGAGATCGATGGCTGCACAGCCTCGGTGGGCTTCTCATCTACTGTAACGTTGCTTAGTGGACTACTAGAGAACTGGACATGGAGGACACTTAATTTTGTCTGCAAGACTTGAGAGTTCAATACCCCGCACACTGTTTCACCACAGACGTTCATCAATACGTATAGCGTCGATACCGGGGGTCTGCCCCCTCAGCAATCTTTTCAACAGTTTCAACACAAGACGGGCTGAGTAAATTCTAATAGTGATCAGCGAAGACGCAAAATCATTGAAGTTCTTTGTCTTTCTTGTTTCTTTGTCTTGATTGGCCGTTCGGGGAAGAATCGCAGCAAAGCCACTGACGAAAAAAACCCCACAAACGGTAGATTTAAAGTAAAGTTTGAAGTTTGTTTTACTGAGGTGTAATTGCTTAAAACAAGCAAACTTTTTATGGACTTCTGCACGATGGGGCTCGAGGCTACCACGTCCGCTGTGATTGACAAAGAGCGACCAGACAAATGCCTCACCTGGATCCCCACATCTGTCCTCTCGTCTCCTGTCATCCTTTCTTCCCTGCCCCTTATCTGTCTATCTTTTCATTCAGAGCGTCCGATTCGGTTTGACGTCTGACTGTCACCTGTTGACTAACGTGAACAGCCACAATGGCTCGCAGGCCTTTGGGACAATTGCTTCTTTTTTTTTTTACCTGACGGAAAGAACTGCAAATTCATGTACATATTAAAGTGCCATAGCCAGACATAAGAGACACAAAGAGCGAGGGAGAGAGACAATAGGTTCACTGTGCAAACTCCTATGATCGTGCTTACCATCGCTAAGGACAACACCCACCTTGGAAACCTAATTTTGAAGAAGTCACACATTCCCACATTGTGAGGCAGCGCCAGTATCAGGTGTCCGTCCAAACCACTAACCACCACCGATCAACCCCCCCCCCCCCCCTTTGTGACACACCAGCGCATACACCAAAACAACGGGGGTAGAGGGAGGGAGGGAGGAAGGAAGGGGTGTGGGGGTGAGAGCGAGGGAAAGAGAAAGAAGAGGGTAAGAGACAGAGCCAACCAGAGCCAACGACAGAGAGAATGTCAGTGGGTGAAAAGAGGAAGAGCGCAGGGGGGGATAGAGAGGACGACATGAGGTGAAAAGCGCATTGCCAGCTCGCCGTGCGCATTCAGAGAACAAAAAGACAGCAACAATGAGACCTCCGTGTATATGCATCAGTTGTGTGTGAATGCAACACTGGAAGGAGCAGCGAGGAGGCCGTTGGGGGACTTTGCCCCTCACCACCGAAAAGGAGATGTGAACCTACTCACTTCTCCTGTTCACATTCGGATTGGCTTCACCTCTCTTGTTCATAAAGGGAACTACACCGACACAGGAGAGCTCAATAGTGTCCAGCAACAATGATAGAGCTCCACTTGCTTCACCGATTTATAAAGTTCACATAGTAATACGCTAAGGATCTCTTATTTTAGTGCTGAAAAAGCCTTTATGAATCAAATCAATTTGACTTTCCCTTCGAGACGTCACTTTTTAACCTGAAGCGAAAAAAAAAATGTTGTGCTTTAGCAGAAAACTAGACATCATGTCCATTGTTGCATTAATAAGGGGATGTATAAATATGAGCTGGGGTCAGGGGAAAGGATAAAAATGAGAAGGAGAACAGGGAGAGGGTAAAAATGAGAAAGGGAGTAGAGGAAGGGTAAAAATGAGAAATGGAGTAGGGGAGGCCACAGGAGGCACCTGGCCCACTTACAGCAGAGGAGGGGGTGGTGGAGGAGGAGGAGGAGAGGTGGAAGATTAAGGAGTGGGAGGGTAAAGGAAAAGGATGAGGATGAGGAGGAAAAGCTGGGAGAGGAGGAGGAGAAAAGACAGAGAGGGAGGTGCAGCTGGGACGGAGCAGAGGGCAAGAGGAGGATGGGGGTGAAGTAGAGGAACGGGAAAGGGTGAAGAGATGAAGAGGCAAAAAAAATGAAATAATGGGAAGGGGGAGGAGGGCAGAGGGGGAGATGAGAGCAGGAGAGACAGAGAGAAAGAGAGGAGGAGGAGGAGGTGGGGGCTGGACAAGAAGACGAAGAAGAAGAGGTGGCCTTGTGAGGCTGAGAATGGAGGTGGTGTATGCGTGCGCGGGATGAATGTGTGCTTGTGGGTGTCTAAAAATTATGACGAAAAACTAACACCTCACCCAAAGTATGAATAACCGACCACGACAGGCCAACGTAGGTTCAATCTCTTCTCCCGGCACATTGGAACAGCCTGCCCATACCACTAATATCCCACTAATACCACCCACAGTCCTCGCTCCACCTCACATCAATGAATATTTCATGTCCTGATGGCACTTTTAAAGCAAAAACTAATTAGCAAATCCAAGTTGATCTGGCATTAGTCATATCAGGCCAATTAAAAGCCCAGTCCTACTGTACATGTTAATGGCAGCGAAGTGGAATAATTGTATGTTGAGCAGGGGAGAGAATGTTAAACAGGCCTTGTTAGCAGCACTTTAGCACTCTAGCCAGAGTCCATGCCCGGATTACAAAACTCTACAAAGCAGGATAATGTTCGTCAGAAACACACACACACACACACGTTTGAAAGCCACAAATGAAAACTCTATCCATTAATTAGAGTGTCGCCATCAATTCCACGGGGTCAGGTCTGATACTTATAGGTAAAGAATAGAAATATATTCCAGGGAAAATGGTGGTTTTATGCTTCTGTAATAATATTAAACAGGGATCCAAATATTGGCAGGAGCTCACAGGTCAGATGTTACGCATATATCGGTGGGAGAGAACCATTTTCTGCTCCACACACCGTTTCTACGGTCAACATGAGGTTGTGGAGACAGTATTTGTGTGGTATTGAGAAGAGAAAGGTGTCAAGTCTTTCCAACCTTCCTCTCTGTGTGTTTTTTATAAAAGCAGGAGTTTAGATTGAGACAGACAGCACTGACACACGCAGACTAAACTGTGCTGCACAAAAAAAGCGACAGAATAACAAGGGCTAGAACTCTTTTGGAGTGGATGTCTGTTTCATCACCCCTCCTCCCTCCTTCTCCCCGTTCTCTCTCCTTCACGTTCCCTCTTCTCCTTCCTCCCTCGTCTCCCTCTCTCACCTGAGCTTTGATATGGAAATCTCTCACCAGCCACAGCCCGAGGCTAGTTGACTGTTTCTAAAGATGTATTTGCTCAAAGCCACTCAATTTCTCATCAAATGCTCACACTGTGTGTATAAAAGACAAACTCTTTCACTGGGAAAATAACAACTAACAACCGTGTACTTATACAAGGCTTTCAGCAGTCTGCAAACCCCAGACTTCAACAAAGAGGTTTCGCTGAGCCCAAACCTTCAAGTTCTTAATAGCTTATATATATTTGTTTAAAAAGATGGTGATCCTTGTGCAAAGTGGAGAGCTGAATTTGCTAACTATCCTGTCAATAGAGATACTTTGCACTGGTTTACCAGTTGTGGCCTGCTAATTATACCACATTAGGATGCTCAACCTTCACGTCTACTAGGGCTGTGTATTGGCAAGTATCTGGCATTATGATACCTATCATGATACAAGGGTAATGATTCAGTATATTGTGATATATAGCGATATTGTAAGCAAGGCAATATATTGTGATTTTTTTTTTTTTTATTAAATTTTAGGGACGCTGTCATAGTATGAAGAACAAACCAGAAATACATAATTTCAGAAAAGGCAAAAATTACACATTTATACTGCCTGCAAAAAAAACTATGTTTTTTGCTCAAACTGCATGTGATTATCATAAAGTGGGCATGTCTGTAAAGGGGAGAGTTATGGGTACACAAAGAAACCATTTTCATTCACATATCTTGAGGTCAGAGGTCAAGGGCTCCCTTTGAAATTTGCCAAAATTTATTGTGAGTTTGGGGCGTTTTTTAGCCTCCTTCCCTAACAAGGTTGTTAGCAATGGATTCCTTATGTTTCTTAGTTTCATATGATGCCAGTACCTTCACTCTAGCTTTAAAACTGAGCCCACGACAACCGCTGAAAGACTGAATAGGTCGCGGGGCCCGACACCCGAAAGGGATTTTAAAGAGGTTAATTAAAAAATCAATACAGTGTTTTTGAGAATTGATACAGTATCGCACAACATAATATCGCGATCCTCATGTGTATCGATATTTTCTTACACCCCTAACATCTACGACACCGAGCCAATTAAAGTGACAACCAGAAACCACACAGCAACAAACAAAACGATTTGCAAGAGATTTAGAAATAAGTGAATCATTTAGGAATAAGTAAGAGAGTCTGTTTGCAAAGACAAAATATTCAGTCAGTTTCTGGTAAAAAAAAAAAAAAAAAAAAGAAGGCAAATCATGCAAACAACAATAATCAGTCCCATGTCAGCTCATTACCAGAACGGAGCTAGATCAGCAGTTGATGTTTTAAAATACGCTCTGTGAATCATTGTCACGCAGATCAATGTGATCTTTCAAAATGAAAATTCAACAAGGGAAAAAAGATATTATGAATACAGATGTTTTTTCTCTTAATTCCTGCAGAAATATAAAAGGGTTCACGAATGAACATCCTAAAACCCGAAGTGATTCACTTAGAATTAATTGAAAATGTAAAGCTTATACCTGTAATACATAAGACAGAATTGCTAATTGCTATATATAACTAATTAGAAAGTAGAAATTTCCATCTCTTCCTTTGTTCTTTCGACAATACCAGACAGAAACCTATGTGCTACCTGACATGCAAAACAACTGTCGTCATCACTTCACCCGTTGCAACATTTGCTTTGACAACATCTGAACAAGTGCAAACCTACAGTGAATAAAACCAACAATTAGGAGCACGCAGAAAAGAGCAGATGCACTTGTTAGATTTCAAGGCTGGCCCGAGTTTGGACACTGATGCAATGGTGTTAGAAAATGTCGCAAATTTCAGAAAAATAACCGCTGACGCTGATAAGCATTGTGTGATCACGAGGCGCTGGTTGGAAAGAGGCGATCTGCCTTGAATTCCTAAATAAAAGAAAAACACACCCTGGTGAAAGCACACAAACTTGAAATCCCTCATCTGTTTCCTCAGGAATGTGTGATCCAAAAAGGTGTTTTGCAATATCAACAACTCCCAAGAAAAATTCTGACATCTTTCCATTTTCACTGTACAAACCCCACCTCCCGTTGCATTTATTTTTAGCGACAATTAAATTACAATTTTGCTCCTGGACTTTCAATTCTTACTCGTAGATTATAAAAAAAATTAGAAGCAAAGCTGCGCATTACTTTCCAATTTAAAATTCAGGGACGAAAGAACAAAAGGAAAGAACAAGAGAGCTTATTGCTTTCATTGACATCCTATCTGGCGTACAGGTGCATGCGTGTGCACACAGACACACACACATACACACTTGCACAGCTATGAAATATTAACACCAATGCGAAAAGACAAGTGGGGTGGTGGAGTGTATTTCTGTGTGGTTTGAGGAGGGGATGGCTTCAACTCACCTGTTCTCTCTGCTGTTGGGGGGGGGGGGTCAAACACACACACACACACACACACACTCACACACACACATCCCCCACAGTGACCATGTAACCCCATGGGGATTAGGAACACCTGTATTCAGCACTGCACAATGAGCTATAGAGGCAGTTAAGCTAAAAAGCCATGGGAGTTATTAGGAGATGGGGGAGGGAGCTGCTTTGGGTACAGGGGGGTTAATGTGTGCCAAACTGTCTTGACGCAAAATCAGATGTGAGAATGACAATATTCACGGCCTGACAAATGGGAGACAGTTGTTGGAAAACTCCAGAGACGTGGCGTGTCACGTAAGATGTGTACACGCGAGTGTAAACGGTTCACTTTATAGTGTGTTAGCCAAACAGGTGTTCCCATTAACAAGTGAGCGCCGAGGGGGGATTGAGATGAGAAAAGTGGCAGAGAGAGATAGAGACAGAGAGATGAATGAAGTACAAGGTTGCTAACAGGGAACAAATGAGTCTTTATGGAGCATTTGCCCTCTTTTCTCTATTTTTAGAGAATGTACACTAGATTAGATACTGTACTGTTTATTGTCAGGTTGTCTATAAACACACTACATCCCCAGAGTTGGCGTAGCTAAAGCAGACTAAACTGCTACCACACAGTTCAGCCCACAACCTGCATGGGAGTACCACCTACATACCAGCAAGCTCACACACACACACAACACACACACACACACACACAGCGAAGAGGCAGGTATCACAAACTCCAAACCTGACTCCCACTCAAACCAAAGCCCCTCCGTCTCACTTTCTCACCCTCTTTTCACACCCTGCCACACCCTCACCGTTTCCCACAAACTCTGGATAGTATTCAGTGTCACACGTTCCACCACCTTCAACAAACACCTATGCAACTTCAACTTTAAAACCAAAAATAAATTTAACTTGCTTATCTTGTTTAATCAACTTTTAAAAAAAAAGAAAAAGAAAAAAAAAGGTCCATTCATGAGAGATAACACAAGTGGGAACGTGCTTTAAAATCCCTCCTTTGCAATCCCACAAGCACACAAGCAGCTAATATTTTTTCCATCTTTTCGGCCGATCTCGCCTACACTCCTCCTCCACTCCTCCTCGTAGCTGCTGTCTTGGTCTGTATTATATTTCCCCCCGTGGAACACACAGATGGAGAAGGTGCAGCAGACACACAAAAACACACATACACTGATGATGTCCACTGCTTTTGTACTGGTAATACTACACAGCTCTACCTCAGTGATGCAGCAGTAGGGGGCAAACCTACAGACTCAAAGCATTCTAGTCCTGCATGGCCAAGATGTCCAAGTTGTGGCCATGTCATTAGAGTTGATGATTGTAAACATTAAAAAGCAAAGATCTTCTACTCAGTATGTGCCTATATGGGGGTGTCGCAGTAGCTCATAGGCTGTGTGCTTACCACATACCGGTTTGAATCTGACCTTTGGCCCTTTGCTGCATGTCATCCCCTCTCTCCTACTTTCAAATCTATCTATGTCACTATCAATAAAGGCATAAAATCCCAGAAAAAATATCTTAAAAAATGAAATGTGCACAGATGGACACACGTGCAAATACACAAGCCACTGTAATTGAATTACAGAATAAAAGACATTGGAGGGTTTATCATATCAAGTGCCAACCCTTAACTCTGTAGAAGGAAGGACAAAACAAGCAGACAAATCCAGAGAGGTTTAAGACAATTTGGAGAAAAAAAAAAAAAAAACACTAGATGGTCTCTTAATCCCAAAGATCCAGTTAGCCACTGTCTAACAGAGGAAAACTCTCAGATCTAACCGGCTGCTGAAAACAGAGCACTTAAAACCAAAGTCAAAAATGGCTGGCTGGCACTGTTAAGTTCCTCAATTTAAAATACAGAAACCGACTATTCTGACACAGCAGCTCCCCAGAGGATCTCCTGCAGAATGTGGAGTTTCATTTGCTTAAAGTTAGTACAAGAAGGACAACAAAGCTTTGCATCATATAACAAGCCCCTTGTGTCAATAAGCTTGTCTCACATAATCAAAAAAAGTTTGCAAACCCTTGGTGCAAACATGGTGATTACAGGTGAGGTGTCGCTTTTCCTTTTCGCATTTATTGCAGACTCACCTGGCTGCAGGCTGTGCTGGCGGTGCACCACACACAGGCGCACATTGCTCTCTGTAATACGCACAGAGCGTGAATGAAGCGGGGTTGCTCCCCTCTCTCACATTGTAAGCATGGTAGAAAATGGAGGAAGAAGACGGAACTGACCGGTTTGAGAGGGCAGACAGCAGACACACACACACACACACACACACACAGAAGAGAGAGAGAGAGAGAGAGAGAGAGAGAGAGAGCGCAGGAGACAGACAGAGACGCTTTCAGCCTCAGTCGCCAATAAACAGCAAATACTTGACGCCACACTTTTCAACTCCCGATCAGATGATGATCAACTCAACAATCAGGGGGGAAAAAGAAATACCCGAGAGCACCATCTGCAAACAAAATCCCCCCCTCCTCCTCCTTGTCTTGTCTGGTACTCTAGGGTTGGGTGTTGACGCAGCAGAAATTTCCAGCTGGAGAAATCCCCCTTTTGGAGGTTAATCGAGGGGAGAAGGAGGAGGAGGCTTTAAGCCCTTGTCTTCCAGCCTCTGAGCGCTTTCATTTTGAATCCCCTGCAGACGGCTGCACGGAGCATCCTCACCCTTTATTCTTGCGTGGCCGTGCACGACAATTTCCCCACATAGGCTGTTGAGAAACTTTACAAATTTCACCAGTTTCATCCGCCGCTTTCACCAAACTCGATCAGCTGGGATGAACCCCAACACATAATGATTTATGTGTCTGCAAGTGTCACATCTTAAACCTGAGGGATATTTCTTATAAAAGTACAGCCTGCACGGTGTGAAGGTGGATGACATCTATTCAAAAATAATAATCTTCCTTTGACGCACCATTTAAAAGTATTTCCATTTTAAAGCACCTGCTCAGACGCATTAGAAAGTATATATTAATCGCATTTCCTCTATTGTAAAGGCGTCCGTGTTCCCTAAACGGCTGCATAATGTGTGAAATGTACAACAAACCTGTCAACGACTGACAGCTTCTCCAAATATCAACAAGCGCAACAGACAGCTGGCTGTCACGTATGGAACAGGTAGGCGTACTTTGAGACTGTCGCCTGCTCACTCGATCGGATATTTAGCTGTCAAAATACACTCATGCCGTGGCTAACATGGTGCCAACGGACCGGAATATATATAAAAAGCAGCAGAAACAAACAGACAGACAGGCCTTCATACACTATACCGTAACAGTGCCACGAAGAGTTGCATTGTGTCATGTCTCCAACCTGTGCGCCCACCAACTATCAGCTATAGACGCGATGGCTCTTCGAAAACTAATTGTTGACATGATACAAAGGCATGGCAACCCGGCGATGTCCGCCTCCGTCTGAATGAAACCTCTAACCTGTTAGCAGGGGCGCAATGCTGCCATTAACATGAGGAAGTCAGACATACCTGTTACCCCATGGGGTCTGGGGTGGACGCGGTGTCGGTCCTTCGGAGTCCAATCTGCTGTGACAGCCCGAGAGAAGAAAGGAGGGGATGTCCAAAGCACCGCTGTCCTTCCTCTCCTGTGTGTATGCTTTTCTTTAAGTGTTATTCCCCCTGTTTTCTCCCACTCCCCGCTCTTCTTCCTCCACCAGCCCCTTTTCTCTTTCTCTCTTTCCCTCCCCTGCTTTTCCGTGTCTTGGTATCAGGAGCCTCCCCCTCCTCCTCCTCTGTGCATGTCTATGTCTCTCTCTCTCTTCCTCTCTCTCTCTCTACCTCACTCTCCCCCTGCTCTCTGTCTCTCTCTCTCTCTCTCTCTCTCTCCGTGTCCCCGTATCTCCTCTCTTTCTCTCCCTGGGCAGAGTCAGGAAATGAGACAACGTGAACGCACACACGGCGCGTATCCATCTCATCTAGTCCCACTCTTATCCGAATCCCTCAGGCAAATTCTGTCATTTAAAAGGCTAATACATGACAAATTAGTATTAATAACAATCTATTATTGTAATATTCTGTGTTATGATGTAAGCAGGGTGGTTGTCATGAGTCCTGTGTGGTTCACGGGGGCTTCTGGCTTGTGCGTCTGTTGCCATAGGGCTCAGTGAGGACCAGGGGCTTACTGTAACTTACCCCCTCTTGTGGCACAAACAAGAAAACACCAGTCAGTCACGTTAAGAAAAAAAGAAAGTGGACTGACATTTACAGTTTGACACAGTTTGGCTGGAAAACACCTCTGAGAGCCATGTGATGTGCAGCATGCACACCAAGTTTTACCAAAAAGTCTGGGGTAATTCCACCACAGCCTGACCGCTCTGCTTCACACTTGTCTTGTGACTGCACTTTGTTTTTAAGTTATGGGGGAAATTATGAAGTGACAAACACCTGAGAGACAGTAGAGAGAGCATGATGTGGGAAGTAGTTTCCTAAACAGATAGAAATAGTTCATTTATTACAATACCTCATGGTATTACTGTATGCTGTATGCACAGGACTGTACCTGCAAGTGTACAATCAGAATTAACTAGAGTGGCCAAATTCTCAATGGGAGAAGGACTCAGGCCCTTTACTCATGTAAAAGTACCAGTATAACAATATGAAAATACGCTGTTACAGGTAAAAGTCCCGCAGACAGGATTTAAAACAATACATATATTTATTTTCATCAGCAAAATTTACTGAAAGCATCACAATAAAAAGTACTCAAATGGCCCCTGTGACTATTAGATTGTTAATACAGATTAAGTTTGGTAATTTGGTCCAGTGGTTCCCAAACTAGGGGTCGGACCCCTTCAAAGGGTCAAGATAATGTAAGGGGTTACAAGCTTAAAAGGTGCAATATTTCACAATGTGTTGTATTTAAGCTTATCATGTGTTTTTTTTGTAATGTAAAATCATAATCTTAAAAGTAACTAGCTGTCAGACAAATGTAGTGGACTAAAAGGTACAACTGACACTTTGTCATGGACTTTGGCATACAATACCGCTGCACAAGGTACCCGTTAGTGCCGATATGAAACGCACTGGACTTTCAGTTAACTACAATTCAAACCCAACTGCTGCAACAGTAAACATTCAAGGAAAGTGCTGTGGCGACGTATTGTAAAGAGCAAAAGAAAGAAAGAAGAAAGAAAAGAAAGATATTCCTTTATTAGTCCCACAGTGGGGAAATTCAGTTTTACACTCTGTTTTTCACACACAGTACATATACATGCGTCAATGGAGAGATGTCAGAGTGATGGGGCTGCTCCTGACAAGCGCCCAGAGCAGTAGGGGTTTTGGTGCCTTGCTCAGGGGCACCTCCGCAGTGCCCAAGAGGTAAACTGGCACCTCTCCAGCAACCAGTTGGTCTTGGTCCATGGGGGTCTTGAACCCGTGACGTCCGCGTCCTAACCCAAGTCCTTACAGACTGAGCTACTGCCGCCCCCAGACTGAGCTACTGCCGCCCAAGACACACACAGGGTGGATAGATCCAACACAAGGCTTTCATCCAGGAGACCACTGTTTGTGTCCCATGTGTCATGTTTCACTTTCACTTTACAATCAGCTGTCCATTCACAAGTCACATTTGCACTGTAAAAATGTAATAATTTTAAGCCCAAACATGTTTTTTCCTGGCTGTAACTAAGTGGTTTTGTTGTCTTATTCTAAACAAGTGTTTTTGTTTAATTCACAATGTTAACCGTGTGTTTACTGCGACCAATATTGATGCTGAGGGGTCTGACATCTGGGATGAAAATGTGTTGCAGTATACATGTTGCATGAAATGGCTATACTTAGGTATTTCAAAATTGCTGTTAAGTATAGTACTTTAGTACATGCACTTGGTTCCTTCCGAACACTGCAAGTGCAGCACGGTATGTAGCCTATGATGAATGTGACTGTGGTTGTCAATCACTCTCAATACTGAGTTTAGAACAATAACTCCTAAAGGTGAATGACAATAGTTTATAATACAGAGCCTCTAGTCTATTTCTATAGGTTAAATTTCTACAGTGAGAAGAAATATAAATGAAAGTGAGTGTGTGTTTGTGTGTGTGTGTGTGTGTGTGTGTCACTGTCAGTTCATAGAGTCCGCCAATGTGTGTGTGTGTTTGTGTGTGTGTGTGTGTGTGTGTGTGTGTGTGTGTGTGTGCGTAGTAATGAGGAACTGTGTATGGGGCCTGTTTCTTGGGAAATAAGAATACGTTCTGTGACCAGGAATCGTTGTAGGTTTGAGGAAGTGGGAAAAGTTTATGGGGAAGAGAGCGGGTGGCACAGCAAAACATGTAGTGTGTGTGTGTGTGTGTGTGTGTGTGTGTGTGTGTGTGGAGAAAGTGATGTGTGGCATGACACAGCAGGGGGGTAGAGAGCCGTGCCTCCATCAGTCTGGGTGGTTGGCTGCCGTGGGCTGGATAAGGGAGAATGTCAGGCCATGTGGATTAAGGCTGTAGGTCTGTAATGCCCAGGCACAGATCCCTCTCTCTCTCTAACACACACACACACACACACACATTCTCTCTCTAACACACACACACACTCTCTCTCTCTCTCTTCGAGTATAGGGTCTGCAAACACAATCCCTGCCTGAAACAAGCTGCTTTACTCAAAGCTGGGCTCCCTCACGCCACCATGGCCTTCCAATCTGCCTGACACGACAAACATGACCCCATCCTCCCTACGCCACCTCCCCACCCCAAACCACCCCCCCACCACCCCCCCATCTGCTGGGGATGGGTTTAGGCATCATTAGGCCACTTACACATGTATTCAGTCCTAGCAACACTCATCCACTCAGGAGGGAGCGCAGTGGTGTGAGGGTGAAGCAAGAATCCTGTGTGACAGTGGATTTGTGCTTCTGTGTGTATGTGTGTGTTTGTTTGTGTGTGCGTGTGTGTGGTACTTATGTTCACAAAGAGTCCTTGAAACACAAGGTGATGGGTGTGTTGTGGACTTTTGTGTATGTGTGCTTGCATTTAGGAAGGAGGTTAGTGTGTCAGGCTGAATTGCTGTTTATCCAAAGGGACAGTCACACTTCTAATGTATTCTGCTTTTCCCACTCGTGTTTGACTTAAAAAAAAAAAACAAAAAACAAAAAAAACAGAAAGATTTGTCACTGAGGACGGGGTGAAAGCATTAAAAAAAGTGAAGCAAATGGACGCAAAGAAGAGAAGACACACACACCTGCACAAACACACACCTTCACTCAGCACAGGAAGTAAGCAGGTTCCTTCATGACAATTTGAACAGCACCAAAGGTACGAGGCATGTAAACGCACTTTAGGAAAACTTTTTTGAAGTCAAGCATTAATTTGCTCTCCCTGCGTGCCCCCCTGCTGAGGAACGTAGCAGCGTAATTGGTCACATCGAATTAAACAGCAAAAAAATAAAAATAAAAAAATCTACAACTGTCATAAAAATAGCACAAGGCGCTTTCAAAGCCCCATCCACTACCCTTCACTATCAATTTGCCAAGGGGAACAGCTGTGTGCTGCTTGTGCCATCCTAGCCCTGCTTGTATAGAAAGCAGAGCCTGCAGCTGAAAGAGCACTATCTCTACCAGGTGCAGGCAGGGGATGGGGGAAGGCTTCACAAAGGAATATTTGGCACAAGGTGTGAGACAACAATATGTGTGAAGGTGCAGCTCAGTGATACTCAAATCAGTATTGGGAAACGACAAGGCCTTTATAAAGAGTCCTCCCACAGAGGGAAAGAGCAAATTAAGAGTATGGGAACCAAGTGATGGTATGACGGTAGAGAGGACGAAAAGGATTGAGGGGCAAGAGGAAAGGAAGTAAGGATGATGTTAATAAAAGGTGGAAAAGGAAGCCAAAGAATGAGCAGATTTCTCAAAGAAAGTGTAAATGAATGAATTACAATGAGGGACGACACCAGGAGAAGCAGAATGAATTGCGGTTATTGGATTTAAAGGATGTAAAATCATCTGGAGGATACAGAGAATGTGTTTGTGCCCACTGCCCACACATTTTGTTCCTGTGTGAAGGCGACATGCAGGGGGAGGGTGCCGGGGCTGTTCACACCACCGCCTGTCCTTGTGTCACCCATAGGACTTCCTGTCCTCCCTACAGCGGCCAGCCTTTGTGTGTCTATTGTATGTATGTGATGGAAAGACGCCTCTGGACAAGGATGCAGATAGGACACTCGTCCTCCCTGTAGTCTTGGTGTTCTTTGATAAGGACGACTCCTGGCTGACCTCGCTGCTGTGTCCATCTGCATGTGTGGAGAAAACACATGTATTGCCCCTAGTTCGGGGAAGCAATAATCTTCCTCCCAAATGAAAAATAAGGCAGACTCACATTTAGGCTTTCTGTGGCCAGGATTTCTGAGGTTTCCGCCCCTGTCTGAGTCACTCTAACCCTCCTCGCCACTTTACTTTTTCAGGTCTTTCCCTGCTTATCATATCTTACCTCTGCGTTATGAATCCTACATTAAACTGCCCTTTCTCCCTCTGCATCTCCATCTCCCTTTCTGCATGTCTACCCTCTTGATCCCTTCCTCCTCTATCCTACCCCCCTCCAAATCTCATTTACTCCATTGGAAGTTGTAGAAGAAAGAGAGAGAGAGACAGAGGGAGGGAGAGAGAGAGAGAGAGAGAGAGGGAGAGAGGAGTACAAAACGACCTTCTCTTCCCCGAAGCAAGAACATCTTCTTATTGTGGAGGTCACCGTCTCAGTGCAGCCCCACGCTCTGAACACTACTCTGCTTGTTTTAATGATGCACAGAGCGGAGAGAGAGGGAGGGAAAGAAAGAGAGAGGAGACGAACAGAGAAGGAGAGAGAGAAAGTAGGGGGGGAGTGGATGGAGATGGGAGGATTAGGCTATTTTTTTTCTACCGACTCTGTTCACCCCCACCCCCTCTCCTACCTTCCCTCCCCCTCTCTTGTGCAGAAAGTGCACCTTTCTTTCCACATCCATCTTGAAAGGTTCTTCTAAGCTGTCTAACCTCTCAGCAATATTATATATTATTGCTTGCCTCAACCCACACTGAAACCTGGGTTGCTATGCTACAATAATATGACCTCTCATCTCCTCTCCTCCACTACATTTCCGCTCTCATTGCTTCCTCTCATTTCTGCAGGGAGGCAGGGGAAGGGGTTAACAGCTTCCCCCGTTTGGCTCTCCCCATCAGGCCTCTGTCTCTTTAATGACCTTCTTGGACTCAATGCCTCTGTTTGATTTGACCCAGCTGACCGTATGGGGTCATGACCCCATTCCACACCACAACAAATTATCTTTGACCCTTGAGGAAGGGCTAGGATCTGATTTGTGCTAGTCACCATCTATGTACAGTATGCAGCCCATCTATCTATCTATCTATCTATCTATCTATCTATCTATCTATCTAAGGTGTTATTCATAGAACAGAGCTTTATTAGTGAGTTTCATCTCATTGTTTAGCTGTCCAGCTACTTTATTGTTTTGGTTCACTCTCACTGCTCTCATGGTATCATTTTTGGCCACAGCAGGCAGCTGTTTTCTGTGGAAAAAGCCCTAAAAACCCACTATGCCCTACCTGCTCAACACCAAACAGCAGACAGACACAGCTGGTGACTAGCTGGTGAACATAGTGGAGCATTTAGCAGCTAAACAGCCATATATTTCCCTCTGCAGTTGGTAGAGACCAAAAGTAGCGCTACTAAGAGAGAGAGAGATTATTGGACTTTCACAATTGGCCTGAAAAATGGCTCCAAATGAGTACTAAAGTTACTCCATAACTTGTGGATGAGTAAATAAGAAACTATTGCTAATGCTATTGCTTATAAGTTTGCCATATCAACTTAAACTGTGATGATATATCGATGTTGTGTTCATTAGTTGCCTCCAAGTGGCCCACAATTTAAAAAACACGATGCAGTTTTCAAAAATGTAGCTACCACACAAGGAAAATACTCCATTACAAGTTGTCCTGCATTCTAAATGATACTACAGAAGTATTGGTGAAGCAGCACATAAAGTAGGCCCATTAAAAATGAAATTAGCGTAGTCATTATGAGACGGTTTGTGATGAGCTCTGGGCTCTAAACTGCCTTCCAAATTGCACAGCCGGCATAGTACGCAGGGGGCACTGCACTGTGGCCTGGTGTCCTTCAGCTGCCCCTGTGAATGTCTAAATGCCAGTTCTGTATATTTTGCTGCTTTGCATTGGTTGTGTATTCCCAACACGTTCTCATCCCAACTCGTCACATACTGCCACTTTGTCATGTCCCTTGCCATCACTTAAAGTTGAATGAATCCACTTTGTTAGGTTTAGGGAAAAAAAACTATATGGTTGGGATTTAAAACTACTACATTTGTAATGTGTAAATGAAACTGAACGTTGTGAACAAGGGACACAAACAAACAACTAATTGTAATGTGAAAATGAAACTTGACGCACTGGGCACAAATAGCGGTCTCCTGGATGAAAGCCTTGTGTTTGTTGGGCCAATCCACCTCCCCTCCCGCCCTCGCTATGTGAGGCTTTTCGCTCTTTAATCTGGTCTATGTCACAGTAGTCACTCCTGGCGCACTTTTTTGGAGTGTTCACCGTTGCCATGAATGGGTTTACATTGTACTTAATAGAAAGCCCAGTGCGTCTCATACTTGGACTAAAGGGTGCCTTGTGCGGAGGCATCACATGCCAACAGCCGTAACAAAGCATCAGTATTTGACGCCTCGGGAAAGAGAATGGGCTGGTATTCCCTGATCTCTGTAATGTATCCAAGCTCTGAGATCACCACATAATGTCTTTCTGTGTACTGTATGTCTACATGCCATGCTGTTTTTGCCCCCCTTTTTTTGTTTGTTTCTTTTCATCCTTTACAGTCTGTGATCTGCTCGTATTTATCTGTGCTGTGTCTTTCCTGTTATGTGCTTTGTTCATGAACAGTCAATAAAATATTGTTACAGTAATAAAGTTGGCAGACTTGTGAGAAGTAGATTAAAAGAATAGTTATAGATATGAAAAAAGTACATAATTTTCCTCTTAACTCTGTAATGGAATAGAAGCAGAGTAGCTTAAAATGGAAATACTCAAGTACAGTAAAGTACATGAGTAAAAAAAAATACTTTCACCCCAGACTGGCGTCTTTCTTTCTGCAAAATGAGTTGAGAAATGATGGTGAGATAGAGATATAGATAGATATGGGCTGATATGAACTGCTGGTTCTGAGACTCTCAACCCAAATCATAATGCACAGCCAAAATTCCCTGTTACATCATCCATCTCCAATCCCTTCCTCCTCCTCCTCCTCGTTCTCTCCCTCTGCCATCCTCCTCTTTCTCTCTTATCTCTGCTGGCCCCGTCTCTTGGGGGTCGTTCGTTTTTGTCATAATCACCTTGGAGATTGGGGACCGGTGCCCATGGCAGAGCTGAGCTGAGCCGAGCGGAGGAGAGGAGGAAAGAGGATGAGAGAGAGAGAGAGAAAGTGGAGGGGGGAGTGTTGAGATGAGCAGTGGAGGACAGTCTTGCGGGGGGGATGACGGCTTGTCTGGCTCAGCCCCGGCTAATGTGAGGGGACAGCCTTGGCTTTGCCTTAACCACACTTGTGCCGTCGATGCCAGGCAGAGAGGGGAGGAGAGAATAGACGGATGAAACGCTCTCCTTTTTAGCGCTGCCTTTCTCCCGCCTGCACTGACTGCATTCGGAGGCGCGTGGGGCCCCAATGTCACACCCTGTAGGTGTTTAAGCTGCTTACTTACACCAACAAGAGACGGAGATGAGGCAATAGAAGACAGGGAGACAGAAAGGGAGAAGGAGCTGCAGAGAGGATGAGAGAGGGAGAATGGGAGAGAGTTAGAAAAGGATGGGGGCGGAGGTCACGCTTGTAGGAGGTTGTAATGTGTAAGTATCCCAGTTTGACTGTCTTAGCACCAAGGGTTGTTTTACGTGGGGGAATATTCATCACTCATTATGTCGGTGCAGTCCTGAGTGTCTGTCACGCATCTGAGCGTGACGATGATAACGCATTGACAAACTGGAAGAGCCAGAGTCATCACGGAGATAATGCGATAAGTGTTTTCCTTCAGCCCCACCCAGCTGACTCCTCTTCTCTCTGAGTTTCCCAGATTTTTACACTCTTTCAGAAGAAGAGGCTGACTGGGAAGGCGTGGGATGCACCAGTCAGTCATCGGGAGGGGGAGCTGGGGGCGTCAAGGTGGGTTTAAAAAAATCCTCTCTTGCTGTCATGTATGTTCAGGCCTGTGTTTGTCTCACTGAGGTGTGAGGGGGTGATGATGACGCATGTTGGGAGGGGGGTTCAGCATGGGGGCAGGGAGTGATAAGGCCGGACACAAGAAAGGCTTTTGTTGGGATCATCTGGGGCTACTATGTAAGAATAGACCCTCACATACAAGAGAAGGGTCAGAAGGTGACGGCCAGACAAAGACGACTCACACCGACACACACGTTCAACATTGTGCTCTCGCTCTTTTTCACCCTGAGCTGCTCTCGCTGTTTTAACTTGTATTTCTGTCCTCTCAGCAGCCTCCTTGTTGATGCATGCAGGGTAGGTTCTCAGACACTCCCTCCTCAGGTCACTGGCTCTCTGTTTGTCCTAGCCCATCTTTCCCTTCAACCCTCCGCTGCCCTCCCTCCCCTCCAACTCCTCTCTGCCTCTCCTCTTCGCCTGACCAGTTCCTCTAATTTGGTTTCTAATTTTTTTTCCTGTACCTCATCTCCACTCCCTTCAGCTATGTGGGGGTAAAGTACAGCCCCTCCCCTTGGCTGTGTTTGTGTTTGCTCTCTGTATATATTTGCACCATGCATTTGTGTGTGTGTGTGTGTGTGTGTGTGTGTGTGTGTGTGTGTGTGTGTGTGTGTGTGTGTGTGTGTGTGTGTGTGTGTGTATACCCCTTGTATGTAAATCTCCAAAGGTACTCAAAGGTACGGTTCTTCTTTACAATGATTTAACACCAGTGGCCTTTGGGAAAACAGGCCCATTGACCAACTCACGGTGAACATGCAGAGAAACATGTGGGCTGATGTCATGAACACACACACACACACACACACACACACGCAAGGAAAAAAAATACCAACAGATCAGACAAATGTGTTAAATGTGAGCCGCAAGTCAGACTGCAGTCCTATTTTGTTATACATCTGAGGCCGAGTGATTTTTTTCAAGCATCAACCTGACAATGCGTGTGTGTGTGTGTGTGTGTGTGTGTGTGTGTGTATGTGTGGGTGCTGGAGGGAGAGGTAGAAATTGAGAGCAGCATGGTGGTTGAGCTTACAGTAAATGGAGACATTTAGGAAAGCAGTAGATAGACAGACACAAACACACAGATCAAAGAGGTTTGAGCATTACAGTACACTGGGGAACAAAAGGAATAGAGAGAGAGAGAGAAAGAGAGAGAGAGGATGTGAGCGAAGGTGAATAGAAACCCCAATCAATACGCCATCCAAGAACAGCTTGAGCCAACGAAGGAGCAGAGAAACTGAGAGAGAGAGAGAGAGAGAGAGAGAGAGAGAGAGAGAGAGAGAGAGAGAGAGAGAGAGAGAGAGAGAGAGAGAGAGAGAGAGAGAGAGATGGGTCAAATAGAGATGAAAGGGTGAGTGCTTGCACAGAGAGGATGGAGAGAAAGTGATAGAACAAGAGTGGGGTCAGGAGAGAGAGGAAAGAGTGTGAATGAGGCAGTCATGAGCTCCTGACCCCTGATGGCCCCGCAGCCAGGAGGGCCTGAGGAGCTAGGGGCAGGGGAGGAGGGGATGTGAAGAGGGGAAGGTCTTGGGGGAGGTTTGGAGATGATATTGATGTGGCAAAGAGATGGTGGGTGGGGTGGGGGTGGGATGGGGGGAGTAAGAGTCAAAGAGGGTGGAGGGTCAGCCAGCCATCCAAGGACAGTAACGAAGCCTTTTCTTTTCTCTCCACAACCAAGCCGTCAAATTCAACTCACCTTGATACTCACATCTGTTTCTCACACCTGTTCACCTTTTTAACCACTATGATAACTGACATGTCATTTAGCATCTTGTGCACATTTGTATGGATAACAGGCCTTTTCCCACTAAGAACACCATTCGAAGTGAAAGCATTCAAACAAGAACAAAGTGGCTGCCACTTTATAGTCTTGTCTGATTGTCCAGAGAGACTTAAATTAGCCCACAATGCAACATAATATGTGATGAGTAATCTAAAGGTTAGTAGTAATTAATCAAGTGCCAGCAATCATCCACTGTTAAGGCTGCATTTCCAACCAGGCAACTGCCCCGGGGCCCCATAAATAACTGCACCCCCAAAAGCTTAAGGCTTGCTGTGTCAGCCAGAGTCTCATGTTTTAATATCTAACCAGGTGGCGCAGTCTTGAAGAAGGTACTAGTGCCCATTTGGCGCAAGGACCACACAGTAAATCTGAGTGTAGGAGGAATGGAAGGCTGATAGGTGCCCTCTCAACAGGGTCTTTCAGGCCTTTTTCATGCAAGACGTTTTGAAATGTCACAGTTGGAAAAACACAGGTGTAAATAATAGAATTAATGATGGCTGAATTCCATTTAGCTGCTTCGGTTTCAGGGTCCTGGTATTGTGCATGACGCTTAAATGAAACAGTCATGGTTAATGTTATTAGTAACACCAAAATGGCACTGTGGCAGTGCTTGATATTGTTTTTCATATTTTGCCAGATGGCACTCTGTATTAATCTGCTGGAAACTACATCAGAACCGAAACACCTTGAAGTATGGTGTTGCACCTACAGGATTTTCTCCTTCCTTGCACCAAATTTAACAACTAATCTTGATATTTTTCAGCATGAAACACAGAAGAAATGACCAAACAGAGAAGTATACCTCTGTTACCGTGGCTGGAAAAACTTTTAATCTAGATCTGGAACAAAATGAGTGGTGCCTACTAATGGGGTTGTGTTTACCATGTTCATGTAAAGAGTCCATATAAACACCCCCTCTTGTGGTATTCACAGCCTCGTAACTGGAAAGTTTCTGGAAGCTCAGAGTTTATGAGTTGTGACGTGTTTGTTTACGTTATCAGAAATGGAAGTTCATTTTTCAGTGCATAAATTAATATATTGTAATTTTTTTGTATATTGTTTTCCTTTGTAAATTTATAATAAATCTGAGGAAAATGTTTTTATTCCCAACAGCCTCATCTTCTTCTTTTGTTGTTATGCCTTTGCATTTCCTTCGTTATGTACCCACAAGCTAGCTTGCTAAATTATTAGCTACTGTGGCTTCTAGACACTGTCACTTGAACACCAAGCACATTGTGGACACAACTTCCCATGTCGTAAACATGAGCTCACGAGATTCATTTGAAGGCACCATCATTTACCTTTTAAATTGCCATTCTGTTTCTAGGGCAACAACTTTGGTCCAAGTTTACTTCCTGTCAGCTGCAGCATTAACAAACGAAGCAACAGGAAATACAAAGGGGCCCATTTAGACTGTTTATGTTGCCAAGTTTGAAAAGGTCTGTACATAGTTGTGGACAATCATTGAATACAAGAGCCAGATTTTTCTTTTACACAATAATATCCACCAGAAAATGTTCAAAAATAAATCCATTACAACACGATCCAGATCTAGGAATAATTCGTTTTAATGTCTAAGTGAAGAGAACTCAGCGACAGTTGAAATTCAACACAGTACTGGTCATGTACTGGCAATAACATACTTTATATTGAAGATAAGATTCTGTACTTTGGGGGGAGTAGCTCAGTCTGTAGGGAGTTGGCTGGGAACGGGGGGTCGGTTAAATCCCGAAATGGAAAAAAAAAGGAGGAGAACTGGTAGTGGAGAGGTGCCAGTTTCCTTGGGACGGGAGGGCCCCGAAAAAGGCCCAACCCCCAAAGCGGGGGGTTTTTAGGGGCACCCCCCCCCTTACACCTCTCCATTAATGATTTATGGTTTTTTGTCTATTATTTAAAGATTTAAAAAAGTTTAAAATTAATTTTCCCCTTTGGGGGAATAATAAAGTTATTCTTTTTTTTCTTTTTTCCTTCTGGGTTTTGTAAATATTTGTATTGAGTCTTACACTTTCTTTTCTTTTTTTCCCTATTGAAATAAAACCTCAATGTTGTTTATCCTACTTCCTATCATCCTACATTATTCAGTTGTTTAGCTTGGACCCCTAATTTTACATTTTCTTGTAATGGCTTAATGAATACAGGCCTATGTGTCCATTTGTTAGCCATTCCATTTAGATGTCCTCTTAAAATAAAGTATATAGACATCTTTACATGTACATACTGTATGTAATCATCCAATATTCAGTATCTATTTCTTTGTATTATTTGTATTTCTTACAACTTACAGAACACTTGACCTTTATGTAGGCATTTTTTTGTCACTGGTGCTTTTTTATATATATTTCTGTGATATTTATGCACTGGTTTGTTCACTACTTATGTACAGTTCTGTCTACTCCTTACTTTTATATCCAGCTTTGTCGTCCTTGCTCCTCGCTGTTACTCTATTTGTAAGTACATTGAAAGAGATGCATAAAAGTCGAACTCCTTGTATGTACTTGGCAAATGAATCTGATTCTCTTTCTAATTTAATGTGGATTATTGAGACATATGAACATTTTTTGGGACATATAGTCTTTATGGTGTGTCTAGACAGTATATAATATATCTTTAATAAGTGAAGAGGACTGTTATCTGTTGCACAAAATAAAGTCTGTGTGAAGATCATTTTTCATAAATTAGTTACTTTATTGACTTAAATATTACAGTGCATCATACTTTACATCAAATAAAAACACAAGGTCCAAACATTATTCGATGTACAATACAGTTCGGCCAGAACATGAATAAAATGACTAAACAACATGGTCATCTTCCTTCAGGCAACATAACAAAGAACAACTCTCCTGTCTATAAATAATGAATTCTTTCAGTTAAACTCAAATTTTACAGAGACCTTGTGAGTCTGAGGACATGATATAGTACATGCGTTTCTATTACCACTACAGTAAGCAGAGTTAAAGTCGTGGGACGACTCTGGCAGGCTGACGCCACACAGAATATTCTTTAGCATTGAATTACTCACATACTGTTTAGATTAAACTAACTGAGTGAATGCTCAGATGTGCATTCACACACTCATTGTGCCTCCATCAAGTGAAATCACTGCACATTGCAGGAGAATATCTGTGGAAATGTTTAGCGCGATGCTCATAAGGAACATTCCTCCCTCTGTTGCACGTTATACCTCCATCCTCTCTCCCACACCATCAATTTCGTCTCTCTCTTCCTCATCTCTCCATTCCATCTCTCATCCCTCCTTGCGTTCTCTCTCTCACACACAAACACACTCTCCCTTTCTTCAGCCTCCTCGCAGTCCAGATGGCCTAGCTGCCCCCACACTCACTCCCCCACATACACTCACTCCATGCACTCCACCCCACTCCTCATCTCCCCTACGGGAACAGCACTCCCTTTAAAGGAGTAGACTTCATCTCCCCCTCCAAAACACCACTACCACTGTGCACACACACATTCACAATGCATACCCCCCTCCCCCCAAAACACACACACACACACACACACACACACACACACACACACACACACACACTTCAACACATCTCTACTGTCCCTCCACAAACCACAGGCTTATATACGCCCACACACACACACACACACACACACACACACACTGACGCAGAAGATCTCGTTCACAATTCTCCTCTTCTGCAGCACAATGTCGGATGAGAGCGTAGTAGGAATTCTGGTACAGTAGGTGTGATATGTAGCACAGTGAGCCAGAGCATGGCCACTCTTCACATTATTTTGTGCTTTGTTTCATTCTTCTCATTCAATCACGTAAAAAAAGAGATCATTTTATCTCTTCAGATAATGTCGGATTATCTGCTCACTGACACCTTTCAGTGGTGAGTCAGCTGTTGCTAAGCAGAGACAGGATCTTTACAATGTCTTTCAGTGAGATACACATGGTTCATGACATGACGAGAAACTAGCGTTGGGAGAACTGCTAAGAAACCTATAACGAGTGCAAACCTACCTGCGACTACTACGCATGACGGCTCAAGCGCAAACATGCCTATGTACACTTGTGTTAACTTGTCTTTGTAATTACCTAGTGCGGAGGTCAGGCATGGAGCACCTGGACACAAAACTGAGAGATGGTTGTCAGGGCAGAGAAGAGGAGCAGAACAGAGAGAGGTGTGACTACCATGGTGTGAGGGACAAGGACTATTGTTGGAGTGTGTGCTTGTGTTGATTGGCCGGGGAATAAAGGAGAAAGAGGGGAGAGTTGGCGTATGAGCATGAGTGCATTCTAGGGCTTGGCGTGTGGTGGTGTGAGGGGGTGTAGGCCTGGGGAGGAGGGTGTGGTTAACGGTTATAGCGCTCACAGGAAGCCATGAGGCAGGGAAAAGGGAAGTGAACCACCCCCACACTGTTCCAAGGCCACGGCGGCGTTCTCCTTGGGGCTGGAACTAAATGACCTCAGCTCACAGCTCCCACCACACCTTTTAACACTCAAACACACACAGACAATAGGCAAGATTTTTCAATTTAACTTTTATTTCAAACACACATAGGACCATATCAATATAAAAATAATCAAATAAATACAACACAAGGGCAACAAGAAGACTTTACGTGGGCTCAGTTAAGGCCATTATGATTACATTCTGTTGAATCAATTGATCGACACACATACATTTGTACAGTACATAAAATTCACAGCATGAAACACAGCATAAAAGGGCAGGAACATTACAGTCACAAACATATGACTCACACTTGTCCATCTTCTTGGGCAAGACTGTGGATGCATATTGCATGCATTGAATGATACCTGAAGGTCAATCATGTTTGCTTTACTATAACTGCAGCACAAGAGGGCCATATAGAGTCATCAATATCATCTGTACACATATGACATTTTCGTGCTAGCATATTGGCTTGTGTATACAGTTTGCAACACATCATCATCCCATAGATCATTCCTGATGATGTGACCCAACTATGTTATATTGATCACCACATTTAGCGCTTGGTCTGCTATAAAGAATGACAAAACATGTTGCTTCTGATGCTCCTTGATTTTGGCAATCATGATACCTTTCTTTTTAGAGTTACTGTAAATTGAATGTCATACTGCACACTACAACTTGAGCACTATAAGGAGATAAGATGACCAGATGGTTAATAAGATCTTTTCCCCACCATACATGCAGTCCTACACTGTTTTAACCTTTTTTTCTCTTCATCCATATACTGCAGAAGAGAACAGGTGACAGTATTCGACCATTGGTCACCCGGAAGGGTGCAAATATACTCAACGCATCGAGCTTGCTTGGTCTGATGCTAATACCAAAAATGCAAGATGCTTATCAAATGTGAACTAGGGCTGTCACTCAATGAAAATACATGATCACATCACATCACATGATTGTCCATGATTAATCGCAAATTAATCACACATTTTTCACCTGTTCAAAATGTACTTTAAAGGGAGAATTGTCAAGTATTTAATACTCTTATCAACATAGGAGTGGGCAAATATGCTGCTTTATGCAAATGTGTGCATATATTTATCATTGGAAATCAATAAACAACATAAAACAATTACAAATATTGTCTAGAAACCCTCACAAGTACTGCATTTAGCATTAAAAATATGCTCCAATCATAACTTGGCAAAGTCAACAGCTGTTAGTGCATCAGTGTGCTGACCTGACTATGACTTGCCCCAAACTGCATGTGATTATCATAAAGTGGGCATGTCTGTAA
The DNA here is from genome assembly GCA_947000775.1 of Pterois miles. Classification (NCBI taxonomy): domain Eukaryota; kingdom Metazoa; phylum Chordata; class Actinopteri; order Perciformes; family Scorpaenidae; genus Pterois; species Pterois miles. Next base: position 2,622,235 of record CAMQGK010000368.1, read on the forward strand.
AGGGGAGACTCGCTCACATATCTGGAGGTCAAAGGTGAAGGGACCTCTTTAAAAATAGACATGACAGCATTTTTCTCACCAAAATTTAGCACAAGTTTGGAGTGTTATTTGGCCTCCTTTGCAACAAGCTAATCGGAACGAATCCAGGAAGCATACATATCATATCTATATTTACCGGTACTTACAGCTTCCTTCAGTGAATATAGCATACACATAACTTTGTGCCATGTTTATTTTAAACTATTACCAAATTGATTATCAGTGGTTATCATGTATTCTTAAAGCCTATGCAAGGGAATTTATTCTAATACTTTGTACTTTCTTCGATGCTGAAGACAGATAGATGGTGCATGGTCACTTGCTCATATAAACAGAGACTGCCGAAGTAGATGTCAACCATCATGCTTCTACCGCCATGTAAAAAAAGGTTGCACAGTCCTGCTTTTATGAATCAGGCCTACAGTCATTCCCTGATCTGGAGAAGGTTGACTAGCCTATTGCAACTCCCTGTACACCAGTGATGTGCTGTGAGGGTAAGCAGTGCCTCACCAATACTAAAAAGAAATGTTGAGATTACATGATAGTTGTGGGCAAATTATTGATAATTTTTCATGCATAATTCATAATGTTGTGGATTGAATTTATTTACTTCTTTTTACATTTTCATTATTCATATTTTGTCGCAGGATTACACACAGCCTACTCAAGTAAAACCAGTCAGAATAGTACGCTATAGCACGCTCCTTTTGCCACTATATACTGAATGTATTTGTGTGTGTATGTGCAGTATATATGTATATGTATTTGTGTGTGTACACACACATATATAGATATACAAAACACAAATATTTGTAGTAGAAATGTATGTGTACATATACAGTATATGCCGGTATCTATGGTATATGTAAATACAAACTTGAATACAGTATCCTACCTAGTTGTTATATCTCAGCCCCCTTTTTATTTATTCTTTTTTTAAATACATTTTTCATCCACTTTTTTCACATTTTAAAAATGTATTAACTAATTTATTTTTTAAATAATTTCCAATGTTGATGTTGTTTACTTTTGGGTACATTTGGTTTTGTCTCTTTTTTTCTAAGCTCATAACTTAAGAGTTTGTTTATATAACTCATAACTTAAATAAAGAATAGAAAGAAAGAAAAGAAAGATATTCCTTTATTAGTCCCACAGTGGGGAAATTCAGTTTTACACTCTGTTGTTCACACAGTACATATACATGTCAATGGAGAGATGTCAGAGTGAGGGAGCTGCTCCTGACAAGCGCCCAGAGCAGTTGGGGGTTCGGTGCCTTGCTCAGGGGCACCTCGGCAGTGCCCAAGAGGTAAACTGGCACCTCTCAAGCAACCAGTTGGTCTTGGTCCACGGGGGACTTGAACCCGGGTCCTCCGCATCCTAACCCAAGTCCTTACGGACTGAGCTACTGCCACCCCATATATATATATATATATATATATATATATATATATATATATATATATATATATATATATATATATATATATATATATATATAGATATATAGATATAGATATAGATATATAGATATAGATATAGATACATACATATATGTATATGTATCTGTATGTATATATACATATATATATATACATTTAGATAGATAGATAGATAGATAGATAGATAGATATTAGATTAAGATAAATTATTCCTTTAATGGTACAGAGTACAACATGGCAATTTGAATGGAAGGTAATATAAAATTAGGAACAATCTAAACAATTCATATTTATATTTATGTTTATATTTATATTTATAGTAGTCGGTTGTCACACTGTGTTGTTAAATCGACCATGGAATCGACCCAGAGAAGAGCATCTTTAGTTATAGAGCATCTTTGATAGGCCCTGCCTTGTCACGTGACATCCATTCCCTATTGCCCAGGTGTTGTTAAGTCTTCCCCGTTGATGTGTTTCCACGAAGGTAAACCTGAGCCAACCCCTGAACACAGTCTGTTCCCTACTTCCTCCCACTCGTTTATGAATAATAAGACCTTATAGTTCTTATAATTAATCCGTTATATAACGCTTGGCTCGGTGCCACTCGGCGCCCTGTGCGCAGAGAGGTAGCTCCTAGCGGCTAGCGCGGATAGCCTAACAGCTGCTGTCAGCATGGATATTTACCACTTAAAAAGATTTTCAACGCTGTTTTATGAAGAAACTGGAGCTGAGGCCGATAATTGTAAACAAACACCTGCAGGACCCGGCGCAAGGGGCAAAAGATATAGGACTTGGCCGGACTAGCTACTTGTTTGGTCTAGCCTTCCAGTCCAGCAGCGCCAGCGTGTGGATAAAAGGGGGACGCCGTGACCTGATCAATTCATCGAGAGCTCCCTGCTGATGCGTGAACAATCCTCGACCCACGTCCACTCAGAGTTGGCCTTGAAAACCTCCAGCAAGGGTCGCATTGACACGTCCCTGGATGAGCAGCATTGGCTCCACATCAGCGCACACAGTGCAAAGGTAAATGAAAACAGGGAAATATAACACTGACATACAAGCAGCACCCTTTGTTGGAGTGGAAGTGGATGAGACCAGAGATATCAAACAAGGCTCAAATATCGGTGGTGCTGAGATAACCGCAAGTGAGGTGAGATGGTCACAAATTGAGGAGCCTGTCCAGATATGCAGCATTCTTTGATGTGACTACAGTAAAGTCTGATTTGGTGGGATTATATACTGCTCCCACGCAGTCCAAGGAAGGACGCCTGTACAGCTGCTCATTTCTTTAACAGACTGATCTGCAGGAGACTGAGACCCGAGGCCACATAGTGTAACTTATGAAGCTGGCCTTCTACATGCATGTGGAGAGGAGCTTTTCAGTGTTGTGCATAAAGACTTCGTGCCTGAACAGAATGGAAACAGAGCAGACTTTCATCCTTGGCTCGTAGTTCATTTGAAAATTAGAGATTCGTGAATCGGAGGAATCCAAAGTCACTGACATCTTTGTCCAGAGGGCCCAGAGACCTCAGCAACAACGTAAGTACCTCCATTTAAAACGAACACAATAGGGCTGTACATAACGTTGACACTGGAATTGTTACATTGTGTGAAATACACCTTCTACCTTCTATCTCGGTCCGAAAGTCAAAATTTATTGGAAAATAGATACATGCAGCCTAATCATTTCCAATTTCCATGTTTTTATCTGAGGAAATATTCTGCTTCAGTCCATATTTGTTGGCATTTAGCCTTTCAAAAACATAATTGTCACTGTGGTCAAAAACTGTTTGCAGCAATCTAACAACACCATAAATATATATAACCACAATTACACAAAGTCCTATTTTTTTACCATTTGTTTATAAAATATGACCACAGACATTTGAAACTTCATTCGGAAACCCCATTAGAGATTATTAAAGACATCTGGTCCAGCCCTATTAACCCTTTTCATTGGCTTTTTGAATGTTGCCTGTTGTTTGGTTACTGGTGCGTCGTCACCAGATGCTTTTTCACATTTTTTATGCGTGAATAAGCTGTTATTTGATGACGACACCGAGATTTCTCTCTCTGTTCTCTTTATCCTGCTGTGTCGTCACCAGGCGCTATATGTAATATGTACTATAGAGTGAATAAGTTGTTTTCTACTTTTATCTCCAAGATTTCTCTCTGTTTTCTTTATTCTAGTGTGCCGTCACCAGGTGCTCTTTGTGTGTTTGTGCGCTTTTTCACACTTTTTAGGTGCGAATAAGCTGTTTTTTTTTTTTGGTGGCTGACACCAAGATTTATCTGTTTTCTGTATCCTGGTGCGCTGTCACCAGGAGCTCTTTGTGTGTGCTTTTCAGTGCACTTTTGCGCATTTTGTAGGAGCGATTACACTGTCTGGTGCATTGAGACCAAGATCTCTCTCTCTGTTTTCTCTACCCTGGTGCGCCATCACTAGGTGCCCATTGTGTGGTTGTTGGCTTTTACGCATTTTGTAGGAGTGAATAAGCTGTTTTCTACGTTTGCATTGATTTCTCTCTCTTTTCTTTATCCTGGTGCAGTGTCACCAGGCGCTCAATGTGTAGTTATTGGCATGCTTTTGTGCATTTTGTATAAATTAGTTTTTGATTGACAAACTGCAAGTCTATTAGAAAAATATACAACACAACAGCAATGCATACATTAAAAAAGAGACATTGCCACTATTTTTTTTTTATTTTATAAAAGACAGTTTGTACACAAGACAGTACAAATGTTTCCACAGTGGTGACAGCATTGTATAACACTAAAACAAGGATTTGACAGTAGCCTGATGATGGTGTGCTGAGAATAATTCAGCCAAATGATAAATTTTTACATCTGATTTCTCAATAGAGCCTGGAAAGTCTTGATTCCTGCATTACAGAACAACTCGCTTTCACTCCACCACCTGGGTTTTTTAAGTAATATCTGCATGTAGTCATTGTAGGCAACCTGAAGCTATTGTGTGCTCTCCTCTGTAGACTCGGCCTACAAGGGGACAGTACACGGAGGAGCACAATACTACCGGTGCGCTGACACCACGCTTGTTTTCTTTGTCGCGTTCTCGCTCTCTCTGGGCGTTTATTTTGTTGTAGGAGTGTCAAACTAATGAAATCTGTAATATTTCAGATTATTTTTTTTCTGCCACATTGATAGGTCATCGCTAACCCCATTTATTGTTTTTACATCCATATATGCAATAGCCTCTGCAATACTTGCTTTGATACATCACTTTTCCCCTTGTCTTTCAATGCTTTGCTCTGTTTGATGCATGTACATCACTTTGTATCTATGTTTTAGACAGTCAGTGTATTATTAGTCATACTAAATGTATGTGACACACACAGAACAGTCTACCACCAAACAACAATAACATAACAGTGACATACTGTTAAAGATGATTAAATATTTATTATGATAGATTAACTATCTCAAGCTATTTTTATATTTCTAGATATTGATTTTCATACTGTGGTAAAAGCCACAGTGCCCAGAAGGTAGAAAATCTGTTTAAAAAAATAAATGTAAAATGTAAATGTGTAAGATTTGGAGGGAATGGACTAAAATATGCATGCTTCTTTAAATTGTAAAATCCTCCAAAACATTATATACTAAGCACTCTTAAAGCAGCAACAGATGATCTAATAATGTGTAATTTTTTAAACTTATAATAAACCAGCAAGAATTTGACAGATGATGAAATTGAAGCACCTTTCCTTTCCTTGTCGTCTGTGACATAAGCTGACCTGAAGTTCATCTCTGAGCCTCAGACTATGTGCTGTATGCCAGCCACTTTGGCTCACACTCGGCCACCATGATGTGGCTTTTCAGTCCACGCACATGTTCATTCAACTCATTCATTCAGAGCCGCCTGACCCCAGGCGACATGGCTCAAACCCTGCAACCCGCGGTCGGCTGACTCACATACACATCGCCGTGGGGCAACAAAGGTGAAAGCTAGGAGAGCTATCGTGAAAAGACAAGCACACGCTGTTGCTGTAATTCAAACATTTATTATTAATTGAGATAAATGGAGTAAAACATGAAGACAGATACGATAAAAGTCATGTGATATGATATAAGAGTCAGTGTTCACCGATGTGACCCTGGGCATCCTGGTTGCACATTATGTTGCCGTGGTGACTGGGTTTAATCTCTCCACAGAGAGCTGGATCCCAATCTGACCCTTAACCCCGATGAAAGAAAGGTCACCGGGGTCACACACTCCTCTGGTCCATTATTTTACATGACCATTTTCCTCTGAAAGGCTGTTTGCAAAATCAGTTTTCATGGGCAACAGAAAGCTGAATACGTTTAATTGTAAAACAGTTGTTGTGATACGATTACTGCAAACCAGACTACAGATAATCTGATTTCGTGGTGTAGAGAAACAAAAATAACAAAGACTGAAACACTTCATTTAACTCTGAATATGGCCAGGGGTGTGACAGGATGCACCTGCTGTTTCTTTAGACCCTTTTCATAAAGACCTATAAGATAAAACACCTGAAAACCAATATAGGCCCGTGACGGACATTTATAGCACACAGTCAGACCAGTAGCACATGTCGCACAATGCCGCAACAGCTTACATCCTGTCAGCTTTTAAGAACACATCAATATTTATACATCATAAGATGCCTCATTGCTGGTCCTTGAACTATACGTCTGTTTGTCAGAGATGCGTAATGAGAGGTTACGTTTGTTTTACTGTTTTTTTCATCAATGGTTTTCTTGTGTCTGAATATGGGTCATACATACAAATACTTAGAAAGAGAATAAAGGGATTTCTTATCTTGTATCGAAACAGTTGCAGGTTTAAAACGGGAAATTATATTATACTAAATTCACAACTTTGGACAGATTTGATTAGATATATCAAGGCTCCACCATTTCATTTCCACTTCATTTTGATACCTGTGAATTTTAGATTGAGTTAAGCATTAATCTCAGTGTAAGGTCAGAATGTAAAAAGATCCTGCATTATCTTCCTCTGAAACATGCACATGCCTCTGTGTAGTACAGATTTCACCCGAAATACATGTGTGTGTGTAAAGCACATTTTCAAAAACGTCTTTCCTGGGGTTGAAGGCCGTTTTGTTCAGTTTTTGCTCTGATTTTTTAAAATTTTAATTAACAGTTCAAAAAACAAGAAGACAAAAACACAAGCTGTAACAAGCGATGAATCATTCAGGCCGACAAAGGTGAGCGACGAGAAAAGTTTAGAAGTCGTCTTTCAGAGGAAAAAGCAAACTGAAGTGCTGCATCGATTACAAGATTAGAGCTGGATCTGACAGTATTATCTCTGGATCGTTTTAACAATAATGTATACCTTTTAAACAGTTGTGTCCCTCAGATTATCCAAATGCAATTATAATTATTATATTATATCTCCTTTTATTTTACCTTCTTACTTTATCTTATCTCATCTTATCTTTAGTGTTATATTTTGTGTATTGTAAATTTTATACCCTTACTGCTAAGTTCCATTTTATGCACAATTATTTAGTAAATTTTGAATTACTGCTTGTGTTACAATGAAATAATTAAGATTAAGATTTTTTTTTTGGATTTTGGGCCACGTACTATATAATCTATGTAAAGAAATGATTGCTGTGATTCCTGTTGCACACAAAAAAATCAAGAACCAAAGTGAACAATGAAATGTGTTTCATGAAACCAAATAAAATATAAAGGTAATGCAGATACCCATTTAAATAGTATTTGTGCAGTTTAATTAAATAAGTTCCATATAATTTGACTAGATGAGATAATAAAGTAACAAAAGAATAATATCGTGCGGCCTGCCTTCACCTACATGCCTCATATGCAGTATACAAATATCAATATACATGAAACATAATAGTAAAGTATATGAATACACTGACTTTGTTATCCTGTACTTTGTAATTTCTTGGGCATTTGAACAATATGATTAATGACAGAAATGGTCTCAGCAGAACTGATTAACAGTTTCATACTTAGATAGGATCAAAGAGCAGCCTCAGCGTGGGTAAATACATCATTATTAAAAATAATGCTTTGTCTCGGTGTTTTAAAATAATATCACAGTTTCGCTGTGGCAGCGTGAGCCAGTTGTTAATGATGTGACAGCAGCGCGTGAGGTGACCTTCAACAAGTCTATTTTCTATAATTTTCAGTAATGAAGTAGCCATTCTTCAGGACGTTGAAATAAAATCGTTGAATGGCTTATTCAGGTGATTTAGCTTGGAGATGAAAATCTAAATTATCAAAGTAATTTCCATAAGCAGCAGCCTCTGTCCTCTGGTTAGTGTGTACACTGCTCCCTCTACTGGTGAACAGGCAGCGTTATGTTGGAGGAGTTGAACTGATGCTCTGTGTTATCTCAGCATTAAAACTGTGAGGTCAAGACACCCTGTCGAAGGTCATTTATGTTGAATATTGCCATTTGTAATAAATAGAATGACTTTCTTTTCCTCCATTGTGATGACGTGCAATATTCAGCTCGATTCATTATCTGTGAGAGGAGCCAGAAATGTGTTCTGATGAAGTCGGGCAAATTGTAGGCATGAAAGAAAATATTCATAAACTACACAACTGATGAAGTATGAAAAAAAGATAGAGATGGGGTAAACCTTGCTTTCTGAATATGAAAACATATTCCACCGCAGTCCAGGCAGGACCCCCCCCCCCCACTCGTAATCTGCTGAGGTGAGTTGGCTTTTCATGGGCTGACGAACCTGAGATTGAGCCTGAAATCACCATTCTCAGGTTGGACAGTCCTAGAAAGAACCACTCAAGAGTTAAAGCTGTTCACGCTGCTCCGTAAGCCTCATCAGCACACTGAGCGCAACTCCTCCGACAAAACCAAATCACTGGATTAAAAAGATGTGATATTATTAGGGCTGGCTAAGTTAACGCGATAATAATACCAAATGTGAAATGCAGTACGTGTGAGGGTTTCTTCTTAAAACATTTGTCATTGTTTTGTGTTGTTAGTTGATTTCTAATAAATAAATATATACATACATTTGGATAAAGCAGCGTATTTGTCCACTCCCATGTTGACAAGAGCATTAAATACTTGACAAATAAATTTAGATTAATTTGTGATTAATTGTGATTAAATACTTTAATTGATTAACAGCCCTAATTGTGTCCGTTTGAGGATAATTCTGGTCACATTTATGCATCTGAAGATGATACGCTGGTGGGTGTTACTGTTTTCTGCATTATGAAAATGTGCAGCTGCACAACGGTCCACTTTATGGCCATATAGATGAGAAATAGTATAATAAGATAACAGCTGGCTACACTGTTGGTTGCTGCGTTACCTAAATGTATCTGCTTGTTTATTTGTTATTAGACAAATAAAATTATAGACTATAATAATCCAGTATCCATAATGTAACATCATTTTAGGGCTGCAACGATTCTATGCATTGTCGATTCATCTGGTGATTATTTTCTCAATTAAGCAATTAGTTGTTTGGTCTGTAAAATGCCAGAAAATGGTGAAAAATGTGGAGCAGTGTTTCCCAAAACCCAAGATGACGTCCTCAACTGTCTTGTTTTGTCCACAGCGCAAAAATATTCAGTTTACTGTCATAGAGGTAAAAAAAAAAAATAATCAGAAAATATTCACATTTAAGAAGCTGGAATCAGAAAATTACACTTTTTTTTCTTAAACAATTACTTAAACCAGTAAATCGATCATGAAAATAGTTGGTGATTAATTTAATAGTTGACAACTAATCAATAATTGTTACAGCTCTACTCCGTTCACCGTAGAGGCATGTGAGAAAAGCAAATGTTTTCTTTCAGTGCTGAAGGTAACACAGGGTGAATCCTTGATATACAAATGATCATTTTTGGGGTAAAATATTCCTTTAAGACGGAGAAGCTGGAATCAGATATTACTCAAACAGATTTATGAATTATCAGAATAGATGCAGATTAATTTAACAGCTGACAACTAATTGATTAATCGTTGCAGCTCTACATCATTTCGATGGACAGGCAGGATTTTGATGCCACAAACAGCAGTCATCCAAAAAAGCCATGAAATCGTGATTTTTGTCATTTCAGTAAGATAGAGATTTTAATCTAATGACAAACTCCAATAGCCACAGTTGAATACATTTAAACAACATATCTGGCTCATGTGTGCAAATGTTTTCATTCAGAAAACTCAGAGCACAATATGAAAGAAGTTTTAACACCACACACAGCTGGCTCTCTGTTGTTAGCTAACCTGCACTGAAACCACTCAGAGAGCAATTAAACACTCCAACGCGGCCTAATGCACAAACTGCATCTCATACTAAAAACATCTAAATCAACCAGGCCTGACTTTATGAGGATGGTCCAGTCTCTTAGAAATGTTACTCTCGTGATAAACTATGCAGATGGAGAGCGCACACGCAGAAAGAACAGACTAATCCAAACTCTCTTCACATGATTCAGAAATACTTCACCGTCTGAATTATTCATCCTCAACTATCTGCACTGTGCTGCATTGGCCTGCTCACACCATCGCTTCCACATTTACAATCCAGACACACTCACTGCCAGATAACACATTAACCAAACCAAATAACAACCATAAATACACAGTTACTTTCCATGTTTCCTCCCTTTCATCTCGCAGTCATTTACTATAACGGGAGGATTGTGTCAAGCTTGTGAAGTCTCTAAGAGCTTTCAGAGTCTCCTCTGCATACCTCTTCTTACCCACAACACGGCAGGCAGACCCTCTGACTCCTCAGACCCTGTCGACAGACATGGAAACAATCATCAGTGTAAGGTCGAGACCAAAAGAAGGCACACAGGAAGGCAGCAGAGCGACCTGGTGCCAAGCTAGTGACATGAGGATGAAAAAGAAACCCAGGTCGCTGAGCTGGTTAGAAAAGGCCACTCCTGCTGTCTTTACTAGGCTGTGACCTCATCGTGCTCTGCACTACCAATGGGGATGCACACACACACACACACACACACACACACACACACACACACACACACACACACACACACACACACACACACACACACACACACACACACACACACACACACACACACCACCTTCCTGTTTGTCAGTGCTGGTGGTAAACTTTCCACTGACTTCTCCATTCGAAGGACCAATATGAACTTTTCATGCATTTTGACATTAAGAAACAAAATATATGAGCATTGAACTGAAATATTATGTAGGCAAATGTCATCATGCAATGGAAGATAGGTGTGTGTGTGTGTGTGTGTGTGTGTGTGTATGTAGGGGGATAATACAAAATTTTGTGACTTATAGATGGATAGCAGGCAAATTTTTCAGTTTATTGCAAATTTAAGCCAAATCAACACATTAAATAACATTTAAACCAAAAGTCATTTTAAATGAAAGCGTCAAAATATATACAACAGCTGCGTATTTAACTCTAGATAAACTAGAGCAACACAAGGATAAAAACGCTGCTGCTGAGCTTCCTGATATTCTTAGCTCTTGCACGTCTTTTGACTGTCCTCCTCATACTCTCTCCCTCCCAGAAAACAAAAAAAGATGCCTCTTGTGGGTCAATATATCTGCCTAATAGGCTGCCGGTTCGTAATTGTCCATCAGCCTCATCAAGTATGTGTCAATCATACTTTACCGTGGCTGCCGTCTTGACAGCTGTCAAGAGTGATAATTATGGAAAGTGATGGAAGATATCGAGGTTGCTTTCCATGAGAAGAGGACAACCACAATATCCTTCCTGTTCACTTTCAAAGTGTAGGTTTCTGTGTTTAAATGTGTTTGATAAAGGAAAAATACGCAGGTAATGGTGACAAGTTTATGTTAGCTGTTATGTTGCTTAGGTGTGTTTTGATAACCCTAGACTAAGACGTGGCCTTTAACTGGGGCGAACGTTTGACATAAATGAAAGGACACACTGTGAGCCATTTAAAAGCTCTACTGTGCTTTTATTAAACATATAAAAACATGCAGCAGCAGTGGTAAACACAAAACAGCACGCAGTCAAACACTGAGGCTGCAAACACAATCGGTACAGTTGTATTCAGCAGTACGCACACATACCGCATAGTAGCAGGTGACTTAATGGAAACAGTAGTAGTGTTTGGAGTTAATGTAGCTACAAGCTGAATTTTCAGCACGTTTAATTTCATGTTGTTTTTTTCACCTTCATATTGTACATTTCTTTTTCTTTCTAATATGTAAAAATATGTACAAATTATCCATTGCAATCTGTATTATTATAATTACGTGAACTTGTCGAAGAAAACATCCTATTAACGAAAATACTTAATGGTATAAAACAACATTCCTCTTCTTCTGATGTGTCTAGTTCATATAGCCATATGGATGAACATTGTGGAGTGCGATCTGGCAAACTGTCAACAATTTTCTTAAAAGAACAAGGCAATATTTATTTAATAGGCACCAACTTTAACATGTTGATCTTGCTCATTTCAATATGGATACCAAGTAGAAAGATCAGGCACGAGCAGGGCTTTGTGAACACCACACTTTCTGACATGTAGATGTTGTGAGTTCATATGCATCCCTTTTTTTTTTTTTAAACAATCCCATCTACTGCATGAAAAACGGAGGCATACATCAGGATGTGCCCGACTGAAATAAACACTTAATCTGTGTTTGTTAAATGCAGATGACCCATTTTCAGAGCAGCAAAAAAAGATGCATGACTTGCCTCCTGACTGGTCAGGTCTATCCATAGAAAAAAATATGTAAATGAAGAACATGCTGCATAAATATACACCACAAGTGCATACTCTTAGCTGTATAGTGAAAAACGGTTTTCAGCACCCGTTTCAACTGGTTAGGTCAGCATCCACAGAAAGGAAAAGGGTGAGCCAGAGAGCTAAAAAAAAAAAAAGACAGATACACCCACACATTTTCCGATTGAGTGGTCCTTCAGAAAGTGCTCATGGCGATGGAAGTTAAGCAACACAAGTTCATGTTCCGATTTTACTTTCGTGAAAGTTGTGAGGAAGGTATGCAGTAAAAAATAAACCTAAAAGCTTGATGTTGTTTCCTTTTACGGCACGTGCAAATTCACATTCAGTTGTGTCGTCCACAGTACACGGTTTAAGGCTAGACATAGCTCTTCAAAGCAACATGCCCGCAGATTTCAGATTGTCACAATTTAAACAATAAAATAAAATAAAATATTTCAACTAAATAACAGACTGTACATATAAAAAATATTTCATACTTCATAACGCAGCTTTCAACAACAACAACAACAGCATTTTCATGAGATAAAATAATAAAATTTCAACAAAGTGACATGCACCTCAGCAATGTTTTGTCCCGTTTTCAGTTGAGTTCTCAGGGCACCTTGTTTGGCACATTACAGCCTGACAGTACAGTACAGTATGTCCTCATGTTGTCCTCCGAGAGGCACCGCCCTGAATCACCCAATAAGCTAGTGCACTGCCAATAATTCAATCAGTAACTGGGCTCATCCATCTCTTCGTCACTCCAGTCAGGGGGTGCATCTGTTCCAAAATACCGATCCCCAAAGTTTCCTACAAGGACAAAAAAACATCAACATCAGTTAAAACTGTAAAAATAGTAAACATCCTGTATAGATCATAGGTGTGGGAATCATCAGAGGCCCCAAGATACAATATTATTGTGATATGCTGAATACTGCAATAAGATATATTGTAATAGACAGTATGTACGGGCTAATGTACAGCAAACTGATTATTGTTGTGAAATAAACCACGCGTAGGGGTCCTGCATTGCCCTGAAGGGGTTTATTCCACAAAAATGACCCGCTAGTTGTACATTATCTTGCTTATTACACGGCTACATACTTAAGAAATCAATAATTTTACACAAAAACGGTCCGCCAGAGTCCACCATCAGAACTGAGCCCATAGCAACAGTCCGTCATACATAGCAACGTTGTGCTATAGAGAAATAACAGACTCTAGAATCCTGTGATTGGCCGATCAGAATTCAGCAAAGCTGAGTAATATTATGATTTATCACCAGTTTTCAACTGCAAATTATGCAGTTTGCACCATCTGTTTTATCTAAAATTGAGATACAGTTTGTGCTCTGTTCATTTCAAAGTTTTCATTCACATATCTTGCGGTTAGAGGTCTAGAGACCCCTTTGAAAACGGCCATGCCAGTTTTTCCTCGCCAAAATTTAGCATAATTTTGGAGAGTTATTTAGCATTTAGCTTTAAGACTGAGCCCTGAGTTTCAGCATCTGAAAGAGAGTAACATCTGAGCCCGCTGGCAGGCTGTCAGATTAAGAGGTTAATAGTTGACATAATAAAAGATTGATAGTCAGCGTCCGTATATCGATACAATATTATCAGGCAAAATATTGCAATACTATGCTCTATCATTTTTTTTACCCCATTCCTAATAGATCAGCCATGTTGTGGAGTAAAATGTATAGATATATAATGGAATAAACAGCACTTTTCACCATAACTCACCAATGCCAGGTATGATGTGAAAGAGATCGTTGACCTTCTTGTCAACAGCTGTGGTGATGATTTTGACCTGTGGGAATGCGTAGGCCACTGAGTGGACTCCCATTTCTGCCATTAGCAAAGACACCAGCAGGATCTTGTCCTCCTGAACGTCATGGTCCTGAAAATGAAAACATGCACATGAAAATAGGTTACATGAGGAATGCAGTCATTCAGTGTAGGCTAGAGCTGAAAACCAACACTTCAGTACTAGAGGTAAGATCGGGCCGAAAAAATCCAGCCCGACCCGACCCAGGCCCGCGGGTATTAAAGCCCGACCCGGCCCGAGCCCGATCAATTAACTTGATTTGCAGAAACAAACCCGAAATTTTATATTTTATTTGTGAGGACTCAGGAGGAGGAGGAAATGGAGGGGACGCGTCAGTCAGACCCGGACAGAGCACTGCTCCGGGAAAAGGGACTGGTTGCGATTTGTGTGATCACATTTGTGACGATGCCTGTGCATAATGATAACAAAAGCCTGTCTTTTGTAACAAATTCTCCCAGTTAAACAAGACTGTAGGATGCATATTCAATAAACATTTATATCTTACCATACAGCGCATTCTCTGTTTTATCCAAATTATTTATTTTATAACAAGTATTCCTTTCTTTAATATCCATACATCGTTTTAGTATACATAATATATAAATATATATTTATTAAAAAAAGTTAGTGAGAGAGAAGCCCGGCCCGGCCCGAACGTAATAACATAACATTTTGGGCCCGGGACTCGGACTCGGGCTCGAGCTAAAGATCTTACCTCTATTCAGTACTAAGTTGAGGCCAATATTCTGAAAATGTGATGGTACTTATTTTTCTACAGCAATGTAGATACTATCACGGCTTGAGACTAACATCATCCTGGGGACAATAGAAAATGTGTTTGGGACGCAGTAAACTCACTATCGTCGCTTATAGGGGATGCACCTTATTTTTCCCTGATAATGCTACATTATAAACAATGACTCTGTGTTGAAATCAGCAGGAGAGCTAGTTAATGTTAGCTGTTAGGTCTGTGTAGGACTGTGCCGCTTACCGGCTGCTAACAGCTAACGTTAATTATAGGTCTCATCCTGCCAACTTCAACTAGGGAGGTGCAATTGATTTACATGATGCGTTCATGCTCTATTTGGTAAAAATTATTGGTCGAAGGTAAATTTTAATGTTATTATGATGTACTCAAATGTAAATTTTGGAGAGAAACCTGAATAAATAGAAGATGCTTTCACAGAAATATAAAATAGATAATAATAATAATAATAATAATAATAATAATAATAGATAAAGGAGTGTATGTTGATTAGTTTTACTTTTGTTTTTTACCTTGGTATCAAGAATCGTAGAATTTCACTGGTATCGGTATCAACTACTAAATTTATGGTATCATTACGTCCCTAATACAGGCTACGTGGACTTGTAAACAATCGGCGCACCCACCAGTAGGACTCGAACAGCCATCATTGCAGCAGCTCCAGTGGACACAGTACAGTCCATCAGGATCACATGATCTTCACTGATGTCTTTTGGAAGACGCAAGTAATGAAGCTGAAATGTTGAGAGACAGAATGTGTGTTAATACCAAGATGTAATATACATGACCAGTACCATCCTGTACTGTAGCTATAGCGTGGGTGGCATCATGCAGAAATCCCCCAACCTGACAGTTTCCTAGAAAGGACATCTAGATGAGAAAAAAGTATGATGACGCAACAGGACCAAACTGCAGGTTTGCTACTGCTACTCATTGTGAGATATTATGTGTTCATAAGCACGTATACTTATTTGAAAGTTTCCATATTTCCAAAGGATAATAAATGTGTTTGTAGGCCAATTATAGCAAAATGTTTAACACACATTCTATAACCCATAAGAAATTTAAATCTGTACCTCTGGCTCTCCTGTGTCCTGGTTGGTCTGGATGAGGATCTTGCCAATGCGGACGTCTTTGCAGACGGCCCTCAGAGCAGGCTCCATGGTCTCCCCAGCCCGCAGGATGGACACGCCTGTGATCTAATGAAAAACAACACCCCCGCGCAAAAAAATTTAACCAAGGTTAATTGCATCAGTTTAAGTAGAGACAAAACTTTTCTAAATGGTCTTTAAAATAAAAAAAAAAGATGGCTGGAAGTAAATGGAGTTCACTCACCCTCTTCCCGTGGAAACTCCTGCCTTCATAATCCTCTCCTTGGGGAGTCTCGACTGTGTGGACCTGAGATAATATTAGAAATCATAACAGTGTGAGTACAATGCTGATTACAGCGCTGTAGTGCACTATAGGAGTCAACAATTTCGTTTTCAAATTTCAGTCACGTTTGTGTAATGCAAACCTGTATCTTATGGTTACAGTATGGAAACTTTCCATTGTGGTGACTCAGTAAGTTTCCATACTCATGCTGCAGCTCACTACGTGTATGTCTGATTCTCCTTTTAGCAAATACAAGCACTTACTCTCTTTCAATTGATCTTTATCTTTCCCCATTTAAGGGCCACATAATGCTATGTAGCACACTGTTGCTGTGTGTTGTCTAGCCATTGGTTATCTCATGCTCTCTCTCTCCTACGCGTGTCTCCATCTATGCCCAGGTATCTAATGGTTCAGAGTCAATGTCCTACTTAATGCAAAGGATTACAGAACATCCGTGCAGTGCTATGAATTAATTAACAGTGCATCTCAGTGTTTGGCACCTGTGAGGGCAGGAAGGAGAGCGCTCGTTCGATCAACAGGCGCATCAGCCTCTTGGAGTAGAAGATGAACTCGTCGCGGCTGGTTTCCTTGTTTCTAAATGTGGTGATTAGGAAAAGAAAGATCCATTTTAATGATGGTAGCTGCTGAACACCACACCGCTTTTTAAAAATGGAAACATGTAGTCGTTAATGTGGGTTTCTCAGCTCATACCTGATGATGGTGTGCATGCCCCTGACCTGGGGTGTACTCTCCAGAACACTGAGGGTCTGGGGGAGGGGTTGGGCCTGGTGTGCAGAAGCCAGCGCTGCCCTGTAACCACGGCAACAAATAGTAGAGCGGGGGGTGGTGCGGGGTGAGAGGAGCGGAAAAACGGAAGACGGACAGATGCATGAATACAACGCACATAAAATACCAGAGCAATTAGTCTGTGCAGGTTCACACACAAGCGTGCACACACGTCCTGTATACACATTCAGAAAACACACAGATGTGTAAGTACATGCAAAAAATGACATACATCACAAGTAATTTTTCAGTAGTAGTAGTTAAGGCAAAGTTGATAATGGTAGTGTGCAACCGCTGAAATAGGATTGTTGGGGGAAAGGCAGACGCACAAAATTGCAAAGCACACAGTGGGAGTGTTGAGTATTTCAGTGGACAATTATGACAGCGCAGAGACCATGATAATGGAAAATATGTTAAAACTGTTCAGTTTAACATAATATACAGTACCTATGTATCGCAATTCTGAAATCGATTTTTTTAATGCCAGAATCTACAGTATATATATTAACTTAATTTGACTCAATCCAGATGAAGAAGGAAGTTACTGCTTTTATTGTTGTAGTCTTAGTAACATGACGTCATGTTGGTTCTGTATCCGTCAACCAAAACAAACCGCAATGAGCCGAGACGACAAAGCAGCAAACGGTGGAGGTTCTACGTGGATACGACCTGCACCCTCATGTTAAATCCAGCGGTAAACACTTCACACACAGTGAAGTATAGAAACACTTTGGGTTTTACACATTGCAGGAAAAGCAGAGCTAGACATCATGTCTAAAGCTGCATGCTACCTCTGTTATGAACAGGGAACATTATCATATTGCTGTAACGAGGTGAAGCCAGCCGTCACTCGCATCACCGTGGTCAAATTAGCTACAACTGTAGAGCAGCCATATATTGACATTTATGTTAAATGCATTCAAACGGCCCCGATGGTGCTGACCATGGATGTGTAAAGAGAATAAAGCTGATGGTAAGAGCTAGTTAGAGGAAGTATACACATGAGACTATGTACGGTTTTCAAAATACGATGTCAAGAAATTGTACATACAAAATACATAAATGGAAAAAAGATTGATGGGTTATATTCACTGGAAGTATAAAACATTACATGTCCCATTATAAATTAAAGAGAAAATACATATAATACTAATTTGTGAGGGAAATGTTTTTATTCTTTGGTTTTTGGGTTACTGGGGGGAAAAAAAAGACAATGACTGATATGTTTGACCTCAGGACATGAACATAATAAAGTATTAAATTAGATATTTTCCAAATTAAAAGTCCCTGGAAGTGTATGATTCAATTTTTTCCCATGGTGTAGAGTTAAAAAAGTTAACAAAAATCGCAATAAATCGTTATACCGAATTGTAATACTTAGAGAGTCGCAATACTTAAATATAGCAATACATATCGGCAGATATAGAATCGGCAGCCAAGTACCATGATAGTGTTGAATCGGGAAATAGGTGTATTATCCCTAATCTAAATATATATATATATATGGATTTGAAATAAAAGAAAATATCAGTGTCATATGAATAAATGCATGATGGTTATTTTCCATGACAGGTCTCTACTACTTGTAATGATTTCTTAGGACTCCACACAGTAACATCAGGTTTAATAAATATCTAGTCAGCCTAGCCTCGGGTCTACCCAGGGCTCTAGAGGAAGACAACACACACTGTTGCAAATACTCAGTGATGCAGTCTCTACAGTATCCACAATTAGCCAGATGCAAAGAAAAAAAAAGAAATCATAGCAAATCTGCTCACATATCCCAGCGAAGTTTCCTCTATAGGGAGAATTTTTGTTTTTTGACGAAACACAACAACAATCACAAACAGACGGGGACACAGAAAGACGAAAAACAACAGATGAGAGGAGGAAAAAAAATGAGAAGAGACACAACATCAGATGGATGAAGAGATGAAGAGATTATCGCACACAGTGAGAAGTCTGACAGCCGACACTTGAAAATGTCAAAGGTCTCGGAAATGCGCTTACCACCCAGGTAGTCTGCCATTTCAAGTAAAAATAATATTTCATGGTTATCAATTAGTGTATCATGATTTAGGGAAGGAGTGAAGTATCAGACCATGCTTTAAAAGATCTTTACAGACACTAGGGTCAAAAAGGGAATTTTTAAAATAAAATTTGTTGATATCTACACACATGCAACCACTGTGTGTATGCGTGGGAGGTGCACAAGCTATCGTGCGGCTGTCACTCTTTCACCGCGTAGAACAGTAGAGGTTGGTATTTCAGCTCACAGGCCCCAGCACATCCTGTGTCAAAGGACAGGCACCAAGCTCACTTCCTGTCTCTCTCTGTCTCTGATGCTGTGGCCGACATTCAATGGAAAAACTCAGCAGTGCTTTGTAGTAGGGTATTGGAAACTTTCTCTGTGGCTGAGAGATATGTGATAGTCAACAATAGCTGTAGCAAGAGCTTCCTCTCTCTCGCTTTTCTGTTATAGTCACTCCTGTTCTTGCTGAAAGGAGGGGTCAGTGACTCGACTCATTGGTGTATTTTTAGACACAGAAGGCAGGAAGAGTGCAAGCTGTCATTTCTCTACAAGGTAGAGAGAAGGAAAACCAACATCTTTTACATTAAATGCTGGCTGCACCACACCACAATCAAACTTTTCATCTTTTGAGCAGCTGTCATTCTGTTTTTATATTTGTTCCATGCTGGTGTGGACTACAATATTTGGGTCTAGTTTCACACTCTTATGATTGATCATTTATTAGCCCTTATTTGAACTACATAGACAACAGTGCCGCCTTGTGATGTGCCACGGCAGCCAGCAGATCAGTAGAAGGTAGATGTCGGTTTTGCTGGCCTCTTTATATCTCTCTCTCCTGGTAAGAAGCTGGAGCAGTCGGGGGAACTGGACAGATGGTGAGGAGAGAACGATAGACAGGATAAAGGCTACTCTACCTGACGCTGAGCTCGCGCTGTGAGCCATGGAGGGATTGGGGGTGGAGGGGGAGTGGAGGGGGGAGAGGGTGAGAAAGCAGTCCATCAGTGGCTTGTGTGTTAATGTGTGTGTGTGGTGGTGAAAAAACAAAGCATTGTGGCACAAAGTGCTCCCTCCCCCTGGCAAAAATGTGCCTTTAGTGACAATTAGAGCATGTTGCACAACAATTAAGTCCAAACAACACACTATGGTTCAGTATTGAAAGGCTCATTCTCAATTATACTATTATGTGTCAGGATTTAATTATTCTACAATAATAAATATGATGTGATATTTGAAATTAGTTTGATATGGATGATTAGCAACCAGGGATTAATACTGTTAAAGCAAATGTTATTAAACTAAATCAAACTTGAGCTGCAAATGTCGTGAGACTCTTAATTCATAAAATTTCTTCTAATTTCTTCTCTTAATTTTTGTCGGCCAACCCCTCATTACAGCAGGTATACCATTCACCTAACTGTCCTGAATGCATATTTAAAGGGCTACTGTGTATTTACATTCATAACAGCTGGACCCGTAGGACATCATAACTCAAAGGAATATTTCACCCCCAAAAATGATCATTTGTATAGCAATTACTTGCCCCATGTTACCTTGAACTCTTGAAGAAAACGTTGTTTTTCTTGCATGCCTTCCCGCTGAATGGAGAATCCAAAACATTCTGCATAAACAGTCTCACATTTCAACAGGCGCACTACTCATGCATGCGATTGCTGTTTATGTGGAAGTGTTTAAGTAAGGTTTTAGCAAAAATGCATGTTTTTGGGAAGTACTGAGCATGCAACTGGATAGATAAAATTATACTGCATGATTTGTGTGAGAGTTTAACTGATGTTTTGATGTAGTTTTGCTGTTTTTAAACCTGCCTCCATTTAATTCACTTCATCAAGACTTTTCTCTGTTTGTTAAATTCTCCATGTTAGGGCTGCCATTAGGGTGACCGGATGTCCCACTTTATGAGGGACTGCTCAGGATTTTTATCCCAGTTGTTGTCCCACATATTAAGACGATGTCCCACATTTTCCCGCTTATCTACAATCTGACTTTTATCCAATAGCTGTGAAGAAATCAGGGAAGGCTGTTATCACACCGCTGTTTGCTGTGAAACTGTGTGTAGGTTAACAATTCACCATCTTTTCTATGTTATGCCTAGCGGGGAAAATTGCGAGTCACCTCAAACTAACAAGCTATACAGATTTAGGCTGAATGTGATGGAAACTACCACAAAGAAAAAGAAATGCAACTACAACAAAGACAACTCACAAGTGGGTGAAACCGGTGGAAGACGATTCTCTATTGAAAATCTGCCAGATGTTTTTCAGCAAAAACCCAAAATGACATCCTCAAAAAAATTATTCAAACCAGTAAATCGATCATGTTGTTGATTAATTTAATAGTTGACAACTAATTGATTAATTGTTGCAGCTCTACTCCGTTCACTGTGGAGGCATGCGAGAAAAACAAACATTTTCTTCAGGTACTGAAGGTAACACAGGGTGAATCATTGATATACAAATGATCATTTTGGGGGTAAAATATTCCTTTAAGATGGAGAAGCAGATAAACCCCAAAGAGACCAGACTTAAGAAATGTAATAACTACCAAAGTAAAAAAACAAAATACTTTCCAAACTACTTTCTTTTATCTCTTCTTGTCCTTAAACACAATGCTTTGGCTTGAGACTCTTATTAGATGATGACTATCAAGTAGACTCTGTCTCTTATTACCCTCAGGGCTGTAACTCAGGAGTAATAGAGTACTTGCTAATTTTAGACCTCAATAAGACAGATGACAAGAGTGAAGACTTTGTTGCTGCTTTGTACCAAATAAGTAAAAAACCTGAAAAAAAAACATTCTGGTCCACATTGCAAATATTTTGTCCTGAAACAAATATTTGACTACAATTAATAATAATAAAATATTTTTATCTAATCTTTATGTCCACACTTAAACAGACCCAGAACAATCATGCACATTCATCCTTTCCCAAAATCGATGCAATGCTTTTTGTGTCCACTAGAGGGAGCGATGAAACTTGTAGGTACTGGCAAACAGATTTAAGTGTTGCTGGTTGCAGCTCCACCCTTACTGAGTGCCAATCATTCCAACAGTATGCTAAAAATGCTTTCAGCTCTAACAGTAGGATGCAGTGAGTCGTAAACTAAACCAAAAATGAAGGATGAATGAAGGGCTGTAATGCTCCACTAATATGTACTTGTCGTATAAACTGACATGATTAATTCTGTGTGTGAGAGTGTGTCTGTTAGTGTGACCTCTCTTACCTCCTCTAGCTGACTGTGGACATGCTGCACAATCAAATCGATGGCCACCATGTTGCAGCCGCCTGATGGAACGACAAACAGAAAAACAAAGTGGTCTGATGGTCAAAAAAACAAAACAAAACACTGACTTAATTTTAATTTAGTTTACTAGCAGTAAAATGCAAGAAAATGAGTTAACGTGTGTATGTGGAGTGTGCACGCACCACGTGGCACCACAATATCAGCCAGGCGCATGGTGGGTTCAATGTACTGCTCAAAGGCTGGCTTGACAAACTTGTTATACTGTTTGATGACGCCCTCGATGTCTCGGCCCCGATCTAAAATGTCCCTCCTCAACCGACGCACCAGCCGGATGTCAGAGTCTGTGTCCACAAAGATCTTCATGTCCAGCAGCTGTCAGGAGAACGTGAAGCAAAATGTTTAGCCGAACATGAAGCTTTGTACCACGCATTAAAAGCTGACATGGAAAAAAAAATAGCATGCTAAATATACCATCGTCATTCTATTATTAGCTTCTTTGTGGCATTTTAGGTCAAACTCTAGATGCACAATTTAGCTTACAGTTGTGTGAATGATATTTGAATTATCATTCATTTTGATTTAATTAATTTGCTTGACATTGATGTTTCCTTTTTCTTGACATTCAGTGTGAAACGCTCAGACAAGAATGTGTCTTGAATTGAGTCTGATATGGATGAAAGCAAAAATGAACCCGGATGAGGACAATTTAGCTGGTGAAACGCTGTTTTCTTTTTAAATAAATTATCACAATGGAGCTGCGAGTGTGCAGTGACTCTTAATGAATCTTTATAATTTATTCTGTTTTATTTTTGTCTGGCAGCATCTCATTACAACAGGAGTGTGTTTAACCTACTTCTGTCCTTCAACTAAGATTAAAGGACCGGTGTGTGTTTAATTACATAAATGTTCACATTCATAAGAACACTATCTATAAGAACACTATATTGAATTGTTTTTCAAGCCATAATTATTGAAAATACTGTTTTTCTTCAATTTCTGATAGCCATAAACCTTCAACTGCACCTGAAAACATGAACTTTGTTGCAATCTGTGTATTAAAATGAAGATAACGCATAAATCCAGTTAATAAGTAATAAAGTAATAAATAAACATTCTACAGTCCAAAATAAAGGTGTTGGTGCCCTCTGGTGGACAAGTCGCTTCAAACACATCTTTCAATGTTTTGGCCCTTCTCAGCAGACATATACAGTATGCAGACATAAATATATCTGTGATATCAGCCAGCTGACATATCGATTCCAGTCCAATTTGTTTACAATTTAATCCATTTTGTACATTTAAAACACTTGTTTTTGCGCAGATAGAAAATAAATCTAACACCAGCAATGACCAGCTGAACAAGTCAATAACCTTGCCCTTACCTGCAAGAGCTTTTTATCTGTGAAGGCCATGATCCCCTCAAAGATGATTACACTGGCTCCATATACTGTTTTCTGTGAGGGACACATGCATGTATTATTATAGTACAATGTACAGTCACAGTACAGTAAGTATATTGCAACAATCCTTATGATCAGTCCTAATCTGACAGGAACCACTGATGAGAGAATATCTAAATGTAGTTGATGAATATTACAGTATAAATACTAGAAATCACAATAATGGCTTGTCAGTGACCATCTGGAGGAGCACATGTGCAGTGTGACACTGAACCTCTGGCGGGGGAGATTAAAAACCTCTTAGGTTATGGAGAAACTGCGATTATATACAGTAACTCTGGCACGAATACACATTTACCCTTACAAAGTGCTGGATTTGTGCATTCATCCTTACCCACTCCTTCTGTCTGTTGTGAGTTGTGAAGTCGTACACAGGGATCTTCACGCTCTTGCCCTGTTTGAGTTTGCGCAGGGTGTGTGTCAGCAAATCAAAGTCAAAGGCGTCAGGGTGGTCGAAGTTATAGTCGTTGCTGGCAGCCAGAGTCTGCTGTTCCTGGGACAGGACCTGAGAATCGCAACAATGTTGGAATTACTTTACAGCAAAGACAACAAAAAAGTACACTGAACAAAAATAGCAATGCAACACTTTTCAGAAAACCAGTCAGTATCTGGTGTGACCACCATTTGCACCACACAGTGCAAAACATCTCCTTCACATAGATGATCATGTTGGTCCACTCCTCTTCAATGGCTGTGTGAAGTTGCTGGATATCGGCAGGAACTGGAACACGCTGTCATATACGCCGATCCTGAGCATCCCTAACATGCTCAGTGGGCGACATGTCCAGTGAGTATGCAGGCCATGCAAGAACTAGGATGTTTTCAGCTTCCAGGAACTGTGTACAGATCCTTGCAACATGGGGCCGTGGATTATCAGGCTGCAACATGAGGTGATGGCGGTGAATGAATAACACAACAATGGGCCTCGGGATCTCGTCATGGTATCTCTGTGCATTCAAAATGCCATCAATGAAATGCACGTGTTCATTGTCCATAACATACACCTGCACATACCATAACCCCACCACCACCATGGGCCACTCAATTCACAACATTGAAATCAGCAAACCGCTCACCCACATGACGCCATACAAGTTGTCTGCCATCTGCCCAGTACAGTGAAAACCGGAATTCATCTGTAGAGAACACCTCTCCTCATTTGCCCACTCAAGTCGATAACGACGACGAACTACAGTCAGGTCAAGACTCCAGTGAGGACGACAAGCATGCAGCTGAGCTTCCCTGAGACCGTTTCTGAGAGTTTGTGCAGAAATTCTTCTGATTTTTGCATCAGCTGTCAGGGTGGTTGGTCTCAGATGGTGTTGCAGGTGAAGATGCCGGATGTGGCATCTTGAATGCCACAGTACATCCCGAATTTCCCCTCCGGGGATTAATAAAGGTTCATCTTATCTTATCTTATCTTATGTGGAGGTCCTGGGCTGGTGTGGTTACATGTGGTCTGCGGTTGTGAGGCCGGTTGGATGTACTGCTAATTTCTCTGAAACGCCTTTGGAGACTGCTTATGGTAGAGAAATGAACATTCAGTTCACGGGCTACAGCTCTGGTGGACATTCACGCAGTCAGCATGCCAATTGCATGCTCCCTCAAAACTTGCGACATCTGTGGTGTTGTGCTTTGTGATAAAACTGCACATTTTAGAGTTTTACTTTGACCAGTTTAAGGCACATGTGCAATAAATCATGCTGTCTAATCAGCATCTTGATATGCCACACCTGTGAGGTGGACGGATTATCTCGGCAAAGGAGAAGTTTGGGCAACAATTGAATCGAGGGCAACTGGACTTTGTCTCTGAAGATGTTTAGCCCCTTATCCAAGTGGCTTCATCAGTTCGAACGCTACAGTCTGACTAGTCCCCACTAGTCTGACCAATCCAGTTGCCTTCGATTCAATTGTTGCCAGAATGAATACGACCTGGATGAATGAGAACATTCACAGACTTTTAACAAAGGAGAAGTGCTCACTAACTGATTTAGGAATATTTGTGAACAATAAATTAATAAGTCTAATATCTAATAAGTCTTAGATCTTTGACTTCAGCGCATAAAAAATGGGAGCAAAAACAAAAGTGTTGCATTTATATTTTTGTTCAGTATAGTTCTTGAGCAAAATATTTTCTCTCTCTTATGGCACATACACTGAAGAGTGAAGCAAGTTTTTTAGATCACCATTAAAAAAACAAGCATTTTAATAGCTGTTTAATACCTGACAAAGCATGAATTCAGTAGTATTCAGTTATAGTAATACTACTACTACTACTAGAATGAATTCAGACCTTTTATAAATTGACATATTAGTAGTAGCAGTTCTTTCGGCATCCATTTGATCCGTTTATTACAATTACTGTAAATTGCAAAATCTGTTTATTTTGGGTTCATATCGCAGTAGCGCCGTGTGGCTTGCTTGATAGTCAGCGCAATGGCACTGTATTTGAATACATCTCGTGGCCGGGTGATGTTATGAACCCACACAACACTGTGTTTGGTTTTCCAAAATATCTGGGACTTCCACAACATGTACAAAGCACCAGCAGTGGTTATTTCTTCCATGGTTGATGGTGGGAATGGCAGAAAGAAAAGTTGTTGTTCCTTCTCCTATCAGGCGCGTCTGGAGCGATGACATGAATGAACACAAATGATCCCTGAGGCCAAACTCGCGAGAGTGAACATAACATCAGTTTCTGGCTTATGCTAAGACACACATTAACGTTTGCATTTCGAAATTAAAAAAAAAAAAAAAACAATAAAACAATTTTGTGCAAATACATTCAAATACAACAAGCACACACGCTCAAATAGTGGTTTGCCATTTCATTTACATGCACTTGTGCAAAAACACTTAGACAAAGATCGCAGTTCAAGAGCAGTTGAAGTTAGGGGACCTAAATTTAGGACGACATCATGCGCCACTGTGACGTCTGTACCAGGTGGTGTGTGTGTGTGTGTGTGTGTGTGTGTGTGTGTGTGTGCGTGTGCACCCTAAGGGCGGTTGAGTATAAAACCCCAGACCTGATATTTGGCAGTTACAGGACAGCAACGCCCCCCTCTCAAGTGAACTGATTTACACAGTTAATATGATAAACCGGTGTTACAGGCTCTCTGGGGGCCCAGACCAAACACGAGGAAACCGCAACAGAAGAACAGCAGATTAGGAATTTGGAAAGACGTAAATTCTACACAAAATGTTTTGGATGCTGACCTTGGGTGTTGCAGTGTGCAGACTGGCCCTTGCAGAGGGTGACAGTTCCACTGGCCACTGATAAATCCCTCCCACTCTGCACAGTCTGACCCGCTGCTGTCAGACTGTGACAGGATTACATAACCGGAGAGTGGGTGGAGGTGTAAAGGGGCAAGATTGATGACTCTTGCTTGATTGCTCTCCACCACTATTTTTTCTCTCCCCCAACCCCACACTGCTTCTCTTTTGACTCATCTAATATTTTATCCTTTCTGTCTCCTTTCTCTCCAGTCACTGAGGCAATCCCATTCTCTTCTTCTGCAGCCAGTCTCGCTCTTCCCCTTCCTTCAGGCCCCTGGGGGCTTAGCAGCCATACCAAAACCTGAAAGCTTTTGGACTGGATGCAAAGACTTGAACAAACCTGTCCAAAGTTCAGGTGTGCTATGTTAAGTAATAATAGGCATCCAGTATTTTAACCATGCGTTACAACATTTATAAACAGGTGCGCAGCTGCATGTATATGGACACACATACTATCGATACATACCACACATACGGCACACACATGCACACCTTGTAAAAAGAGTCCATTGAGAGCAGTACGACCCATGGAACGTCTAGAGCTTCGATGATCTTCCTGGCTACGGTCGTCTTTCCTGAAGCGCTGCCGCCGCACAGACCTGTGACAGAATATTGACACAGAGACTTTGAGTAATGTTGCATAATGCATGCATGTTAAACTGCAAAAGCCATTTCAAAAATACCTTTGCTTGGTGGAAACATGCTGCACAAGTGCTAGCTTGACAGGGCGCCCTATTATGTGTGTTGAAATGGCTTTAGGCTATTACTGTGTTTGTATGTAGAGAGGCAGACAAAAGCAGATAGCAGAGCTTTCTTCGAGGTAAACATCCTGATAGCAGGCGAAGGTAGTGAAGCAGAGCCCTCGCTAAGTTAAAATGTCAATAATGACTATGAATGAGTTTGTCAATACACATTAGAAGTAAATAAGGTGATCACTCATTTCTGCAAAAGACACTTATTATTTGCTTATACAGGGTATCAGCTAAATTTCTTTTAGGGCTGTTAGTCAATTAATAAATACATTTAATAATATGTAATCAAAATTTATTGCAAATTAATCACATATTTTTATCTGTTCAAAATGTACAAGATTTGTCCTGTATTTAATACCCTTACCACCATGGGTGTGGACAAATATGCTGCTTTATGCAAATGTATGGATATATTTATTACTAGAAATCAATTAACAACACAAAACAATGACACATATTGTCCAGAAACCCTCACAGGTACTGCATTTAGCGTAAAAATATGCTCAAATCATAAAATGCAAACTGCAGTCCAACAGGCAACAACAGCTGTCAGTGTGTCAGTGTGTTGACTTGACTATGACTTGCCCCACACTGCATGTGATTATCATAAAGTGGGCATGTCTGTAAAGAGGAGACTGGTGGGTACCCAGAGAACCCATTTTCAAATTAGTGGTGTTCAAACAAATTTGGGTTATTATCATGTTAACTCTGACAGTCCTACTTTCTTTCTAACACAGAAATATTCCTGCGTCAAAGACCTTTATGTTCAAAAGTGTTATAGTAGATCTATCCTTTGGGCTCAGGTCTTCGTCTCGGGTTGCTTTTTCTTTCAGTTTTGAGAACTTGTATTGGCACTAACTGTTTATATGTATTCTGATGTGTGGCATTGTGGCTTTATGGGAGAATGTACTCCCATATTTACCTTTAGATACTTTACATACTGTTTTTTACTGCATATACATTGCTCAAAAAATTAAGAGAACACATAAATAACACATCAGATCTTGATGAACGAATTATTCATGTCGAAAATCTTAACTGATGTACACTGTATAATTAGTTGGGAACAAAATGCTGTATAAATGGTCAGTGGAAACCAAAATCATTAACCCACTGAGGGCTGGTTTCAAAATCACACTGAAAATCTAAGTATAAAAATTAAATCACAGACTGATCCAACTTGCATGAATTTCATCATCATCATTTCATCTATAGATATCTATATCTATTGCTATATATTACTTCTCGATACATACTAGGGATGTTTATAATAAACGTTTAACCAGCATTGAGCATTTTAACTCATTAACGCTCGTTTGTCACTTTATGGAGAAAAGCTGGTCCACATTGAGAGAGCCAGCGCAGATACAGGAAGTTGACTCAGGACTTGCAGCTGAGGAGTTGTAGCTTGTTGCCTCGTAGCATTTATGACACATTTATTAACTGACATAAACTGTACACACACTGTCTGCTACAGCTCCGTTCACAGCTATAACGCCACCGACAAACCCACGCTCACCACCGCCACACACATAGTCTGTCAGATACTTGCTGAAGTTACACTACAGCGGGCATGAAGCCACCGGCAGCATTGATGTTAACGTAGCACAAACACACACATTATTTGTCTATCATTATCCAGGCAGACAGAGCATCGCTGCGCCTGGCAAACACACACAGCTGACAACCTTCTTAACTAAACTAAATGTGTGGTGGACGGACGGTGAACTGGAAACAGTGAACGCAGCACCATGGCTGAGGAAAGACAACATTGATGTTGTTGCATCGTGGCGTGCATATCTTTGAGAGTCCTACCGATGACGAAGGCCTCTTTGGACTGTGCTCCGTGCTCGTTGTACCAGGGCGGGCGGCCAGCGGTGTAGATGGTTCTTTTGTTGGTGCGTAGGAGAGGAGGCTCAGACTTACACTGACTGGTGGTCCTTTTCCTGGGCGAGTGGCCTGTGCTTACCGAAGGGAGAAGCCGGTCCAGTGATCCCTCACTGCCTCCACTGTAAAGCAACAAACACACGACAAAGCACGCCATTACTGTTGTTGGTGTATATTTTATAGAACTGCACAAATTACTGTTTTTGCATACAACTCTATAACTCTTAGAACTCTCTTTGGTCAGGACATACATAAGCTAAATCATCATTATAAATTGCATCGTATCAAATGCTATAAAGCTTTTGGTCCCAGCATTTTTAAGAAAAGCTGCTTCCTGTGACAAAACAAACGGGGGAACTGTGGAACAGTAATGCAGATGGACTTGAAAGAATAGTGACACAGTTAACTGATAGCAAACAAGACTGAGCTAGTGTTGTGTGTTGCCTCCTGTCGTGGGTTAATGTTTAGTTTTTACATCTTGAACGGGTGAGCTTTGTCCAATCTTGTACAGTAGAACTGCTGCAGGTACCAAAGTACACTACGTTAACTCAGTGGAAACATGTTGACTCGACATCTACATGACTCCAGTCAAAAACACAGAGGGTGTAACCAGTGACTAAGGCCACTGCAATGATGTGTTTTGACAGATAATAAGAGAAAAATGTCATCATAAACAAATGACAAGAAGCTCATTCAAAACAGGTATGAGACTCTCGTGAGAGTGAATTTGCATGGGCTATTGAAACTAGACACGTTGGTCAATCGCATCTTCTATGCAGTACAATCGCAATACTGACCATTTTCCTCTGAAAAAAAAAATGATGCAATATCTAGAGCAAATGTCTTGCATTTCTACACCAAAAAATTGCATCCACAGACTTTTGTAACAGTACCTGGCTGCAAAATAGTTAGTCATTGCTTCACCCTGAGGACAGTTTAATTTTGTGACATTACAAGAGGAAAGTGAAGAAGAATGAGCAGTAACATTCAGTTAATTAAAATTCACAGCAGAGAGCGATGACGGTACAAAGAACTGGTGTAACCCATTGCTGAGTGACCCGTCTAGTACTCTGCTTCTCCTCTAACTAAGTCTGCACTGCATTATAGCCTTAAGAAAAGACTTCTTTGACATAGTCGGCGAAGTAATCATGTTTAATTCACTGATGTCATAAATAGTAAACTGCACAGTATCACCGAGAAGCACCGCCAAAACAAAAGTGACAAGTCTAATAGCAACACCTGCTGCAGTATTCGAGACATCCACACTTCACCCAGTGAGGATTGTAAAAAAACAGACTCCATAACTGTAGTGAACTGTGTTCCTACTGTACACGTACCTCTGTCTATTTCTCTGTTATTCAGTAAACTCCACATCTTTATATAGAAACCACACACCTCCCTATGTGGAGTGTCAAGAGGTCAGATGTGAAGCAAACAAGACAGAGAGAGCAAAGATTTTTCTTATCACATCAGGCTCACCTGAGCTTGGATGGAGCCAGAAAGCCAGTAAAGACCGAGAAAATGCATGCGCTGGCATAGCACACGCACCCTGTGTTATCAGTTAAAGCCAAACCAGGGTGCTGTATAAGATTAGCCTCGTTGACTATGCTGAATCATACCCTTGTGCAGTGTCTACAGTCACAGCGCTCAGTTTTCATAAACATTACATTCACTTATCTGTGAATTTGAAAAGAAGCAGTTTAAGTATAGGCCAGGGTACCTGAGACCAGATTGTGAAACATGGGAACCATTTAAGCCCCAAAGATGAGCAGCGTTCAATGATACTAGCAGCAGTAAATAAGGCAGAGGCAAACACTACATGTTGTTTATTTTTGCCTACTCACAAATAGGACTCTTGGCTTTCTGGAGGATCTTTACAGAGATGGATTAAAGGCAACACATAGCATTAATTTGACATAACCTAACCACAAATCTACGGCACATGACTATGACCTCTCAGTTCTCAATCAGTGTTACACAATACAAATGTTTTCCAATGTTGCGACAGATATATATAATTATATTACATATATCTGAACATATAAAATAATTAAACATTCATCTAAATGAACTGTATTCTTCTGTTTGCATCTGACAAAATTCCTCACACACCTAAAACAAAACTTTTTCATGACAATTTGGATCATTACTTTGCGTAACAGAACTGTGTAAAAGGACAACGTGATATGATCGTATCTTCGCAATATTCCACCAGAACACAAAAGTTACTGTAGCACTCACTCACGCCAAACGTATGTTGCTAAGTGTAAGTTTCAAACTTTCCCAAAACATGTCAACTAAAACCTGAAGGCTAAAATAAAATGAGCTAGAAGACTGCAGTTGTCGTTCCTGTTTATCCACTTTTTGAAGAGACTTAAGCCTCTCACAGGGTGGAAGAGCAAAAACACTCAATTGTTAGTACAGGAGAATGTACAAAAAAAGCAAAAAAACAAGAAAGTATATAAATAAATAAAATGCACTTACCTGCCATCAGATCGTAGAGTCCAACAGCCAGATATTCTAGCTCCTGAGTATGACGGTAGAGAGTTCATAACTGGAGAAAAATATAAACTGTCTACTCCGCAAGTTGTGTTTTAATCCTAAATTACTTCTAACAGGTACAGTCAGTGTATATGCACAGTCTCGCACAATGAAGCACTTAATAGCACTGCCCTATAGTACAGCACATCCAGAGGTACAGTAGAGGGTGGGCAATATAGAGGGGAATCAGATTAGATGAGAAACGAAACTTTAAGCATCTGTTTAGCTTTCTGTTTCGTCCATTCAGTGAAGCAACAGAGGGAGAGAGAAGGCACTGCAGCCTGGGAGAGAGAGAACGCTCTCTCGGTGTGAAACTGAGGCACAGCTTTTCCCTCCTCTTTCACTCGCTCTACACTCCTCCCCTCAGTCGTCTGGCTGACAAATGTAAGAGGATAACCTACCCTACAGATTATGTTCATTAGGGGGTATTAATAGCAGCAGGTTAGAGCCAGACCTTCCCACTCCGGGCCACACACACACACACACACACACACACACACACACACACACACACACACACACACACACACAGTACATTCATAAACACACACATGCCAAGGCTTGGGTCATCTGTTTTTGATAGTCAGTGTCGCAATATGTGGCGGGAACTGAAAGAGGGACCAGAAGAGAGTGACAGAGACTTCCCAATAAACAAACTGAAGAAAAAAAGAAAAACTGGGAAAAAGCTCCTCCTCCGCTTCAGGCTGTGTTGTGGAAGAGAGGGAGGGGAGAGAAGGGAAGGGCACAGAAGAGGAGGCAATGTGGTTTTCCCCCTGCAGGGATTGCCATGTCTCCATGAGCTGCACACCAGAGTCTGGAGACGTCAGCACGATAGCAAACACACACAGAGCGTAGTGTAGGGAATAAACAGCATGATGAAACCCAACACTACCTCTACTGCTCTATCAGCTGACAGGGGAACAACCCTAGGCAATGCACACAACACATAAACACATGCACGCACTCCTCCTGGGCCGCAACTTGCACAGACAAACAAATCATTATTCTCAGAGATCAGAAGAGACAGCCTAGACTAATTGTTTCCCAGTGCAGCAAAAAACCAAACCCCAAGAATAGAGCAGCAGGCCACAGCTCACGAACCACATCGCTTAGAGAAGCTACTTTTAAACCAACATTTAAAGCATATTTGGACTTCACAAGACCTCATTTTGGTTTACTTCCTCATTAAAGCCAGGGGGGGATGCACATTGGGATTCAGTGTTTTGCTCTAATCTTCGCCATAGTTTTTGGACTGTCACTGTTGCTTTAAACTGCAGCCAGGAGACAGCTGCAAAGCAAGAAAGCCACATCGAAACAAGAAGCCTGAACTGGTTGCTATGCCAAACATTCAGCCGTCTCTCTATGGCTACAGGGAAACTCAGGAAGGGTCATTGGTCCGAGCCGTGACAAGGTGACATTTACTAATATATAGGGTTGTCAATCAATTAAAATATTTAATCACAATGAATCGCATGATTTTCAATAATAAATCACGATTAATCACGTTTTTTTTATCTGTTCAAAATGCACCTTAAAGGGGAGATTTTAAGTATTTAATACTCATATCAACATGGGAGTGGGGTAATATGCTGCTTTATGCAAATTTATGTATATATTTCTTATTGGAAATCAATTAACAGCACAAAAAATGACAAATATTGTTCACAAACCATCACGGGTACTGCATTTATCATAAAAATATGCTCAAATGGCAATGGCCACCTGCAACCCACCAACAGCTGTCAGTGTACTGACTTGACTATGATTTCCCCCAAACTGCATGTGATTATCATAAAGTGGGTATGTCTGTAAAGGGGAGACTTATGGGTACCCATAGAACCCATTTTCATTCACATATCTTGAGGTCAGAGGTCAAGGGACCCCTTTGAAAATGGCCATGACAGTTTTTCCTCACCAAGATTTAGCGCAAGTTCATTAGTCATCTAATCATTATTTAGTGTTCTTCCCGACAAACTATTATGACATGGTTGACTTGTTGACATGGTTGGTTGTGAATTTCTCCACTGTGGGACTAATAAAGGAATAGCTTATCTTATCTTATCTTGACGCCAAGGTACCAAATTCCTGAAGTTTTGTAGTTTCATATGACCTCAGTATCTTCACTCTCGCAAGTTCTATTAATGCGTTAAAGAAATTAGTGGCGTTAAAACAAATTTGTGATACATTATTATCATGTTAACTTTAACAGCCCCAATAATATTGTTAACTACAGTGAGAGAAATGCAGTATAATGTGGAACAAATCCATTAATGTGTAATTTAAGCTTTGATAATTTCACCATTTAAGAAACTGAATGCCTTCAAAGAAAAATGGACGTCATTTCACAGAGGCCATAAAGGTAAAAGATATGTCAACATGATTCAAATTCCAAATACTTATTATCTATTTCAGAAACGAGGTCAGAGTTATGTAAACAAACAGACATAGGGGGGACAAAACAACGAACCATAACCGTGCAGTTAAATAAAATCTTTGAAAAGCTTATAATGTTCAATTTCTGTTGATTTATTCTGTAATTTTTGAGGCTACAGTTTGTGGTACTTTGACTTGGTTTATATTATATTCACACACTTAAAAGCGCTGTTGTGTCCACATATTTCTGCCAATTTCACATCATCAAAATCACTCCCAATCTACTGTGTTAACTCACACCTCTTTGCAGCAATATTGAGCTCAACAAGGCTTTGCCATGTTAAATTGAATCATGTGAGTATAACTTTAATGCCTGAGACCGGTTCAGTGAGTCGACCCAAACAGGAAGAAGCCCTCAGCGGGTAGACCAGTGCACCAGCGCCCTCTTGTGGCTCAGTAGGAGCGAGCAGAAGTCTGTTTTTACTGTAGGTGGTCTCAGAGAGCTGACTAACTGGGTCAGTATCAAAGTATGACAACATCTATATTCAGCTACAGTATTAGTCACCTAAATCACATGTCATTATTTCCTGTAGCCTTGTATTTCGCCTTAGAGGATCATGTTTGTTTGTCAGAAATGAGCATTTCCCTCATGCTGCAGTGCCAGCAGAAAAGACCATGCCATGCTTCTCCCCTTTACCCCACGAAGGCTGACTTTTGCAGCTTTATTCGGGGGGTGACTTTCACACGCTATGTTATCACATTTGAGTATATATTCTTGTTTTTTCCTGGTATGAGAAGATGACAGTGAAGTTAATTACAGCATGGCACCTCGTGTAATACATAGCTATGTTCGCCAAGTGAAAGAGTGGACAAAACGACGGATTTAAAGTACTCTGCGTTAATATGACATCTGTAATAAACTAATAGTTACCTGTAACTACTTGGCTGCCATTACAGCGACGTGTTAACTGTTTTATATAACGTTACGTGACAGTGGTTGTACTTCTGGAAGCACATAGTGTGACAGGTCGTGTTTCCGGTAAAGATGCTTCAACAAACTGCCAGTGTTTTTTTTTTTCTTTTTTTTTTTCGAAAAGTCGGCCAAAAAACATCGTTTTAAGTAGTCAGTGAGTTCCAAATAGCATCCAAAATGTGAACCGTTTTACCTGATCGATACAGAGGCAGTTCTGTCTTCGTTCTCCATCTTTGGGAGTCTTTCTTCCCTGCTAACGGCAGACATCGCTAGCTACTCTGTTGACAATCAGTTGACGAGCGCAGGGTTAGCGTTAGCTCTTAGGCATCATGGGGCTTGTAGGCGTAGCGCCTTTCACATCAACTGGCAACGCCGGCGTCGGTACCCGCAGAAGGACATCAAGCCCCAGAATGCATCTGTTCCGTTCTTTCTCTCTACTGCCAGCAGCGTGTACAGTATAATCACACAGCGCCTATCCCAAAGCTGGTAAAGGGTGAGGTTCAACAGGCCACCACGTGTGAGAGCTTAGATCTGAATACTAACATCTATCTTTTTATGATTATTCTATTACATAGACCGATACATAGAGAGCTATATATCTATCTATCTATCTATCTTTTTTTCTTTATATATATATATATATATATATATATATATATATATATATATATATATATGTGTGTGTGTGTGTGTGTGTGTGTGTGTGTGTGTGTGTGTGTGTATATCTATATCTATAGATATAGCTATACACACACACTATCTATCTGTCTATCTATCTATCTATCTATCTATCTATCTATCTATCTATCTATCTACCAAAGCTATTGGAACAGCAAGGCCAATTTCTTTATTTTTGCTGTACACTGAAAGCATTTGAGTTTGACATCAAAAGATGAATCATCTAGACATCTAGATCCCAGTTTTCTGAGAGCAAAAATAAAGAAATTGGCCTCCTCAATAGTTTTGTAGGGGACTGTATCTATCTATAAATATCAACGTAGGCCCACAAAATGATGGACTTCAAGCCCCAGAATGCATCTGTTCCATTCTTTACAGCCAGCACGGTGTAAAGTATCATCATCGATCTAATACAATTTTTAAAACCATATCTTTGACTTTATGATACGTTACAATCAATCAAAAGTCAGTTACAACTTACAATTAAGTAGATTAGTAAATGTACTGACACAGTACTTACTGTTGTTACAAAGTGCACCTGTAGGTCTGAATCTTCATAAATTAGAATGATATAAGCCAGCATGAAATGGTGAAATACCTCGCACACTCTTAGCACTGGGAAACCCTTGTTGTAACAATGAAAGACAAATTATTTATAATTGCATTTTAGCAAAAAGCATTTCTTTTCGCATTTGACAGTTTGGCATGTCATAGTAGGAACATCACAGGTGCTATTTAATCAGTGATGGCTTCCATCCATTTAGGTGCGTCAGCATGCACAAAACAGGCTCCCCGAAACTGTCTGTATTAAACTTATTAGACACACCTGTGGTTGACAAGCCAAAATGCCCACTGAGAAAAAGTCTATCACATTAATAGCTATCAAACGTATTGAAAAGTAGACACAAATTTAGTCAACAAACTTTTATTAATTAGTTGAGGGATACTAATGCACAGGTAATACAACAAGTTTGGGAGAAAAATTGTAACAGTTCAGACTCAAAGGAGGCGTTGATGCCTCCCATGTTAGGTTCTATACAGCTTAATTTCAGATATGGAAATCTTTAATACACCGTTAGTCTCATTTCACCTGTTACCTATATATCATAACAAGTTATGAGCTACAACATCATCTCTTAAATCTCTCAACAGTTTCATCACAATGGCCCCAATGACTGAGGCGGATGCCATTTTCTGCTTTTTAAGTAGGTAGCATACAAAACGAACCACTGTTGTCCAAATAAAAGGGTAAAATTCTCAAGCTGTCTAAGAAGGATCTCTAAGGATTAACCTCGGTTTTGGAAATAACATTGCTGACAAAGGGAAGACGCTTGAGCCTGCTGTTTCCCCCAGGTACAAAAGTCACACCACACACAGTCAGGGTAACTAGAAAGCTCCAACAACACTCCTATTTTCAAGCCTATTTCATGGTATAGTAAGTGCACTAAATACAGAAACAAACACACATACATATGCCTCGTTGTCCCATATTGAATAGATAATAATAAAGGACTCTCTCAATGTATTTGTCGTTGTGTACTGAAAAAGCTCAATTTATGTGCATCATCAAAATGGATAAAATAACAGTGTATGCCGACACATAGGCCTACAATGTTCTGTGTGGTCTACAAATGTTTTCAACCTTTTTTTTTTTTTTTTTTTTTTTTTAGGATTTCATAATGTGTAAAAAGCATTTTCAAAGCAAACAAATAAAAGAAGGGGGAGTGAAAGAAAAGCCATACAATTTTCGAGAAGACACATCAATATCAAAATATCAGCAAGCCAACAAAACCAGCTAAATATGGTGTATTGCTGTACTCTCTAAACATTGTTGCAGTTAGCTCACACTGCGGGATAAGATATGTGTTTTCCACATTATAGGAAGACAGATAGTAAAGGGTGTGATAAAATATAAAATACCCACTGTTAAAAGCAGTGCCTAACTATCATATTGCAACACCAAAGCTTGTCAGGTAAACACGGTCAATGTGACGTTATTAATGAAACGGGTAACAAGCAGCTGATGAACTGATTCTGTGCCACGGCATGTAACAACGAAAAGTGTTACCATTTCTGACATCCAGTCTTTACAAAGGTGCTAACTGTTTTGTACACGCACGCACACACGCACACACACAGACGCACACACACACAAGGTCTGGACAACTCATATATCGAAAAAGGTCCGAGGACCGATCAGTGCTTGTCTAACTTATCCTCTCCGTCAGTCGAACCTGGATAGAAGATAAAGGTCCATCCCGCTAACAGAGACAGACACATGCATAATCACCCCCACCTGAATAAGCTCCATCAGTTGATTAATAATGGAGGAATTCAGCTCTAATCTTTGCTTTACAAGATATAAAAGGTCACGGCGTATCACACCTGGGACACATAGATTTCAAATTCAACATTTCTTGAAAGTGTTCTGCTGACATCAGTGCTTGATTTTAAATGATGACGTTGACATTTTGTTGGTGCAAAATTCAGAAGACTTGCCAGCAACGAGAAAAATGGCAGGATGGATTCATGGACTTACTGAGTTCAGGTCCTTAAGGTCGAGTGGCAAGTAAAGCACCCTTATTATCTCACCAGAATATCCCAACTTTATCCAAAGCTATATCAGACTGCTATATATGGGTAATACACACAAGAGAATATAAAATAGATTTATCGTTTTTAATAAGCAAGCAAATCATTATTTTTACGGACATAGACTCAGATATAAATCAAATATTTAGTTTTCATTTGCTCAAATCATTAATATAACTATGGATTCAAGTATCTACTTTAAACACGTTAAAGTGAAAATATTCTCTGATTGCACACATTTTAGATTTGAAAAGTTATTTAATTATTATTTTTTAAATCTGAAGCTAAGCTATTTTTAAGCGGTAGAGCAGCTTTAAAACTCAAAAAGACCTGTTATGGCTTTATGTGGTGTCGTTATTATATGGTCTTATTACACAGCTTTGTTGAATACTCGATTCTGATTGGTCAATCACAGCATTCCACGGTCTGTTATTTCTTTACAGGGGACTGTTGCTATCGGTGCCTTCAAATTGGGTCGTGTTTATAGTGTTTACGAGATGTGGCGTTCAGGTGGTTAAGTCATGAAGAACACTGCAGCTAAGCAAAGGCAATATTAACGTTACTGTCCGAGTCTAGAAGCAACAGAGGCTAACGATTTAGCAAGCTAGGAAGTGGTTGACATAATGAAGGAAATGCAAAGACATAATAACAGAGGAGAAAGATGAGGTCGTTGAGAATATCTATATATTTCTTCAGACATAAAATTACCAAGAAAAACAATTTATGACTAAAATTACAACATACTGTACAATATTAACTTATTATGCACTGATAAATGAACTTCCACAAGCTCCACCATTTCCAACATCAACAAACACTCTACAAGTTGTGAACTCTGCGCTTTCAGAAACTTTCCATTTACGGTCGTGAATACGACATGAGGGGCGTCCATGTGGACCCAACTTGTACACACGGTAAACACAACCTTATTTAAAGGCACCATAAGTATAACAGACCGTACTATGGACGCAGTTCTAATGTCGGACTCTGGATGACCATTTTTGTGTCAAATTATTGTTTTCTAAGTAAATAGCCATGTAATAAGCAGGATAACGTACAGCTAGTGGGTCACTGTTGTGAAATAAACCCCTTCAGGGCGATGCAGCACCCTGA
The DNA here is from genome assembly GCA_947000775.1 of Pterois miles. Classification (NCBI taxonomy): domain Eukaryota; kingdom Metazoa; phylum Chordata; class Actinopteri; order Perciformes; family Scorpaenidae; genus Pterois; species Pterois miles. The sequence goes on from CAMQGK010000368.1 coordinate 2,662,131, forward strand.
CGTCAAATGGTCGGCTCGCTGTACTTTATCCCTTTCATGTTGGATGACAGATAATATCTAGAAATAGTTAACCATGCTGCTCATTACCCATGTAAAGATAAATTTAGTTCATCTCTAGTTTAATTTTTTATCAGAGTAAAATAATCCCGCTCCTGTGCCCGATGGCCACTAGGCTAGGCTGAGTACTCCTGGAGTGCAAAAATACAAGAGGGGAGTAAGAGGGGTTAAGGGTTAAAGTGCAAGGCAATAACTTTGAGCATCCAGGAATTAATTCATATACATTATCATAAGTGAATCTTCATTTGCAATTTTTCTATTTTAATAAAAGATTATTTCCCTCAACCTCTCTATAAAACATATTTTTATTCTCTCCTCAGCTCTTTGATTCAAGCTAAAGCAGGAGCCAAAACATGGCCTCCTTTAAAATGGTGTCACATCATTTGATTGTGCTGCAATGGTGCAACAAGCTTCACACAAAAATCCATCCCTCTGTCCCACATTTAGCTTTGCCAGTCCTATTTTAGACAGAATGCTTCAAGTTTTTTTTTGTTCAAAATCAATTAAACAATGCCATATTAAGTATCAACTTATACCTTACAGATGGAAATCTGTTCTGCTTATTAACGTCAGTGTAAAAGAACTGTGGGAATAATCTTTTGACACTTAATTATGGTCGTCAAAGCAGATACCTTTCATCGTCACGTGATGCGGATAAAATAAAAATAAATGTCACTGAAGTGATAGCAAAACAGAGTGGAATATGATTAACAACTGACCAACATTTTAGCTTATATGACATTTGCTTACTTGAAACATGAAAAGTAAAAAAAAAAACAACAACAAAAAAAAAGTCAGGTTCAAAACAACATTGCACTACAGCACACACTGCAAAATATTCTGAATGCCCGTGATCCAATTGGACATGTCAGGCTTAAAAATGACAGATGGCATCATTGCTTTGAGTATATAGATATATAGATATAGATATCGTTTATGTACACAGTACAGTATATCTGTGGAAAACAAATGTGAAAACACTAGCTATCATTAAATGACTTCACCATGCTAATAGACTATCCTTTTTAAAACCTCTCAAACACAACATGAATATTGTAGAGAGAATTACTCTGCATTAGTGTGGAATACTACCTCTGTTTAGAAAACGTAGAAGTCAGGATTTTATCTTTGATTACTACTGAGCTTTGAGTACAGAAACCGAAATGTGTACCTTTAAAAAGGAGACAAAGGTGGAATGGAGGAAAAAAAAAAAAAACACTACTGTTACGCAAGTATTTTTATAACAGTAGACACATTAACTCTGGGATTTCAGTCTGTACTAAATGTTTTACTTCTTACGGGTTGATTTAACTTTCTTCTCAGTGCCAAGTCCTCGTGGAGTTAGTAAGGTCTTTTAGCTTCCTGGCACAACATTTACAGTAAGTATCCTCTCAGGCTCCGGGGTCGAATCAAGCAGGGCGACTCTGACAGCAACGGCCTCTAGGGTTTGCTTCGTCTGGCAGTGGAGGGGATGGGCTGTCTGTTTTGGCCTGAATTGGCGCAGTCCGTTGGGTCAGGGATCAGGGTGGGGGACTGTGAAGGGGTCACGGCAGGGGATGAGTTTTGAGTAGTGGATGGTGCTTCAGTTTCTGTTTGGAGAGGCGCCGCAACAACAGGGGGGCGCTCTTTGGGCTTGCGGCCCCTCTTCTTACCAGTGGTGGCACCGTTCCTCACCTCAGCTTTGATCCCATTGTTCTCCAACGCTTTACTCTTCGTGCTGGAGACCACTTGACTGGCTGCTGCACGAAACCAGTTCTAAAGCGATAAAACACACTGTCAGGCGTATGTATATAACTTATGTGTGAATACAGTAATATGGAGTCCCTGAAGTCCCATTAGATGGTAATTATTTATGGTTTTAACTATAGACCATATGTAAGAAGTAGACGTAGTCACCATGACATCACCCACTGGTTTGTGGAAGGTTTTGAAGCATTTTGAAGCCTCGATTTTGGCCGTCGCCATCTTGGTTTTTTGCAACCAGAAGTGACACTAGAGGGTGGAGCTAAGTAAGCCAAATGCTGAATAAGATGTTTTTAGGCAACCAAAATGTTATAATTAACTTCCATGAACTGAAAACACACTTAGAAAGGGTGTACGATGGAAACACAGACAACTCCAGACCAGACAACACTGTGGTAATGACCTGCCAATCACAAGGTAGCCACGCCCCAAAGCGTAACCTGCTTTATCATCTGTTTGACTCTAAATGGGACCATAACTTCCTAAATGAACATCATGCTGTATTGAAGAAGACTTGAAACTAGCAACCGAGACCATAAACTCATGTTTACAATGTTTACTGAGGTAATAAATCCAGTGAGAAGTAGGCTCATTTTCTCATAGACTTCTATACAATCAGACTTCTTTTTGCAACCAGAGGAGTCGCCACCTGCTGGATATTACAAAGAATGCAAGTTTATGCACTTCAGCATTGGCTTCACTTTTCAAAACCAGAGGTTGCTCACAGGTTTTAACCTTGTGGGAACGAGCTTTCATATTGTGGGAAAAATTTCTTTTGTAGCAACAAAACAAAGTACTGTCTTTCAGGTATTTGAGGGAACAAGCTCGGTATGAAGATGTGTATAAATGTGTTCCCACAAGTTAAGCACTTGTTTCAAACCCATAACACCTTGTTACCACGAGATCTATATACCAACTTCTGCAACTCAGCTTTTTACTGCATGTTAACAGAAATAAAAATGCTGCTGCCTTGGAGAAGGTACTTGAAGTAATACTACATTATATAAAGGTTTGCGAGGTTTTCACTGAGACTGGCCCACCTGTGAGTGTGTCTTGCTGATGTGGTACTTCACACCGCTCTCTGAGCTAAACTCCTTCTGACAGATCAGACAAGTGTACTTTCCCAGTTCTCCACCACCCTGCAACACACACAGAATATACAGAATACATGTTATTCAGCTCAAAACAATATCTATAGCAACACAGGCATGGTGAATCTGCAGCTATTATGTCATCTATTACACACCAGATCACAGTCTGTTGGCATCTGTCAGTAAAACCACAAGTTAGAAGTTAATGCATTGTGTGGGTAATATTTTTTCATACCTTTTACCATCATGTGTTGATGCAATAATAGCAGATTTTTCACCAGATATTTTTCAACATATTTTTTCCCAAATCAGGTTAGCAAAGTGACTCTTTTAAATAACTTATATTTATAATATATACACGTTACACATTTTTTTTAGTATTTTATCTTTGAAAGGTCTTTTTTGCTGTTTATATTTATTGTGGTGTTGTGTTCAGTGATACAAGAATGACACAAAGCACTTTACAAAACACACTATAGACTGATAAAACAAAAAAAAAGATAAATGTTAGACTTATCATATTCTTATTTTTGAGGATCTATTGAGACAAATGTACTCAGGTTGGCAACTTGGCTCCAGGTGAGTGTTTATACCTGGCTGCAGTTGGCAAAGTGGGCTTTTAGTCCTGATACACTGGAATAGACCGCTTCACAGTTCTGAGACAAACAGAAATATACAGAGTGAACAAACTCACTCAATCCATCTTCACAGCCTTGTTATCAGAAACATAGTGCTCAATATTAAGACAAATCTCTGAATCAATATTTTATTTATTTCAAATATGGAAAGTCATTTTTTTAGACACATTAAATTAATCAGTGTTCTTACTTCATTGGTGCAGCAGATGAAGCCCTTCTCCTTGACTTGGTTCTTCCAGGTCTCTAATAACTCTTGGCTGAAGTTGGGGAGGCCAGGACGGGTATAGTTTAACTAAACACAAAAAAAGTTATGTATATCAGTGGAAGTATTACAATTGAAAAGTATGTGTATAAAAAAGTGAGGGGGGCATATTTATCTGCTGTCTTTTTACCCTCTTGCAGTCCTAGGCGACAGTCCTAACCATTGCAAATACTAGACTGTCGCCTCACAGCAAGAGGGTCGCAGTTTCGAATCCCGCTTGGGGCTTAGCTTGGGTGTGAGCGTAGGTTTTCTCCGGGTTCTCCGGCTCCCTCCCACAGTCCAAAGACATGCAGTTTAGGTTACGGTAATTGATGCCAGGAGGCTGGCATTCGTGTCCCATGTGAAACTAATAGTTTTGTCATGTAACTGATGCACTTAGTAACACTGCTTCCTGGGATATCTTAAGCCAAACCACAATCTTTTCCTCAACCTAAGTGGTTTTATTGCCTAAACATAAGGATGCTGTTTCTTTGTCTACTATGTTCATTTCTACAGTAAAGTGGATCACGTGGACTTAAAGCATCTAGTCTCTGTCCTCACCCTCTTGCTATCGGGCACCAGGTCGTCCTTGATGCGGCGTTTGGTGCCCCAGTCTTTGGCCAGCTCGTCCTCTGCTATCTCCTGCAGGTGGAACACTGCCACCTGAGCTGACCGACGCCTCACTCTGCCGCTGGGGGTCCGTTCAAAGTCGTCCCCCTGGCTCACATTCTGCGCTGCTTTTTCTTTGACCCGCTCCCTCTCCTTTTCCTTTTCCCTGTCCTTGTCCCTGCCTTCTCTTTCCTTCTCCTTCGTCTGGCCGGATGGTGCTTTCTCCTGCCAATCCTTCTTCTCTGGCTGACTTTGCTCCTTCTTGCCTAATGATGGAGACTCCTCAGAGACCACCTGGAGGAGCAGTAGGACACTTCTTTCAGTGGAAAATGTTTATAAACTTTGGCTACTTATTACAGTAAAATCAGTTGGAAACAAAATTGTGAACAATGGGAAACAGAAAAAGACCTTTCTCCTGTAATAATAACTGTTTTCCAAGATGATCTTACCCTTTCTTTGCCGTTGTTGTTGTTGGTGTCAGTGATAATGTCCTTGTTGTTGTTGTTGGTGATAGTGGTGGCTGTCATGGCGGTGGTGGTGATAGTCGGGGAGTGTTCGGTACGCACATGGTAGTCTCTGCCAGCCTTGGAGCGGTAGCTTTTTCCACAGTGCTGGCACAGAAACACAGGCTTCTCATCGTCAGAGAACTCTCCGCCACAACGTTTCTGGTGGTACTGGTAGCCCATCAGGCTGGAAAAGTGGGCTGAACAGCCCTGTGCATGTGTGTGTGTGTTTGCACACGTAATGTGAGTGTGATTGAGTGAGGCCAATGACAGAAATGAGACAGAATGAAAGCACACATTTAGCAGGAAACTGGATAACGACACCTGGGATTAATGGAATAATACTACTGCAATAGGTCAATATTTTGTGGTTACTGTTAAAAAGATGGTGAAAACAGAAGGAAGCTGCTCATTTTTTTGTGGGAGGACATGTCACAGTAGAGTCTGCTTTTTTTGCAGCTCTTTGTCTTCCTCTCGCTGCCTTTTGCACTCTGGTGTGAGTAATGGGAAGCAGAGTGTTGATGTGGTTTTGGGCAACATGTCAAGAACAAGGGCATAAAGGAAAAAGGAGGGAGAGAGGTAAGAGGAGGCAGACACAAAAAGAAGAGCCTGAGGAAAAGGGAGAAACAAAATCGAAACTGGCAGATGAGGAGAGGGGAAAATGTGACATGAAAGGCAGAGAAGTTGGACAAATGGAAATGAAGGACACAAGAAGGCGAGAGTAGCAAAGAGTGAGAGAAAGGAAAAGAAAAAGGGATGCAGGAAGAAAAACGGAGTGCATACCTCACTAGGACACTTGATTCGTCCCATCTGTTTGAGCACTCGGCGCAGCCTTTCTCTCTCCTCGTGCTTGTCGCCCGTCTGGCCTTCGCTCCCCGAGGGCTGAGGGGGGGAACAAATACAATGTCGCATAAGCATGTCCCACCACAACACCCCCACCCCCATCCTCCTGACTTTAAAAAAATGGTGGTGAAAATGTGTTTTCCATCTCGGGTGTTCACACTGTGCCAGGATCATTAAACGGTTTCATGGTGAGGCTGTTACTCAAGGCATGTTTATGACAACTGTCAAACCCGTGTTTTCACTCTCGAGTGTCGGCTGGGGCCAAACCCCAGCCAAGAACAGAACAACAGATGGCATGGCTGCCAGGGAGAAGAAAGCAGGAGAGGACTGGAGAGAGTCTGGACTTACTGGGGAGTCCCAGTGGAGCAAACTTCATGTGTTTTCTCAAGTGTTAACACAAACAGAGAGAACTGAGATGACTGAGACACAAAACTTAATATTCTGGAAAGGTAAGAAGATGAGACACCGCCAGAGTACTTCACTACTTTAGGTAAATAAAGATCAAGCCTGCAGGTAACAGGCCAGCTCAGCCATTGATTTAGACTGGCAGGAGAAGAAACCGTAAAACCTCATCAATATGTATTCTTAATGCCTCGATAAGAGGCAGAGAGCAAATGAGCAAGCATGGGAGAAGGGAGTGAGAGAAGAGGCAGCAGCATCACAGCAGCAACATCAAGGTCAAACTCAGAACGAGACCCTTGTCCTTCTGTCAGCCCTCTGTGTTTTCCCACACTGCACTGGGGCTGTGCCACGTGACCACACTGACAACACACTGGACCCAGGGTTAGTTCAAACGCCAGATCAAATCAAACTTCATCGCACCGCTTATACAAGACTGAAGTACAAAATGATGGAAACATCCACAATAGATTCAACGCAAATGGTAATACAACCAGCAACATTAACAAGAAATAAAACAGTTAACAAAAGTGGTAGAAAAAGGAGAAAATGAAGCAGATCCCAATATATAAATACACCTACATTATATGAAGTAGGACTGCTCCCTCTTAGTCGAATAGTTGACTAATGTGTCGTTTTAGTCCTAGTGGACTAAGATTTCTTTCATTGAATAGACCATTTTTATGCATTTTTCATGCTGACTGACATTTTCAAGACACTTATGAGCATATCTCTGGTAAACACAACATTTAAAGTTGTGCTTTTGCGTGACTTTGTGGAGAAACTTCCACAGATCTGTCAATGAAATGAACTAATCGATTAGTCAAGAAAAGTGTGAATTTGGCTGAGCACAGCCCTAGTATAAAGATATTGTACCAACTGATTGAAGTACTGGAAAATACAACATCTCAGTGTATTTATAGGAACAACACCTCTGTATATAGAAAATGTCCTCAAATGACCAAGCCTGTCAGCACTTGTCGTGTACTGTGGCCACAAAAAAAACACCTGACAAAAGCCTCTATTATGCCAACGAAGACAAGCTCCTTTGTCCTGCCAAAGACAAACTGCCCTCTTGATACATTTCAATGCAGGTAACCGCACATAATTTTATATAGGCATAACATGTCCTCCATGCCCTACGTGCGCATAAAGATGAGCCCAAACACATTACAGCAAAACATAACATAAACAACAATATGATTGGCAGTGGTGTGAATCAACAGAGGCCCCACAAGACCATGTTATTGCGATTTATAACGTTTTGCGATATGCTGAATATTGCCATAAAATATATTGTGATAGACACACTGACAGACTCATGTTTATCAAAGAGTTTTCAGTCATGTGTCTTGAAGTCAGAGGTCAAGGGACCTCTTTGAAAATGGTCATGCCAGGTTTTCCTTGTCAAAATGGAGTGTAACTTTGGAACGTTATTTACCGTTCTTCCCAACAAGCTAATGTGAAATGGTGAGTAGCAATCGATTCCTTAGGTTTTGTAGTTTCATACTACTATGCCTACTATAGTACTATAGTATATAGTAGTATACTACTATGACTACTACTATTATACGATACTAATACAAGATCTTCACTCTCGCTTTAAGTCTGAGCCCGCTACAACCTCTGAAAGACAGAATGAGGTTAATAGTTTATGTAATAAAAGCCTGATACTTGATGTTGTGTATCAATACAATATTGCCATGAAAATATTGCTATACTATGCTGTATTGATTTAAGTAAGTAAGTACGTAGTAAGTAAGTATGTAGTAAGTACTCACTGCAAAACAAAGTAAAAAAACTCTACCTAAATGTGAAGGGGGGTTAAAGTATGTCTTAAGATTCTGTGATTCTGATTCCTTCTGGTCTTTTATTGCTGTTTAATGTTTTCTTGTAGATAGGAAAGAGAAAAAAAACAAGTACAACACAAGTCAAACCTACAAATGATGAAAGCCTTCTTTAATCAGCAGCTACTTGAGTCTAGAGCACAATCAGATGGCACAGCTTGTCACAAAAGTTGAAATCATCTAATCTGAAAACTGTTGCAGAAAAGTTGAGTGGTTTGTTGAGTACCTAGTGAAACCTTTTTTTTTCACACACACATAGTGCTGTATTTTGCTCTGCTGGACTGGAATGCCGCCAGAAAGGTCAAAAGCACAGCAGGTTCAGACTGAAGACAAATGGCGGTATCAAAGAGTTTAACTCAGCTGACGCAGACGGCGCCATCATCTATCATCACCATTAAACTGACACACACATCCAAAGCCCCTCACACACACATACTGTATGCATGCATGTACGCATATATTATAAAGACTATTTTAAAGTGAGCTGAAACAAAACACAAACACACATGCTACAAGGTTTGGTACAGGTACATTCATTAATCTTTCATACTTTTTGAAACAAGCAGTGTTGAATTATTTAGCAAACTTCATAGCAGTACCACTGCTCTAATGCAGGAGTGTCATGATAATATCTTAATGAAGCGCTCTGCTGTCAGAGTTAAGACAGCTGCAGGAAGAAATGTGAGCACTTCAAGGACAAGAATACCAATCACCATCACCACCTCAAATGCATGATCGTTTACAAGATCAGATTTTTAGAGAGCGGCATTCTAGCAGCTGAACAACGAACATGCAACAGATAAAATGTAATATGGGAAAGACAACTTATCAACTGTGGATGCATAGCTAAATGGGTAGTTATGCACATGCAGGACATCCCTCACCAAACAGTGAAAGCTGACACTAGCAATAACATACGGTGGGTTTCCATACATAAGTAGAGTCATAAGAGTAAGTCTGGCCGCCTCTAACTAACTAGTCTGTTCATTGGGTCAGTGTGATTGTGGTGAAACAATAGAGTCCCCAAAGCATCCTCATCTGGACTACTGAGTGATGGATTCGGGGGCAAAGATCAGTTAAAAAGAAAGTCAGAGAGGAGAGTTTCACCAGGCTGGTCCGGTGTACAAGCTCAAGTCCGTTTGACTTCATGCAAACTGGCAACTGTATTATGACACATTCTGGCAAATTAAAAAGTAGCCTACGTCAGCAGCCTTTGCTGACTGCGTCATGGTGCTTAATCCAATTTGTATTGCATTAGTAATAAGCAATGTAACAACGTGATTAACTTACATTAATATTATGTTTGTTTATACTAACAGAGCCACTAGTGTCTGACAGGCCGTGCACAGGCAACGTGAAATTTCAGTAGAGGTGGGAGCAAGGTTATAATAGCTTTGAATATTTAATCAGTTTTTATTTTGTCTTGTCAATTTCATTTTAGTTTAGGTTTAGTTGTTTTTCAGTCTGTTTGCTAGTTTTAGTTTAGTTTCACTCTGGTATAAAGATGATAAAGTATGTTCATGAATATGAGGGATGAGTTTACACTTAATTACAAGTCCTCCTCGGCACTGAGGAGTTTCGTTCATGACATTTTGCTGATAACACTTGTTGACTTTGAATCTTTTGTTTGTATGTCCTCTGGCATTTTGGAGAATACTGCAAAGAACAACACGTTGAGCATTCACACCTTTGTGCGTGCTTGCTATGTGCACGCCATCAGTGAAAGTCTGCGTCACGGTGCCTCACATGAGCATAAACACAGCTTCAGTCACATTACGTTGCACTGGTTATGGAGTGGCTGGAGTGCCAAATCTACTGGTAAAATTCAGTTTAGTTTGGGGTTTGTCTTAACATCAAACTATCTTGAAAATGTTTACACAGGCCCAACCGTATCCAAGAGTATCGATCTTTGTTTTAAAGCAACTTTTAGTAATTAGAAGATCATACGTGTGCATGTGTGGATGTACCTTGGTGCTGTGTTCAGCCATGGTGTGGTAGTTGAGGCCTGCCTTGGACCTGAATTGTTTGTGGCACTGCTGGCACTTCAGGGCATCCTGGAGCTGCAGGGGTCGGAGGCCAAAGAGAGGATCAAATAACACTTCTATTAAAGAAAACTAACAGGTAACCCGCTATTGCTGGCTGTGCTCTTTATTGGATCTATCAATAAAGCGACATTTCACCTATAACCTAATAGAGGTTGTTAATAGTGCACAATTTTGGTCAAAACAAAGGACAAAGGCCGCATCAAGCAACTCAGGGAGCCAGAAAAGCCAATTTGACACAAAGTGTTCCTTTTTGTAGATCTCTCTCCTCGCCTCAGTATTGATTTGGAGACAGAGGTGTTTTGATGGTGAGTGACCCAGTGGTAATGTGGTGATTCTGTCATTGCTTTACGGTGGACTGTCACTTTAATAGAGTCACACGGACCACTGGGCCAAGGAGCCATTAAAGCGGCTGTAGGAACACGTCTCTCCGAGGGCCCGGAGGCTACTGCACCACTCCAGCTGCTTTGTCCTCACTATAATGTACTTGGATGAACTTCTTCCATGCTTCACTCATTCCTCGTTTATTACTGATATTGACCACAATTGAGCGCAATGCAAACAAACCGCAGAGGAGTGCACACTGTCCTTCCCCCTGATCTATTTCAGCTGATATTATCGGAGCAGATGAGTGAAGGATATTACATGAGAAAACTGGTTGAGATTACTGTACTGAGATACTGCCTGGTGTTATTTCTACAGCCTTCCAATCAATATCTTGACTGTAAAGGCTCCCTAGACTCGGCACAATGGAGTCCTCAGGGAGAGGTATCTAATAACGTTGCAGTCAAAGCTATAATCCAATGTGGAAATTACAGCTCTGGGTTGAGAGAGTTTTATTTCATACTCAGAAAGAAAAAAATGTTTAATAACAAGTGTAGTTCACAAAAGTTATGACAATATGTAAACTGTTTTTTGTTGATATAATAAGTGGATTGTTTCCATGAGGCATTGTGTTAATTGGCTGCTGTAGATCTCCATTCAGATTAACACACTGTGTGCACTGCATAGTGTCACACATTAAGACTCCTTTCTAACTGCACTGAACAGCATTCAGCCGTAATTACACGATGGTTTGATATTAATTACATGCATGTCTTATTAAAATTTTCAGCAGGCAGGCTCCTCCAGAAGCAGATTCAGTTAAGATAAGCTTGTACTGTGGCGTTTGCCTTGGAATAGTATTAACTAGTCTGATAGACAGCTGTCTCGCTCACTGACCTTCTGGCAAATCTCCATGTGCTTCTTGAGGCCGTGGATTGTTTTCCTGGTGACGATGGAGCAGGTGGGACACACCACTTCACCTCGCTCGTGGATCGCTCGCTGCCACTGGGTGTCAGCACCTTAGAAACATAAAAACAGAGTCAGATAGCATTCAGATATTACTGGTACAGCGTCATTATGGGTATAACATTTCCATTTGTGTACTTAGTATTCATGTTTCCGCACCTTACAGTTTAACTCTGTAAAGTAATAATGTGTAGTGATAATAATAATAATCCCTGATGGGGTGATTCCCGAACCCCAACTCTAAAAACAGATTCTGATGATCTGTGGGGGGCAGCAGGTCTTACATGTTGAACTTTGGGTGGAGGTTGGGCATCAAACCACAATACTTTGGTTACACACCAAACTGGTTCCATAGCTCCAAGTATTGAAACGGTGAAGTATAGAAAGTTAGTGCTGAATGTTTTGTCAGCTTTACAGTCTTAAGTTATTCTGTAGAGGAATATTACAATAGTGCTGTAACATGTAGTCGATTTATCGATTAGCTGATTGAAAGAAAATAGATTTACAATAATTTTGATGACAAAATTACTAATTTAAGTGATTTAAATTACCAAACATACATTGGTCCCAATCTCAAATGTGGGGATTTGTTGCTCTTCTTCGTTTTGTATCACTGTAATTGCATATCTTTGGGGTTTGGACTGTTGGTTGGACAAACAACAACAACAAATATTTGAAGACGTCACACTGGGCTTTAGGAAATGGTGAGGGGACATTTTATACACAAAATGACTGATTGCCAAAATGAGTGAGACATTGATTAATAATGACAACAATCATTGGGGTTGTAGCCAAATATCACTATTTTGTGATGTTCATCATGTATCTTATTTAGACCAATGAAAATGAAGGCAACATGATATCAAATGGATCTGCAAAGTTTTAAACTTTAAGTTGTTAAGACCAAATTATCGTATTTGCACTGTTATCACTGGTAACATTTTTGGATCTAGAGCTCTACATTTCTATGGTTCAATTCACTAAACAAAAGAAGAGTATCTAGGTGTTCACCAGAGCTGGTTGTAGCTGGATCTTTCTTGGAGGACTGACTTGAAGTAGGTCTCCTCTGGGGTTCCTCGCTGAACCCACTACCCTCTGATCTCTTCACACGGCCCGCCTTCAGCTTCTCCTCCACCTTAGTCATACCTACAACACACACACACACACACACACACACACACACACACACACACACACGGTCATCGTGGTAGTAATTAATACTCCCATTGAACATATTCAAGGTAAAGTGAGAGATACAAGCAGAGAGGGACAGATGGAGGACAATGCTGAACAAGAGAAATGCTAATAAAAGGAAAGCTGATACTAGATATAAAAAATAAAAAAAAGAGGTAGAAAAAAGGAGGTTGTTTTGAGTTATACTGAATCAGTAACGGGCAGACTGAAAGAGGCCAAGAGAGAGCAGTGAAACCTGCAAAGTGTGGATGGATTGTCTGATCAGTGATGATAAGTAGTTTACAGCTCTGAGTATGCTATATGAGTCATGAGACATTTTCAGCATATGAATGAGACAGAAAGTAAGAGAGATACAGTAAAAGCTGTGTGCTTGTTGTGTGAGTCACTGATTCATTTAGTCGGTTATGAAACACCTCTACAGTTGTCACATTAGCTCTGTTAAAAGACCAGCATGGATCAGCAGCAGTAGGATGCATTCGCAGTCACTCACATAGCCAATCACACAATGGTGTAAAGTTCTTTTGAATGAGCCCACGACCCACAATCCTCATGGTTTTCTTCAAGCAGTGGTACGTACTGTATGTCCTCACATAGTTTCCATTATTGAGGGAATCTTCAAGCTGTGGCCTGCTGCTGTATTGTCAGTAATCAATGATGAATCAGCCACTTCATAGTAGTGATCTCTTCTTTGCAACTTCATTTATTTCACTTGTAAATATCATGCCCACAGGAGATTACTGCACACGACTGTTTGATTGTTAAAGGACCATTGGGTAGGATGGACTCGGGTCCTCTTCATGGACTCCGCCATGTTGCTTTGCCATTTGTCCAAAGTAGCCCAGAACGGACAAACCAAGCATTCGCTCTAGAGAGCCTTTCATGTTTTTATGTTACCTGAAGGCCACTTTAGTAGAGAGTCCCTCTCCTTTCTGGTTGACCACCATGGGGCCTTATTTTGGAAAAAAATGTGAATCGTAGTAAACGAGACACGGTGAGACAAATATTTTTCCGATCCCGTCTGAATTGCGCCATGTATCACACATATGTTTTTGTCAGGAAAGTCACAGTTTGTCGTAAAACTGCTCAAGTGTCAGACTGTGAAAATATGTAATTAATAAGACTACACACACAAAAGTTTCATTAAGTTACATCTCTCTCGCTTAAATTACAATGTGTGTTTCGTACTGGGATGTACGCACACACAATTGCTCGTTCTTTCGCCTCCCAGCTGATACAAAGACCAGGGGTTGCTGGATGAAACACACCAGGTGAGGTGATGTTTAATTTGCACGTGGAACATAGCTAAGTTAGCTAGCTATTGTTGGTGACGTATGTTGTGCGAGACGAGAGATGTAGTTCGCTGAGTGGTTTCATACAAAACTGAATGATACTACAACTATCTGTGACTTTTTTTACTTGCAAAATTATGTAAATTGACAAACATATGTGTGATTCATGGAGCAATTCAAACAGGATCAAAAAATATTTGTCTCTCACTGTTGTAGGCCTACGTATTTCTTCCAAAATAAGATCCCACGAGGTCCACCGTCAACTTCACTGCCACAAAATCCCTTTAAGTGTTCATTTGAAAATGTCATTTACTGTCAACAGCAGGGTGAAGTGACATGATTTTTTGGTATTTACCTTTCAATCCAAACGTTCCAGATATAGACGGCTGCTCTCCAGTGAATTTCTTAGGTGTTTTCTGCTTCCGTCCTGGCTCAAGAGAAAACCACAGTGCAAGGAACGGTCAAACAAGCATATAATGAGAACACGTGGTCCATCACAAAAGATATGCTGTAATCTTACTGTGCCTCATTCGCTCCGGGTCTTCATCAGGGAAAGAAGGGGGAAGGCTGTCCCCCTCACTCTCACTACCCTCTGCATCTGATGACGTGCTCTGGGACTGCTGGGACTGAGGCTGGGCTGGCTGGGACTGGTGGATCTGCTGTGAAGGCTGGCTGTGGCTGTGCTGTTTCCTCTCGCTCTTCTGGTGGGCCAGCTCGCCGTTCTGAGAGGGCGTGGACACCTCGTGGGTCTTTTTCACTTTGAAGAACACTGGAGAGGGGGGACTGTTCTCCATGGGCCTGAATTCACAGACAGAGGGAGGACAGTTTTGGGCAGTCAGCGTTATGACGTTACCAATAGCATTATATGGGTCAGTGTGGGTGGGAATTTGAGCTCTAAATCCGAGTCACCTTTTCTTGGTGTTGGACTTGACGGGGGTCTTTTGAAGCTTAGGCTGCTCGTCCTTGGGCTCCATGCTAACCCTGTCTGGGTGGTTCCACAGCTTGTGCTTCTGCAGGCGCACCTTTGTGGCAAACACTGCCTCACAGTAGGGACAGCCATGACTCAGCTTCTCAGCTACAGTGGCCTGGTACAAACACAGACATGAGGAGAGGGGATTTAGAGTGAGCTCCCTCCCTACGCAAAGCGAAATGACAGTGGGTAGCAGTTACTGGAAGCATTCAGTTGACTAATCACAGGTTCTTGAAACAGCCACGTATGGTCAATAATCACTAAATATTTGTGGTGTGAGCATTATATATCTGAAAGTTCCTCCTTTTTGATGCTTTTCTTCAATATCTTGACTGTGATCCACTGTTAAAGACTACCCTGAAGCATAAAGTAGAAATAGCCGCATAACAGGAAAGAAGGGAGGTTAGTGACTCACCCCCTGGCAGCGTTGATAGTGGTACTTGACGCCATAGATGCTGGGAAACTCTAACCAGCAGCCCGAACACGGACACTTAACCCTGGAGCGGCGCTTAAACTCTTCCTTCCATTGTACTATCATATGCGCCTGCTCAGGGGTGAGGAAGAGAGAGTTCAACACATGCAAGGATTATCGCTATACTGTACTGTTGTATCGTGCAT
Organism: Pterois miles; assembly: GCA_947000775.1. Taxonomy (NCBI): domain Eukaryota; kingdom Metazoa; phylum Chordata; class Actinopteri; order Perciformes; family Scorpaenidae; genus Pterois; species Pterois miles. Next base: position 2,677,505 of record CAMQGK010000368.1, read on the forward strand.
ATTCATAGGGAGCTGCCTACTCTGTGCAGGGAAAAATGAAGCCTACTTCAAACACCCACTCAGTTCAAAGAGAGATACTCACAGGGATGCTTCTCAGTTCCTGCACTTCTGCTTTAGGGCGACCTTTCCTCTTCCCCTCTGCTGGCTCATCACACACCGGACCTGGTATAATGAGAGAGAGAGAACCATTTCTGAGTAAGCACAGAGTGCTGCAAGAACTTCATATTCATGGCAAAGAAATATGAATTAATGCAATCTTTATATTAGCACCTCTAGATATGTTCTTGACATTTCACAGAGCTACGCAAATACACAAACTTTAGCACAGTACCTTTTTCAAACCTCCAGAATCCCTGAATCCACTCACATATTCAAACTAAATACGGACTTCAACCAGGGCTGTCAGTAAAATATTTAAAAGTATAATAATAAAACATTTAAATGTGATAATTGCATGATTGTCTACAGTTAATTGCAGTTAATCACAAATTAATAGCACATTTTTTTATATGTTCAAAATTTGTCAACTATTTAACACTCTTATCAACATGAACATGGGAGTGGGCAAACATGCGGCTTTATGCAATTGTATGTATATATTTATTATTTGAAATCAACTAACAACACAAAACAATGCCAAATACTGTCCAGAAACCCTCGCAGGTACTGCATTTGACCTAAAAATATGCCCAAAACAAACTGCAGCCCAACAAGCAACAACAGCTGTCAGTGTGTCAGTCTGCATGTGATTATCATAAAGTGGGGATGTCTGTAAAGGGGAAATTCGTGGGTACCCATAGAACCCATTGTCATTCATATATCTGGAGGTTAGAGGTCAAGGGACCCCTTTGAAAATGGCCATGACAGTTTTTCCTCCCTAAAATTTAGCGCAGGTTTGGAGCATTATTTAACCTCCTTCTTGACAAGTGAGTATGACTTGGTTGGCACCAATGGATTCCTTTGGTTTTCTAGTTTCATATAATACCAGTATCAGATGCTGCAACCTAAAAATTGCAAGGTGCGCTAATGTGTTGAAGAAATTAGTGGTATTTAAATTAGGGACGGTCATGATTTTTGATTATTCAAATAGTGTTATAAAAAATTGAACAGTTTATGAAACTATTTGTCCTGTCTTAAAACATATACAGTACATTTCCACTGTATTAACCGTTGCTGCCTGGTAGTAACATGAAAACATGTGTGGCATGTTTAGTTTGGCTCTTTTCTGTTAGCACACGGGTGCGTGTGTGTGTGTGTGTGTGTGTGTGTGTGTGTGTGTGTGTGTGTGTGTGTGTAATTTTCGTATAATAATCAAATAATTCCCAGTGATTTTCAAATAGTATTTTTGCTTGGCACGCACATCCCTAGTTTAAATGAATTAACGCATTATTTTCATGTTAACAGCCCTTCAGTCTTTATATCAGCACCTCTAGATATGATCTTGACATTTTACAGAGCTACAAAAATACCCAACTTCAGTAAAGTACCTTTTTCAAACCTCCAAAATCCTTGAATCCACTCACATATTCAAACTAAATATCAACATAAAAGTATTGTCAGATAAACAGAAGAAGAGCGAGTGTGTGTGTGTGTGTGTGTGTGTGTGTGTGTGTGTGTGTGTGTGTGTGTGTGTGTGTGTGTGTGTGTGTGTGTGTGTGTGTGTGGGAGAGAGACAAGGAGAGAGCATTGTGGGTAAAGGCCTTCTGGTTGAGCCAAACAGATCAGCTATAAATCGCTAGCGCCTGTGTAAACCTTCTGACACAGCACACAGCAGACCGACTGCCTCAGCTCTCTCTCTGTGCTCCCCGTTGCTCCCTCCCTCCATCTCTCATGCTGCCGCTTCCCTCTCTTCTCACCTTCCATCTAGCTTTCTCACTTTTCCTTCCCTCCACACACACCCTTCCCCATCTTTTTCCATGCGAACTTTGTATGAGGACAGGCGGTGCACTGGCTCATTACTGCTCTCTTCTCTGCTACAATTAGACCTCTGCACTATCAGCTCTGCACTCTATTTCCTCTGCTACTTGAGAGAGGGATGGAGCTGAAGATGAGTGTATGCATGTGGAAGAGGAGGAGGAGGAGAGAGGGGGTGACAAAGGGAGGAGAGGAGAGCAGAGGATGCTGAGGGAGAGAGGAGAGAATTGCAGAGGCAGATGACTTCTTCCTCTGACCAAGCAGAATACTGAATGACAGCGCTGCAGGTAGGAGCTGAGCCTGTACTCTGCTCCCACAGTGATATATCTTTACATGTGCTCTCAGCTCCCCTGCATTGATCTGGCAAGACCGGATAGCGGCAGCAGAAACAAGGCAAGCAGGAGACAAGAGGTGCTGCTGCTCGGGCCTATTTAGTCATATCAGATCTAGAAAATGTCAAAGGGAAACCACTTGAAGTAGAGATGATAGTGTTGTGAAGTGTAATGCAGCAGTGGTCTTGCATAGACTACCGTTTTAATCGGTTTCACTTCCTCATGCTGAGGAACATGACAGTGTGTCTGCCGACTGCTTTCCTCTCCGGCAAACTCATTGACAAGCAGCGACAGGATGCGCACAAGCCTGGTGCAGTTCATTTGTGGCAAACTGGATCAGAGTACTCTGTGTGCCTTACCAGGATTATAAACATGGTTGGAGGATTTTTTCATCAAATAAATGAACTGCCATCTAATGCAAAAACAGCTCATGGCAGTAAAAGGATAGCCTTCGCCCCAAAACACATCTCTCTGTGTCAGTTTTGTTAATGTGTATAAAAACACAATCCAGGCCTAACCCACCATGACATCCCCTTCTCGCATTGTCCCACTGTTTTATCCCAGGAAGAGCCAGAACGAGCGCTGATCATTGAACCCAATTTCTGCAATGGCCAAACAGTGGTACTACAACTTCCGTGTCCGTCACTTGATGCCATTGGGACCAAAAGACTTTTTCCCAAAGACTTACATTCGGAAAGAGATGTCTGTAACTCAGAGGATTTTTTTTTTTTGGATAAATTAACTTCCCAGTATGAGCCCTTATTTAAATCATTAGGTCCTAAAAATTGTAGCATGCACTAATAGCTAAATCCTGAATTATTTCCCTTCCGAGGCTGGAGCGAGGGCTGGGAGGCGGAGTGAGCAAGCTGTGACGACACCATGACAGTTGTGACGCCGTAACCGAGCCATGTGACCGAGCTGAGGCTACTGCCCATGTTCTATGGTCCCGACGGTGAAAGATCCGGGTACTTTTCCAGTCGAATGTTGAGCCATTTTGGCATCATGCGCCACTGAGGAACTTTCATTGGAATGAACGGGGCTCCGCCTCCAATGCTGTATCCAGTCCTCTTTATACATCCATGGTTTTATTACACAGTATCAGCTTTCCCTTTTCCCCTCATTTGTCTTCTTTTTGTTTCTCACTCAAACGCAGGCTGACAGATCATATGCAATCTTTTACTTTAGACTTTAGAATAATAAGGTAGAAAGAAAATAAGGCGAGGCTGAATAAGACTGAATGAGAAGTAGCACAGTGTCCCTGGCTGTGTTTGGGAATAGTTCACGACACAAGGTGCAAACACACATGCGTAAAAAGCGCACAAAGAAGTACACAAAACCATTACTGGTGGGTGTGTGTGAGTGTGATGTGTGTGCATAGATATGAGTGTATTAATATTCTCCAGGCGACAGGGCATTTCTCTATTAGCTGTCTGGGTAGCAGCTGGGGAGGTGATGCAGTCGGCGGTGCAGCTCTTTTGATGAGGAGGAAATTGAGCATGCATTCTAATTCCTGTCTTAGAAAATAAAGGTATTGTAAAAAGAAAGGCATAATTAATGAATTCTGCTCTTGGGAAAGATATGTTCTTGTTGCTATGGGAATAAGATCTATTTGTTTCCAGCGAGCAGAACTATTAGGCCCACATTCAGAGCACTACAATGCAAACAGGCATGTACACAAACAAGCCAGGTGCAAACTTAAGTGTAAAAATGAAATATACAATGGCACCTTGTCTTTCTTTGGGTGAAATATGCAAACACAGTTAAATGTGTTCAGTGCCTTTTACTTTGCCCCACCTGCCTGAGAATGAGGTAGGGGTGTCAGAAAATATCAATACGCGACAGTATTGCAATATTATGTTGTGCGATACTGTATTGACCCTCTAAATCTGTAACCAGAGGTTGTAGCAGGCTCAGTTTTCATGGGAGAGTATAGTCACATGGATCATATGAAACTAGAAAACCTGAGGAATCCACTGATCCCAATCATGTCATACTAGCTTGTCACCTAGCTTGAAAAGGAGGCTAAATAACACATCAAAATTATGCTCAATTTTAGTGAGGAAAAAGTCAACACAATGGGTTAAATATTGGGGGTACACATAGACAACATGCTGTATTTCCTAGGTATGAAAAGTCATAGATATATTTCCTTATCTATAATCCAGCCAAAATCACATTTAGTCATCCCATTTTGTAGTAAAATAATGTTGACATGTTCTTTTAAATGTATTATTCAGGAAGAGCAACAAAGGAAGAATATCTCCTCTAGGACGTGGGCGATATGGCCCAAATCTTCTATCACGGTATATGTAATTTATACTACGGTAACAGTATATATCATGATTAGTGGTGGGACGGTTCATAAAATTCACAGTTCGGTTTGCTTCACGGTTTGGGGTCACGGTTTTCGGCTCGGTTCGATACATTCATGGTACAGCAAGGAGGCCAATTTCCAACTTATATTTGAACATGCTTTTCATTTATTTGGCAAAATAAGTAAACAACTGTCTTCACAACAGTAAATGAACATAAAGAACAAAACTTCTTCATTGTCACATCTTATGGCTGGACTTCTGATCTAAAAGAAAAGTGCCACTGAGTTATTTAAAAAGAATTAACAAGTAAAAACAAATCATGAACAAAAGGTGCAGCATCAGGTCAGCCAGCACGAGAGCTTTTTTAAACAACAGTAACATATACTAGGCCTGCATCATGTGCAGGAAATCTGCCATGTGCAATAACACTGCTCAATATTGCAATGATAATATGACTTGTGATAAATAAACAAATAATGAAGTGTCCATATTAGCTATACTGATAACAGCCTGGTTGTTTTTAAATTCAGAACCAGATCAGAATTGAATATTGAAACACAACTAGGACACGTTGTTTCTAGAGCAGCAACAGTAATGTTTACAACACCAAAGTCACCATCCCTCCGGGGATTAATAAACGTTTATCTTATCTTATCTTATCTTATCTTATGTTAACTCATTAATATCTCACTGGAAACAATCTAGCTTATTAATAAAATAAATCATATTCCTGAGTGAAGTTTATAGAGACTGAAGAACACAAACATCAGTCAGTATCAGTCCTTCCTCCTGTCCTCCTCCCTCTGTCCTCTGTCCTCCTGTCCTCCTCCCTCTCTCCTCCTGTCCTCCTCCCTCTGTCCTCTGTCCTCCTGTCCTCCTCCCTCTCTCCTCTGTCCTCCTGTCCTCCTCCCTCTCTCCTCCTGTCCTCCTCCCTCTCTCCTCCTCCTGCTGACGTGAACCACTACAGGTCCTGCTGGTAGAGGAGGAGCTGCTTTGTCTCAGCCAGCTGATGAGTTTACTACTAAGATACATGACAAACTAACCTGAACAGTCAGACTACAGAGCTACTGCCAGCTTTAGTTTCAGCTTGTGCAGTCAAGGGTTACGTTGCTCCTAAACTTTATGAGGATAATATATTAATAACACAGAGGCTCTGTAGTTTGGACCCTTGCCAATAACAGCGCATCACCGCTTCACTGCTACTGTTCCACCCTTCACAATAAACTCCCCGAACACAACCACTGAACACTGCTGACCAGAAGGAACTAAAGTCATTTACTTACACGTGTTTACTATTCGCTGTTAGCTGTGAGCTAACGTGCGGTGGCGAGTTAATAGCTGTGGTGGTGAGTAGTGGTAACACAATGGCGGTATTTGAGAGACATGCAAAGTAAATCTGGTCCGCCCTCGCCAAAATTGAGCCAACCACAACACACAACCTTAGCTTCAGTTACACTGCGCATGTGTTAAACCCCATTCCTCTGTCCGCCGTGTCCCAACTTCTTTCCATAGACCTTGATTTCTAGTGTGACAATAAACATGATGAAAAAAATACACAATTGGCCTCATAACCTATTTGAAATGAACCGAACGGTACATACACAACCCAAACCGTGCCCACCTGTAATCATGATACAATAATATTCTGTAAATTTGATTAAGAAATGGTTAAAAATAACCAGACAAAAACAACTGCCTCACATGACTCTTAGGTTAAAAACAAATGCCTCAGAACAGTAAAACTAAGACTCATTCAAAAATGGAAGCTTTAAGTTTAAAAACAAGACTCAAGTTTTCCTGTAGGATTTACTCATCTTTAATTTACAAAGATAACACCGTCAAAAACTGCCATGGTAAATTCTTACAGGAGTCCCTTGACCTCTGACTTCAAGACATGTGAATGAAAATGGCTTCTATGGCCACCCATGAGTCTCCCCTTTACAGGCGTGCCCAGTTTATGATAATCACAGTTTGGGGCAAAAAACATGTAGTTTTTTGCATGCAGTATACATTTGTTGTTTTTGCCTATTCTAAATTGTTGTATTTCTGGTGTGTATACTATACAGTATATATACCCCCATGATTCCTATCATATTGGCAGATTCTTGTCCTAGTATGGGGCAGCACGCTGTGGCTTTCAGCAATCACAACCATTGTCTTGGTATGAAACAAAGCAGGCCCATTGTGTCAAATCTAAAACCCCGGTTCTCAGGCACAGGCCACAGGGATAAAACAGCTGTTCAACTAATGTCAGAGTGTGACTCGCTCCCAGCTGTCTGCAACTGTTGCTCTGCACCGGTTAACCCTGACAGCCGAGAAGAAGAGGAGAAGAGAAGAAGAAAAGAAGAGGAGGAGAAGAGAAGAAGAAGAGAAGAGTCGGGACCCAGGAGTGCTGGCAGCTGCCTAATGATCTCAAATAACCTCTGCGTTCTCCTAGCTACGCCTGCCACTGCTCCCCCTGAGTGCAAGGGTGCACACATTACCCACAAACACACACATTACCCACAAACACACACACAGGCGGCCGGGCGGGCGCGCACACAGAACAGTCATTTGTTTTCCTCGACAAACACTCACACAGGAGCCTTTGTCTGCGTCTGCACAGTAGGGTTTTAGACATACTGTAGTTTAGAGAAAGACAACACACACAAACACCACTGACACAACATGGAAAGAAGGCAGTATCACTACTTCCCCAATCTCAACAGACAACAGATGTAGGAACCGATACACCTGGACACAGTGCAGGGTAAACACACCGCCAGAGAGGAACCATCCACTTAATGTGTAAGCTATCCTTGTTTACAGTGAATGCAACCACTGGACCGTACTGCCCTTTGTATTTGTACCTTTATCTGTTGTCTTTTTACTTTTACTTCTTTACAACTTTCCCTTCTCTCACACCATTCTCTGTTTAGTGGCATGTCAGCACTTTCACACACACCTCCTACTACAGTACTTCCTATTTTCCTACATGTTACTGTACTCTTATTTCCTCACATGCGCACACACAGTACAAACTTCCCCATCCGATACGCACCTCTCTTTGACGATGTCCCCATACTTCCCTCCCAGTCGGGCCTGATTCCAGACAGTGAGTAAGAAGAAGAAGAAGAGAGGTGGAGCAGCACCAGAACAGTCTTATGATCCAGACACTGACTAACTGAAAGAAAACCAGACTCTCTCAGCGAGTCTGGCTCTCACTCTCTTTGTTTTTCCTTCTTCTCTCTCTCTCTCTCTCTCTCTCTCTCTCTCTCTCTCTCTCTCTCTCTCTTCCTGCCCTCTCTCTCTCTCCCTCTATCTCTCGCTCTCTCTCTTCCTGCCCTCTCCTCTCTCTCTCTCTCTCTCTCTCTCTGTCCTTCTATGTAGCTGATTGTTTTGTTTTTCCATTAAACTTTCTCTAATTGTAAAATAAAATCACTCTACAAGTGTTACGGGGGTGGGGGGTAAACATGACTTCGTTTTTAGTCTCTGGACGTGTCTGTGGACAGATATGGATTGTATAAAAACTGATATAAGTATTTTCTCATTTTGAGATCCATCCATCCATCTTCAACCGCTTATCCCGTCGGAGTCGCTGGGGGCTGGAGCCGATCCCAGCTGGCATTGAGCGAAGGCGGGGTACACCATGGACAGGTCGCCAGTCCATCGCAGGGCACATAGAGACAGACAACATGTAGACAGACAACCATTCACGCTCACATCCACACCTACGGGCAATTTAGAGTCATCCATTAAAAAACCCATGCTTACATGGGGAGAACAGAACACACAGAAGAGCCCCACGCTGGATTTGAACCTGTTAACCACCGCATTTTGAGATGCTGAGTACAAAATAAACGTTTTAAGTGACATTATAGGGAAATAAAGAAATATATATATATTGGACCAACCTACTGTGTATCGCAATAGTAACGATATAGAAAAATATATACGATAGATATTTTTTTAAATCATTTTGGCAATATATATCATCATATTGCTCAGCCCTACCAACATACTATACCAAATCAAGAAGAAGAAGAATCAATTCACATCGGGAGGGAAAATGGCAACCTCACGACAACAAGAGGAACTCCCGTGTTTGTTGTTTTTGGCTGACGAAGAAGAAAATCGCAAAAAGAGAGAATATGTGTGACTGCTTAACAAGAATCGGACCAGGGACGGGGAGTACAGTTCATTGGTGCAAGAGAAGAGATGCACTGATGGGGAGAAGCATCGCCAGTACTTTCGGATGCCGACCTCAAACAACAGTCTTCCATATATTTAATGTTAATATTAATAATAATTAATATTCACTCATTGCTTTTTGTAGCAAAAAAATAATGGAAATGTGTTTTTGGGGCCAGCCCTACAAATGCAAAAGTCTGTCACTGAGTAACTGACTGAGTGATGACGTTACGTGATTGGCTGAGTGTTGGAGGTTCCTCATTGGCCGCTGCTCTTACAAAATGTCCTTTACGCAAAAGAGCCCATCCAGCATGACGCATCCAGCTGACAAACTAGGCGATGCAGTGCTAAAATAAAATGAGATTCAGCAGTGGCATCGCCTATTTCTCACTTAAAATGTTCTCAGAAGTAGATTTTGGTGGATTGTTTAGACGGAATAACAGAAAATTTACGAGCAGGCTGCCATGTTGTTTCCTGTTTGAAACTGCTTGAATGTCCGGCTCAGTGGAGTAGCGTGTCCCCTAGTGTCCTCGCCAGACCTGATGGACATGTACTGCTGGATTTAACATTATAGGCATGACCGTCTGTCCAGCCATACAGTATACTCAGATTTGAGTCTTGTTTAAATGTACTGTTAAATGTGTACTTTGTACAGTGTACTTTTAAATGTACTGTTCAGAACATTGTGTGTTCTTCGATTCTACTGTTAAGCTACTACTATTTGTTAATGACATAATCTATTCATAATCAAGGTTTGTACTACTCTGTAACTTAGTGGTGGCAGACTTGGAGTAGATCTTACGAAATAACTGGTAATTAGTGCCCGTTCTAAGAAGTGTGAGTTTCCTAAGCAAAAACTATTTTTACTGCCCTCAGCGGTCTGAACTACTGCATAGGGAATCACTTTGTGTCAAGGCCAGGAATCACCACCAGACCTGTGGTAGGCTCAGTTTACTAGCACCACTAAACCACACTTAAAGCCGCCAAATCAAAGCAAAGAGCTCCGGCTTGAGATTCCTGCTACATAATCTGGTGACTCACTGTACCTCCACAGCCTCTAAAGACCTGCATTGATTTTAGAGCCTTCCACATCAGCTGCATGCTTCATATTATTGGAAACCTAATCTATGGCCTGATACCCATCTGGCCCATGGCCAGTAGTATGTTCAGTGACATCCAATCACAACAGCTTCGGTTGATATGCGGCCAGTGCAGTGAATCCCTGGGAGATGATGCTGACAGGTGAACTGACGATGAAGCTAATAAAACATTTTTAAATATAAGACTGACTGAACGGAAAATTATAAAAATATACATGTAACATGGTGGACTTTGCCATTTATACACTGAGGCATGTTGTAGTATACCCACAGTGCATATACCAGCAGCACCCAAGAAAAAAGGCAGGTTTTTATGCAACAGCACATATAGTATATAGGAGTCAGACAGACAATGCCTGCTCCAGACTGTTTGCAGTGCCCTCCTTATGGACAGTGACTCACCGATTCAATCTCTCCCATTTCCCTGTACTCCTTCTCATCTGCCACCCTCAAGCCCGCCAAATGAAGGTGTGACAGCGATGACAAAGGAGTCTCTTCAAAATGAAACGCAGCATCAGGCTGAGAAAAGCACCAGAATTCAATTTCGTCCCAAAACAAACATTCTCCAATCTATAGCTCTTTATCGATTCCATCTTTTGGTATTTCACCAATTTCTGAGACTCAGGAGGCGAGAACTACAAAATATACGGAATATGAGATGTGTGGGGGGTGAGGATGGGGAGTGGGGTGAGGAGGGTTGCAGGGATGGAGTGGAAGGTGGCATTGATAGTGAAGCTGCTGCTGCCTATACTGCCAAATAAGTGAGACAAGAGAGGGATGAGAAGCTCGAGGAAGGATGAAAAGGAAAGGTAGTGACGGTTATGTGTGCGGAGTGGGGCAACAAATAGATAGTGAGGGGGAGCAAGAGATTGCTACTGAGGCAGATATGCAGGGTCAGCAGATGGCGTCTGTGGGCCTGAAATGAAGGTCCTGCAGTCACAGTAGTGGCCTATTATTTGAGAACACCGGTGTCTGTTGCAAACATGTAAACACAACAACACGAGCACATTTAAAGCTGCAGTGAGTAGAATTGGAGCAAGTGTGATTTTATAAAGTCACTATATCCTGACAATATTGCATTATTGAGAGGAAATCTGAAAAAAAAAAAAAAAAAAAAAACAAAACATGTGCCTCTGTGTCCTCCAGTGCTCCTAATGGTATTTGCAGGATTTCACAGACCGGAGGAAAACACCCAATCAGAGCCGAGCTGGAAGCTGCCGTCTGTTAGCAGCTGTCAATCATTCACAAACTCCAATCAAACACTACTAGGCAGCGCTGATCAAATATTTCTCATCTCAAATGTTTACAGAAACATCTTGTAGTGTACTGTTTAGCTGTAAAATGAGACTGTTTGTGACCCGGCAGCCATGTTAAGATAATTAAAGATGAAATACCAAGCACCGCCCACCAGCCGGAGCAAACTTTCTCACTTTACAGCTAAACCGTAACTTCAAGATGTTTCTGAAAACATTTGAGACAATAGGCATTATAGTAACAGAATATTGATTCATATTTGATCAGCACTGCTTGGTTTGACAGTTTGATCAGCATTTGCGAGTGATTGACAGCTGCCTCCGTTGACTGAATAGCCAATAGGAATGCTCTCTCTCTCTGAACTGACCAGTGATTGAAGTCTCCCGTCACATGCTAGATATTTTAAAGCCTGAGGAGGTGCAGAAGTCTAGTTTCTCTCAGAACACTTGAATTACAAATGCTGAAAGGTTATTATGAAATTTTTGCCCAATGATGCAAAAAACGTTCTGCTTACAGCCACTTAAACATTCACACATAGCCACAAGCATATAAACCTATGCAGACCTTTCATACTGATAGAGACCGCTCTTCCCAACTCCCCTTACACACAGTGTGCCCAATGGAAAAATTATGTCCTGGGATCAGGTAAGGTACTGCACCACTCTCCATCAACGGAGAGGGATGGTCTCTCTCTCTCTCTCTCTCTCACACACACACACACACACACACACACACACACACACACACACACACACACACACGCCTAGACTCCACTCACTTATGCTTGCATTAATGTTTGCAGAAAGGAGCCTAATTTCAGGGCTTTTGCCTAAAGCATTTGGCAGAACAGCATTAGTTCTGTCCAAATACTTTCACAGTAGGTTGTTTAACAGCTTTGGATGCTGGTGAGGAAAAAAAAAAGACAAAACTAGGGCTCTAATAAGATGTTAATGTGAAAAAAAATGTGAGAGTAAGAGTGGAAAAAAAAAGAGAAAAGAGAGAGAGACAAAGAGGGAGCAAGTCACCCTCAAGGACCACATCCTTTCCTGCTAGTTGTCTGGTGTGGCGAGGTGACAGCTCAACCGCACCACTTTAGGAAAGCACACAGACCTGATTGGCAACAGTCTTTGTTTCCATGCATAAAATCATAGAGGGATTCAGGAAACCACTAGTTCAAAAAAACAGTCCAGCCAGACAGGATTTCTTCATTGTTACATCATGCAAAGTTTCCAACAAGGACGTTTATCGATGGGAAGTGATAACAGTCCAAACTTTTCACAGACATGGAGTGAAATATGAAACACGACCAGCTGGAAGAGGGCAGATAATGTGGTACCTGGTTATCTGAAGAGCACGCTGTGTACCATGGACATTAACTGATCATTGAAAAACCTCCACAGGGAGCCTTAGATATTGCTGCCTTTGTATCCCCCAAACCGAAACTCACAGTCCCTCTGGGATCGACAAGCTAGTGCCAGGCTCATTATGATTAGCGCCGTAGCATTTCTCCTCATCATTAGCTACAGAAAAGCTCAAGCCAGACACTGACGAATAATAAGCAAAGGATTTGAAAAGGTTGCTTGAAAAGGTAACGCATCAATGATGCAGGCGAAGTTGCTGGAAGAAGTCCAATCAAAGTCAATGACTATCTTCTCTGCTTTAAGCCTTCACTGCATCTGAGTGTATCATTACACACATCAGTTATGGTGTGGTGGTTAGGGAACACAAATCTCACTGTAACCGAGTGCCTTTTGAGATAAAAATCCTCAAGCATTTCTTACGCTCTGCTTTGTATCTAAACCAACTCCTACTCTTACCCTACTGTAGGTCCTTGCATGTGTTCCAGTAGACTTGTTTCCCCTTAAGGTTGCTGGATGTTCTTAGAGGCTCTTCAAACCTCATAACCTCATAATCCCATAAAAGTCCCCTGGCAATGTTACCAACTAAGCCTCTCCAAAGGCAAAGGGAAACCCCTGGTAATGTTCTAGATACCAATTCTTCAGCTACAACGTGGTGGAATGTAGATTTATATCTTGTGCAATCAAATAGTGCTGGAAGCTGTCCTCAGCACAGACTTGCACTATCAAAAACACTGATATAATTACTGTACCGGTAGCTCTGCTTTAATGGGAGTCAAAGCAGATCAACTGTGGAGAAAGAAAACGAAACAGACGAGCAGTCTTACGTTACCACAGAAAGTCCCGTAAAGACCGGGACCAAGCTATTACCTGTGAAAGCATCATCTTAACACATACACAATCATTGGCAGTACTCATTAGTGAACCTCTGCCAAGTGTGCTTCTCTCATTTCTAGCCTTCAGTCTCAAAGCGATCCGCACAGAGCCCACTACCAACTTTGATTGATTTATAAACATGTCTTGTTTATTGAGCAATAAAGTGTAAAAGAATCTATAAAACATAACGCTCTGAGGGGCTGCAGAGAAAAACCCGTCATTCAAAAGCACTGTGTTCTGCTACAGTCAATTGTTTAAGAGCCAAAACCAGTCTTCAGCTTGTATACAATATAGAGCATAGTGTGAGCATGTGCTGTATTGCTAACTATCAAAAGATTAAGCTGTCCAATGCTTCCCTGCCCTCTAAGTTCTGTCTTGCAAAATCAGTTTTGTATTACTGTCCGCAACATGCACGCACCCACACAGGCATGCAAATCCAGCCTACAGGGCTGAATATTAACATGGAAAGAAAACAAATTGAAGCACCTAGACTAGTGCCGCTGCTGTGTGTGTCTGGGAATGACGGGCTATTTTGTAGCAACCAAAACAACTGGGTCATATTAGAACAGCTCCGGTTTTCCAAGTCTGCCCGACTCTATTAACAAAGTCATGATGATCTGCTGGATATTGGATTGAAACATAATTCCCCAGCCCGGCTCTCTCTTTCCAAAAATCTTCCATCTCCATCCAGATGGCTTAGGGTTTCACTAATGTCAGTGCTTGGCAATGCTTGTTTGTTTGGTTTTCTCACTGTAAAAGGCAGTCGGAGGAAAAATGTTGTAGTTTCCAGGCCCTTCTGTGGTGAGAGGGGTAAAATTACATCGAGGCTGGGGAGCCATTGATTCTTAGTAAAATATAGCCCATTCAAAAAAGCAACAGAGACTGTCATATGTGTGGTATGTTGATCAAATCCTTGAAAAACACTGAAGCTCTGAACAGCTAGTCTAGTGCTGCTGTAAGCTAAACAACAATTACAGAAGTCCAGCCAGTTGAAAGTAGGGCAGGGCAATATAATGATATCTCTATATCATGTTAAATTTGGGATTATTGTAATGTGGCAACTGAAAAGTGTTTTCCAGGTTTTAAAGACTGGCTTTATGAACTTACCAGACTGCTCTAGTTGTTCTATTACGTATTTGCTTTTACCCACTTAGTCGTTATATCCACATTACTGATGACTTTTTATCAAAAATCTCATTGTGTAAATATTTTGTGAAATCACCAATGGTCAACCCAACAATATCGTTGCAGTGTTGATATTGAGGTATTTGGTAAGAAATATTGCGATTTTATTTTCTCCATATCGCCCAGTCCAAGTTGAAAGCCAACAATTTTGCAGTTGCAACCAACACATAATGTGTTAATATGTTGTATGCAAAACGAGAACTATTCTTTCAGCCCTAAAGCAAACCTGGGTCACACAAACAAAAGTATCCCTCGTTCCCACATTTAAAACAACCTGTGTAGAAACGCTGCGTAGATCTAAAATCACACCCTGTTTTCATGTAACCGAGCACGGCGACTCGTCACTCACTGTGTTTGTTGTTGTTTTCTGGGACTGGTGTGCTTCTGACAGGCTCCTGGGGATGTCCATGCTTGGGGGTCCGGCCCCTTGGCAGCCCTGATGAGGACAGCTTCCCAAGCCTGGGGCCACTTGGGCTCTCCATGCCTGCGATTTGGGGGGGGGGGGGTACAAAAACACACAGGAGAGATTGATGGCTAGAGGCGTTATCGGGATGCTCATTAATCCCGCTCCATCGCTTGTCAAAACATTATTAACAGAGTCCACTGTGATGGTACTGTCCCCTCGTTCTACTATGCACATTCTCCATGTTGGACTGAAGGTTATCTGAGTGGAGGCAGGCACACGCATCATCTGCAGCCGTAATGAGGGTGTGACCTTCCATGGTTCATTTCAAAATCAATATTCTCACTTACACACCAACTCCATGCTCTGCCCATTAGACAAAAGGTGAGTCAAGAGGAGGGGGGGGGGGGGGTCAAAGCTACTTTCCTGCCTTCTTTCTGTACTATGAGAACAAGTGATTCGTCCCTCAACCGGGTCACATGGTCAGCAGCAAAGTTATTTTGCTTTAAAGAAAGTATGTAACATTTCAGGGTATCTATTAGCAGAAAAGTAATCTAATATTCATAACTATGTTTTCATTAGTGTTTAATCACCTGAGACTACCGTGTTTTTGTTAGCTTAGAATGAGCTCTTCATATCTACATAGAGAGCAGGTCCTCTTCACTGAGTCCGCCATGTTTCTACAGCACCCCAGAAGGGACAATCCCAACGCTGGCTCTAGAGAGAGCCTTTCACGTTTCCACGTTACCTGAAGCCACTGTAGTTCTCCGACACCCTTGTGAAACTGTGGTAAAGTGAGCTGCAGTGTGCAAAACAGTGGAACCACTAGCCGCTGTCTGTCTTCTGTTGCTCCTAAAGTAGTATTATTATGGTACGGGTGGCCTCTGAGTGATGCAAATACTGTTACCATGGTTTTGCACTTGGTGGCTCACGTTACTGTAGTCTTGGAAATGGAGGAGTGAGCGGAGCGGTTCTGAGTTGGTTGCAATCTGCAACCACTGCTAGATGTTTCCAAATCCTACACACTGTACCTTTAAGTGAAAGCTTATATTGATTTGTTGACTGCTAGATGGATTTTACAGCATAGTTCACCAGTCCATTATAAATGTTACGCCACCATCATCAGACCTGGTATTAACATACATCCACAGCGATCCAATCAGAAGTGGACAGCTCTAAGTACAGGTGTGAACGCGCTCAAGACGCATTGAAGACACATTGAGATCCGATCGCTCTGACCACATTCGGAGGTGGTCTGAGCCGCATATGGCCACATTCTTTTAGCAGTGTCTACACGAATGTGTCCTGGGCCACATCAAGGACCAGCTACTCAGCTTAAGTCCCGCTTGGATCCACAGGGTCTCACTGCGCTCCTCATGTGAATAGACAGGCAGACGCGAGCAGCGAACAGCTTCTGTGCTCTACTACATCTTGTTGGTACAACAGTATTTAATGAAAATGTATCGTATTTGTAGGCCATGTATCTACAGACTATCAGACCAGTCACGCAAAGTGCATTATGATCATGTTGGTGTTTTTGTTTTGGTGCTTTGCACGGAGCTGACATCCACCCGCCATCCCGCTTGCTAGCTCTCATTCCCCGGCTCTCTGAAGCTCTGTACCCCGCTGTTTCCTGGCAAAGGAAGCAGTGTCAGCTGCACGAAGGCACCCGGGGACCGCCGGTACAAAAACCTTTTATTTTGATGTCATTAAAATGTACCCAAATTCACAAATATGCAGGGCATTACTACTGACATTGCTGTAGTATTATGTCATCATGGCTGCTGTATTAGCCACGTGTTTACTACATGTTTATTTGCATATGGAACGGGGAAGTGAGATCAGATAGCAAGTGGTCACTCGAGATGCAAGTGGAGACGCATACTGGTGCCAGGTGTGAACAGATGTACTTAAAGCTATCCACTTGTGATCAGATCACTCAGGTCTGAACAGGGCCTATATGTCAGTTTGGGGCTCTGTGTGCTGAACCCTCGTTCCCTACCAGCATGGGACAGTCTAATAGATGAAGGCTGACAAATCGCTTATTATGCTAAGTGGGACTGATTACGATCCAGCATGCTTTCTCTTAGCGCACACTCATGTCACTCTCCTAATGGATTACAACAGCACACAAAAGGTCAACCGTCGAGGGCCACTCAGTGTCCGTTTACACGCCACGCTGTACATCGAGCGATGACGGCTCATCCGTCACAACAACAATACGCTCACAGCTTGTTGTAAGTTGGTAATAAATTTGACTTTTAAAGGGATGGTGAGCGCGCTATTTTGCACGATGCAAATTGCAGAAATATCGCACACGCCGACACCAGACACCTTCCTGTTCCTGTGTGACGTGTCACAGTCTGAACAGACGCGCATTGAACTACTGAAAATAAACACGTGGTGGTGAGAGATAAAGACGCTGTCTGCTGAATTACCACGATTAATGAAATCACTTCATCTTCTGCTCGTGAGTTTCAGTGGTGACATCTGTACCTCTTGCATGTGTTTACAAATCCCCATACTATTCTTTAGGATATAACACTTTCTGGTTTTGCTGTTTTTTTTAAACATAACATTGCAGCTGGTGTTTTCATAAAAGATTATTTGTGCAAGTAAACCACAGTCCTACATTACCATACATTTAGCTAGACACAACAAAACCTGGCGGTGACACCCACTCACATCTCCTCACACAATCTGCTGACAAACCAACCTGCAAATAAGTATTTTAGCTCCACACGTGGCACACTGCCATGCTGTGTGCGCGCGCGCGCGTGTGTGTCAACTACAACAAGGTTACAGAGTTTATGTGGTTAAGGAAGAGAAAGTGATCCACTGTCTTGTCGGCCACACCTACCTGAAGTGTCGGGCAGTCACCCACCCAGCGCTAGGGGCCGGGTGGCCCCGGGTCACCCACGTGAGGGAGGAGGGGGTCAGCAGACAGGCACCAAAGTGGGCGTTTTTCCACCAATGTTATGTTACATGGCAATCCCACCTGCTGTGCGTCAAGGACCGGTCAGACTGGGCTGGGGGGGCCTGAAAGGAAGCGGACAGCCGTCACCGTCGTCCTGTCCCCCCACTCCGACGAGGTGGAAGAAAACAGAGCAAGGCAGGAGAAGAGAAATTACAATTTGGTCTGCACATGAAAAGAAATCCCGGATACTTTCACCTTATTCCCAGTCTCCAAATAGCCCCCCTCCTTTCCTTTCCTGCATTAATATGTAGGCTATACCACGAGGCACTTCTTCAGCTTCTCGTTAAACACTCCAGAAATATTAGAAATAGCCAGGAAAGAGAGGTAGATCCCCGACTCCTTGAGGAAAAATATTAGAATACGGGGTGGTTTATATAGGCAGTGAAGCAAAATGGCGACTTTATTACGAAGGAGGAGTAAAAAAAATCCTTGCGCTGGCTGGAGCTAAAGGGAGGCACAAAAATATATTTAGTGCAGTAATTTCGACGGCGGAGAAGCACTTGGTTAGAGTAAAAGAAAACGAAGCGAAGGAAAACGAGCAGAAACGTCCAACCCGTGCACTCCTCGGTTCCTTACCTCGGGATTATTTCGCTTTTTTTAATACGGATATTATCTCGGCGGCGGCCGTGTACAGTATTACAGTAATGTGTGTTGGGTCATGCGCGTATCCACTCCACCTTTGACAGTTGCAACTACAGTCTTGAGGCAACTTGCAAACTCTCGCGTTATTATTATTATTATTATTATCATCTATATCGAGCAGATTAATAGTGTGGAGGGGGGTGTTCCTGTCTAACAAACGAGCCGCAATAGCTAAACCGGCTCGTGCTGCTCTTCCGACGTAACGGCGCTCGCTCCTGACGGAAAAAAAAGGTCAGGGCTGAAATTCCTCAAATCAACCTTCGCCAAGTATTTTAATCTAGTTGCTGCCAAATGTGCTCCCCATGCGTCCTGCAGCCGATAGCAGCTTTATGCTGATAGTATGTCGTCCAGCGTGTGCAGGCATTACCTTACTGTAGGCCAGTCACTGCAAGGAAACCACTGGAATAACAAACATGTTTGTTAAAAGCTCCACACATCAGCTGTACTACATATGCTCCAGCATTATTTAAACCACATTATTAATAATCATACAATCCCACCAAAAATCAAGGTCAATATTGGCATGATGTATTAACCCTATTGCGCAGTAACGCACATTTAATACAATATTAGATTTATAATGAAGTTGACTACCGGCTATATGCACCCTCCTGGCATTTCCCCCCATGTAAGTGAGCTAATAATACATGTTTAACATATGGTATGAAGCCACATCCTCCCTGTATCACAGCTCACCAGATGAATCATTCATGGCATCACTGCCACCTCAGTGGGTTTCAGTAAAACAACACTCTTTCGTCTTTGATTGGTGCCAGTCGTCATGACCTAATATTTCCTATTAGCGGAAACCGTCTGAAACCATGATGTAATGGAGCCTATGTGTAAATAATGTTCCAAGCATGGCCAGTGGAGGGCAGCACAGCCTCAGTTTTGTAGATGGATAGATAGATGGAGACTATTTGTTGATCCCAAGTTGGGGATTTTTGTGTTGTAACAGTATAGACAGTATAGCCTACAGTATAGGCAATATAAAGAATGTATTAGATATAGTAACAATAACATACTGTATACATTAGCAAAGTGTGTACGGTGCATTTTTGTTTTAAAATTAAATGAGGTTGTGTGCTAAATCCATATTGCAAGATTATTATGTAACACTTAATTTTAAAGGTTTATTAGATGATAATCAACAAGTAACCTATTTGAAATTTCTTTGCAATTACTGGCAAATTATCCCAATACAATTTTATCAAAAATTACTTTATTATAAAAATTTAATGTTGTGCTGAAATAGCATATAATGGTTAAAATAAAATACCTAATAAATAATAATAAATAAAATACTTTCGAAAAACAAAAGTATAGACATTTCTGATCAGGCACAAACCTCACCACTGTGACTTATTGTCTACACAAATGTAACCTGGTCGATAAGTTTTTAACTTTGTTTTTTACTTTGAAATAAAGCAAATCAGTTAACCCTTCCTTGAAATATGTTAAATAAATTACCAGCTAACAACTTATTACTGTTTATTGGGAAATAGCTGAATATAATAATTACATATAATAATAACGATAAAAGCCCAGAGTTAAGTCCCAAGTCAAGACAGTCAAAGTAAACTTTGATAAATTTTAGGTAAATATTGGGGTCATTTGGAAGTAATTCCACAGAAGTTTCAAATAGGTTACTTGCTAATTATCACCTAATTACCATGAAATTAGTGAACCTGTAAAATGAAGTGTTATATTATTATTACAGGATGTTTGGCTGAGACAGAAACTGTAATGCTGACGGTTGTCTGTTAGACAGAGGTGAGGTGTTGTAAAGGGTTATTGCTTTAGGCAGGAAAGATACCAAGTACCAAGATTACTGTTGTGTGTTATCCTTAGACAGAATAATAGGTTTCAACCCACAGTGTCACATGAGCTTAAATCACTTACATTTCTATTTTGTTTAATGGATATCACTTTTAAATCAAACAGGTTGTCACACTTTGTAACACACAGAGATTTACACTGACTAGCAAGTATGGTGATAATTGATTTACGTGTTGTTTGTTTGTAAACCAAAGAACTAATCGACTAGTCGAGAAAATATTTGTAACAAGATTAAATACTTAAATACTTTTTCATATCAATATGCAAAAAAATCAGCGACATGTCAGGAAGATGAAAGAACGTAACAGCGTTATTGAATGGTTTGACCCAAATGCTTCAAAGCTTCGAATGCTGCCATGTTTTACCTCCAAATCAGTATTTGAATGCTTTGCTTTAATTTATTTATTTTATTTTCCATATATAAGTATGTAATAATGTATAAATACTAAAATAGCCCATGAAATAATGAATAATCCCACAACAGTATACATTATTATTAGTTATTGTCAGACGGATATTACTGTTTGTTGTGTGTAGAGGTGTATGAGTTATATGTCAGCAGCGCTGTCCTGGGCACTGAAACAGGGGAGACGGAGACAGATAGACAGAACATGTCAGCTTATTGTGCCGCAAAGCTTTGAATACCTTTAAGTATTTCTCACCGAAGCTTCGAAGCCCGAAAAATGGTATTCAGGACAGCCCCAATTATTGAACTGAATGAAGCTATTAGCCTCTACTTTTACTGACTTATATGCTATGACTTGTTGTATACTGTCTGAAAACTACATTATGCCACTGATTATTATTTAATATCTATACTGGACTTTAAATTTATTGTTACAAAGATTTCAAACACTTCCAGGTTTGTAACATCCAGACAATGTTTGTCTGCATGAGTCTTCCACTAGGGGGCAGTGCTGTCCTGTCATCGGTCAGGAGCAGCTCTTACACCAGGTAACGTCCCCTTGTAGCATGTTTAACACTTTTAAATGTGTTGTAGATTTTTCGAGGCAGGGTCAGGTGTGTTACTTTGATTTCAGGAGGGTTGAGGCGATCCGCTGGTTTGTGACACGCCGAACCTTGTGGGCGTTTCACTCTCGGCTGAGTGTCGACTGCCATTTTCCTGTTAAATCTTCCTCCTGCTGTCTTTAATGGCCGCTGATGAGTATTTCATGTGAGGCCTCGTTTGACCCATGATTAATTCTTTTACCGGGACAGTGATTTATGTTCCCGCACCTCCTCTGCTGAGTGAGCAAAATGATTGTTAATGGTTTTTAAAACTGGCCAGGTGGAGTGATCCGAGCCCTAACAGGCTCTTGAGGAGTCCATCCAGCAGTTGATTGTGTTATTCATCTTTTGACCTTTAAGTTGAGTGAGCACACATGGATTTTTTTTCCCCATATACTGATTTGTTTTGTGGTGAATATTAACACTTGGGCGCTGGCCAGAAAAATTACAGTCTTCAGCTGTTTGCGCCACTGAGCAGCTCCACTGGAGCAGCTGCTTAAGGGCTGCTCAACAGTAGCTGATGAGAGAGGACAGAGTGCTTCTCATCATGTTTCAGTGCTGTCAGAGGACTGAGATCCAGCTGATCAAAGCCACGAGCAGATAGCGATAAACAAGCTGGATGGAGAACCTCGGCGTTTGGCTGTTTTCAGGGATGGATGACGAAAGCTTTGAAAAAAGACAAGACGCTTAACAGTAAACAGTTACCAATTAACTGCACCACCCGACCATGTGCTCCGCGGATTTATTCTCTGTCAGGGTTGAGAAGGCCACTGCTCACTGAATCTGTTTATCATACATGTGCCTTGTTATCAACTGGTGAGATGCTTCATGTCTCTCGGTAATTGGATCCCAGTGTGTGCGTGAGCTAGAGACAGAGACAAGGTGTGTGTGCCTTGCATTTACCGAGTCGTGACTCGAATGACAGGTCGGAGCGTAGAAGTTTGAAACACATAACAAATATAATGTTTAATAATTTCAGATTATTATATTCATCTTCGGATAGGCTTCACTATCTCTTTAAACCGCACACTCTTACGCTGAGTTATGAATAAATGAATTGATGGAGGAATTAATTGATGAAAAAGCAGACAGGAAGGGGGAAAGGAGCAAACAAATCAGGAACAAACAGCAGAAGGAACAAAAGAAACAGTGAGACAGAGAAAGAGGAACAAATATCCACAATAGCTCTGCAGCGTTTCTCGGATGTGAAGCCAGAACAGGACATTTAGGAAAACTTTGGGGATTTTAGGAGAGGGTCACTGAGTGAATCACTTTTGTGCCACTTAAATAAAAGCATTTTGGTTTCTATGTGCATAGGTATTAAAAAGAGAAATAAAAACATGCAGGGAAAGGGTGATCTTGTAGTGTTTCTGTATGCTCAATAAATACATTATGGTAAAACATTTTAGTTCTAAATTTGAGTATTTTTTTTCAATAACTCTACTTAAAGGAACAACTTGTAACATTTCAGGGGATCTATTAGCCAAAATGAAGTATGATATTCAGTTTTCATTAGTTATAATCACCTAAAAATAAGAGCAGTTTTCATTAGCTTAGAATGAGTCCATTGCTTCTAAAGTAGTGATATTATGGTAGGGATGGCCTCTGATTGAGGTGAACGCCGTTACCACAGCTTTGCACTCTGCAGCATTATCCACAGTCTTGGAAACAGAGGAGTGAGCTGAAGAGTGCTCAGTTAGTTGCTGTTTGCAACCACACTACTAGTTGTCACCAAATCCTACACGCAAGTCTTATTTCACAAATTTAATCCCTCAGTCTTTCGATGTTGTGACAGATGCAAAACTGAAGAGGGAAAAGTTGTGTTTATTTTGGGATTGTCCAATACTAGATTTATTTTGGTCGCATATTTTCAAATTCCCAGTGTACGTAAACCAACTATGCTTCCCCACAGAGACTTGGCTATTTCTGCATGCTCAGAGGACTCGATCACTTCCCTCTTGTGTACAGTCAGCTTTGATGGCGGGAACACTGCCAACCAAAACACTGGGTCTCAAAGAAAACATCTTGTTTCCAAAGACGATTATAACAACTGATTTCTGTCTTATATTTGGAATAACTTTGTTTTGACAACTTGAAATGTGTGCACACATGGGAAAGATCTCCTCTGGGAGAAGATGAATGAGGGTTGGCATTTTTATATGCAGTGTACCTGCCTTAAAGGTGCAGTATAGGATTTGGTGGCATCCAGCTGAAGCTTCTCCCGTGTGCCAAGAGTGTATAGGAGAACTACATGGCCCTATCTAGAGCCAGTGTTTAGGTCTATGAAGAGGATCCGCTCGTATGTAGATATAAACGGCTCATTTAAGCACAGCAATTTTTAATTCAGGTGATTACACTCTAAAGAAAACATACTTATTGATATTATAATCCATTTCTGCTAATAGATCCCCTGAAATGCTACGCACTGTTCCTTTATGTTTAGAAAGCAGATATTAGTGTTAATTTTTACTGTGTTTTTTTTTTTTGACTGCTGCTTTTATATCAAACATGACCCTGTGTTTCAGTGGCTGCTGGCTGACTATAAACTCAAGAATAAAACGAACAAAAAATATTATGTGAAAAACAAGACCAGTGGTGAATCTCAGTTGGTTTATTTTAAAAAGACAGCTTTCATTATGTTCCACACCATATGTCCTCATATCTGTAAAGCAGATAAATATGTTTTTCATTTCAAACTGCTCATCAATCCTCGGACAAAGTAACCCAAAAGTGTTCATATTTACAGTACATCAGGCAATTCAAAAATAATACAGTGTGTTTTCTCCCTCTGAACAGTCAAATAGGTACATTACCCAAAGACTCCCTCTCAAAGGACAGGTGGAGGGGAGGTTTTGTTTGTTGGAAGTTTATTTATTCATTGAATGGATTTATTCATGTGACTTAAACATCTTCATCATACATAGCCGTCTGCTGCTGACATCAGAGGTGCTCGCTTCAGTTGCGCTGGGGATCTTGCATCTGTGGCTGTCGTAGCATTTTGATTTCTGAGCATTTGAAATCACAGTGTCACACCAGGGACGGGAAGTGGGTAGAACACAACAGAGGCATCTCCTTTTTCTTGGTATTTGTGTGCGAGAGATGACATACAGTATACAGCACAGTAGCACACACAAAGGACTGAAGCTATGAGGCTGGAAAAATGCTGCCGCTGTAACAGGCATAATGTTTATTCCCCTCAGCAGACACTCATACTCGCATCTCAAATCATTTGTCCAGTGCAGCGCTACTCCTCTTCACCTTTTATCGTTTAAATTATTGCTTTATCAAGCATAGACAGTGACTATCACATTAAGTCTGTGTCCTCAGGATCCACTCTATTAATAAAAGACTACTGTTACAGTATACGCAGATTTACAGTGTATGTTATTCTACAGAGCTCATACTGTATATATACTGTATATATATGTATATATATTTCTAATTTCTCACTGCAGATCAGTCGCAATACAAAAAGACTGATTGTTGGAATGACATTCGGCTTAAAGTGTTGTTGATTTCCAAACTAAAGTCCTGAGAGGAAAAGGTGAGTGTGACCTGTGGATGAAGAATTGATCAGGACTGTATTAAGCATTAGTCAAAACCAGCTCTAATTTCTTGTGAACAGGCTCGGTGTTATAGCTTCAAAAGGAGATGGAGATTGACTGGAGGTCTCTTTGGATCCACGGTGGCGCTGCATGTAAATCTAAGTTTACATCATGAGAAGCACCACTGGGCTCAAAGGTTAAGGTTATACAAAATCATGCCAGTTATTCATGTAGTGACCTTAACCAGAAGAGAGAGAGAGTGCACATGTAAAACCAAAATAAACCCAAGTGTTCTGCTGAAATTGTCTGATCCGACCGAAACAGGAATCCAAAAGGAGATTTGCTACGATCAAGCATATACCAGTGACAGGCCTACATCATCACTAGGGTTGTGAATCTTACATCTTATCACTATGTTACAGTGGGTTCCCCTGCCTTGAGCAGGGCTTTGTCGCTGCCTCAGTGTCTGAAAAACAGATTGGCCGCGTTGAATGAAAATCCTCCAGACCGGTTGGCATGTAGTCTATAGACTCGTCCTCGTCCCCTTTCACTCGCCAATTCTCCGCTCACATATCTGAAGACAGCAGCTCTTCCGTGGCTCCTAGAGATGTATTGTGACAGGGGGTGATGGGAAAGGGGGCTGCCGAATGGGTCCAGGGATGAGCTAAGAGAAGTTTCCAAAGGAGGCTGCAGAAAGGGGAGAGAAGGGGGGGCATAATTAGGATCCACATGGATAGAAATAGTAGAGGTTAAAGTGCAGAAATAGTATGCTTGTCAGTGGGCAACTCTTGCATTCTTTCTGACAGCCAGCAGGGGGCGACTCCTCTGGTTGCAAAAAGAAGTCTGATTGTGTAGAAGTCTATGAGAAAATGCCCCTAATTCGTATTTGATTTATTACCACAGTAAACTTTGTAAACATAACTTTGTAAACATGAGGTTATGGTCTTAGTCTCTAGTTTCAAGTCTTCTTCAATGCAGCATGATGTTCATTTAGTAAATTACGGTCCCATTTAGAGTCAAATAGACCATAAAGCAGTATATGCTTTAGGACTGGGCGACCTTGTAATTGACAGGTCACTGCCATGTCCGGGAGTTGTCAGTGTTCTTGTTTAACAACCTTAACCCTTTCACAGTGTGTTTGCAGTTCATGAAAGATAATAATAACCTATCTGGTCGCCTAAAAATGTCTTATTCAGCGTTTGGCTCTACTCCCTCTCGTGCCACTTCTGGTTGCAAAAACCAAGATGGTGATGGTCATAAACCAAGATGACGACGGCCAAAATAGCGAACTCGAGGCTTCAAAATGGCAGTCCACAAACTAATGGGTGACATCATAGTGACTACATCCACGTCTTATTTCCAGGCTTGTCTCTGCACCATGGAGCTGTTGAAACACACCGTGCCTTGAAAACGCGCCAGTCTCATTTAAGTATGGGGCTCATGACCTTCCTGAATCTGTATGTGACAAAGTGCTCCCCCAGACTCTGTTACTGAATAACCAAGTAACCAGCGGGGCTGCCTGGCCTCTCCTTGTGTGACACACTGCACTCAGTCACAGAACCACAACAAGTAAGAGAGTCATGGTGGTGCATGAAGATTGCTGCAATGTCATGAAAGACGGAAAAGGCATACAAACTGTGAAACGAAATAAACTGAAAAGATTTTCAAAGATAAAGGTATTTAATAAATGCAGAGATTATCATCGATAAAAAGTTATAGGACGGGTGTGCAGCTAGATTTATAATACACTCAAGTCTACAGTACATCTCTCTACTGTGATTGGCAAGGCAGAAATAAGGGTTGTGCAATAAATCACTAAATTCAATGTCAATAACATTTTTGGCTTGCAGCAATTCTGAAAACATAATAATCAACAAAAACGAATTGTGCTGCAGCTGTCAACCCGGGGTGGACTGTCCTCAGTGTGTCAGGGCTTTGCGGTGATTTCAGCAACCCACCTGACCTGTCTTGAAACACGGGCCCCGTCTCGTTAGCCATGCTTTGTGGGTGTGTCATCGCCATTTATGTCTATGTCTACTAAACTACTACTAGAGCACAACGTTCTTCATAGATCTAGCCTCTTAATTTTGCTCTCAA
Organism: Pterois miles; assembly: GCA_947000775.1. NCBI lineage: Eukaryota > Metazoa > Chordata > Actinopteri > Perciformes > Scorpaenidae > Pterois > Pterois miles. Next base: position 2,704,520 of record CAMQGK010000368.1, read on the forward strand.
AGTGCATCAGATTGATACACTTAACATTTACACAATGTTCTTCCTAAATGCAGAAAGTCAATGAGTAGTCATGTTAAATAATCATGATCTCAATATTGACCAGAATAATCATGATTAGGATTTCTGACATAACCGAGCAGCCCATGCAGAAATTATGACATTAAGCTAATCAGCATGTAATAAACAGCCTTTTTCCCCTCAATGTCATTATCTCTTTTTTCACCTTCTGGAAACAACAGATGCGACCAGGTGGTTTCCCTGACAACTAGCCAGTTCGCGCCATCCTGAAATGACACCAGGAGTCAGCGTGGAAGGCAGACGTTCCTCTCCCAGACTGTTGGCATTTCAGCTCTAAGCCCTCCTGATAGCGGAGGAGGACACGCCACCTGTCTCACTATCCACAGACAGATGTAACTGGAGTGAACCTGAACCAGGAAACACTGGAGAGAGACAGAAGGATGGACGGAGGCGTTGATATGACTAGAGGCAGAGAGAACCACTTCTCTGATAGAAGCCCTTTTTAAATGAGCTCCCGATGGAGTCACCACAGCCGAGGTGCAGCAGAGGAGGAGAGGCGTGTAGGAAAGCAGCGCTGAGGGGAAATGACATGTACCTTCTTCTTCTCTGTCTGTCAGAGTTTCATTCATATTCTAATTCAGAGCCACAGTTCAGCCGGCAGGCGCCACAAGGAGCACTGAGTAAAGCTCTGCGAGGATGAGCGACATAACAGGAGCCTTACAGAGCAACAGGGTTACCAGGACAATGTCCCATGGCAACCAAGGTGTTGCTGATAATATATCTTTTGATTTGAGGGGTAGGGGTCAAGGTTTGGTCATCCCGTTTCAGCTAATTACCGCACTGAGTCTGAAACATGCAGCAGATGGCTCCACACTAAGAATACACTGACTATGATGAAAGTTTGATGTGTTGAGAAGGACTGATTTTGAAGATATACCAACAACTAGAGGCGAGGAAGAATAAGAAGAGGAAGTAAGAAGAACAAGAAGAAGAATCTTCCCTTCCCAAGTTTTCCAGATGTTATAACAACCCCTGCGTGGCCCTGGGCTGTTGAAGACATCATCCTGACGTTCACTGACTGATGTAACACAGCTTAGCCTGCTGAAAATACAGGAAATACTGTAACAACTGAAGTGTCTAAAAAATACAAAATTCATGCACAAAAACACCAAGGGAATGGATTTCACAACCATGAAAGGGTTGTGAAAAAGAGGTAAACATAAACAACAAATAATGCAATGCAAACTATTGCAGTGAAGGTTGAAATGGCGGATGGGCCTATATACTGTGCACATTTGCATTCAACTTTGATTTGATCTCATTTGAATTTCCACTTGTCACTGCGTGAATTTTTCACTTAGTGACTCTTTAACCTGAAACTTTGCCCAAAGTTTGATAGTTTGAAGTGATACTGACACAAACAAATCTCTGTTTTGAGTTTCAAGCACCTTCTGTAGACATAAAGGTGGCTGCAAAAGTTTATATTTTCTTGGAGTTACAATGGATGCCAAAAGGTCGCACGTGAAAATGCATCCCAGCACTGATGTGTACATTAAAACTTTTCAAATAAATATGAATTGCGATGTTCATTGAATATACTGTATATGTAATATATAATAAATAGATACAGTATATATGTATGTACATTTTATTTGCTCACTATTTGACAAACCTGTAAAAATGCAGGCTGTTCTCATACACTGTTCATAGCTATGAAAAGTTATACGCTGTAATTTGTATATATCCCACAAAATCAGTTTGTATGTAATCAATTTAATCATAAACTAGGAAGTATATAGAATGTCAAACGCTGAGTAGGGAGGAGGTCGGTTTGTTGGGTGGGTCAAAAAACTTTTTCCCAGGAGGCCAGTGTTCGCACCCTGTATGCAACCAGTCAACGTTATTCGTCACCTAACTTTTTACTCATGTTATGCCACACTGGAACCGGCATCTTTTTGTAAACCTACCTAAGTAGTTTTGTTGCTGAAACCTAACCACTATGTTTCCTGTGAAGATGGAAGTATATTTTGAAGAGACTACAGCAGAAATTGATGCTGGATATTTGTAGGAAAATACCACCATACCATTGTGCTATCATACAAACCGTTGTATGAGAATATGTTGAAAAATATCACATCCAATTTGTCAGTCTCAAACTTCTCAGTCTCAAACTTAATTAAAGGCAACCTTGAGGACTTCATCATGGAAGACAATATGCAACTTTTTTAGGCTGTGTAAGTGTGAAATTGATGTAGAGCCTCTTTAAAACAAATTTAATTCTGTTGTTAAATCCTTCCCCTGAAAAAACGCATATCTATAAATACCCCTTTCTACATTTTCTATGGACTCTGTGAGACAGAAATATCTGTTTCGGTCACAGACACATTTCTCCCTTTCTTTTTTTGAATTCATACTCTCATTTTGTCCTTTGGTTATTGTGTGGAGAACATTTTCAACAATAATTTGCAACAGAAGTAATGTGATTCTGCGTTAAGTGTGAAATGGTATTACAGTGCTTTGAGCAAGTGAGCCTGCTCCAGACAGATTAGCATGGAGCGGAAAGTGTAGGGCCTGAAAGTGCTATCGGACCAAGCTTCAAGCACCACTATCCATGTTCCTTCATTAACCTTTTTACTCATGTCATTTCTTTATCACTGTGATTTGTCATTCTCATGCCTTGCATTTTTCTCTATCTGTTCAACATCTCACCTCCAATCGTAGATGTGTGTCCTCTTTTCTCCCCTCTCCATATGCAAATCTCATCCCTCAGGTGTTTCTGTGCTCTGTTCTGTCATTTCATCACATATTTTATTTTCAAAAGGAGTAGGCGAGATACAGAGAGAGAGAGAGAGAGAGAGCGAGAGAGCACTTACTGCTTGTAAAGGTTCAAGAAATCACTGAAGAGTGCGTTTTACAAAGCTGCTGATGTGAATAATACCAGAGTCTTGTAAGGGTCGTGGTAAATCGTGCTATCATGGCTCAGATCAGAGACAAACTCCCATCACATTCAAGCTTATTTGTATTTTCATCCTCTTTTCTACATTTATTGTGAGATCAATATTTAATCTTTGGTGAATCCATTACAGATGAATCAGACCTGACAGGCGCTATGACACAAGGCTCCACTACTAAATCACACCAGAATTGTAAATGTATTGAATATATCAGGGAGAATAGTGGAAAGTGTGTGTTAGGTTGTGTGTGGAGTACAGTGTGAACCAAAATACCCTGCAGGTGCATTAGCTACTCTTCAACAAGTAAGACTCTTTCTCTGCTCCAGCCCTCGCCATCACCAATGCTAGTCGAAACATCAGCATCTTTTTCCTTTTCCTACCTATATCAGCACCTTTCTTTTTCCACAGCCCCACAGTGTACAAGAGGATGCTACTACACTACTATCTCTGTGAGCTGAGCTAAATGCTAACATCTGCATACTAACATGCTCACAAAAACAATGTTAAAGGAGCAGTGTGCAACATTTCAGGGGATATATTAGCAGAAATAGAATATAATATTCATAACTATGTTTTCATTAGTGGATCATAAAATGAAACTAAGAATTGTTTTCGTTAGCTTGGAATGAGTCTTTCATATCTACATGGGGAGCAGGTCCTCTTCATGAAGTCCGCCATGTTTCTACAGAGGCCCAGAATGGACAAACCAAACACTGACTGTAAAGAGAGTTTTTCACATTTTTACGTTGTATAAAGTGCACCGTAGTTCTCTGAGACACTTGTGAAACTGCAGTAACATCAGCCACAGAGTGAAAAACCGTAGTACCGCCAGCCGGCGTCTGGCTTCCGTTGCCCCTAAAGTAGTGTTATTTTGGTAAGGATGGCCTCTGAGTTAGGCTAACGGCGTTACCATGGTTTTGCACTCGATGGTCCATGTTACTGCAGTCTTGGAAAGGGAGGAGAGAGCGGAGGGGAACTTAGTTAGTTGCAATCTGCAACCACACCACTAGATGCCGCCCCAATCCTACACACTGTACCTTTAACATGATGATTTTTTCAATATTTACCAGGTTCACGCGCATTTAGTCATACCAACATTTTGATGATTAGCGCTAAGCACAAAAACAGCGGGAGCTGATGGGACTTTCTTTAGTTGTGTAGCTATCTGTTGAAAAACTAATTTTAACTTTGACCTGATAAGATAAGATCAGATGAACCTTTATTAATCCCTGGAGGGAAATTCAGGTGTCATAGCAGCAGCAACAATAGTACAGATGAATACAATATAAGTAAAAGAGAAGGTGCAATGAAGGAAGTGATGATGGTGCTGTCATGATGTTACTGCAGTTCATCCTATGGGGAACATGGATATCTGTGTCAAATTTCATGGCAATTCCTCCAATTCTTGTTCAGTCAAAAATACAAATATCAATAAAAGAAATGAAGGGGGGGTCACAAGAATCAGTATGTTTCATCTTCAGGGGGCCATGAACATCTGTACAACATTTTGTGGCAATCTATCAAGAGTTGTGAAGACATTTCAGTCTATCAGTCAAAGTGGTGGACTGACTGACATTGCCATCCCTAGAGCCACATTGCTACTAAGTCATATTGCACGAGTTGTTTAGAGAAATTTGATGCCTCAACATTATTTTTGGAAGTGCCTCATTTATGTAAGTAGTTTGAAAGTATAGGCTATGGCTTGCTGGTTGCATGAACTTGTGCTGTAGATAATGACAGGACAGGTCACTTTATGGTAAACTCCAGTCCTCATTCAGACCTTTATCACCTCTGCCCTCATCTACCACCTCATCACCACCTCGTCATCCTCAGCAGTGAAACAACCCCCATTATCACCCCTTCAGCTGCTTCCTGCCCCCTCCTAATTTTATCACCTCTGAATACCCTCCAACCCTGTGAACCTCAGGTGTTTTATAAGGCCGCCAAATTAGCTTGCCCTTAAAGCTTAGAGTCAGAGCCTGCTGAACTGGCAAATTAGATTTGCATTGCTCTATTAATAGAAGTGTCCAACAGCAATTTAATTCTTTCTCCTTACCAGTCAATCGTATTCCATCTCTCAATTTAATTCAGTTAGTCATAAAAAAACAGTTTCCACTAATTGTCTGAGAGGAATGAACTAAAATGATAAGAGAGGAAATATTAAAACTGAGTGAGTTTGGGAGTCCTGGTGATCCACATGAAGCTGGCTTGAATCTAGCCAGGAACCTTCGTCGCACATCAGCCCCATTTCTCCCTTGTGTGCTTCATCCAAAGTCATATACTATACACTACAGACCCAATATGTGTGCAACACACTTGTGTGTGAATAAACAGTAGTATGTATCTTCTATGGACGCACTGAGCAGTAATTTACGTCATCACCTATGGACTATGACGTAACCATGGTAACTCCTGCCAACCTCATGTGACCAAAACAATGGTTTGTCAGAATCAATCAATCACTGAATTAATTTAAAATATATATTATGCCTAGTGAAGTGAAATGTTATACTTACGGTTAACATCCATTATGAACTCAGTCGTCACTACCGCATTGCATTCTGGGATATTTATGCTGCCGTAGTAGCCAGCAATGCATACTGTAATATTTCACCAAAAATAGTATGCAATTTGCATATTTTTGGTTTCACAGGAAGGTTTCGGACGTTCTAAAATATTGCACATACTGTTTTAGCGTACTGAGTAGCATGTTAGTAGGTTATGGAAACACAGCGTATGGTGCCTTCACATGGGGTCGAGTTTACCGTGTTCCCAACAAGAGTCTACATGAACTTGTGGTATTCACAGCCTCGTAAGTGGCAAGCTTCTCTCCAAGTTCACGGCTTGTGACGTGTTATTGATGTTGTCAGAAGTGACAGAGGCCGTAGAAGTTCATTTTTCAGTGCATAGAAAGTTAATATATTGGGATTTTAATCATGTATTGTTTTTCTTTGTAATTTTATAATAGATCTGAGGAAAATGTTGATATTCCCAACAACCTCATCTTTCTCCTCCGTCATTAAGCATTTCCTGCATTATGTTACCCACTTGCTAGCTGGCTAAATTGTTAGCCTGTGTGGCTTCTTGATGCCGACAGTAACATTAATTTTGCCGTTGCTTAGCAGCGGTGTTCTTCGTGGCTTAACCACTTGAACGTCAAGCATATTCTGCACACGACTTCCCATGTTGTAAACACAAACTCCCGAGTTTCATTTGAAGGCACCAATTCTTTCGTATCATTGCCAGCTCTAATAAAGACTTGATTAGTTTTTGGTTCCTGTAACCCTCTGTTTTTAGGGTATGCATGCATTTAGAATGAAATTTAATGTATTTGTTAATTTTCATTATAATTGGACAACAGCCCAGTTTAGTCCCGCATATACATTGGCTGGTCCTCTGCTGTGACGGCTCCTCTTGCTCTGTAATTGCAGTTGGAGTTTCACTTTTCTTCTTCTTAATTCAAGGAACAATAGCCTGTCTTTCATCTGTTTTACTCATCATTCAGTCAGATAAGATTTGTTGTTTGATTTTAGTTCTTTTCTTTTTTGAAAAATGATTCAAACTATTTTATATTATGCTGTTGAATGTCTTCAGATGAGCTGATTACATTTGTAAATGTCATCTCACAGTCAGGAGTCCATTTCTATGACTTGTTTAGTCTCTGTGGGGTTGCAGCACTATGTTCTTTATCTTTTTTACCATATCTACCTCTTTCTCTCTCTCCCACTCTCTGTCTCTAAAACACTTTTCATATTACTGTTGGGATGTGGAGCTCTCACAAAATCACTGGCACTATACACAGTCCATGTTGTGTTTACAAAAACACTTTCGGGTCCCAAAGGTGGGTCATGGATAGATTAAAATGGGCATCAAACCCAGAATTATTTATATCATTTCTGTCAAGCTCTGACCTCAAAGCAAACTGCTAAGGGAAAAAAACACTAACAGTGTGAGCATTGAGGAGTCTGAATGATCAGAAAGGGAGAGTCTGAGCTTGACAGATTGCATAGAGCACTTCATTTACTTGTCTGAATGAAACTGGTGATTATAAAAGCCCTTACAGCATCAGTTCAAAAAGATCAGTTGATGGCAAGCAACTTCATTTCTCTGCCTCAACTAAAACTCTATTTTGGTCAAACACACTTACGTTAAGGGAGATTGGACCATGTAAAGAAAATGGTTATGCAGTTATTTTCTTTTTTTTTCAGAAACCTCCAGGCATTTTTTTGCTCCTTCCTTGAATCCAAAATTACTGAAGCACATTGGAAACAACTTAAAGCAACAAGCATGTTGCGGACATTTCAATTCTGCACATCCCCTCTCATTTGAGACATGAGCTCAGCCAGGATGCTGGTGCTGCTGCTGAATATACAGTAGGTCATGATCTTGAAGATTATGGCTCCCAAAGGAAATCCGAGTGAAATAGCTGGAAGCTGCATTTGGCTCTGAATACAAAATCATGAAACAGGAAAAACTATGGCACTTCTCATCCATCAAAACATTAAATATACCTGTATTATGGTGGGATTATGGTTAAGAAATAATTTGCACTTGAATTTAAGTGACTTTCCCTCCAATCGGTAGGTACCTGCAGGCTCGTATCTATCCATGAAACTACGGGGAACATTGGGAAAATAGTCCTCTAGTTCTAGAGGAAGTAAACTGTGTGGACATTTCACTTTGGTGACTCGTAGCCATCAATGAACACAGAAAACAACCACTGACAACAAGCCAAAACAGGTTTGCAAGAAGAAAGCCACGTCAACTGCTGAATCCAGGTCAGCAGTGATTGACTGCACCAGTTTATTGATGGCCGGATAATAAAAGTGTTTACCAAAGCCATCATTCGGAGGCAGGGCAGCAAATCAAGAGCTCCCATCAATAAAACCACACAGAGCCACCGACAATTGCACTTCGATGTCCAACTCCACGTATGTCACAGCAGGCGTGTATGGTCTCAGACTGCCTTCATCCAATTTAGCCCAACCCAACTGTTCTCCACTTTCTTTATGTTTCCTTCTCTCGGTAGAAAAAACACAATTACTCACATAAATACACAGAAACATGGTTCCTCACACACCATCTTGTTACTTACTTCTACTAAGGAGCTGCAGGTTGCGGACCTCTTCTCTGACCTGCAGCTGGAGGACTTGTTGGAGGACCTCCTGCCTCAGCGTCTCCTGGACGATTCCCATCCTCTCCAGCTTCTCCCCATTCAAACGCAGCAATGCCCGTCCTGCCAGGACAAGGTGTATATGGATTAAAGTTTATCCACTAATTTAGAAGAATAGACATCTTTCTAAACAAGTGTTATTACCATACGAGCTGAGTCATTTTCTTTTGTCCATGTATATTTGTCATTTCTGTGAACCAACTAAGATAATTTCCTTAAGAGTTGATTTTTCTATGAGCCCACTGTAAATGTATCAAAAGCTCAAAATAGCAGTAGGCAAACTTACAATTCAGTGTATACACTGGTTACATCAGACCGGCACATACAGGCACGTCTCAAAAAGTCAAGGCCCTATTTTGGAAGATAGAAAACTAAAGATCCCAAAGAAATCAATTCAAACTGATGTATGGTTAGATTGTAAAGTTGACAAATTCTTATGCATTCATCTCTTGTTATACAAATGTTTGCTTTATACATGTCTCATGATTATTTTGCAATCATGCCTGAACCCGAGTGCTCATGATCATCACCGCCATGTGCCTTTAGTCTTCCCCCATCCAATACAGAGGCCGGATATTGCTCATCCAGACTTCTATGCATATTTGATTGCATCACATTAGGCTAAGTGCTGTCTATAAATAACCAATGTGTTAATAGGCAACTGTTTAATCCATAGGCCGAGATTTAGTTGGAGCCAACAGTCTCATGCAGCCTGTTAATGTATGACTGTATTACTGCAGCAGCCTCCCACTCCAGGTAACATTAGCTAGCCATGTTAGTCACCGTCACCAGCATCATTTATTCAATATTCAACATCAATATTCACGTATCATATGTGCCTCAAATCTCAGTGTGAAAGCCTGGATTAACCTGCTACACAACAGCTTTTCATCATCTTCCATTTTCTGTCCTGTGACAGCGAGTTTCTTTCCCCAAAGAGTGAGTCCAACCTTGGTGATGATTCAACGCTGGTGGTCAAGCTTGGAGCCATAAAACCCCTCTGTTATATCTTTTTTAGGACACAGCAGGGGAACAAATCAGAGCTCAGCATTTTAGGATTTATTGTCGGTGCAACCAACAATAACAGCAACTTTGCAGCAGTGTTATTGCTATTAACGGTTTGTTTAAAGTAAAACTTAAGAGACATGTTTCATCTTCTTCTGGTTACGCTATTACCGTATATGAGGGACACGGGATTGTTCTCTCCCAAAAAGAGGCGTGGTCATGCGAGTCTACTCTAGATTATGCATTGCCAGTCTGATGTATACAGGCTTAAATTTACCTCAGTTGCATTGCAGACTAAACTCCCCGGTGTTACAAAGTCCTTTGTTTAGGGGCTTTGCAGACGTGCATGTGGTTTTCCTACCATACTCCAAGCACAAGCCTCTCACCAAGATAGGAGACTTAAAATTTCCATTTTGTTTGACCGTAAGGGCCCATCTACTGCATGTGCATTTATGTTGTAGATTCACTATCTAATTTCCAGGGGTATGGTGTGAATTTCCTGGTTAGTACTCTTTAGTGCAATAAAGAGGTTGGCACAAGGATGATTGCTCAGTCTGGCAGGGGTTTTACTACAGAGTTTGGAAGTTAACCCTGGGGACACACACATTTAACATACCATTACCCACAGTAAACAGCTTTTACAACCGAGCTGCACTCACACAGACACAAAGGCAATAAGGAGAACTTAGACATTCATGTGTGGTAACACACACACACACACACACACACACAAACACACACACACACACACACACAGACAGACACAGGTTACTATGGGCAGGGGAGCTATGTCCTTCACCGATGCAGACAGAAGAAGAATCCATCATACCTGCAGCAGCTCTGTACGATGCCCAAATCATAATTAGGCTCATTACTCATGCAGCTCACTCTCCATATCATTCCATTCATTCTGATTTCCTTCTCATGCACATCAGTACATCCTCTGTATCTCTGTCTGTCTCTTTATTTTTGAACAGTATGTGCATATTTCATATAACAATGTCTTCCTCGGTCTCTCACTCAATCATACACACACTTATACACACAGACTGTTTGTTGTTCCTTCATTCGGCTACAGAGCAGCTAATAAATATGTCTGTCGGATAAGTGCAAGAGACAAGAAGACAGAAGAGAATAGTAAATTGAAGGAGAATATAGTCCTATGCCCTTTGTCCCATGTGTCCATGAAATATAAATATCTTTTACAGAGTCAAGTCATATTTCATAAAACAGGCTGGAGGGTGGAGAACAGATTTATGTGTGTAATAGTGTGATAGACTGAGGAAGGTCTGTTGTGACCCTCAGTGGACTCAGACCTCTAAAACCATCTAAAAAAACTAATATAACATGCCCCCAAGCCATAGTATTCTCAACATCTTGATCTCTGCAACATAGATGAGTTGTAAAGTTAATAGCATTGCATTATTCCTTTGCCCATGTCACCTAAAACTGATACTAATACAATACCACAGTACATTTCTTTAATGTAGATATGAGCCAATGGGCCTGGGTTATACTCGTAGACTGTATATTAGAAGTGGGTGTAGTCACCGTGGTATCACCCATTGTTTTGTTGACTGATGTTTTGAAGCCTCGAGTTTGGCATTTTGGCCATCACCATCTTTGATTTTTGCAGCCAGAACTGACACAACAGTGTGGAGTTGAGTACAACCAAACACTGACTAAGACATTTTCAGGCAGCCAAAATGTTACAATCAACTTCCATGAAGTGAAAACACACTGTGAAAGAGTTAAAGTTGTAAGACGAAAACATGGACAACTCCCAGACCGAACAATGTCGTGGTAGCGACCTGTCAATCACAAGGTACCCATGCCTCAAAACATAACCTGCTCTATGGTCTATTTGACTCTAAATGGGACCATAATTTACTAAATGAACACCATGCTGTTTTGAAGAAGACTTGAAACCAGTGATTGAGACCATAAACTCATGTTTACAATGTTTACTGAGGTAATAAATCAAGTGAGAAGTCGGCTCATTTTCTCATAGACTTCTATACAATCAGACTTCTGTTTGCAACCATAGGAGTCGCCCCCTGCTGGATATTAAAAAAATGCAATTTTTTTTTTCAATGGTTGCCCATTGGTCATGCTCTAAAAGAAATGTTTATTATCACATAATCATACACAGCTCAATGTAGTGACAGAAATAGTTGCGCTAAAGGCAGAAGTTCAAACCCTGCCAGTTTTCTAATTTCCACATCCATGGCCAGTCACTGCATGAAGTGGACTTGAATGTCATATTGTTGGTTTCAGAAAGTTACAGCGCCCCCTGATTCTGATACGGTAAAGATGCAGAGGGAGGAGATATCGAAGTGTTTATGTAGCTGGACTTCTAGACAGTTTTCCCAAATTGGTGACTCATGCTGACTGATGCACTCTTCACAAGCCAAAACTGCAGCTCTGTCTATTCCGATCTTCATTTTCTCCTTTTATGTAACTACTCCACAGTGTGTATATCTGTGTGTGCCCTCTGGAGGTAAACTGAAATAGGATTTCAGCTTGGAAAACACATTTGATGAAAGTATTGAACATTTAGAAAGTTAACTATTGAATTCAATCTCTCAGAGTGATAACGAAGTAGGAGTCAAATGTCTGTTATCATGACAGTCTGTACTTGTCCAGTTTCCTCTATCTACAGGGACTGAGGAAACTTTTTTTGTTAATAAAGCTTTGTTGAAGTTAAGTGATTGATACTCTGTAGGCAGCAGACAGACTACTGAACGTTATATCAGGAAGCGGCAGTAATTATGATTTTTTTTTTTCACATCCCAACTCTTTGAGATATGATAGCTCTCTCTGGGACTCGACGAGCCAAATGAGGACAGAGCTGTCATCCAGTCTTCGCCTTACAACCAGATGGGCTGCAACAACACAGACAATGGCTACCTCTACTGTGTGCAAGCCTTCACTCCCCGGGAGACAAAACCATGACAAACCAGTTAGCTTTTGTAATGGTTTAATGGATATGTGTGTGTGCGCGCACATGTGGTTTTGTGATTATTGACTTCTCCTCAGAGTCCAGGTGCTGTCTGTGGCCAACACACAGAGAGGAACAACCCATTTTGTGTGAGCACAACTACCTTGGGGATACATACAACAGCCATAATTTTCCATTTATTTTGTGAGCAGTTTCAGTTATTTCTTTTTATACACACTCACTCATCAACCTCCTCGACCCATCTCCCCAACGGCCCTCGGGTGTATGCTTGCCAACAGCAGTGCCAGTACGTCCTAGAAAAATGCTGCCCTTGTGTGTGTGTGTGTGTGTGTGTGTGTGTGTGTGTGTGTGTGTGTGTGTGTGCACAAATGAGACAAAGCAGATGAATGGGGCTCAAATCAATCCCACTCAGACAGACTTAATACAGCTCCTAATAATTGCCTGCAGATAGGGAAAGTAGTGCTGTCAAAAGGAGAAAAGAGACACAAAAACAAAAGCTGTTTCAATGGAGATTGTTTCTCTCAATTTGGCTTCAAAATAAATTGCTTATTTACGATATCTGTGGGCGAATGAGAAGCAGCTCTGCCTAGGCTGTAGGAGAATAATGACGCTTAAAAACTGCCTGAAAAGCAATCCAAAAGACAGGAAGGTAAAGACTTCCTTATAGGAGAACAACCTTTAGGTTACACCTTTGATAGCAGAGCAATTCAGCCCATGCTGTCCCTGAAGGCCTACACAGTATTACATGTCTCGCAGGTTAAACAGTATATACAGCAGCGCAAAACTGTGTGTGTTTATATTACCATGATAAGGCAAATAGAATATTTCTACAAGGCAGCAGCAGCAGCTGGAATGCAATCCAGTCTGCAAGATCACATCTGGAGGATCTCAATCTGTAAATGCAATCTATACATCTTGCGGTCATGAGTATCTGTACATGAGCTAAGGACAGCAGGTGATAGTTTAGCATCAGTCTTCGAACCTGCTGACCTACAGTACGTTTGCAACCCTAAAATGTTGACAACAAAAAAATGCATAAAAAAGCAGACCTGCAAGGTGCGTGACTGGGTGTCATTATTCAGAGAATGCATCTAGTTGTAGATCACATCATTGGTACTGGGTGAAAACAGGGCCTCTGTCACTAAATCACATGCACACCATGCTGTCATTTTCCACCGCCAGACAGGCATTAAACTTTTACAATCATCTAATGCTGAGCACAATCTGACGCATCACTTCTCTGCTGCAATTGCGAGTAAAGCTACAACAGTCTACAGTAGAGGTGGAGGGACAGTGTTCACATGCTTTAATGAAGCAACACTATGCAACTTCTGAGTGAAGAAACAGGATTCATTCTTTAAGAAATGAAAAGCTGTGTTCATAAGCAATGAAGCACTTTTACAAAATTCAATACAGTTGCTACAGCATTAATGTTGTTACACTTTGGGAACATTTATTTTGTGTGATTAATTTGCACGTCAATATATTTTTACAAACGGTTGTTTTTGCCATCAGTTCTTTCACACAGAATTCAAATATTACACGGCAAAAAGGTAACGAATAAAGGCATCAACCCATCATGTTTTGTGGAACTGGTTGGGTTGCGCCTACATTTCTGAAACAACAACTCGGAGGCTGCACAGTTCAAACAAGGATGGCAAACTTTATCGTTTCCACCTTGACATAGGCAGCACAGACCCAATCCACTCCTTCCATTAGTACATTTCACAATAAAAGCCCTAGACATATAACATTCGTAGGTGAGTATTTCACTTTCAGTAAAAATAATAATACCGCTATGTGAAAATACATCTTCCATGTACAAATCCTGTAAAAGTAGTGCTAAATAACCCCTTTCTGATACAAACCGCTACACATGATATAAGTTCAGGTAGTGTATTAAATAACAATCATTTGTGGTTTATATATTTTGCATGCAAAACCTTAATCAGCAAACAACTAGTAACTTCAGTTGTCATGTAAACTATCTCTCTGAAATGTAGTATAAAGTTGCACAAACTGTGCTGCAAACCAAAGGCAAATCAGACTTGTCTGTCAACTAAGAGAAACAATCACATGTGTGATATAGAGAACTCAATTCATCACAAGCTCCACATACATCACTGTGTGGTGAACAGCATTATAATCACTCTTCACACACAGTCTGACAGCTTATTTCCTGCTTTTGACAAGCACCCAACTGAATTATCTAAATCCTGTCTGCTCCAGCCACCAACATTAAGAATACAAACAGACAGAACAATAAAATCAGTCGTGATTAAATGAATAAAAGTACAATAAAAGATGATAGCATGAATCTTATGTTAAATGAAAAAGCGAGAGACACTGAGGAAGCTGCACTGATCTCCTCAGGCAGCTTGTTCCAGTGTAATAGCATCTTCACTGAGAGACTTGAGAGATGCAATTACTTCTGGGTCACTGAACTAAAATGATACAGATGCAGAATCCATCTCTCAGTCGTTGTTGAGATCCAGCATTCTTCTATTTATTGATGCCATTCTTTGATGCTCGACTGTATGCATCAACAACAAAAGGACATATTCTAATAACCCAGGCAAAATGAAATCCAGCTGGACATCAACAAGTGAATACATAAGGATAACTGGATCTAAGCCTCTGTCTCTCTCTCTGTTTGAGAATACATAAATAGAAATGATTAGATCAGAGCTGCTGTAACTATGATGGTGGCAACATCGCTAACCCTGAAGCTTGTGTGTGTGTGTGTGTGCGCGTGTATGTGTGTGTGTGCATGCAAATGTAAGCGAGTGGTGGCTGACCCTACGGCGCAGAACAGCAATCTGTTCTCTGTGAGACGCTAAGATAGAAACTGCTCTACCGTCTGGTCCGTCAAAGTGAGCAAATACAGTAAATGTGTATTTTTGTACACATTTTACGTACCTGCTCATGTGTGTTTGTTAGGTTTTTGCGTATATGCACTTGCATGCACTCGTAGGCTTGCTAACAAAGTGTGTGTGTGTGTGTGTGTGTGTGGGTGGGGGTGTTGTTTGAACTCGAAACATGATAACCCACCATTTTTTTCAGAAGCTTTCCTTTTCTTCTCCAAAAATAGGCTGCACTCCTTTCGTTACCTCACATGAATGCCTTTTAAATCTCCTTTGGAGAGATTTGGGTGTAAACCTGTTTCCAGTTGAAAAAGCTAAGCTGTGGAACCACGAACCTAAAAATAAAACTTGTGACATTCGGTAAGCCTTTTACGGTGCTCAGTTTGCAATGTCTTAGTCCACAGAAGCATCACTGCTGTGCTTATTAAACGGAGCAGAGGTCAGTGGACAAGGTCTGAAGATATCACATCTCCAAGATGATTCCATTTCTGCACTTTTAATAGTTGCAAAGATGAAAATTAGTTCTCCTTACAACAAAGAATCACAATTAGACACATATTGTTTCAGTGATGCTGCAACATCTTCATGCGTTGTGTACACAGACGGTATACAGTACATAGATGGATGATGCCTCTCCATTTCCTCCCACTGTACAAAAGAGAAGCAAAATATGCCGGACACGGGAACTGCCATGTTAAGATTTTGATTTCATTTGGAACCCGATATCCAGCTCAGGCCCACACAACTGCTCGAGCCGATGACGAGCCGAACACAGACACATCTTGCTAGCGTGAGCCACGTACCTGCTACGTTAGCACCTCTGTAGCTGTTTGGCTAGATACAACCACTGACCATACAACCTGATATCACGCCAAAGCATGTAATAGACCTGCCTGTCCACCAGAGGATAGCGTGTCAGTGTCACATTTTGCCTCACAGAGATGTGAATATTAAACGCCTGGATTAACATGCAGTACCAGAAGGAGGCAACAAAGCCACTGACTTCTTGTGACAACCGTAACTACAAAACATGTGACAAACGTCACACTGGCCTCAAAGTCCTGTGTTTGTTGAACCAATCCACCTCCCCAACCACCCACCAACCATAAGTGGTCTTTCTGACTTTGTATACTACGTAACTATAGCTTTGAGGTTAGACTTCCGTCACTACACAACATGTGACAAACATCACGTGACAACCATCACTACAAAACACTTTCTTCTATTAGGTCTATTACATGTTACTATTATATCTCCCTAACTACTTCACTCAGAGCAGCTGTCCGTCATGACGTCACCCCTTTTTATAGCATCAAATAACTAATAAAAACAAACTTATCACTGTTGTTCAAATGAACACTTGAACATGAATCAGAGTGATAAGAATACCTAAAATGACAGAAACTATCTTTGGGAAAAATTTATTTCATGTGTACTTCGACTTTTTGTTTGGCAAGCATCCCATCTGCTAACATGGAGGAGGGTGGGATTTATGACCTACACTGCCGCCAGCCACCAGAGGGCGATCAATATATTTTGGCTTCACTTTTGAGGAGCCGTCATGTCGTCCATCTTTATATACAGTTTATGGTGGTAGTGTCTTGAAGGAAACCAACAAACTGGGGAAATTGATGAGGTCAGGCATTGATCTCAAATAGTTAAGGTTAGGATAGGTTGTCGGACAGCAAGTCTCATGAGAAAAGTCTTTGCAGATCTCATCAGATTGTGCAGTTTGCAGGTTCCCCTTGTAGACACAACTGTCTATGGTTCTGCACAGTACCTGTGATGGCGTGATGGGAGAAGGCCTCTACGTAGGTCAGGTAGTTGTGAGGACAGTGTTTCTTAAGCCATTTGCAGACGTCCTGCTGAGTCCACAGCACCACAGGTTTGGACAGACTGGACAGAGTGGGACTGGTGTGATACACAGTGAAGGCTTCACCCGGACGCAACTGAAACACACAGGAAACATGATATCATCCATACAGTATTAGCTAGTCAGAGCCAGTGAGTGTGGGCGCATGTGTATATTTGTGTTTTAATTTCCTGAGGTACAATATGAAGCAAGTTGGAACATTGTTTTTTTTATATTGCTTTTTTGTTTTCAGGTAATCACCTTGTAATTGCTCTAGCTTACTTAAATATGCAACATGCTGGATTTTCTCATTAATGTGAAGTTAGCTGGGATGATGTGTTCTAATGCAGTCTGCAACAAAATCCCTTCTGGTAGTTGAGTAAATAACACGTAAAAAATGCGCAGAGTGCAAGTAAGGTAATGGAATGGAAAGCAGCTTATTAAGGGTTCATACATTGTTGTGTAGATTGCAGTGTTATCTCTCATTTATCGCAGATACAAGCCAAAAAGATTAAACATTTTGACATAGTTATAGTCTGCCCTTCACTTTCTTAAATTTCATATAATGAGCTCACCAAAATTAACATCAAACATAAGGTTTAAAAGCTTGCAGGCATAGGAGGACAAACAGATGCTGTTCTTTTGATTAAAACGAGCACTCGGCTTTTCGTTTTTCAACCCTAATATAGAAAGACAAATATGAAGCTGTTATCACCATATTTTCTCACACATTATTTATTCCATTTCTGTACAATGTGGCACTTCACCCCTCTGCCAACAACATGTCTTGATACAGTAATTACGTTCCATGTATTATTTCTGCCAGCCTGGGCTGTGTAGTAGCGTGGTCTTTTTTTCTGAGGTAATTTTTTGTGACAGCAGCGCTTTCATTATGCAGCCACATTAGTGTGATTCGGTCATATTTATCTTTCAACAATGTGTCTTTGTTCCTCTCTACTCAGTTTTTCCATCCTCACGCAACTTCTTCTTACCTCGAAAGATGTCAGGCTTTTTTTTGTGCTGGGAATTAATACGGACATTAATAAAGTCACATCCAGTCCATATGGGCAGGAAACACAGCCGCTCCTCGTCCCCTCAGCTCTCTCTCTCTTGTGTGACTTAGGCTCATATCTAATCCATTCATTCATGCTCTGACTGTGCCAACTCCACAACAAAGACTTTGGCTGATTTTCAACAGAAAAACACTGAAGTGCTGCCAAACGTTCCACTCCATAACTGACTGCATTTAATGGGATTATGTATGCTGAAATGTCATACACACAAATGCAACTTGCACACACTCTTGTAGCTCAATGCCTTATGTTCTCCGCTCGCCGCTTTCTTGTCAATAACACAAAGCTCTCAGAACACCTTCACATCACAATTAGATAGATGCAGGCTCATAACTATTTACATCTTTGCTTGCTGCTGTAATGAGATCTCCTCCTGTCAATTTAAGCACCAAGCAGCTCTCTCAAGTTCTGGCTCGTCCACCTGCTAAGCGTGTTCTGCTTTGTAGGCCTTAATTGAAAACAAGTTAATTTCTCCGCTCCGGTGTATTTAGTCGCTTCCTAATTACACACCTACTTCCAACCAATTCAATGGAGCGCTGAAGCCATTTTAATAACCCAAAATTACTGCTCGCCCCTCATCATTCATTGAGATTGAGTTGGGAGAGGTGTGAAAATGAAGGGGGTAAAAATGGTCTCTCATCTTTGGATGGCCATAACGTCAGCTGATTTAGTCCCTATCATTTCTGCAACCCTCACATTGACATAGTTGAGTAAATATTGGAGTGAGTGGGGGCTGAAAACGCCTGGACAATCATTAAGTTTGGTAAATTCAACAAGGCAAATAGATTTTTGTCCAGACCAAGTCAAAGGCAACAAGGCCTGCTGTTTGCACACTCGGGACCAAACAGAAAGGTCATGATCATGTGACCTGGAGGTCAGAGACTCTTTGGATTTTTGAGGGGATAGTGTGTTAGTTTTGGTGCTGAGTTTACAACATTTTGAGCTGGAAACGGCAAGCTAAAATAGACTGCATGAGAACTAAACACCATTTCACTTTCAAATATTGCTTCTGTAATATATTTACTTAAAGGAATAGTTTGACATTTTGGGAATATGCTTACTTTCTTTTTTGCCGAGAGTTAAATGATATTAATATCACTTTTATGTCTGTACAGCAAATATAGCACTTCAGCCAGCTTAGCATAAAGACTGAGAACAGGAAAACAGCCAGTTTGGCTAGTGTTGGTCAGAGCCAGCATTTTACAGGTATACGGTATACTATATGTATTTCCCAAAAATGTTTCCAAAAGATTTACCTGGGTTGAGGTCATGGACTGTATATAAGTGGACGTAAACACCGTGACATCACCCATTGGTTTGTAGACTGCTGTTTTGAAACCTTGAGTTTGGCATTTTGGCTGTTGCTGTCTTGGTTTTTGCAACCAAAAGTGACACAAGAGGGTGAAGCTACAACCGAACACTGAATTGACATTGACATTTTTAGGCAACCAGAATGTTACAATTACTCTTTATGAACTGAAAACCTACTGTGACAGGGTTAAAGTTGTAAGACAAAAAAACACGGACAACTCCCTGATCAGACAACACCATGGTAGCAACCTGTCAATCAGAAAGTAGCCACACCCTAAAGCATACTCTGCTTTATGATCTATTTGACTTTAAATGGGACCATAATTTACTAAATGAACATCATGCTGTGTTGAAGAACACTTGAATCTTGTGACTGAGACCATAAACTCATGTTTACAATGTTTACTGAAGTAATAAATCATCAAATCAAGTGAGAAGTAGGTTCATTTTCTCATAGACTTCTATACAATCAGACCAATTTTTGCAACCAGAGGAGTCGCCCCCTGCTGGTTATTAGAAAGAATGAATTGGCTTCACTTTCAGACCCAGAGGTTGCCCACGTTGAGGAACTGTAATTTACAACTGTGGGTGTTGGTGCTAAAAGTATGGCTACTTATTAGTGCTTATTATTTGTGTAGTTTAACAAGACATGCACATATTCTAAATACAAAGAGTTGAAGAGGATCGTGTTGCATAACAAAAGAAAGATTGGTACAGTTGTGTTAAAATTATGTGACTGTAAATTCATATGTCAACAGGAGACAACACACACCAGTGGCATCTTGATGCACATCATCCAGAGTTGACGCTTGTCCATGTATTCAGGACACGCCACTGTCTTTTTTCCCCAGTCTTACCATCGCCACTACTACCACCACAACTTCTGTAATCTGTGTTTGTCCTGTGCTACTGGTGCCAATTGACATGTGTGCTGCCTATGTGACGCCGCTAGTATGTGTTACAACCACGACTGTAGTGGATTTCCCCACTGACTCCACAACCTTTAATGTTACAGCATGTATGATAAATCAACACTATCACAGATGCAGTGCAGTTAAAGATTCAGCAGGCAGATTCACAATATTCCAGGTACCTGAATGTATGAAAAAAGACATTTAAATAAATAGTGTATACTATATATGCACTCTAAAAGATGAGCCAACATTCTGTAATAATTTATAATAATAAGAGTGATGAAGCTTCATGGCATTGCATCATCACAGAAGAAGTAAAAAACAGTACTTTGCCTCCACTGAGGTGTCACTTATTACCCAGAACAAATATGTTATGGTAATGTTATTTGTGTGTAATGGTTAATTATTGAATATATCATGACTCGCATTTATTTGTTGACACTTATTTAACTGTACAGTATAGTGTATGTCATGAAAGAAAAAAGACAGATGATGGGCAGATAGAGAGGTGAACAAATAAAAAGAAAAAGCAGACAGTGCGTGGGGGAGAGGAGTACTCTTTGCGTGAGTAATGGCCTTCATCATCAAAAAGCCAGACAGAGGGAAAATGAAAAGATAGGTCCCCATCATCCCTCCTTCTCTCTTCTTCCTCCCTCACTTTTTCTCCAGCCATCCATCAGACTGTATCTCCTCTGGCCAGTTATGTGGCGTCCCCGTTCACCCTGTACTAGCTCCCCTACTCCTCCCGAGACCTACTTCTGTCCAGCGGGAGGAGCTCCCTCATTCATTACGTACGGGAGAGGAGGGGGGAGACGGAGCTGGAGGGGAGGAGGTGCATAGGCAGAAAGGAGGCTGTATATGGAGCGGAAGTCTAATGGGAGGAGAACAGAGGGAGATGAGACAGAGGTGGATGATAATAGATAGTTATATGTTGGAGAATGAACTATTATATGTTCAATATTTTTGGAAATATGTAGAGTACAGGTGCATATGAAGCTACAGACAGTTAGCTTAGCTTAGCATAAAGACTGAAACTATCAGAGCAGAATGACATCTGCCTACCAGCACTTCTAAAACTCAATAATTAACAAGTTACAGTGTATTTGTTGAATCTGTAAAAAGAAAACATCACAAGGAAGGCAACCTGCAGCTGCACCCGGCCAAGTAATTGTCCTGTAAAACCCCAATTTATCATTTTTACACACATTTGACACACCCTGATGAAGACATGGGCTGTCAGACGATTCAAATATTCGATTGCGATTAAATGCAAGATTGTCCATAGTTAATCATGATTAATCACACATTTTTTTTTATCTGTTTAAAATGTACCTTAAATGGAAATTTGTCAAGTGCGTAATACTCTTATTGACATGGGAGTGGGCAAATCTGCTTGCTTTATGCAAATGCATGTATATATTTATTATTAGAAATCAATTAACAACACAAAACAATGTCACATATTGTCCAGAAACCCTCACAGGTAAGGCATTTAGCGTAAAAAAAATATGCTCAAATCATAACATGGCAAACTGCAGCCCAACAGGCAACAATAGCTGTCAGTGTGTCAGTGTGCTGACTTGACTATGACTTGTCCCAAACTGCATGTGATTATCATAAAGTGGGCATGTCTGTAAATGGGAGACTTGAGGGTACCCAGAGAACCCATTTTCATTCACATATCTGGAGGTCAGAGGTCAAGTGACTATTTTTTTTTCCTCGCCAAAATTCAGCGTGATTTTGTAGCTTGTTTTAGCCTCTTTCCCGACACTGTCTGCTAGACCTGCGTTCACAGCTATCCGCCGACAAACCCACACTCACCTCCGCCGACAAACCCACACTCACCTCCGCCGACAAACCCACACTCACCTCCGCCGACAAACCCACACTCACCTCCGCCGACAAACCCACACTCACCTCCGCCGACAAACCCACACTCACCTCCGCTGACAAACCCACACTCACCTCCCCGACAAACCCACAGTCACCTCCGCCACACACACTGAAGTTACGCTGCAATGAACGTAGCCCAAGCACACACTGTTCGTCAGACAATCGCTATCGTTAATCTGGGCGGACAGAATATCGTTACGCTGGGCAAACACATCGAATAACCTGCTAAACTAAACTAAATGTGCGATGAAGACTTTTACTGGGAAAGCTGGATGTCCGCAACACTACGTGCATCATGACTGCTAACACTCCTGGACAGTTAACTGGGGACAGTGAACACAGCACTGTGGCTGCTATCGCTCCCAGGCGGTGAACTGGGGACAGTGAACGCATCACCGTGGCTGCTACAGCAACTCTCCTGACGGTGAACTGTTGACTCAGTTATCCATTGTGCTCAGATACTGCAGCTGGCACACCGCTGCGTGCGAGGCACTAATCTTGTTGGTTAACAGTTAATAATCGGTTAACAAGAGTCAGTTATCGGTAAAGGAAATTTTTCAAAATTACCATTCCTACTTGTACAGGGGTGTATACAGAACATATACAAAGGACTGGGCCACTCACTAGACGTGAGGTATACTGCCTCCTTCTAATGCACTGATATTGGTAAAACCAACCTAATGCAGGTAAATTACGTTTGCTAATTGAACATGCTTGAAGAAAAAAAGCCTCCATCACAGCTCTCCATTAGTAGATTTTCATTTTATTTTTTACGAAAATGTTGGCAGGTCTTTCTCTCAGTGTTTGTCTCTCAATCCCTCAGATTGGTTCGTAGGATGCTGATCCCTCTTTATTGTCCTGTATGAAGGGAGAGACAAGAAGAGAAATGTGGGATGTGGATATTTCTGGCTTATTCCACAAATAAAGAATTGGGCTTGATCACAAATCAACTAATGTTTGTTAAAAAGCTGTCATCAACTTTAATTAACTTAAGTTATTAAGTAACTGGGCTTATTAAGACATGAAAACTGTGTATTATTTTAAGTCACCTGTAAAGGGAAGAGTGCTGCGCTCAGTGGGAGCAGTGATGCTGCGCTTTGGTCTGAAGGATAGCTGGCAGGTCAGGAGGAAGTTTGGTGGTTGAGATGCGAAGGACGTCATTCTGGTTCTCAATCTACTTTTGTTCAGCATTAACAGAGCGCACGTCTGCTCATAGATGTACGCTGAGCCAAACAGACTCATTGTTTGTTTTGGATGGCGTCTCATCAGAGGAAACTTGCCTTTTCCAGGCTCCGGTAGAAGTCAGGTAGGGAGCGAAGCTGATGTTGATTCTTCAGAGAATCATCACACTGCATTTCGATCAGTTCTAATTGCAGACTCACTTCCACTTCTTCTGCGTCCACTGAAAACGGAGACGCAAACAGTGTGATCTCCTTCTCAATGACAGACAAATATTGAAAGCGCTGACATAATTCTGTAATCAGAGATGTGATCACAGACAGAGAGCTTCGCATTCGGAAATGCACATTTGATTTCGGTCAACGTGAGGAAGTGAAGTGCAAATATTATGTGTGGGCCATAGACCATTTTAGACTTTAATACAGGCCAATTAAAAATGGATGGCGGGCCGCAGTTGGCCTGTGGGCCGTAGTTTTGACACCCCTGTACTAGTATGACATTGGATGCTTGGTACCAATGGTTTCCTTAAGTTTTTTAGTTTCATATGTTGCCACTGGTCTAGCTTTAAAACAGTCTGATACAACCTTTAAAGAAATTAGTGTCATTAAAATTAACACATTACTGTGTTAACTTTGACAGCCCTAGAACGTGTTGGTGTGATCCACACCACCATCCTATACCAAGGATTTCCTTTAGAAGTAAGCCGAATAGTATTTTTATTGTTATTTGACTACTTGCCCCATCCTTGACAAGCACCTGTTTTTTCACTTCAACATTATCAACACTAAGTTTCCTAACCCACAGCAGAACTCCCAATTTTTCCTTCACTATCACTTGTACAGCACAGATTAAACAGCCTACACTATGTTAATTAGTGAGCTTTAAAGATGCAGGTAAGAGGAATATTTTGTACCTTGTGGCCACAACTAGGTTAGCTGTTTCTTTCTCTTTGTGCTAAGCTATCAGCTGATCGGTTGTCATATTTAGTACTGGTATTAATCTTCTCATATAACTCTCTTGACCCAAATTGATCTTTTCTTTTAATTTATACTATGACTTCATCTTTATGGAAATGGGCACTAAAACACCTAATAAGTTATTATAAATTATAATGAACTAATGTGCTATTTTTAGGTGTCTCAATATATTCAACAAGATGAGTTCTGTCTGTTATTCTCCGTCTTCCTGCTTCCTCGCATCCCCTTCCCTTTCCCTTCCTACTCCACACACTGTGACTTTCCTCTCAGCACTTACCTATTGATCATTCTGTTTGTATCCTCGAACAGCTTATTTGTCCTTCCCTGCTTACTTTGTTCTATCATGTCTTTTATCCCCCCTCTGGTTGCTCCTCATAAATTTTATCCTCTGCCTGCCTGACACCTTCCCTCCTCCCTCCCTGTCCTCCCTCTTCTTTCCATCTTTCTTCTGCTTTGACTTGTGCACTCAGAGCTACTTTTTGCCCGTGGCCTGTGTTTCTCTGCATGTGTGTGTGTGTGTGTGTGTGTTTGTGGTTGTGTGTGCAAGCCATGCCTCTCAGTGTAACTGGATCAGGGATTAGCCCAAAGTCAGGGGAGCGTGGGGAATCCTGGAAATTTGCTCTTTGTGACCGATAACGCCTCTCTTCCGATGACTGCCTCTGTCTCTGTGCATCCACACTCTGCCTGAGATTGATCAATGATGCTACGCCTATTAGCAGAGTGTGTGTGTGTATTTGAGCTATGTTTTCTAATCTGCACATATACTTGCCAATCCACTCAACTCGTTTTTTATTGCCATTGCCCTCTGCCAGTTTCCTCCCGGGTTCACACTTCTCCCGTATTTCTCCTGATTTATTCTTGTTCATTATCTCATCTTGTTTCTGACTCCATAAAGTGTGTATAAGCCCTACTGTTTACATCCAGACAACAATACAGCCACACCAAATGTTGTTTCCTAGCGGAGGAGAGCTGCTCGCAAACACTCGCTACACAACGGTTTGAACTGCACTCACCGGAAGTTGGGCGTTGCTCAACGCAGGGAAAAGCCATAGTGGCACGGCGCAAGCCATTGGAAATGGGTTTCAGAGCACAGTGGTGCCTTCAGTGAGTGAGAGACAGAGAGATGGAGAGTACTAAGAAAAAGAAATAAGCAAGCAGGGCAAAAATCTACATCAAACTACATAATTTAGGTGCACCCAAAATTTTGTACCACACCTTTTGGCACAAGAATAACACATTTAAAGCATGTTGATAGTTCTCATAGGCCTACACTAGGGACGTCACAATACCAAAATGTAGTAGCTGATACTAGTACCAGTCAAATTCCATGATTCGCGATACTACGTTAACTGTTTGCATACTGGTTGTTGTTAGGAAGTTAAACACATCATAATTCCCTCTCTATCATCTATTTTATATTGTTGTGAAAACTTCTCCTTCAAACAAGACTTACTCAAGTTCTCAACAAAAACTTTTCAAGATTACATTTCAACACATCATAAGGTTATAATTTACCTTTGCCCAATACTCATCTTAGAGCCTGAATGCACCATACCTTTGTATAAATGCCATCTCCCGTTAAGCTCTCATCCTGCAGATTTCAACACAGATTTTTTTGTTCACGATGTAGCACAATCAATCTACTGTTCTTATACTAACGTATTACATTAGTATAAGAGCAGTGTAATATAATGCGTACATAATGAGTAGTCGAGTGACAGAAAGGCGTGCTACGAGCAGATCAGCTGCTCTGTGATCACTGAAGCAGAGAAGAAATTAGCAGTAAAGTTGGCCTGTGTTATTAAATATACAATAGTGTCACAACCACCCGCAGTCACACTTTTTGCCCTCCCCACTTGTGAAATGAATCCAGCACTGTGTTCAGGTTTAGGCTTCTTATGGGGACCAGTGAGACAAGTGGAGGAGAGGTGCTCCGCCAGTGATGCCGGTCTCAGCTGGACCGTTCAGGGCTGGGGACAGGTGTAACAGGCACCATAGCATTTTTCTGCAAAACAATCTAGTTCTCTTCATTTTGAACTACCAGTATGTTTTATGGTTGTGATGTTGCTCGAGGAGGAGTGGTCTACATGGTTTCTCCACACACACACACACACACACACACACACACACACACACACACACACACACACACACACATACACACAGATCTGTCAGGCGCACCAGTGCACCCAACAAAAATATTTAGTTGCACTCCACAAATTGTTGGTTGCAGATGTGACCAAAATAGGCGCACTGTGGAGCCCTGCATGAGTGTATTTGTCATTTTACTATTTTTATTCTTTAAAAGTCACCAGAATGCAGGAAACACTCTCTGAAAGTCACAGTTTTCTTGAGTAGGACCCCCAGACCCTCCCACTTCAGTCTTGAAATCCTCCCTATTTTTCAGTTCTCAGGGTTGGCAAGTATGTCTGCACATCATGTAGCTCACGCCTGTCTCTCCCTCTCGGCTCTGCATCTTGCTCTTGCTGTAACTTCATTTCTCCACAGGTTACTTATCACTGCTCTTCTATCCTCTCCGTATACTCTGCTGTCTGACCAAACAACTCTGTCTTTCTATCTCCCTGTCCACCATGCCAATCTATCTCTCGCTCTGCTGTTGTTACAGAGCCAGATCTTCAATCTGTCTCTCCAATCCTAAAGACCCTGACAGATCCTGACACATGATTTTTCATATCTCTATCTCACCTCTCTCCCCTCCCCACTTCTCATTTCATTTTCCTCTCCTCTCAGTAACACTGAATCCTCCCCTTGTCCCTGGCAGCTCCTGTTGCATCATTTAGCACCCCAGTGTCTCCCACCGCTCAGTCTAGCCTTGTGCATATGTGTGTTTGAATGTGTCACACTGTGATTCTCAAAATGTTTATGTGTGTGTGTGTGTGTGTGTGTGTGTGTGTGTGAGAGAGAGAGAGAGAGAGAGAGAGAGAGAGAGAGCTGTCAGCCTCCGTTAGCTTTGCACGGCTCTGCCTTTGGTTGTCCTCGGGACTCGCAGTTTGTAAATGTCTTGCACTCATGCGAATGTGAGCAGGCTCTCAGTGGGAGGACAAAGGGCCAGATGGGATTTTCACAAAGCTCTCTATTTAGCATGAGTCAAACATGTGTCTCGGACAGAGCAACACATCACCGAGTGGCAGGACAAGGACAATACAGGCTAAAGCATTTCTGCCTCACTGCCTAGCAGCTCTTTAATTTTTCTCTCTCTGTGTCTCTCTACTGCTGCATCATCTCCACACCAGTGCAGCCGTCGGCTACCAAGGCAACGCTTCCATAACACTTTGGGATGACAACAAGGAAGTAACTTATGACAGTTAAAAAAGCAATTCATAAGAGGGTTGTGTGATCTGCCATCTCAAATGTTAAAAGTTGGTTTAGTTTAGGCTAATAAAAAGAAAACCAACAAGAAACCAGTGGAGCCTCTGGTGTCAAAGTCAGACACTTTGTACATCCACCTGAGCTCCTCGATAAGAGGTTCTGTGGTGGCATAAAAAACATCACTGTAATTATATCGTTCCTTCTGAGAGAGGACAGACATTATTTGCATGACAAGAGGTCACATGTCACAACCACAATTTGTTTTGAGGTTTTGAACAAACTGCCCGTGCTGTTGTTTTTCTATTGATGACAGTCTCAATGTTTCTCCTGAAATCAATAAAACTATTAAAGATAAAAGCATTTCCCTTATGATTTGACTTAAAATGACAAGATGACAAGTAATCTACCTCAGGCTATTCACATACACCATTCGCAGCTATGAAAAGTAATGCACTGTAATTCATTTACTGTATATC